>OY757918.1:28695760-28933260 GCA_963585895.1 Sepioteuthis lessoniana
TGTAAGATTTTGGTATACAAACGGATCACCTAATCCCGGCCAGATGACCAGACCAAGACACAGTTACCAAAAAGGAAAAAAAAAGAGAACCTGCTGTATTGTGGACTTTGCCTTTCCGGTGTACCACAGCGAGAAGATCAAAGAAAGCAAAAACAGAGATGTACTTAGACCTTGCTCGACAGCTAAAAAAGCTATGTTACATAAACGTGACGGTTTTACCATTTGTTATTGGTGCATTTGGAACTATCTGCTAAGGTTTGGTAAGAGAGATGGAAGAGTTGCAAATCGAAGGTCGAGCAAAGATCATCTAAACTACCGCATTGTTGAGATTGGCCAGTGAAAGACTATCGCTTATGCTGGTGTGATAAACACGCAAGCGGTAATAAAATAATAAAAAAAAGCTACTGTACATGTAGGTTACCGGACATTGGCATAATGGTTAGAGTGTTCGCCAATGGCCCGGGAGGCCTGGGTTCAATCCCTGGTTGAGTTACACTAAAGACTAAAAAAATGGCTCTTGATGCTACCTCAGCCATATAAGGTAAGGATCAAGAGTAAAGTGGAGCAATCCAGGGAAAGTAGCAGCGTCCTCCCCTACAGTAGTAGCTGTCGAAAAGGGAGCCTTCGGGTCACCCTCGACTACGGTCGCCAATTTTACGTTAACAACAACTTACATGAAGGTGATTGTGATACCAATTGTAATGGGTGCGCTTGGAATGGTCCCCAAAGGCTTGATAAAGTGGATGGAAGAATTGGAAATCGGAAGACGAGCCGAAACCATTCAAACTACAGCATAGCTAAGATCGGTTAGAATATTGAGAAGATTTCTGGAGACCTATGGAGAGATGTTGTCACTCAGACTCCAGTGAAAAACCATCAACTAACGCTGGTGCGAAAAACTCGCAAGGAGTAATATAATGATAAAAATAATAATTGGAACTAGTTATCTTGTGTATTTTGTCAACAGTAAAAATAAAAGGAAGTAAAAAGATAAAAAGATACTTGGACTTTGCTAGAGAACTAAAAATCTGTAAACCCAGTCGACTCGGGCTGTAAAATACACCGACTGCATCTTTGTAAAGAAGTAAGACCCTCACAGACACCATCTGATAGCGAGGCTCTAGTTCTGGAGCTTTTGGAAATGTAGAGTACCCTTTCATTACCATTACTCTAAAGTTCACTCTGAACCCGAGTAATAGTACCAATCCGGGTCCAATTTAGGGGTCAAATAGAACTGTTTAATCTTTTACTAGGGAATATAATATTAAATAAAATAAGTAGCGCAGAATAGCAACAGAAATATTAGAATCATTTTCTAAACTAAAAACCACTACACTGTGAACAAATAATACTGATTAGTATTGCACAACAAGTCTTAAAATCATTTAACTGTGTGCAAATAAAAGTATTTGTATTAGCAATACTTGAAATCATTCAACAGTGTGCAAGCATATAAGATTTGCTTCGTTTATTTTACCTACAACCTATTTGTTTACAAGTCAATATATATATATATATATATATATCATTTCGTGTCGCAAGCACGGATATCGCTGACCCTCTCTCGTCACTTCTCTCTATCGTTCATCGCCTCAGGCAGGTTTTCAGGGCCACATCCCGTATCCTCACAGAGCTGCTGAATGTATGTTCTAGCTGGTCGTCCTGCTTTTGCTCGGTTATATTTGGGGGTCCATTGGAGTACATCACTTATGAGCTCGTCTCTGCTTCTCCAGCAGTGTCCTGCGTGTCTGGATCGTTTAACTAGGATAGTTTTCGTGATGGGAGGCAGGTGGCCGTGTAGTTGGTGCCTTGCAGGGTGTTGCCGCCTGGACTTATTCAATATTGCTCGCAACATTCTTGTGTAATTACCGTCTAGCTTCTTCTCAAGGCGTTTTGTTAGCGTCCAAGTGGTGCATCCATATATATATATATATATATATATATATATTAACTGGATTTGACATTAGATAACCTAGAAGTTTTTATAGATCATAAAACACAACCAATCAACTTAAGAAAAACTGAGGATCATAAGTGTGACGGTAATAACAGTTGTAGTGGGTGCACTCGGTATGGTCCTCAAAGGCTTAGAAAAAATCTAGAGGAACTGGAAATCAAAGGAAGAATCAAGACCATCCAGACCACAGGATTATTAAAATCGGCTCTAATACTGAGATTAGTTTTGGAGACATGAGGAATCTTGCTGTCACTCAGATTCTAATGAATCACACCGGCCTACTTTGGTAGGAAAAACAAAAACAAAAAAAATTTAAAATGTATAAAATATCTGAGTAAATCATAAACTTCAACTCGAAAGCAACGAAAGACTGGAAAATGGATTTAACAACTAGAAGACAAATCATACCAGAGGTTTAAATCCAAAGAGGTATCTTCCAGGGAAACCAATTTTTGCCATTTTTTTTTTATAGAAATGAAGCCACTGAGTTATGTACACGGTAAATACATAGAAGGCATTGAATATACGATGTTAAAGGAAAAAATAAACTATTTCATGTATATGGATGATATTCAGATATTTGCCAAAAAGAAAAAAAAGAACTAGAAACCCTGATACAAACAATAAGAATATACAGCCAGGATATAGGAATGGGATTTGGCTTAAAAATGTGCCATACTCATAATAAAAAGGGAAAAATCAAATAACGATGGAATAGAGCTGCCAAATAAAGAAAGAATAAGAAAGCTTGGAAAAAAGGAAAATTACAAGAAATTCGGAATACTGGAAGTGGACACGATCAAACAAGCGCATATGAAAAAAAAACAAAAAAACAAAAAGATATAAGAGAAGAGTAAATCTTCAAGTCAGTGAAAAAAAGAAGAAAAATCTAAAACTGTTGTGTATACTTCCAAATTGTATGGGTCCAGTCGGCTGGGGATGTAGAATACACTAACTACGTTTCTGCGGAGGGGTAAAACTCCCCGAATGAGTGTCCTGATATGACACTCAACAATCTAATGGTGAGACTTAAGTAATGCTGGAGCTTTGGGGGATGCGGAGTACCTCTTTATTACCATTGTTCCCAATTCCATTCTGACACGGAGTAGTAGCACCTGATAGGGTCTTACCTATGAGTCAAATAAAACTAAACTCTGTACTTATGCTCAACTGAAATGATTGAAATAGAACTGATTTGATATTTAACTGTGTGTAAACAAATGATTGACATTTAATTAAATTTTTAGTGATACATAGTAATGCATGGAACCGATCAACTTTGTTGACTAAATTGAATAGCTTGAAATAGAACTGTTTTTAACATTTAAACTGTGTACTTATACTAATCTGAATAGTTTGAAACAGAACTGTTTATATGTATAAAATGAATTTGGCATTAGATAAGCTACAATGGTTGATGTGCCATAAAACCAAACCAAACCAAACGGTATATCCACAAACCAGAATCCGTCCGGGAAAATGAGACTCATTTTAAAATTTTGAGATACAAACGGATCACCTGACGAACGAGAAAAACTTCCCGAAAAAAAAGCCCTACTGCCAAATCTTCTCCAAGAAATAAACACCAGGACACTCTTTTATGTAATGGTTATCGTCGTAGGAAATGGATACAGCGACTCGCGTTCAAATCCTGGACGAGAATGGTTGCATTTCACATAGCACTAATACCCTTGGGAAAGGTATGAATCCAATTATTCTCCCTCCAGCTATGGATAAATAGTAGGACAGACTGAGTTCTTCAGCCTTGGTGAGGCAGCTAGTCTAGGAGAAGGAAAACTCTGAATTCAAACCTGTTAAACTCCACTTAAAAATTGACCTTGTGTCATATCCTGCCCGAGCGGAGGGGTTGATAAATATGGTCATATACAGGACACTCGTTGGGGGATCAAATTTTAGTCTTTTGCAGAATTCTGAATGAATCCTTTTCCAACCCAGTCGTGTATCCCTTTTGTGTCAGTTTGATAGGGTCCGATCTATGGGTCAAATAGAATTGTGTCCTTATGCTAAAATGAAATGTTTGCGATGAGACACTTTTGACATTTAAATTGCGTACTTATGCTAAACTTAATTGTTTGAAAAAGAACTGTTTTGACGGTTAAAGTGCATACTTATGCTAAACTGAATTGTTTGAGATAGAACTGTTATTACATTTAACTGGGTATAAACAAAAAACTATATTTATACTAAACTGAATTGTTTGAAATAGAATTGTTTATATGCATAAAAAAGGATTTGGAATTAAATAATTTACAATAAGTTGATATGCCATAAAACCAAACCAAACCCATCCAAACCAAACGGTATATGCACCAACCAGAATCTTTCATAGAAAATAAGATGCATATAGTTCTCAGGGATTTTGAGATACAACGTGATCACCGAATGCTGATCAGAAGACAAGACCTAATGTCAATTAATAAGAAGAAAAGAACTTGTCATGAAGTGGATTTTACTGTTCCAGTAGACCTCAGAGTAAAAATAAAAGAAAGCGAAAAGATGAAATAATATTTGGAACTTGCCAGACAGACGAAATAGTTTTAGAATACGAAGGCGACGGTGATACTAGCCGTAGTTGGTGCACTTGGAACGGTCCACAAAGGACCAGAAAAAAAAACTGGATGAATTAGAAATCAGGTATAGAATCAAGACTATACCATCCACCACCTGGTTGGCATCGGCTAGAATACTCCAAAGAATCCTGTAGACTTGAGAATTCTTGCTATCACTCAGACCCCAATGAAAGATCAGCTGCTAGAACTCGTGTGAAAAACTCACAAGGTGTGACATAATAAAGGGGGCTGGAAAATTGGTAAATCGGAGAAGGAACGAGACCATCCAAACTATATCATTACTGAGAATGATCTGTATACTGAGCAGAGTCCTGGGGATGTAAAGGGACTTGCTGTCACCAAAGTGAAAGACCATCAAAAAGCCCTGTCGTGACAAAGTAAGGTATAAGTATGAACTTATGTTTATACAAAAGGTCGTATACCCAAGTGATAGATTTTATGAAACAAGAAAAGAAGGAAGAAAAAGATTCACGTATATGAATGACTGAATGGATAGAGCAATACAAGGACTCGAAGAAGATATAAATAACGATCGTTTTAAACAGCTGGTAAGAGCCATAATAACAGGACAAAAATAGAAAAGCATTTATGGAAAGAGAAGCATTTATATGGAAATTACATATGAAAATACCACAATAACCTTTAATTATCAAACTTTTAAACATTCTAAACTCCACGAGTCATACCAAACGGATGAAATTCTTCTTGATCCCAAGCCAAATAGGGAAACCATAAAGTTGAGTCAACCAAATCTGCATTTGACACACCAATAAAACTCCCAAATACCATACACTTGTTGTATACTCATGACCATGACCAACTATACAAACACATAAGACATATACATCTACATATGCATGCAGAATCATAACGACACAATAATAACGAGCGACTCAGTTCTTAGAAAAATATACCTCTCACTTTACTGAAAGGGTTGTGTGTGAGAGGGAGTTGGAGATGGAACAGAACTGCAACATATTGACCCCCACTCTATTGGCCATAACCGCGTTTCTTTACCGTTCCTCTGGGCTGTTCAACCGGGGACCTGGGGGCCTAGCCTCTCTGGGACATGCTCTCATTCCAGCATCTTCCCTTCTACTGGTCTTATCTCCAAGCTAACTGACTTCCTGTCTTCACCGAGTTATATGATAGTTCAATGTCCACCGTCTTCTTGTGGGCGTCACAAATTGCACTCCTTCAACCAATCCACGGTCAAGGCTACACTCTGCTATTCCTCGACTGGATGCACCTGTTATTTACATAGGAGCATTTCCTATTTTGACAGCCCGGCCGGGTCGTAGGTCAATATACAACACACTGACCTAAGACCTAAAATCAGCCAAATTCTGACAAAGAAATAGTAAGACTTATGCAACGAAATTAATCACAACAATCTCTACCAAATATAACCGATCTTTAAAAAGCATCCAAATTAGACGAGAAGAGAAGAGACCCTCAGCTGACAATGCATAGCCCACACTAAATAAACTCAGAACTCCATGCTAAAACAGAAACTTTCACTAAATTACTCAGAAGAAAAACCATGTATGATAAAACACATTGTTGGGTTGGCTGAGGTCGATAGTGTTGCTTGAGATCGGAGTGGAGCATTGGGGGGGGGCATACGGCATGACGTCTACTTGGTAAAGGGATTCTTAAGCATCTAGTATGACTGAAATACTGCTAGTGTTTGCCACTTATGTATCTTCAATATGTATGCTGTATGGCCATATTTGCATTGCACGTGTGAGTGCGTGCAAATATGCATATTCATAAGCCAGCGTTGCTACTTCATCGAAACGTCCTCGAATAATTTTCTTCCACTATCACACACACTTATTGACGCTATATAAAAATCTCATCCGTACCCAAAGAGCTTTCTACAACGTAAAAGCATGAAAGATCAATTGAAACAACAGATCCTACCACATAATCATCTTCCTAAAAAGAAAAATTGGTTTCCAATCAAGGATATAGATCCCTAAACCATACATGCAAAAAGATCTATATTCACTCAAGAATATCCAATGGGTAAGTTGCCCAATCGACTGAGCCTGTAGAGTACACCAACTGCACCTCTGCAGAGGGGTAAGAGCCTCCAAAGAGTGTCCTGATATGACACTAAACTATCTGATGATGAGGTTCTAGTGATGTTAGAGCTTTCGGGAATGTGGAGCACCCCTTTACTGCCATTGCTCTCTGGCCCACTTTAGCACGGAGTGGTAGCACCTGATAGGGTCCTATCTATGGGTTAAATAGAACTAAACTGTGTACTTATGCTGAACTGAATTGCTTGAAATAGAACTGTTTGACCAAACTGAACTGCTTGAAATAGAAATGTTTTCGACAATTAAAGTGAATACTTACATTTAAACTGCGCACTTAAGCTAAACTGAATTGTTTGAAATGGGATTGTTTTTGTCATTGAAACTGTACTTATGCTAAACTGAATTGTTTAATATAGAACTGTTTTGACATTAAACTGTGTGTAAACAAAATCTATACTTATACTAAACTGAATTGGCTGAATTAAAACTGTTTGGCTAAATTGAATTGCTTGAAATTGGAATGTTTTTGACAATTAAACTGTGTACTCATGTTCAACTGAATTGCTTGAAATGGAACTGATTATTTGTATAAAAATTGATTTGGCATTAAATAACCCACAAAGGTTGATATGCGATAAAACAAACCGAAAAAATGACAACTAATGAGTAAGGGACGCTTAAAGAAAGAAACTGAGTTGCTATTAATAGCATAAAAATGCCATAGGAACTAATTATATCAAAGCAAAAATTGATTAGGAAGTGAAGGATATGTGGAAACAGAGATGAAATAGTTAATCACATAAGTGAATGCAGCAAACTGGCCCAAAAGGAGTACAAGACTTGGCACGACTGACTAAGAAAGTTCATTCACTGTTAATCTTGGAAGTGTCTGAAATTCGACCATACTACCAAATGGTATATCCACAATTTAGAATCTGTCCTTTAAAATAAAGGTCTCTAAACAGGTCTCTGAAAATATCAGGAAAAGTTGCAAACTTGATCTCTGGAAACATAGAAAGTTCGAGAGTTGAATTTACAACCGGAGAACAAACGAGGTAGAAATCCAAAGAGACATCTTTTCAGGAGTTTTGTACATACTCTACTGTTTGCTAAAGTAAAGAGCGATTTGAATATGAAAAGTAAGCTAGATATTTAAAAGTTCGCAAGAAAAGATTAACCACCTCATGGATGAGATTAAAGTTTTCGCCAAAAATGAAAAAGGATTAGAATCCTTAATAGAAATTGTTAGAACCCTCAGTTAATGGTGTTATATATCACCTTGACCTGCGATGAACCCAGCGGATGTTGTTAACAGATACACCCAGCCGTAGATAAAATCAACAAAGTGGTTACTGGAAAACAAGCAATGCATGGGTGTAACCTGTTATCAACTGGGAATAAACATTGTGTAGGCGTAAACAATGGTCAAAGAAAACAAGCATTGCGTAGGTGTAAGCTATGACCAGTGAAAAGCAGGGATTGCCTGTGAGTCTCATGGGAGGTTTAGGAATATGTAAGGTCTAGAATTTTGGCAGGAGTCAGCTCCACCTGGCAGTTCCGACTCCTGACAGCTTTTTCGTGTCGCAACCACTCTCTGATTGCTCTCCTGCTACATACTAGTGTCACCGTCGAAGAATGAAAATACAAGATTATACATTTATATGTATATATATATTTCCCAACCCCTCCGCTCGGGCAGGATATGACACAAGGTCAATTTTTAAGCGGAGCTTAACAGGTTTGAATTCAGAGTTTTCCTTCTCTTAGACTAGTTGCCTCACAAAGGCTGAAGAACTAAGTCTGTCCTACTATTTACCCATAGCTGGAGGGAGAATACTTGGATTCATACCTTTCCCAAAGGTATTAGTGCTATATAAAATGCAAATCAGTCTCGTCCAGGATTTCTGACGTCGATAAACATTGCACCTCCAAAATATTTATATATACGTGTTTCTGGTTGTTTGTAAAGACCCAGTAATAGTATACTACAAAGGAATTTGGAATTGAAAGATGCATCCTGCTCGTAATAAAAAAAAAGAAGATAAACAACGGAAAGAACGGAACTGCTCAATCAGGAATCAACACTCTTGGAGAAAATAAAACTATACATATATGGGAAAATAAGAAGCAGACTACAGCAAACGAATATGATAAAAGATAAATGACAAAGTAAGAAAGGACTACCTCAGAAGAGAAAGAAAACTTCTTGAAACTAAATTCTGCAACAGGAATCTTACCAAAAGAATAAATACATGAACAGTTAAACTAGTACAATAGACTGATCCTTTCTCAAAATGGACAAGGAAGGAACTCAAACAGATTGACCAAATATCAAGGAAACTGATGACGATGCACAAAGCCTTACACCACAGCGATGACATTGACAGACACCATATGTCAAGAAAAGAAGGAGGAAATGGATACAACAGCTTTGAGATTGCGACAATTCAAGGAATAGTGCAGTATACAAAAAAAAAAAAAAAAAATAGCAACAAAAAACAAAACAACAAAAAACAAAACAACAAAAAACAAAACAACAACCCCCCCCAAAAAGACTGATTACAGCAGCCAGGATTATCAAGCAGCAATAGCAATAGAAAAAAAAAAAAAAAAAGGAGAAAAAACAATAAAGAATCTATAAAACAAAAATAGGAAGAAACAAACTGTACGGATACTTTAAGCAACAAACCAAGCAAACTGCATATGGAAGAACCTGGACAAGTTTGAGAAACGGAAAACCAAAAAGAAAAAAATGAATCTCTTTCCATAGCGTCTCAAAATAATTCCATTAGAACTATTTATATCGAAGCAAAGATTGACATAATACATAAAAGAATTCTGAGCGTATGTTATGTAGCGACAGATATGAAAAAGTTGATCACTTACGAAGTGAATTTGAGTAAATTGGCAGAAAATGAATACAACGGTAGCTATGACTGAGCGGGACAGGCAATCGATTTTGAATCGTGCAAGAAACTTATATTTGACGTTGCTAGTAAATGTTATCGATATATATACATATACAGGGGGTAAATGTGTGTGGAGGGTGTATTGCAAGGAGACCAAATTCATCGTGCTTAGCTGTGAGTAATGAACGACACTCCGATCAATCCTTCGTTAGGCCCTATGATTCCATGTAATAAATTTTTGAGGAAGCAAGCCGATACAGTGGAAAATGCATATTATAAATTATATATATATATATATATAGCTATGAATATATATATATATATATATATATATATATATATATATATATATATTGTAGTAGCTTTCGTTTGTTTATATTTTTGCCTTCCCGGATACCAGAGTGCTCAATTCATTCGAAGAGCTTTGCATTATGCGAGTGGCAGCCGTTAATTCCCTCGCCAGATGGTTGGTTGCTTGGATTTTATGGCATATCAACATTTGCAGGTTATTTAACGCCAAATTCATTTTTTTACAAATAATCAGTTCTGTTTAAAACAATTCATTTTACCTAGATTACACAGTTTCACAGTCAAAAACATTTCTATTTCAAGCTATTCAATTTATTGAAACCATTTTAATTCAGCTAATTCAGTTTCGTATAAATACAGATTTTGTTTGCGCAGTTAAATTTTAAAACAGTTCAATATTAAACAATTCAAGTTAGTGTAAGAAGACTTTCAATGTCAAAATCAGTTCCATTTCAAACAATTCAGTTTAGCTTAGTAGGTAGTTTAAATGTAAGTACAGATTTATTGTCAAATACATTTTTATTTCAAGCTCTTCAGTTTAGTTAAACAGTTCTAATTCAAACAATTCAGTTTAGCGTAAGTATGCAGTTTAGTGCGATTTAACCCATAGATAGGACCCTATAAGGTGGTACCATTCCGGGCCAGAGTGGACCTGGGAGCAATGGCAATGAAGGGGAACTCCGCATTCCCCAAAGTTCCAGTATCACTAGAGTCTCTACATCATATTGTTTCGTGTCATATTGGGGGAGGGGTTACCCCTCTGCAGAGTTTCAGTCGGTGTATTCTACTGCTCCAGCCGACTGGGCAATCCTTCACCGCAGTGCACACACACACACACACACACACACACACACTCACACACGCATATATATATATATATATATATATATATATATATATATATATATATATATATATATATATATAAAACTGATATTGATAGTATAGTCATTATTAGTTATTAAAAATGTAGTGAAGCAACGAGTTGTCTTTTGACGTCTTCATAATAAAAAATATGCGTTAAGACCAATGAAAGACAAAACCACTTTAGTCTCTCTATACTAATAAAGACTAATCGGAATCAAAGTAAGTACGTATCCGCGTACATTAAATTAGCTTTTGTGTAAGTGAAAAGGAAAATACTTCTGATGCACACTTTCATTTGATAAAAAAAAGTAATGTCCTAATGCAAGTAGTAATTTTTTTTCAATTTTAACGGCAGGTAAACTCGTCTAGAGTTATTTTATTCATAGAAATTACAGAATTACGTTCATTGAACCTTCATATTAACAGTTTTTGTATCATTCCTTCTTAAAAGGTTTTCTTTTTTTGCACACTGTCTAATTGAATATGAATAATCTTTAAACAGATGTATTTGATTCTATGGTATCGTCTAGTTGAATGATAAGTAAGTAAAGTTGGCGACCATAGTCGAGGGCAACCAGAAGGCTCCCTTTTCAATAACTACTACACCGAGGTCTAGGGGAGGGCACTACTTCTTTCCCTGGATTGCCCCACTTTACCTTTGATACGTACCTTATATTGCTCAGTGTTAAGCAAGGAGGTCTCAAGTACCATTTTAAAAGTCTTTGGTATGACGTGACCTGGGATTGAATCCAGGTCTCCTGAACCATTGGCGAACACTCTACCTACTAGACCAATGAGATACACAGAGAAGAATGAGTGATTAATATATTCATTTAGCACCAGTATTCGGTGCTCACGGATACATATAAAAATAACAGTACGATAATTTACAAACAATTAACAAGACAACTTACAAGGAATAGAGGAGGCTGAAAATGACGAATAGCGAAACGTAGCAAGATCAGTCTGAATATTAATCAGCTTGATATCGACTTAATTAATTAAGTCAACAGTGAAGTCCTTAACCGTAGGCTATTTTAAGGCTAGTCCATCTGGGAAAGTGCTGAATGGGCGCTAGCTACTCTTCAACAGCCCAATAAATGGGACTTTTACTAAAATTACCATCCCAGGTCACAGTTGAACTGAGAGTAATAGCAATGACGAGGTACTCCATACTCCCCTGATCTTCCGAAGTGAAACCTCACAATTTAGTGTCATACCCAGAACACGATTTTGGGTGGGAGTCTAATCCCCTCAGTAAGTGATACTGGCAGCGTATTCCAATTCCAACCGGCTGGGCGAATTAGCTTGGGAGTAAGTGTGTGAAAACGAAAATGCTTCTGATACAGATGATTTTTGTTTGTTTGTTTGTTTGGGTTTTATGGCATATCAACCTTTGTGGGTTATTTAATGCTAAACCCATTTTAATACAAACATTTATGTTTCAAACAATTAAGTTTAGCATAAGTACAGTTTCCAAGTTAAAAACAGTTTTATTTGAAACAATTCATTTTACCATAAGTATGCAGTTTAAATGTCAAAAGAGTGATAATTTTAAGCAATTCAATTTAGCATTCATACTCAGTTTAGTTCTATTTGACCCATAGATATGACCCAATTATGTGCTACCACTCCGGGCCGGAGTTGACCTGGGATCGAGAGCAATAAAGGGACACTCCACATTCTCCAAAGGTCCTGCATTCCAGGAACCTCATCATCATTATATTTAGTGTCTTATCCAGGACATTCGTGGAGGGAGTCTTATCCTTCTGAAGAGAATCAGTCGATATATTCTACAGCCCCACCCGACTGGACAAAAAGTAAGAAAGTAACGTTCGAATGTAAGTCTAAGATCAGAGACAGAGTTAAAGGAATTTGTAAAAAAAATAAAAAAAAGAGATCTAAAAACAAACAAACAAACGATTAAGGCAACTGTAAACTTACCAGACAAGCGACAAGAACGAAAAAAATTAATGAATAAATAAAGGCCAAACACTTAAACTCATATTAATTTCATAAAACGTTGGCTGGCATTTGGTTCTATCAACGAATACATGGACCCATGCGCACACTTGGTTGATCTGTCGAGTGGCCAAGTCTCCAGGGGAAGAGCAGATGTGGGGATGGAGATGATGACCGACACGTGGAGCCACAAAGTAGCTTTTAGGCAGCCATTTTCTTGTTTTTACTCAAATCTACCCGCCTTATTTAGACAATCATGGGAAAAAGAAACCATGTTAAGTTCTGCTAATCAAAGTAAATACTTTCTCATTCCTCTTCTATCCGGAATTTGATTTTAAATATCGATTTTAAATATAACAACTGAGAGCGCAGACCTACATCCACTAACACATCCAATTATATATATATATATATATATATATATATATATATTTGCTCAGTCGGCTGTGACTGCAGAATACCCCGACTGCTTCTCTGCACAGGGGTAAGACCACCACTAACGAATGTCCTTGATATGACACTAATCAATCTGATGACGAGGTTTCAGTAATGATGGATCTTCGGGGAATGCAGAGTACTCCTTCAATTCACGCGCACCCAGGTCCACTGGTTCGGAGTTGTAGCACCTGATAGGGCTCTATCTATGAGTCAAATAGAACTAAATTGTATACTAATGTTATCCTGATGTGTTTGAAATGAAACTGTTTTTGCATTCTATATTGAATTGTTTAAAATAAACTGATTTCGACATTGCACGTGTATACTAATACTAAACTGAATTGTTTGAAATAGAACTGCTTTTGACATTTAACTGTGTGTAAACAAAAATCTATATTTATATTAAACTGAATTGTTAGAAATAGAACTGTTTTGACAGTCAACTGTGAGTAAATAAAATCGATACTTATACTTAAGTGAATTGTTAGAAATAGAACTTTTTGGCATTTAACTGTGTGTAAACACAAAACTATACTTATGCTAAACTGAATTGTTTGAAACAGAACTGTTCTCATGTATAAAAAATAGATTTTGTTTACACAGTTAAATGTATAAAAATAGATCAGGCATTAATAACCCACAATGATTGATGTGCCATAGAATAAAGCCCTCCCCACTCAAAAGAAAAAGAACAAATCTTGGCCTAGTCGTCTCTTGTATGGGGGGGATATAGAATAAACCAACAGCGTCTCTGCTAAGGAGTAATATCCCTTCCCATTGTTTATCTTAGATATAACCTTTGATGTAGCTCCAGTCCTGGAGTTTTGAGATGAGTTCCGTACACCAGTGATCCGATGTGTTAGGGTTACATCTATATAACAAATAGAACTGTTTAACCATTTTAGTCTGTGCAAACGAATGAGTAACGCCGAGTAGAATAACAAGTATTAAATAGCAATATTTGAAAGCATTTTACCGTTTGTGAACAAATGAACACTGGCTTGTTTAAAATGTTATCTAGAAACTATTCGTTTTCAAATTATATATATTCAATATTTAGTAATGAATAACCTATTAAGTTATATGCCCAACAGCTTGTGAATATAATATAAAACACAACTAAGCAACCCAGTGACTAAAAACTTGTACGTAAACATTAAGGGGTCTTTAATCTAAACAATGAACAAAAGCATGTCAAAACTGGCCAGGAAATGTTTTATGGAAATTAATGCCAACATTTCAGAGGGATGCTGCCAGAGTCAAAATCTTGAATTATGGTCTGAAAATCTTCCTGCCAATAGAAAAGTAACGTAAATTCACAGTGAACGTTGATCCCTTAACATCTTAGCATAAAATAACTCGAGATGGATTGACATGACGTTTAGCTCAATCAGTCAAAAGAGCAGTGGGCCGGAATCTTTGCTGTTACTTAAGATCTGCTAAGGAAATATGAGAATTGGTTACAGGCAGTTTAATGGCATATCAATCTTTGTGGGTTATTTTTTGCGATCAAATTGCAAATAATAGTCCAATTAAATACATTTTTAAATATATTTGATGTATAGCTTATTTTCCCCTTCTTTCTTTATCTCTCGATTTTACTATGCAAAAGATTAATGAGCATACGTAGTGCATTCAATAGGTTTCCAGACTTTTTTTGGACTGGAACTTAATGTTGTAGACTCTTGAAAATTCACTATGTTATTGCTATACATCGTATGAGATGACTGATTAATTTTTATGATTTCAGGTAAAAATGAACAGCTACTGCAGGAATTGGAATACACCCTACTAAAGCCTGATTGTCACAGCTAGCGAATTTCAAAAATGCAATGTGGACGTGAGGACACTTTAGAAGAAAGATATGCAATAAAATTCTGAACTTTAAAAAAAAATTTTAAACTTGGAAAAAAGGCCACCGAAACGTATGGAATGCTTCAGACTGCTTTTGGAGCATCTTGCATGAATCGAGCATGAGTTTTTGAGTGGCATAAGAGATTCAAGGAAGCCAGGGAGTCTTTGAGGGATGATGAAAGGTGTGGGAGGAGTAAGGAAGTCAGAATATCAGAGTTGATTGGCCAAAGGGTTAGGATTACTATGTTAAGATTTTAAAGGAGTTCAGGGAGAGATTCC
Source organism: Sepioteuthis lessoniana (assembly GCA_963585895.1). NCBI lineage: Eukaryota > Metazoa > Mollusca > Cephalopoda > Myopsida > Loliginidae > Sepioteuthis > Sepioteuthis lessoniana. The sequence continues at coordinate 28,710,975 of OY757918.1, forward strand.
GTCGGAAGAGGCCAGCACTCTTCAAATTGGGTCAGTTGCATTTCCACCAAGACATTGCACTAGTCCACAACTCCATCCTTTCACAGACTATTTGAGCAAGATGGGCATCAAGACAGTTCCTCACCGTCCCTATTGTCGAGACCTTGCTCCCTGTGACTTTTGGTTATTCCCTAAGCTGTTGTTATGAGACAATTGAGGAGATGAAAGAGGCTGTGACGAAGGTCATTGACACGCTCACGCAAGAGGACTTCCATGGGGCCTTCCAGAAGTTGTTGGAACAGTACAACAAGTGCATTGCAGCCGGAGGAGATTAGTTCGAAGGGGACTAGAGTTTTATGTGTGAACTATACGAAAAAAGTCTTGAAACATTTAATGAGCCTCGTATTTTTAAAAATCAGAATGCATGAATATCTTTTGACTTACATACTGGGTGTCCCCAAAAATTTGACATCATTTCGCAGGCCAATGATTTTGGCAGTTCTTGTTGAAATAACTTCAAATTTTCACAGAATGTACAGAAACAGATAAAGATTTTATATTTAGTGGAAGAGGGCAGTATATGCTTGTCTAAATGTGAATCTACCAGAGAGATGGATCGGGCATAGTAGAGATGAAGACAGTCTTCGGATGAAATGGCAGCAAGGGACTGGTCTCGGTCCCTCTTCTTCCTGCTAGCATTGATGTAATCAATCAGAGAATAATTTCCGCACTGAATAATGCTACCGGAGACATGCTACAGCGTGTTTGGCAAGAGCTTAGCTACCGACTTGATATGTGCCGTGTCACAGGCGGTGCACATATTGAATACTCATGAAATTGGTCCCAGAATAAACTTATGATGTTCAACACATAAACTGTTGCATTTCATGGAGCTAAACTAAGTAGTTTTCAAGATAATTGCTTTAAAAATTATGTCAAATGCTTTGGGGGACACCCTTCTGGTCCAGGAGACCGGGTTTCCATTCCAAGTGGAGTCATACCAAAGACTAAAAAATGCTACTTGATTCTGTCTTGCTTAACACTCAGCATTATAAGGTAAGGATCAAGGGTAAAGAGGAGCAATTTTGGGACAGGAGTCGTACCCTCCCTAACACCTTGGTGTAGTAGCTATGGAAAAGGGAGCCTTCGGGTCACCCTCGACTACAGTCACCAACTTACTTACAAACCCTTTCATATGGGCAGGATGTGACATAAAGTCAATTTTTTAGCGGAGTTTAACAGGTTTGAATTCAGAGTTTTTTTCTTCAAGTTTGGAGGCCTAACCAAGGCTTAAGAACCTCTTTTGCCCTACTATCTACCCATAAACGAAAGAAGAAAATGGATTCACACCTTTCCTAAGGGTATCAATGCAATGCATATGGAATGCAAACAGCCTCATTTAGGATCTGAACTCGTGTCACCGTGTCCATATATATATATATATGAGCCTGAAAGGACGTGTATTCTATACATATATATTCCGTCTGATGATTGTGCTCACCACTTGGAATTTAAAGTTACGGATTCTGTTGTTAATAATTTAATTTTTTTCGTGATTTTATACCTGATAATAGTAGTCGAGCGATTTTTCTTTCAAAATTTTCTCATTTGAATTTATCATATTATATATATATATATATATATATAAGCGGATTTCTGTGCGTGTTTTCGTACCAGTGCAAAGATCATACAAGATTCAGAGTGTTAAAGTGTCAATACATATAATCAACGTGCAATGTGAATTATATGTGCTAATAAAGGTGCTTGCATCCGTCATGGGATATCTAATTCGCATAATAATTTTAAAAACGAGCTTTAAGATATAATGCATTTCGATGTAATGCATTTGTAATTTATATATATATATATATATATATATATATATATATATCTTTCGATGGCTCAGCTATCGATAGGCTCTCGATCATGTGGAAATCAGACCTGACCGATAAAATGAATCGCAGTTTCTTCTAGGCAGCGGTTGTATCGATACTGCTATATGGATGCACTACATGGACGCTAACTAAACGGCTGGAGAAGAAACTAGACAGCAATTACACAAGAATATTGAGAGCAATATTGAACAAGTCCTGGCGTCAACACCCCACAAGACACCAACTATACGGCCACTTGCCTACCATCACGAAAACTATACAAGTTAGACGGACTAGACAAACAGGACACTGCTGGAGAAGCAGAGACGAGCTCATAAGTGATGTACTCCAATGGACCCCCACATATAGCCAAGCAAAAGCAGGACGACAAGCTCGAACATACATGCAGCAGCTATGTGAGGACACAGGATGTAACCCTGAAGACCTGCCAGAGGCGATGAATAATAGGGAGAAGTGGCGAGAGAGGGTCAGGGATATCCGTGTCGGCGGCACGACATGATGATGATGATGATGATGATATATATATATATATATATATATATATATTTGATTGACCATAATTGATATTTTTGTCTAAATATTCTTTTGTTAATCCTTTCGAATTACTCTATTTATCATATGATATTCGGCGGGAATTGGTTGATAAATCTTAAATAATTAGATATTTCCCAAGTACTTTCTGCCCAATTTTGGGCCATCATCAGTAGAGGATGTATTACAAAGTGATGTAATTTTGTTTGTACATTACTACTTTGTAATAAGAGCGTCTGTACTGTTGCAGTGTGTAGCGTTTACCTTTCAAATTTGTTTCTCTGCAGCATTACAGACGCTCTTCTTACAAAGTAGTAATGTACATAAAAAAATGTAGACAAAAAATATCTATTATGTTCAATCAAATATGTAAAAATGAAAAAATGCAACCAATATATATATATATGTATAATGTCCACAGAAGATGGGTTAAGAATTATTCAAACTGAGAAAATAGCAAAGATTTCATGTAATTCACCAGGAGTGCTTGATGTATGGCTTAGTTATCAGGTAGCCTGCCAGAATAAATTTATAATGGCTAAATGATGGTCTGTTGTGTTTTTCTTACTATATATATATATATATAGTATGAATAAGTCATACATCAAGCAAAAACCTTGAAATTCTCTTAATTTCTCATTTAAAAAGTATTTCTTTTTTTTAATTGTTTTATTTTCATAAACGTTTTCCCTAATGTTATTGTTTATATATATATATATATATATATATATATATATATGTATATATATATAATCGTTTATGAAATAAAACAATTAAAAATAAGAAATACTTTTTAAATGAGAAATTAAGAGGATTTCAAGGTTTTTCAGGATTGATCCGAGTATTCAAATTATGATTGGTATATAGCGACATCCAGCGTTAGAACTTTAAATAGAATAGACCAACTACCGGAGCTGACAGCTTTGGCGATATATCATAACATAAACATAATATGCATACAAGAACACAGATAAATTTATTGCGAAGATATTAAATATCACGATACTGGAAATGGATGGGCGTTAGTGTCTGCATCTGCATGGAAAAAACACTGTTAATGCCACGATAGGTGGTGTAGGTATGCTTATAGGACCAGGGGCCCTAAAATCCCTAAATGGTATCGAGAAGATATAACCGAGGATGATAGTAGCTACTTCTAATGGCAACCCCCAGCACAACAATCATCTCCTGCTACAGCCCTACCAATGTTAGTGAAAAGACTGACCTCATCGCCTTCTATAAAGTGCTATTTTCATCCCGAAACACAAAGTTCTCATCATCGGAGGAGACATTGGTAAAAACCTAAACCACAAATTCACCCAATACAACTCGTCAAACAGAAATGGGGAACATCAAACAGATTTCACGCTAGAAAATAGATTAACATGCCTCAATACTAAATTTCAGTAAAGAAAAGGAAAACTATGGACCTACACCAACGTAAATAATATTAAAGCACAGATAGACTAGGTCTTTATAAATAAGAAATGGAATAACAGCGCATTGAATTGCGAGGCATATTTCTCTTTCGATCACCGATTTGTCACGAAATACGACTAAGCCTACGAAGGAATGCAGCCAAAATAACAATAACCGTACACTACCACTGGTCCATGCTTAACAATGGGGATACTAGAGATTAATATACGTTAACACTAAGAAACAAATTCGATGCACTTCAGGAGATATCAGAAATATCTACTGCAAATGACGAACATGAGAATTTCGTCACTGCCCATTTAGAAGCGGCAGCCGAATGCATACCAACAAAACAAAGAGCTAAATATAGAGTCCAATGGGAGAAATTAGCAGTAAAAAAAGGGGCAGTCGTGAAAACCGCTCTCAAATGCAATAGAAGCCCAACCAATATCAATCCCCTGAAACTTAAGAAGGCACAAAATGAATTAGCCAACATATACCTAAAAGAACAGACACAATATATACAAAATCAGATTAATAAGATTAGAAACTCGAGTGAAGATAGGCAATCTAGGATAGCATGGCAGAGGATGAACGAAGTGAGCAGAAATAAGAGCACTGCGAACGCTAAACTGAAAGACACCAGCTGAGAAGAACGAATAGACCTGTAGAAACAACATTTCGAGAATTTACTCGGAAAACCTCGAAAGTTACGCATGAACCAAGCACGAAAATTATATAATCAATTAGACATCAAACTATGACAATTTACGCAAGAAGAACACGACTCGGTTTTACGAAAAATTAAAATATGAAAGCAGCAGGAATAGATGAAATACCCTAGAAGTATGGAAGATCAGGGAATTCGACGACATACTGCTCCGACACTGTAATGCCGTATATAATCAAAACACAATAGACAGATGGACAGGGGGATGCATCCCCACTTTCCCTAAAAAGGGTGACCTCGGAATAGCCAACAACTACCGAGGTATAACCCTTACATCTACAATGGCCAAAAATCCACCATGCACTACTACGCAACCAAATAGAACCCAAAATTGAAAAAATACTTTGGGAGAACGAAAATGGCTTTCGGAGAAAGACAAATTGTAGAAGATGTGCATGGAAAAAAACTTGAAGCAACAATATTATTTGTCAACTTCTCCATGGCCTTTGACTCCATACACAAAGGAACAAAAGAAACCGTAGCAGCCATAATGATGCTATATAAAAACATGAAAGTAAAAGTCTGCTCCGGATGGAGATACATACTACGTCGACATAGAAGCAGGTGTGCTGCAAGGAGACACATTAGCCCCATACTTCTTTATCATTTGCCTAAACAACGTGCTTAGAGCGTCTATAGATACAATGAAAGATAACGGTTTCAATCTGAGAAAGGAAAGAAGCGGAAGTTACCCCTCACAAACAATTACAGACGCAAACTACGCCGATGACCTAACGCTTCTGGCAAATACATCCACCAAGCCGCATAGTCTGGAACGAGCAGCTGCTGGCATAGACCTCCATGTCAACGCAGACAAGACGGAATACATGGGCTTTAATCAAGCGGTGAAATCTCCACACTAACGGGTGGACCTTTGAAACTAGTAGACAAGTTCACCTACCTAGGAAGCAGTGTCTCATCAACCGAGAATAACGTCAACAAGCGGCTAGCAATGGCATGGCCACTATTGATAGGCTATCGGTCATATGGAAGTCAGACCTGACCGATAAAATAAAACGTATTTTTTCCAAGCAGCGGTCGTATCGACACTGTTGTATAGATGCAGTACATGGACGCTAATTAAACGTATGGAGAAAGAGCTTGACGGCAATTACATAAGAATGCCGTGAGCTGTACTGAACAAGTCCTGCAGGCAACACGCCACAAAACAGCAGCTGTATGGCTACCTAACACTTATCACGAAAACTCTTCAAGTTAGGTGAACCAGAAATGTGGGAAACTGCTGGAAGTAGGGAAGAACTCATTAGCGATATACTTCACATGGACGAACAAAGGCAAGACCACCAGCTAGAACCTATATACAACAGCTCTGTGCCGATTCAGGATGTGACATTGAAGACTTCCCAGGTGCAATGGACGATAGACCCGGGTGGTGACAGAGGGTCAGGGATATCCATACTGGCGGTGCGACAGGATGATGATAATGATGATATATATATATATATATATGTTACAATAGTATATAATATATTATTGTGTGTTTCATAATATTTTAGATAAAATTATGTAATACTCTGCAATAAATCAATGGCAATTTTTATCTTTTTTTAAGTTTTGGAGATTTAATTAACTTGCTCAGTTTTTTCAAATCTATTCTGTGGAATTCTTAGAGTACAGGTATATATATATATATATATCCGACACCTCTACGTGAGCAGGATGCAACACAAGGTCATTTTGTTAAGCGAAGTTATCAGGTTCGAATCAAAAGTTTTCCTTCTCCTAGACCGTTTACAATAGCCGGGTTAAACCGCCCAGTCAGGCCTACGATTTACCTAAAACTGGAGGGAGAATAATTGGATTATTACTTTTTCTTACGGTGTTAGCAAGTTAATATTCTGTTTTTATATAAACATGCTGTGTATTATGAAATAACACCGTTCTCGTCAAAAACGAGCAGTTATTTATTAAACGTGTATGGTTCATAACTCCTGCCAAGATTTAAAGTGAAATAATTGCAGTATGGATTTAGGGTGTATGTGTTACGTGCTCATGCTCCATGTTTTGATTCAATGAAATAAATAGATAAATAAATATGTATATATATATATATATATATATATGTATAAATTTTTAATGTATCCTTGTATAGAAATATAAATATTTTTGTTAAATTTTTGACACATTAAACCCTTTTTCTTTAATTACAATCTTATTTATTAGATTTTGAAATATTTCATTTGATAGATTTTAATAGATTTCTCAGGTCTTTTGTAAATTCGATTTCATTTTATATTTTCTGTTCGAGTTATATTATTTTGTTTTCTTTCTTTCTTTCTTTCTTTCTTTCTTTCTTTCTTTCTTTCTTAAGTTCGAATTGTTTTTTTTATTTCTGTTTCGTTTCTGTGGTATTTATTCACCTTCCTTTCTTCCTTCTTTCCTTCCATCCTTCAATCCTTTTAAGTTCGCCTTATTTCTTCTTTCTTTCTTTTCTTGTCTTTTTCTGCTTTCTTTCTTTCTTTCTTTCTTTCTTTCTTTCTTTTTCAAGTTTGTCTTACTTTTATTTCTTACTTTCTTTTGTCTTTCTATTATTTTACTTCCCTTCTTTCTTTCTTTCTTTCTGCTTGGTATAGGAGTCCATCTTGATTCCAACAAATATTATGAGAACCCACGCCCCATCCCACCCGCCAAAGTTGAGAAAATCCATTATTTAAGATTATATTTCTTTTGAATCATTTCATGACGCTCAAGTGTGCTAAAAGTTTATTCAAGATCTGAAAACATTATTCGTAGCCATTTATGATAAGAATTTTACAGTTTTCGCAAGAAAATCCCACAATGCAATTTATTATTAACTTATTAACAAAGCTAGCCCTGCGGGTGGTGTTTATGCTGCCAGTAAATATACATAAAAAAAGAAATCAATAAATAGACCGTGGAATACCCACACACGACTAAATAAGCTTAGCAACACGTCATCTTCTCTTGAGAGTTGGATTAAGCCGTGCCGTTTGCGGAATCGTCACCGGGAGATTGTAAGTTAAGTAACTTATCAATTGTGATATCAGCATAGAAGCAAAAAGAACTGATAAGACGTATTGGGCTGTCAGGGGCAGATAATCCATTTAATTGCACCCGGTACGCCGACGATGACTCGATATGCCAAAAAATTGTTGGTGAGGAGAGGAGAAAAAAAAAAAGGAAAAAGAAAGAAAAATGAGAAAAAATTGTTGAGAACGATAGAGAAAAAAGAGAAAGAGAATGAATGGAGGGAGAAGGAGAGAGCAAAAATAAGAGTGGGTAATACAAAGAAAGAAAGAAAGAAAGAAAGAAAGAAAGAAAGAAGTGTCTTGAAATACAGATATAAAAGCGAAAAGGTTGAAAGAAATGAAGAAAGAAAGAAACACAGGAAAAAAGTGTCTAATATAGATATATATAGAAAAAAGGATAGAATGAAAGAAGAGTTGAAAGAAAGACAATAAAAGAAAAAGAAAAAGTAAGAAGAAATCAGTAAGTTGAATTTGAAAACGAAAGAAAGAAGGAAAGAATGAAAGAAAAAATGATTGTCAAATACGGGGAAAGAAAGAAAGAAAGAAAGAAAGAAAGAATATGTGTGTAATTCTCACATAGAAATAAATAAGGGAAAAATGTGTGTCAAATACAGGTATATAAAGATAGAGGGACAGAAAGAACGAAAGAAAAAAGAAAGAACGAACCGGCAAAAGAAAGAAAGAAAAGAAAGAGAGAAAAATTGGAAGGAAAGCGAATTAATGAAAAATAGAGAGAACAAAAGTGTGTGAGAAACATAGGCCTCCCCCCATGAAACTTCACCAGAGAATTAGAAGGATAGAGAATGAGATAGATAAAAGTATATGTTATATACATGAAAGAAAGAAAGAAAGAAAGAAAGAAAGAAAGAGTGTGTAATACTGACAAAGAAAGAAAGAAATAATAAAGGGAAAATGAGTGTCAAATACCGTTATATAAAGAAAGACGGACAGAAAGAAAGAAAGAAAGAAAAAAAAAGATAGACAGTGAGAAGCTAAAGAGAGTGAAGGAAATGATAGAATTGTCAACAGATTCAGAAAATTAGATAAGAGAAGAAAAGAAATTTGAGGAAACGAATGAAATAAAGGGAGAGAGAAAAAGATAAAAAAGAAGAAACAATGAATAAAATAGAGAAAGAAAAATGGGATTGATTTATATACAAAGTATGGTATAATGTCTTCGACTAAATCATATGTAGACCTATTCATGAGTCTCTTTCTTTCTCTCCCTCTCTCTCTCTCTATATATATATATATATAGAGAGAGAGAGTACTGAACATAGGTCTACATATTAATTTTGTTGAAGATATATATATATATATAAATATATATACACGCGCGCGCGCGCACACCCCCCCACACCCCCCCCACACATATATGTATATATATATATATCAGGGGCGGAGATGGGACTAGTTCTACTCGTGCCCGGCACGACCAATAACTCGGTCAATGTTATTCAAAATGGATTAAAAATCATCCATTAATTTCAAGCAAACATACTTAGTCTGATCTCAATTAAATTACGTATCTGTTCAAGTTTCGATAATTAAGTAGCCAAAAGTTCATAAATATATCTGGGAATAATACAACGATGCTGTTTTGAACGGATGGTCTTTGTCCGGCCACCGTCAGATCCATTGAACATCCCAGAAAATCGGCTATAATGTTGAACACGCGTAATTCGTGCCAGGCACTAGACCCTTATAATAACAGTAATGTTAGCGAAATCTCGCTTTTGGCTGTAGCCAAAAAAGGCAGAATACCGTGCTCAAAAAAATTTGCACAATGTGACTGCTGACAACTGTATTGCGAAGAGGGAGAGGGACCGAGAGAGAGAGAGAGAGAGAGGGGGGGGGATAGCAGATTATAGCCGTCGCCGACGTCATCATCATCGCTATGGTAAATGTTGGTTAAACGGCGTGTTTTAATTCGTTTTTTCACTAACAAATCTCTATTTCTTTAATGAATGTTGCATATATTACATTCTGTAACTAAAATTTGTTTATTTGAATACATTTTCAACAAATAATCTTTATTTTAAGCGAAATTGAAACTACTAGCTGTGTCTGTGTATATTGTCATCAATTTCTTTATTCTAATAAACATATTTTTCTCGTCATAGTAATGAACATCTTCTCTTTTCTTCTATACTTTTGAAAGGAAAAAAAAACTTATCTACTGTATTAACAAGACTACAAATTATATAGTATCTTGATTGTTTCCAAAAAAAAAACACCATGCAAGGTACGTTTGTCAATCTGTGCTATACAATGGGGAATCACGCAATAGCAACTATGATGACTTACTTTGGGTCCACGGACCACGGGTTGGGAACTAAAGTTGACAGAGGGCGTCGAGGGCACGAGTAGCAAAAATACCTAGAGTTGCTACTGATATATATATATATATAATGTTAATTTCAAGCACACACATATGAAAATGTACAAATATGGAAAAACACAAGATCTTCAAACGATGATTCATTTATAGTGTGAATAATTTACCGACGTTAAACAATTCGGTTTTAAAACCATTCATTAATGCGTAAAATTTTTGAATTATTCGAAAACATGAAAAAATTTGAAACATTCTATTTTCGTTGGTGACATGTTTCAAATTTATGTGATATAGTAAGTGTTCAAAAATTAGTTTTAGAAAGCGTAACAAGTTTCCTTAAAAACAAATATCCATATCTATCTATCTATCTATCTATCAATTGTGGCCTGTTAAGGGTCAAAAATAAGACTAGGAAGAAGAAAGGTAGGTGGAACAAATGTATTGAATAAACAGAACATATATACAAAATAAGAGTGTTAGTACAGCAGGTAGAAGTGTCCGTCCGAAAACTATCGGGTTCGACTGCTCGGAGGAAATGGGTATTTGTCGTACGTTCCACCGACTGGACGAGTGTGGCACTAGGCTTTTTTTTTTGGTGGACACGCCCGGTGGATCAAAAATGACTCGGATCCTGTCGGCATTCCCCTAAAAAGGGGCGTCTCAGGCGCCAGGTGATAAATCTAGCCTCCTCCAAGCAGGGTTAGAACCTGGGGAAGTCCCCCGCCTCTGAGGCTCGAGGATGCCGGTTAAGGCGCACCTCGACCAACTGCCACTGGAACCAGAACATACCCGACCAGAGCCTTGTACCGACCAACGTGGTCGACTGGAGAATGTCCAAGCCCAGCGACACCCAGAGCGTAGTATATACGCTCTACTCTGCTGGAAGGAAGTCTCGATATTTGTCTCAGCCTCCCAACAAACAAGACTTGACACAAGGTCAATGACCCAAAGGTCTGATTATAGTGGGGATTAGGAAGGGAGAAGATCAGACCCGAGCCAAAGCTAAAGCCCTGCTTGACTTAGCTGATCATCTGCCCACTTAGGGCCTTTTGAGCAAACATGGTCTTGGCACGAATACTTAATTATAGCTTAAACTGGACATCGAGGTCTGGTGCAATACAAAGGTGACAAAGATGTCAATGCTGCAGCTCGCCCACCCGTTGTTAGCCCAGCTGAACTGGAGGCCTTTTCGGCCACAAGTCAGCCAAGGCATGACCACTTAAAGTCTGGGGAAAGGAAGGTCGGACCAGAGTCGAGGCTCGAGTACTGTTGGTCTTTGCTGGTCATCAGCCCACTTAGTTCAATGTGGTCCTGATGAGGCTTGCTAGACATAAACCCAAACCTGAGTCCAGGCACAGATGCCTGATTATAGCTTAAACTGGACAACGAGGTCCAGTGCTATACAAAGGTGACAAAGATGTCAATGCTGCAGCTCGCCCACCCGTAGTAAGCCCAGCCGAAGGTGGGGGCCTTTCGGCCTCAAGTCTTCTATTGAGCATTGACCGTCCGGCACATGCCTGTCAGTCCACTGAAAAGCCTCTGCACGAAGCACCGCGGATGATCGAGCTTCCTCGCTGAGAAGAAGTCTCCCCGAAAGTAAATTGGGTTAGTATTTATGAAGGTGGAAGAGGTCATTATCGTGTAGATAAAGTCAGTAAATATACATATTTTTTTTTCATTTTTCAAGTTGAGGAATTAATATTGTGAATTGAATTACTATGACCAGAAAATCCGCCGAACACCTACACACGACATACGGGAACACTGGACAGCTGTTTCGACCTTATTAGGTCTCATCAACAGTGTATACCGTAATCTCCACCACTGGAGATCGAACCAGCGACCACAGATTGCATTGCTAAAACTCTACAACTGAGCCATCAGTTCATATCGCACACAAATGATGCCAAAGTTCATACGCAAACTGACACTCACACTCACATATATACATACATACACACACTCATATATATATACATACATATATACATATACACATACGAACACACATATATATAAATCCTTAATTGAATATACTTCTTGTATATATATATATATATATATACGTCGTGCATTCAATAGGTTTCCTGACTTTTTTTTGTACAGGCATATAAAATTGTTGTAGACTCTTGAAAATTCAGTATGTTATTGCTATACATTTTAAGAGATGACTGACCAATTTTTATGATTTCAGGTTCAAATGAACAGCTACAGCAGCAATTGGAATACACCAAATTGACCCGCTGTGATAATCAGGCATTGGTAGCTAAAGCCTGATTGTCACAGCTGGTGAATTTCAAAAATGCAATCTGGACGTGAGGACACTTTAGAAGAACGATATGCAATAAAATTCCGGTTTAAACTTAGAAAAAATGCCACAGAAATGTATGGAATGCTTCAGACTGCTTTTGGAGCATCTTGCATGAATCGAGCATGAGTTTTTGAGTGGCATAAGAGATTCAAGGAAGCCAGGGAGTCTGTGAGGAATGATAAGAGGTGTGGGAGGAGTAAGGAAGTCAATATACCAGAGTTGATTGGCCAAAGGATTAGGGTTAGGGCTACTATGTTGAGGTTTTAAGGGAATCCAGGAAGAGGTTAGGTCGGAAGAGCCCAGCACTCTTCAAATCGGGTCAGTGGCATTTCCACCAGGACAATGCACCAGTCCACAACTCCATCCTTGTCACAGACTATTTAACCAAGATGGGCATCAAGACAGTTTCTCACCGTCCCTATAGTCCAGACCTTCCTTCCTGTGACTTTTGGTTATTCCCTAAGCTCAGAGGCTGTGGTTATGAGACAATTGAAGAGATGAAAGAGGTTGCTGTGACGAAGATCATTGACACACTCACATAAGAGGACTTCCATGGTGTCTTGCAGAGGTTGTTGGAACGGTAGAACAAGTGCATTGCAGCCGGAGGAGAATACTTCGATGGGGACTAGAGTTTCATGTGTGTACTATCAATAAAGGTGCCCATACGAGAAAAATCTGGAAACTTATTTAATGATCCTATATATATATATATATATATATATATTTGGATTCCTACATATTCATATTTTTTTGGTTATCATTATCCATATTTACCGACCCCTCCGCTCTGGCAGGATATGACACAAGGTCAATTTTTAAGCGGAGTTTAACAGGTTTGAATTCAGAGTTTTCCTTCTCCTCGACTAGTTGCCTCACCAAGTCTGAAGAACCCTGTCTACCGTACTATTTACCCATAGCTGGAGGGAGAATAATTGGATTCCCAAGGGTATTAGTGCTATGTGAAATGCTATCAGCCTCGTCCAGGATTTGAACTCGTATCGCCGTATTCATTTCTTTCGATGACAACCATTACACCACGGGCACTTCCATTTTTTGATTATCATTATCATCAACATCATCATCATCAAGCACGGGTTCTTTAATTCTCTCTCGCCACCCGTTCCAATAGACCATCGCTCTCGGGAAGCCCTCATAACAGCATTCATTATCCACACAGCGCTGATAATTGTAAGAATTTGCTGTCCGGCTAACACTCACTTGTCCGTGTGCAGCAGTCCACGGAAGAACGTCACTTACGAGTTTGAGCTTACTTTACCAGCACTGCCTTGCAAGTCTTGCTCGACCAACTCGAATGTTTTGTGAGATAGAAAGTAGGAGTTCTAACACAGCTACAGATTGAAAGAATTGTCGTTTTGTTTTATCAGAAATATCAGATTTCCAAATGATCGATAACCAGTCAATAATAGACCTTCATTTCACTATGTGTCATTTGGTTTGTTTTGGTTTAATGGCATTTCAAACAATTTTGGTTATTTAATTCCAAATCTTGTTTTCGCATATATATTACATATGGGATTGTAAAAACATTTTGTAGATACACAGAGTTAAATTATCGAACAGTTTACTACCACTAACAATTCAATTAAACGTCAGTTATTTGTTTGCACACAGTTAAATGATCGAACATTTCTTTTTCTAACAATTCAGTTTAGCATAAACCAAAAAAGTTAAATCGTTCCAAGTATTATTATGTATCACTAACAATTTAAACTTTAGTCATTTGTTTGCACATGGTTAAATGATAGTACAGTTCTATTCCTAACACTTCAATTTAGCATTAGCCAACAAAGTTAAATTGTTCCAAGTGTTGTTATGTATCAGTAATAATTCAACTAAACATCAGTCATTTGTTTGCACACAGTTAAATGATCAAAAAGTACTATTTCAAACAATTCAGTTTAGCATAAATACACAGTTTAAATATCAAACAGTTTGACTCATAGGTAGGACCCTATCAGGTGCTACCACTCGGGGCCAAAATGGACCTGAGAGCGATGGCTATGAAGGGGCACTTTGTATTCCCCAAAACTCTCGCATTATTGAAGCCTCGCCACTAGATTGTCTAGTATCATATCCAGGACACTTGTTGGGTGGTGGGTCTATTCTATTTCTAAAAATTCAATTTAGCATAAGTCTCTTGTTTGTTCTGAGTTTAAATGTCAAGCAGTTCTATTTGACCCATAGATAGGACGCTATCATGTGCTACCACCCCGGGTCCGAGTAGACTTTTTGTATCATATGCAGGACACTCGTTGGGAGAGTCTTGCCTCTCTGCAAAGATGCAATCGTTGTATTGAACAGCCCCAACCGACTGGACGGCGCTATGCGTATGTTGACATCATTTTCAGTAAACGAAATATGCTACCGAGGTGTGTGAAGTGGTCTATTAATTTCGGAGGCTTACCATTTATTAAAGAGATTGCACCATCTTGATGAAAACATATGAACACTATGTAATGTGAGTTCACGTAGAGGCCAATTCTTCTTGCTGACTGCTCCAGGTGTACCATATCCAGATACGGCTAAGTGTGAAACGTACATATAATTTTCATAACATATAAACATAGAACATAGGAATCTTGAAACACGAAAAACACTTACAACTTCTCAGTTCAGGTACGAAACTTTTTATTACCTTTGAGTTTAAAGGTTCTTCGACATAAGGAGAGAGATACACATTCTTTCTATTCTGGTTTTTCCATCTCCGCCCCCCTCCAACAAGTGCAGCGCCCGTAGCGCGCAAATTCGTCTGGCCTCTGCGAGCCCCGAAAGTCAACCGTCTTCTTCCGAGGCAGGACATCTCTGAGTGACACGTCCGTTTCGCCCGCGCGTATGAACACTTGCGTTAATGTTGCACCTAAGTAACCCATGCACTGAGCCGAAAGGTTCTCAGCCTAACTAAACCCAAAGGCATAAAACGAAATCCCTCGGCCATTATATTACTCAGGCTATGCAGCTGAGATTCGGCTTAAGCTGGTGTTTGCGCAAGAAGAACTCGATAATCTTCGTAGTCTTCTTCAGTAATAGTTTCTGCGGAATATCGTCCGCTTCTTATCTTTTTTTTTTTTAAGTGGATCTGTTTTCTTTATTTAAATCTGTTAAAGTTCACGATACATAATCTAGGCACATTATGAATAGAAATAGTGTCAATGTAATTCCTTGCAAGACTCCACTAACAATGCGGAAGAAACTAGTGTTACAAGAGTCTTTATAGAGCATCATTATAACGGTAACAGTTTCTGTGGGAAATGCTTGAAGTATTTGCTCCACCTTTTCTCCTTATATGAAGTCAACTGCTACCCCTCCAGGAAAGAGTGGACCAGGAAGCGATAACAATGAAGGGGTACCCCGCATTCCCCAAAGCTTCAGCATTAACAGAGCTTCGCCAGCAGATTATTCAATGTCATATCCAGGATACTCGTTGGGGAAGGCTTACCCCTCTGCAGTGATGCAGCCAGTGTATTCAGTAGCTCCAGCCGACTAGGTTTAACAGATATTGCTGTATAAAACTAATAATCATATTAAGTATCAATTAATTGTTTTCATATCGTTGAATGGTTTCAAGTATTGCTATTCAACACGAATAATTCTATTCAATTTGCACACAGTTAAATGGTTTCAATTATTGCTTTTCATCCCAAATAATTCTATTCAACTTTAGTGATTCGTTTTTACACTATTGAATCAAACTATTCTCGGTGTAATTTTCTTTTTTAAGTAGAGGAGTTATATTATGAATTAAATTACCACGACCAGAAAATCCGACGAACACTTGCGCACGGCATACGGAAACGCAGGATAGCTGTTTTGACCTTATTAGGTCTTATCAACAGCGTCTAATAAGGCCAAAACAGCTGTCTAGCGTTTCCGTATGTCATACGCAAGTGTTCGCCGGATTTTCTGGTTGTGGTCATTCAATTCACAAACTCTTCAATTTTACCCATACAGGTTCTACAAATCCGGGTCAGACTTAACCTTGGGGTAATGGCAATGAAAGGGGTACATGACATTTCCCAAAGCTCAAGGACTGTAGCCTGGTTTAGCGTAAGTTTCAGAGAGCTCGTTAAGAGGGGTCTTACCACTCTACAGAGATGCAGTTGGCGTATTCTCCAGCTCTAGCCGACTGGATTGTGTTAAGATTGTCGTATATATATATATATATATATTGGTGTGTAGATGAATAATGGTGGTCAGTATACACCGAAACTAAACAATTGAATTTAGAAAATAATGAAGTCATGAGAAACGAAATAGTAACAAAAAGTTGATGGTATTAACTATTGATTGGTACCTTGACAGTAGCCACTTGTTTCCTTATTATTCTCATAATTCCGCAGCCCAGTCGGTTATTGGGGGAGAATACGCCAACTGCTTCTCTGCAGAAGGGTAAGACCCCCTTCCAACGTGCGTGCTGGATATAACACTAAACTGTATCTGATGGTGAGGCTCCAGTCCTGGAGCTCGGGGGAATGTGGAGTATTTCTTCATTACCATTACTCCCATCTCCACTGGGTTCAGGAGAAGTTGTTCTTGTTAGGGCCCTATCAATGGATCAAATAGAACATTCTTTAACTATGCGCAAACAAATGACTGAAGTTAAATTGAATAGTTAATGGTACATAGCGATGCGATTTTATATAACTGTGTGCAAATAAAACTATTGATGTTAGATAGCAATCCTTGAAGCCATTTCAGCTAGCGCAAACAAATTATAAATACAAAATAGAATTATTCGTTTTAGACTGGAATATTTGAAACCATTTAACTGTATTCGAAAACAGATTTATTTGTATCAAATAGCAATACTTGAAAACATTAAAACTGTTTACGAATGAACGGTGTAGAATAGGATTATTAGAGTTAAATTGCAATACTTGAAACCATTTAACTATGTGCAAATAAAACTATTAGAGTGAGCAATACTTGAAACCACATCATCGTGAACAAAAAATGATTTATATTAAATAGAATTATTAGTGTTGAATAGCAATACTTGAAAACATTTAACTGCTTGCCCAAAATAGCAATTCTTAATTGGGAGAAAACAAATCATCTCAAAATCATTAAAAAATGATTACCTTCAAACGATTAATTTACAAATCATATATGTATAAATATTTAAGTGTATGCAAACTAAAGACTGACGTTAAGTTAGATTGTTACAGTTACATAGCAATACTTGAAACCATTTAACTGTGTGCAAATAAAACTATTTGTGTTAGCAATACTTGAAACCATTTAACTGTGTTCAAACAAATGTTTAATATCAATTTGAATTATTACGGTAAGATAGAAATACTTAAAACCATTTAACTGTGTGCAAACAAATGAGCTCTGGCTGAGAATAGAAAATATTTTGATTTCTTATACAACAGCTTGATTGGTTGTATTGTTGCTGGGCAATAGCGATGTAAAAATAGGGATTCGGTAACTTGAATTCGGGCCGCTCGAGTATATGCACTTCTAGGTATTGGCACTAGTACTGATTTGATAAGATTAAAGGTAGAGACCACCGAGGATTATTGTCCTGCATGCAGATCAAAGGGGTACTAATCTGCAACAACAACAAAAATATTTGACCGTTGGAATGGCATAGAATTATTTTAATTATGCCAAAGCAAAAATTGATAAGCTGCTGGCAGAGATGGAACAGTTATACCCATTAGCAAAAAAGAAATACGAGAGTAGATATGACTGGTTGGGAAAGTTATCCTTCTGGGAATTGTGCAATTGACTAAATTTTAACTGCTCGTGTTCTAAAGGTTAAAAGTGAGGACCGCCACTGATCATTGTTCTGCATGCAGATCCACAGGAGTCCTTATCTTTTTACATGTCTTTTGAGTACTTCATGCCCTTTTGGAGAGCTAGTATAATAGTTAATCCTGAAGGATTGACTTACCCTGACCGAATTGGCTTTCGAGTACTGTAATCACCATCCAGTGAGCCAGATAAAACAACGTTTAGTAAATTTGCTAAGCTTTGCACAACACCGAATAAGAAAGAATTAATGATGATTGAAGGAGTAGAGTATTCGCCAATGATCTGGGAGACCGGAGTTCAATCTCAGGTCGAGTCATATCAAAGACTCAAAAAATGGTACTTGATGTCGCCTAGAATCGACCAGGAGCGATGGCAATGAAGAGGTATTTCGCCTTGCCCAAAGATCCAACATTATTGGATCCTCACTATAAGATTGTTTAGTGTTATATCAGGCCACTCTTTGGGGGAGTCTTACCTCCCTGCTGAGATGCAGTCAGTGTCTTCTGCAGCCCGAGCCAACGAGGGCAACCAAGGGTAAGATGCTAAACATATAGATATTAATGCTATCAAATGAAATGGATGGGTGTTTAAATTCTGAGTTTTCCTTCTCCGATATTTGCACGCAGTAAAAACAAACAGTCCCGCCTAGAATTTTAACATAGTACGACTATAACCATTACGTCCCCCTCTCTTCTTATCTATCTATCTATCTATCTATCTATTACAATACTCTTCAACTCTCTGTCTGAATGTCTCCATATATGTGTATATATATCTATGTATATATATATATATATTTATATATGAGGGTCGGCTGAAAAGTTCACTGGCTGACCAAGATATTCTCAAGGAATGTAATCAATTGAGGTTTGATTTTTTAACAAAGTCACAATTTCGGTCGGCGCATTTCTAATATCTGTGTTGCAGTGCTTGGATCCCACTGATAAAAAACGTCAACAATAGATATGACGTCATCATATGAGCTTTTCAGACTATGAACTTTTTCGTTCATCTTCCCAAATATGTGTCTGCTTCAATATTGTTTATCTATCTATCTTTTATTATTCTGTTCATATCTATCAGTATATCTATGAGAGAGCGTATATATATATATATATATATATATATAAGTGTGTGAGTGTGTGTGTGTGTGTGTGTTTGTAAAACCAACTTTTAAAGCTAACAGCAAAAGAAAGCAATGATAAACAAGCAGGATTTCAGTCTTCCAAATCCATTTTCACTCTACCCGTTGCCTACCCAGTATTCAACACCACCCCAACCCGTCATCCTTCAAATTCCAGACCCTACCCGACCTTATCAATTTGATTTAACGTTTTCTTCAGGTTTACATTAAAATTGCTGTCACTCTCTTGAGGGTACTCCCGCAGTTTTTGTGCTGCTTTCTTTTGCCTTTTTCCCAAACTTCTCACTGATCCGTGGGTTAATGGGCGAGTGAAACGCTCTGAAAAACGACACTGGAATGCAAGCCGGCACCACCACCACCACCCACACCTATCCATCCACCCCTCACCGCACTTGCTTCTGTCTGTCTGTTGGTCTGTCTGTCAAAGTGCTGTGTCTCTGTTGCGCCGTCTCAAAAAAGAACTCCGAACACTACTTGCTATACATGCACGTGTATGGACAAACATTACATGCACTTCATCCAACATATTTGATATATATATATATATATATATATATATATATATATATATAATAAAGATTATGCAAATACACACGCACGCAGAAACATCTGATATATATATATACATATATATATGTTGGCATAATGGTTAGAGAGTTCGGCAATGTCTCGGGAGACTGGAGTTCACTCCCAGGGAGAGTCATAGCTAAGGCTAAAAAGATGGTACTAGATGTATCTTCGCTTAACACTCAGCATTATAAGGTACGGATCAAGGGTAAGTGGAGCAATCCAGAGAAATGAGTAGCGCTCTCGCCAACAGTTTGATATAGTAGCTATTGAAAAGGAATCCTTCGGGTCGCCCTCGACTACGGCCAGTCAACTAACATATTTACATAGGAAACGCCTTCAAATGATAAGCATACGACACAAGATCAATTTTTAGTTTTCCTATTGCTTGGCTGGTTGCCATAAGAATATTAAGGTCCCCAGTCAGCCCTACTCTTTCTCCATAGCTGGAGGAAGAATAGTCGGATTCATACCTTTCCAAAGAATATTAGTGCTATGTTGAATACAGTCTCGTCAAGGTTTTGAACTCGGGTTGCCGTGTTTATTTCCTACGACATTAAACGTTACACCAGTAACACTTCCAATAAATATATGCACACACACACACACACACACACACACACACACACATATATATATATATATATATATATATATAAGTAAGTAAAGTAAAGTTGACGACCGTAATAGAGGGCCAGCCGAAAGCTCCCTTATCTATAGCTACTACACCGAGGTGTTGGAGAGGGCGCTACTCCTTTCCGTGAATTATTCCACTCTACCCTTGAAACGTATCTTATAATGCTGAGTGTTAAGCAAGGAGGTATCAAGTATTTTTTGAGTCTTTGGTACGATTCGACCAAAGATTGAACCCCGGTCTTCCGGGCCATTGGCGAAAGACACATTTTGTCTATATAATTTTATTAAGATCTTTTCAAATTTCCTGATAAGTGTCTTGGTTTCAGGTTGGAATTAGTGGATGAATTTACCAAAATTGTCCCGAGAGCTTTCGGACATTTCATAGGCCATCATCAGGGGTTGCTTGCATGTATAAAAAACTGAAAGACCGAAAGCGTTCTGGACAATTTTGGTAAATTGATCCACTAATTCCAACCTGAAACGGCGACACTTATCAGGAAACTTGAAAAGATCTTAATAAAATTATATAGACAAAATGTGTCTTTATTATTTAATCAAACATGATTAAATGAAAGACTGCAGCCCAACTACACACACAGAGACGCACACGCACACAGAGATACAGACACACAAACGCATATATATATGTCCCAAATTTCTCGGTTTTTGCCACAACTAATTTAAGCTTACTAAATAACTACATGTATGCGCGCACACACACACCACACACACACATTCGTCTCTTAAGATGAAGTCTCTTAAACACACACACACACACACACACACACACACTCGTCTCTTAAGATGAAGTCTCTTAAACACACACACACACACACTCGTCTCTTAAGATGAAGTCTCTTAAACACACACACACACACACTCGTCTCTTAAGATGAAGTCTCTTAAACACACACACACACACACACACACACACATACACACACACACACTCATCTCTTAAGATGAAGTCTCTTAAACACACACACACACACACACACACACACACACACACACACACACACACACACATACCCATGCGTGCAAACATATATGTACGTATCTATGCATGCATAATTGTATTGATAATTAGGAATATGCGCATGTACATATATGTGATTGAAACTGTTCATTTATGTCTGTATAATATAAAATATATGGATACACACACACACACACACACACACACATACACACACGCGCGTGCACGTGCACGTATACACACACATATACATGTATATATACACATACAAGATATTCATATATATATATATATATATATAAAGCACTCATTTAAAAGTGAGAATCAAAATAACTGACCAGCAGTATCAAAGTGATAATTACTTGACACAAACTATTAAAATTTCATTTAAGGCAATTAAAAATGCCATTTCTAATTGCTTGAGAATTGTCAAATAGCTTTACACACCGAGTAATAATTTTAATAGTTTTAGCCAAATAATCATAGGCGTGTGTATTTGTGTGAGTATGTATATATGCATGTGCGCGCGCACACGTGTGTGTGTGTGTGTGTATATAGGAAGGAATTAAAAACTCTCGCATTTGTTT
The DNA here is from genome assembly GCA_963585895.1 of Sepioteuthis lessoniana. Lineage (NCBI taxonomy): Eukaryota > Metazoa > Mollusca > Cephalopoda > Myopsida > Loliginidae > Sepioteuthis > Sepioteuthis lessoniana. The sequence continues at coordinate 28,732,883 of OY757918.1, forward strand.
TTATCAAAAGCTATTTTTACGGTGTATTCAAAACCCGTTGGCGAAAACCTTTCATCTGATTATATATATATATATATATATTAAAAAAGTTATGGTGTCAGGTAAGGTAAGGTTTGGTTCGGTTTCATGGCATATTAACCCTTGTTGGTTATTTTATGCCAAATCCTGTTTTTACATCTATATTAAATATATATGATTAGTAAACATATTTTGTAGATAAACACAGTTAACTGATCAAACAGTTCTATTTCTAACAATTCAGTTGAGCATAAGTCAACAAACTTAAACGGTTCCATGAATTACTATATATCATAAACAATTTAATTAAACATCAGTCGTTTGTTTAAATACAGTAAAATGCTCAAACATGTCTATTTATATCAATTCGATTTAGCACAAGACATTTGTTTGCGCACAAATTTAAATAATCCAAAAGTTCTATTTGAACCACAGATAGAACCCTAAGAAGTGCTATCACTCCGAGCCATAGTGTACCCGGAAGTGATGGTAATGAAGGAATACCCATCATTCCCCAAAGTTGCATCATTACTAAAGTCTCACTTCTCTGATTGTTTAGTGTCATATCCAGGACACCCGTTAAGGGAGTGTTACCTCTTTACAGAGATGTAGTCAGCGTATTCTACAGCCCCAACCAACTGGGCCACGTTGGTGGAGTCTAACCAATTTGCAGAGATGTAGTCTGTGTAATCTACAGCCCAAGCCGACTGGGCTACGTTGAAATTAATTAAAATACAAAAATATAGATGGGTACGGATCGCATTGTATTATGTGAATCATATGTTTATGCTTGTGTTTAGATGAACATAGATGAATAATTTCGTTGATTGATGAAACAAATACTCATTTTGCACTATAAATCATCATCATCATCATCATCATCATCATCATCATCCTATCCAAGTTAGACGAACCAGACATGCAGGACACTGCTGGAGAAGCAGGAACAAGGTCATAAGTGATGTACTCCTATGGACCTCCACATATGGCCGGGCAAAGGCAGGACGAATAGCTCGAACATACATTCAACAGTTATGTGAGGATACGGGATGTAGCCTTGAAGACCTACCAGAGGCGATAAACGATAAGGAGAAGTGGCGAGAGAGGGTCAGGGATATCCATGCTAGCGGTACGACATGATGATGATGATGATGATGTTTATGCTTGTGTTTAGCCGAACATAGATGAATAATTTCGTTGACTAATGAAACAAATGCTCATTTTGCACTATAAATATCGTTTTTATTAGCCAGAAGACGAGACCTCGTGTTACTTAACCACAGCAAATGAACGTCATCCAGTAAATTGCACCGTTTTTGTAAACCCAAGAGTAAAAATAAAAGTTTGCTAAAGGGCTCGAAAAAATACCTAGCTCTTTCCAGAGAGTTGAAAAAGTTGAGAAACCTGAAAGTAACGGTAATACCAATCATAGTAGATGCACTTGGAATGGTCCCCAAATACTTGGAAAATAAACCGAATGAATTGGAGATCAGAGGAAAAATTGAGACTGTCTTGACCTAAGCAGTGCTAAAATCAGCTAGTTTACGTTGAAGATCCCTATAAAGCTAAGGAGACTTGCTGTCACTCTGAATCCTGTGAAAAACCATCAGTCGAAGCTGGTGGGAAAAACTCGAAACGTGTAAAATAATAATAATATTAATTGACCACAAAAAACTGAAAGAATGCGAAATGAAGGATAAGTATCTCGTTCTTGCAAGTGAACTGAAAAAACTATCGAACAGGTGACAGGTGACAGTTATACCAATTGTGATAGGTGCTTTTGGTACAGTAACTAAAGGATTATTAAAGGGACTGGAGGACATGGAAGTTGGCGGACAAGTGGAGACCATCCAAACCACAGCATTATTGAGAAAGGCCAGAATATTGAGAAGAGTCCTTGAGACTTGAAGAGACTTGCTGTCACTTAAACTTCAGTGAAAGACCATCAGCTAAAACTGGTGTGAAAAACTCAAATGAGTAAATAATAATAATGTTAACTAAAAAAATTGTGGAACATAATCGTGACGGTGATACCAATTGTCATTGGTGCGTTCGGCACGGTTACCAAAAAATTGATAAAGGGAGTTGTGGACTTGGAAACAAGAGAACGAGAGGAGATTATCCAAACTACAGCATTATTGAAATCAGCCAGAATACTGAGAAGAGTCCTATGAGAAGAATTGATGAGACTTTCTGTCACTCAAACTCCAGTGAAAGACCATCACCTAAAACTGTTGTGAAAAACTCTCAAAGGAGTAGATAATAATTAAATTCATCTCGTAAGATGTTATTTGCACTGGTCAGTAAGAATGGTACTGACCGACCTTTTCATTTACCACGCACGGATACGAACTTGGTCTGTGCAATGAATCAGATAATCAAAAAAGTCAATGGAAAGTTTTCAGGAAATTGACCAACCATCGAAATATATGTATCTAACAAATCCTTCCACATGAGCAAGATGTGACACAAGGTCAATTTTAAAGCAGAGTTAAACAGGTTTGAATTCAGAATTTTCCTTCTCTTAAACTGGTTGCCATACCAAAACTAAAGACTCAGCTCTGCCAACTATTTACCCATAACTAGAGAGAGAATAATTAATTCAATATTTTTCCGTGTGAAATGCAAACAGCCTCGTTAGGGAATTTGAACTCGGGTCGCCCTGTCAATTTGACCAAAACGCACAGGATTCATTTTTTAATTGCTCGAATTACCTGTTATTTATCCGAGATAAAGTAAAATCCAGACACAAACAGCATATGAAGAACGATTTGGTTTAGTTTGGTTTGTTTGGGGTTAATGGCATATCAACCATTGTAGGTTATTTAATGCCAAATCCCCTTTATACATATATATAATTTGGAAACGTACAGTATATAAATATAACTTTTATATGAACCATAGCTCATTAGTTTGTATACAGTTGAATTGTTGAACATATGATTTGTAAGTCAATAGTTAGTTGGTCATCTTATTTTTAAATTTGGTAGAAATGATTTGTCTGCAAACAAGTATTACTATTGTTTGCACACAGTTAAATGATTCCAAATATCCTTACACGAATAGTTCTATTTAGCATCAATCATTTGCTTGAACTCCCTTAAATGGATTCAAATATTGCTATCTAACATAAATAATTCTATTTTTATACAATTAAAAGGTGTCAAGCATCGCTGCGTAACACAAACAATTCAATTTCGGCACCCTATTAGAGTTTCAAGCATTGATAATTAGCACTGACAACTCTATTTAACATTACTCATTCATCAGTTCAGTTAATTTGTTCCAAGCATTGGATTTTATCAAGCCATTTAATTAAACATCAGTCATTTGTTTATACACAGTTGAATGTTTTTTGTGTTTAATGTTTAATCAACCTTCGTGGGTTATTGAATCCCAAAGCTATCCTTATAGAAGAACAGTAGTGGTATTATTTAACCTATCACTGGGTTTGGTTGGCTTCTTTTGCTTAATGTCATATCAACCTTCGTGGGTTATTTAATGCTAAAACTATCCCTGTATAACAGTAGAGGTACTCTCTAAGCAAGAGTTGAGCGGATAAGAGAGTTCCTACCTTTCTTCAGGGTATTAGTTCGAAAGTGAAGATAATAGCATCACTGAAGTTCGAACTCGCTTACTACGGTGTCGTAGTCCAGCTCGTTTGCCACAATGACACAGGGACTGCCAGCTCCGGGTACTTTTGCCTCTCTTAATTAATCTGTCGTGGATGGCTGTGAACTTTTTGAACCAGCATCCATGTCTCCCATCGTAGCTTGGTGTATTCTAATATGGGACATTCTTGATTGTTGTCCTTAGAGACAAGTGTATTTCATCATCCGGGTCTTCTTCAGTTCATGTCTTTTCGTTGAAGTTGTAATCACAGTCAGTGGAAAAACTAAGAGGGGCGTAAATGATTCTGAGAAGAGATGGCTCACTTTGAATTCAAATAGCCGAGTCGGCTGGGACAGTAGAATATACTGACCGCATCTTTGCTGGGGTGTAAGACTCCTCTAAAGAGTGTACTGGATATGACACAAAGCAATCTGATGGTAAGGCTCCAGTCTTGGATCTTTGGGGAATGTGGAGTACCCCTACATTGTCATTTCTTCCAGGTTCACTCGGAGCCGGAGTAGTAGCAGCTTATAGGGTCCTATCTACGGGTCAAATAGAACTATTTGATATTTAAAATGGGTGCAAACAAATAATTTATGTTAAATTGAATTGCTTGAAATTGAATGGTTTGAGCATTTGACTGTATGTAAATAAATGACTGATGTTTACTTGAATTGCTAGCGAAGCGAAGCAATACATGGGACCATTTAACTGTGTGTAAACCAATGAGTAATGTTTAATAGAATTATTAGAGTTAGATTGCAATACTTGAAACTCTTTCACTGTGTGGTGCCTAAATTGAAATATAGGTATAACATAGCAATACTTAGAACTGTGTGGAAATTAATGAAAAGAGTTGAATAGAAGTATCAGTGTTAGAATGCAATACTTGAATCTTTTTCACTGTATGGTGCCTAAATTGAAATATTAGTATATCATAGCAATACCTGGAACTATGTTAAAATGAATAAAAAGTGTTGAATAGAAGTATTGGTGTTAGAAATAATTAAAGCCTTTTTTTACTGCGTGAAACAATGGCAAAACTAATGTGTTTATAAATTAGTCATAACTCATTAAAAATGAAATTAATTACAAACTATGTGCAAACAAATGACTTGATAAATTGTGATAGTTAGATAGCAATAATTGAGGCCATTTAGGTGTATGCTGACAAATGATTGGTTGTAAATAGAAATAATTGAAACCATTTAACTGAGTGCAAAAATGAGCTCATGCTTATTTTAAACTGTTTAAGACAAAATGTGTTTACAAATCATATATTTAGTATATTTGCATTAAGAGGATTTGGTATTAAACACCTACAATGGTTGATATGTCATAAAACCCAACCAAACCAAAAAATATATATTTAACATATATGTATAAAGAGGATTTGGCATTAAATAACCTACAATGGTTCATATGTCATAAAACTCAACCAAACCAAATCAGATATATTTATTATATATGTCTAAAGACGATTTGGCATTAAATGACCAACAATGGTTAAGATACCATAAAACCCAACGAAACCAAATCACATATAGTTGATGTATATATTTCTAAAGAGGATTTCGCATTAAATAACCTGCAATGATTGATATGTCAAAACCAAACTAAATCATAAATATTTAATACATATTTATAAAGAAGATTTGGGATTAAATAACCTACAATAATTTATATGGCATAAAACGCACCCAACCAAGTCTGAATTCAAAGCAGAAGGTAGTGTCCCTCTTAGAAGCAAACCTTTTACGAGAACAAATTAAACACAATATGGGTCAAGACAAAAGAAAATATTGCTCTATTACCGCGAGCTGTATAAAAGAGATGAACTCAAACTTTTCCTTTATTGTGCAATTGAGATAAACGGGAATCCTAAAGACCCAAACATATTGCTCATGTCCTACAGAGCCGGGAAACAACGATACAACAGAGTGTTACCCTGCTAGTTGAACCTGGAATACACCTGATATCTCCACCAGAGGGATAACCACACCCACTAAAAGAAAAAGCCCTGTCACTAAACAAAATCCGATGGAGAATATGAGTCAACCCTTTCGTTGACATTACTACCAGGTCTACTCTGGTCCTGAGGGCTCGTACCTGCTAGGGTCTAATCCATAGGGAAAATAAATCCATTTGAAAATGCTTAGTATTTATTAGGAATACTTTAAACTGTAGAACAATCAGCAAATCATTAAGAATAGTTACTTGAAATTATAAATGATTACAAATAATCAATTACTTCAAACTATAAAAAAAGCAAAGTTGGCGACCTTAGTCGAGGGTGACTCGAAGGCCCCCTGTTCAATAGCTACAACAAAAAAGTGTAGGGGAGGACGCTACTCCATTCTCTGGATTGCTCCACTTTACCCTTCATCCTTATCTAATAAGGTGCTAAGCAAGTCGGCATCAAGTAACATTTTTTTGGTCTTTGGTATGACTCGACCTGGGATTGAACACTGGTCTCCCGGACCATTGGTTAACACTCTGCTCATTAGGCCAACTATATAATTTCTTGAAATACTCGAAACCATATATCTGTGGGCAAATTATATGTATTAAATAGGAATACTTGAAACCCTGTAACTATGTACAAACATTACGACTATTAAACAAAGATTTGTTACTTAAATCCGAATGATTTGACTAAATCTTTGAGATGGATCTTGATAATCTTTTATCACTTAGATAATTCAGACTATTACCTGTATTGTAATACTTACAACATTTCAATTGATATATCCTTTCGCCTTCTTCAGGTGTTTCTTATCGAGCTCGGTAGACTACACAGAACCTTGATCTGAAACTTTTATTTAATCGACGGGGACAGATTGTTCAAATTCTGTTAACCACGACAGAGTTCACGTGTTAATCAATAGTAAGTATTCTTTATAATTCTTACCAACAGTTGGGATTGACCCCTCAGATAATTTCACCAAGAAGCACTTTTCAACTAAACACCTTATCCAATGCGCCATATGTTTTATCGGACAATTTTCAGTGAATTTTTGGGGCTTATAAGCTTAATGTCGCTACCAACCTGTAAGATACTAAATACTACTGTCATGTAATTGGTTGGGCACCTCGGGTGGTGTAATGGTTAGCAAGGTAGACTAGCAAACCTACACGAGTGAGTTCGATTCTCATTGGGTGCCCCATTCATGCGGCCTTATGCTACATCTAAGCAAAAAGCTTAGTAAATTAATACTGTCATGTAATTGGCCTAATGTGTGAATTGTTCACCAATGGTCTGGGAGACCAGAGTTCAATCCCAGGTCGGGACATACTAAATGATACTTGATGCCGCCTTGTTTGGCACTCAGCATTATAAGGTACGTATCAAAGGTAAAGTGGAGCAATCCAGGGAATGGAGTAGCACCCCCTATTGAAAAGGGAGCCGTCGGGTCAAACTCTACTTAGGTCACCAATTTTACTTATTATCATGTACGATTTTTTTACCTTGTTCATAAAAGATTTTTTCCGACTATAAGATTGAAGATGAAGACAATAGTCCGAATATTGTAAGTGATAAAAATTGTTAACAAATTCTTAGTTAAAAAGGTTGATGTGGCGTAAAAACAAACAAGCAACTAAGCGACCTAAAACTAAGGAGGGGGTGTCCTCGTGGTGTAATGGTTAAAGCGATGAACTGCAGAATCGTAGTACGCGAGTTCGTACTCCAGTCGCGCTATTACGTTCACTTTCGGGCAAATACCCACGGGAAAGGTATGAACCCCCTTATGCCATTAAACAAAGAAACCAAACCAAACCAAACCAAACCTAAAATCTTAGGAACGGGTCGGACATTAATCCCGGGACGAATGCTATATAATTACGCTCTAATATTAGCAGATATATGCCTGTAACAGAAGAAACGCCAAAGTATATATAATTAATACCATCATTTTTGACGGGTACGATGCAAGTAATAAATATGATGACATGAATAGAAAACTGAAGTAGTAAATTAATAATAAATTCGATTAGAATTAAGGAACAATAAAAAGTTTTTAGCACTCAAGGTTTTTGGACTATTGTCTTCCTTCGGCCTTCTTCGGGTGTTTCTTGTTGGACTCGGGAGCCTACATGGAACTTCGAACCACGTCCCTTATTTAAACCACGGGAGTCACTTACTCTGATTCCATTAACCATAACCGGTGTTAAGTTTTCCTGTTTTGTTACTCAGTCCTGCAGTCAGGATTGCACCTGCTGATGATTGTCTCTTTAGAAGCCTAGGGGACCAATGCCTATAACCGCTACGCTGTGTCCTGCTGTTGAAAAGATCAAGCCAAAGATTGTCTTTTTGAAGAGAAGAACCCAAGAGAACTTTCACGGTGCTGATTAGAATAGGCCAACTGCATTCTCTGCAAATGTATAAGACTCTATCACCACCACCAGGAGTGTCCTGTGTACGACACTACTGGATCCGATGGTAAAGCCCCAGTTCTGGAACTCTGGGAAGTGTGAAGCAGACATTCATTGAATTATACCGAGGTCCACCCTAATTCGGAGTGGTAGTACCTGTTAAGCTGTCATAGATGAGTCAAATGCATCTGAGAATTATTTGTATAAGATAGAAATGGTTGGTTGGTTTCTTTGTTTAATGGCATATCAAACTTTGTAGGTTATTTAATGCCAAAGCCATTCTTCTAGAAGAGCAGTAGTGGGAGGTGCCCGTGGTGTAATGGTTATCGTCGTAGGAAATGGACACGGGGATACGAGTTCAAATCCTGGACGAGGCTGATTGCATTTCCCATAGCACTAATACCCTTGGGAAAGGTATGAATCCAATTATTAAGATAGGATCCTATTATGTGCTACAACTCCGTACCAGAGTGAACCTTGCAGCTATGGTGATGAAGGAGTACTCTGCATTCCTCAAAACTCCAGTATTACTGAAGCCTCACCATTTGATTGATTAGAGTCATATCCAGGATACACGTTAAGGAGGAGTTGCCCCTCTGCAGAGGAGCATTCGGTGTATTCTACGTACGAAGCCGACAGGGCAATGAAATATTTGGAAGAACTGATTCCAGAGAAATAGAAATAGTAATTATGATTTTGTTTCTATGCTTCTTTTCACTCTTTGAAAGTAAACGATAGACAATCAGTATGTTGTTTCTTAGAATAATGATTGATATTTTATTTTATTAGCATAACTATTTCAATGAAGTTTTTGTTTTCGTTTTTAAAATTACGAAAAAATTGAACTTTTGGAATTAACTACTATTAAAGCATTGAAAACTAAACACGCAGAATAGAGCCTCTCTTTCAATTAAACCCATAAAGCTTGATATGCCATTAAAAGGACAACCTTTCTATAACTCCAAAATGATTTAGTTCAAAGAATTTTTTAATTGATTCTCTTCAGTAACCTTTAATTCCACTAATATGGTCATAATATGGTACTGCCCGTGGTGTAATGGTTTTCGTCGTAGGAAATGGACACGGCGACACGAGTTTAAATCCTGGACGAGACTGATTGCATTTCACATAGCACTAATACCCTTGGAAAAGGTATGAATCCAATTATTCTCCCTCCACCTATTGGTAAATAGTAGGGCAGACTAGGTTCTTCAGCCTTGGCAAGGCAACTAGTCTAGGAGAAGGAAAACTCTGAATTCAAACCTGTTAAACTCCGCTTAGAAATTGACCTTGTGTCATACCTTTCCCGAGCGGAGGGGTTTGGTAAATATGCTAATATGGTCATTTGATCTTATCTACCATTTTACAGACAATAACTCTTGTTCCGTACAAAAGTTAAAAAAAAAAAGTTTGATTAAAAAGAGTCATGATAATAATCAAACATTAACAAATGAATGAAATTTCGGCTTGAAATAACACACAAGGAGTTGATATGTCGTTAAATGAATCGGACAAAACCACGACAATAACCTAAGTTGCTGGAAGAAAGAAAAAGAGAAAAAAGGAAAAAAAAAAAAAAAGGGGAAATTAAATAAAAGGAGAAAAAGAATTTTAGGAAGAATTTAAAGAAGAAAAAAAAAAGAAGAAAAGAGAAAGATGTAATCGAAGTAGAATAAGAAAAGAAAAGACAGATGAGAGAGTAGGTAAAATTTGGAGAAAGTTAACAAAGAATGAGAAGAATAGGAACAAGAAACGAGAGAGAGAGAGAGAGAGAGGGAGAGAGAGAGAGGGAGAGAGAGAGAGGGAGAGAGAGGGAGAGAGGGGGAGAGAGAGGGAGAGAGAGGGAGGGAGAGAGAGAGGGAGAGAGAGAGGGAGAGAGAGAGAGGGAGAGAGAGAGGGAGAGAGAGAGGGAGAGAGAGGGAGAGGGAGAGAGAGAGAGGGAGAGAGAGAGAGAGAGAGAGAGAGAGAGAGAGAGAGAGAGAGAGAGAGAGAGAGAGAGGGGGGTTGATTTTATGGCATATTAATCTTTGGAGATTATCTAATACCAAATCCTCTTCATACATATATATCAAATATATATTAAACACACTTTGTTGATAGCATTTTTGAAAAACCCTGAGCTCTTTCTTTTTGCACACAGTTAAATAATTTCTAGGATATCTAAAACGAATAATTCTATTTACTATCAATCATTTGTTTGCACACAGTTAAATAGTTCCAAGTATTGCTATGTATAACTAAAGATTCAATTAAAAGATTCAGTTATTTGTTTACACACAGTTAAATGAGCAAACAGTTCTATTTCTAACTATTCAATTTAGCATAAGTCATTTTTTGCACACATTTTAAATGTCAAACAGTTATAGCTGACCCATTGATAAGGCTCTATCAGGTACTACCACTCCGGGCCAGAGTGGACTTGGGAGTAATGGCAATAAAGGTGTACTCCACATTCCCGAAAGATCACCACAAGATTGTTTAGTGTCATATCAAGAATAATCGTTGGGAGAGTGGTACCTCTCTGCAGAGATTCACTTGTGATGTTCTACAGCCCCACCCGACTGGGCATAAATAAGATATATATATATATATATATATATATATATATATACTTGTGAGTGTGTGTGTGTGTGTGTGTGTGTGTGTGTGTGTGTGTGGAAAAAGAGAGAATGAAAAAGAAAAAAAAGGAGACGAGGTAATACTTGGGAAAGATATTTAGAGAGGATGAGAAAAAGGGTAAGATTGCTCGACAAAAAGGTTGAAAGGGAAAAAAAACTAGCAACAAATGACGGAAACGAGCGTGGAAAATATGGGTTGAGAAGAAAAGTATGAGGTGGCTGATAAAAGATGTCGGAGAATCAAGAAAAAAGAAGAAAAAAAAAAAAAGAAAAAAGGTTCGGGGAAAAAAAAGAAAGAAGAGAAACATGTCGTCTTCGTCTTCAGATGACACAAGAAAGCCGAAAAAAAAAAAAAAAAGGTGGAAGAAGGTAGACAAAATTTAGAAGTAACATAGAAGAAAACAAAAAGGAAAGAGGTGATTTTTTTTTTCATCGTATTTTCGTCTGATTTAAAAAACAGACCTTCTCCAAATTAGGACTTGATATAAAGTTGTAAGAGAATGTGATAGCCTAATTCCTTGCTTGAACTGACCGTTGGGGGTCCAACAGGACAACATTGGGAATAAACGACACGAAACGCCGCGCTGTCAGTTGGAAAGTTGAAAGGTTAAAATGAGACAAATATTATTTTTATAAAAACTCCATGTAATTCTATCTTTCAGGGAAAACTCTTTAATAAGTCTTTCTTTCCTTCCTTCTTTTTATCATTTTGAATCTCCCTCTCTTTCGCTCTTTCTCTCTCTCTCTCCCTCTCTCTCTCTCCCTCTCTCTTATTTCATGCGATTCTTTTGTAATCTTTTTGTTTTTCTTTCTTTTGTAATAATTCACTTTCACCTTATATTAAGTTTAATTCATTTTCTTTTTATTGAATCCTTTCTTTCTTTCTTTCTTAAAATAATTTGTTGCCTTTTTGAAAATCCTTCGTTTTCCCCCCTTTCTGTCTGTCTATCTGTCTGTCTGTCTGTCTGTCTTGGTCTCTCTTTTTAAATCTTATTAATTCTTTCTTTCTTCCTTCCTTTCTTTCTTTCTTTAAATAATTTGATGCCTTTTTAAAAAATCTTTTGCTTCCCCCCTTTCTCTCTCTTTCTCTCTCTCTCTCCTTCTAAATGTTATTAATTCTTTCTTTCTTCCTTTCTTTCTTTCTAGAAATAATTTGCTGTTTTTAAAAAATAATTTGCTTTTCCTCTCTCTTTTTCTTAATTTTTATGCTTCTTTTGTAATCTGTTTCTCTTTTTCCTTTTGTAATATTACACTTCCATTTTCTTTTATTTTAAGGTGATTAATATTTTAAAAATCAAATTCTTTATTTCTTTCTTTCCTATAAACCAGTTCTTTTTCTCCTTGCAATCAGTTCTTTCTTTCTTTCTATCCTTCTTTTTTACAAATCAATTTTTTTCTATTATCCAATCATTCTCTATCGCTATTTTTCTCTCACTCTTTCTTTTTTCTACCTTCTCTCACTCTATCCCCCCTCTCCCTTTCTCTTTCGTTTTTCTTTCGTTTTAAGTCTTCCTTGTTCTTTAGCTTTTTCTTTCTTTTCAAATCTATTTTTCTTCTTTTTTTATCGTTTTCAAATTCTGTCTGTCTTTCTTCCTTTCTTTCTTTCTTTCTTTCTTTCTTTCTTTCTTTCTTTCTTTCTTATTGGTCTGTACTTTTCTCCTTGGAATCAGTTCTTTCTTTCTTTATTTATTTCTTTTTTACAAATCAATTTTTTCCTATTATCCAATCATTCTCTATCTCTCTTTTTCTCTCACGCTTTCTTTTTTCTACCTTCTCTCACTCTATCCCCCCTCTCCCTTTCTCTTTCGTTTTTCTTTCGTTTTAAGTCTTCCTTGTTCTTTAGCTTTTTCTTTTTTTTCAAATTTATTTTTCTTCTTTTTTTATCGTTTTCAAATTCTGTCTTTCTTTCTTTCTTTCTTTCTTTCTTTCTTTCTTTCTTTCTTATTGGTCTGTACTTTTCTCCTTGGAATCAATTCTTTCTTTATTTCTTTCTTTCTTTTATTTAAGATAATTCTTTCTTCTTTTTTTTTTTTTCTTCTTTTTTCTTTTCAAATCCGATTTTACAGTCTTCTACGCTTATCTTTTTTTGAAACTTCTCTCTCTAACGATTTTCTTTCTTTGCAAATCTTGCTCTTCCTTTGACATTTTCTTTATTTTCGGATTTTTTTTTCTCTTTGGCTTTTCTATATTTTTCAAATTGATTCTTTAAAATCTTTTTTCCTTTCTTTCTTTTTGAAAAACAATTTGTTGCTTTTTTAAAATCATTTGCTTTCCCTCTTTCTCCTTCTCAATTTTCAAAATTCTTTCTTTCTTTCTTTCCTGTAATAATTTTCTGCCTTTTTGAAAATCCTTCGCTTTCTCCCACTTTCTCTCTGTTTCTACTCTTATATTTTATTAATTCTTTCTTTCTTTTTTCTTTCTTTAAATAATTTGCTGCCTTTTTGAGAATCATTCGTTTTCCTCCACCTCTCTCCCCTTCTTAATTTTATCAATTCTTTCTTTCTTTCTTTCTTTCTTTCTTTCTTTCTTTTCAAACCAACGCCAATTTGTTCTTTTTTTTACTCAATGTATATAGTCTGGTTTTGATTTCTTTTTTTAAAATGAGATTTCAATTTCCCTGGGTTATTTAATGCTAAAGAAAATCCTGTAGAAGAACAATAGTGGTACAAAAGATAGGTGGATATATTTTCATATTGTTGGATTCATATCCATATTTACTTTCATCCTGTCCTTTTGGAAAAACAAATACCAAATACATTCTTACACGACATCTAACATGGATGACTTCAAAACGATCTGTACATATTAAAACTTACTTATCCCTGCGTATTTCTTTAAAAGTCGGGGGGATTTTTCTTGTCTCTTAAAAATATCCACCATTTTCAAAATATCATTCCACGTGCCAAACACGTACTTAATACTTTTAAATTAAGAACTATATATGTAGATTTGTATCTTTTTCGTTGTATACATTTAATTTGTTCCTGTTATCTCAACAAGTATCCATCGCTGTGTGAACAATTCTAATGATATCAAAGTCCTGATGAAAGTTATTTAAACAGAAATGTTGAACGCTGGCTTTACATAAGAATAAATTCATCTAATTTGGATTATTCTTTTGTTCTACTTGCTTTATATATTTATTTATACTGTTCTCAAAGTAATTCGTCTGAAAGTGAATGTAATTGCACAAATGCAGCTCGAACTTGCTTACTGCGATATTGCCGACAGCATGTTAGCCTCAACACAAGAGGAACCCCTTCGTTGATGCTATAGAAACAAATCTTCAACAAAAAAAACAAACTCTTCCCTCCGTGCGTGCACTAAAGGCAAAATTCTTAATTTTTATGCATTTTTTGTTCAGTCTTTTGAAACTAAAGTAAGTAAAAGTTGGCGACCATAGTCGAAGGTGACCCAACGGCTCTCTTTTCGATAGCTACTACACCGAGGTGTTGGGGAGAGCACTATTCCTTTTCCTGGATTGCTCCATTTTACCCTTGATCCATACCTTATAATGCTGAGTGCTAAGCAAGGAGGCATCAAATACCATTTTTGAGACTTTGGTATGAGTCGACGTGGGATTGAACCCCGTCTCCCAGGCGATTGGCGAACACTCTAACCGCTAAGCTAATTTACCGGTCAAACGCGGTAATTTTTTATTTAACTATTTATTCAAATTAATTACAGTTATATTGGAATGAAACGTGTATAAGGCGACATTTGATCTTCGTAAATTTACTATTAAAAGCCTTGCTTGCCGATCGAACCAAGTTAAATCTCTGAAAACGAAAGTAAAAGTCCATTACGCGTTTCAGTATGAGTTACCTTATAGACTCGTGTATAGGTCGATATTCGATTTTTGTCACGTGCTATGAGTATTGGTCGATGACAGTTAAATGCCCTAAACTGAAAGGAGACATTTCTGCTTTTCAGTAAGAGTACCTTATAGACCTGTGTAGAGGTCGACGTTTGATTTTCGTCTTAATCATTATCAGATACCCACTGTAGACATTGACTAGTTAAATATCCAAAACTGAGATTGCCCCTTTTCCCTATGATTTATCGTATAAACTCGTGCATAGGTTGACTCTTGAAATTTTTGTATAGTATCACATACATCGAATTGGGCCGTATTTCTACCAATGACACCATCATGACTATAATGAAAAAGTGGTTTATCATATTTACCAACCCCTCCGATCGAGCAGGATATGACACAAGGTCAGTTTTTAATCGGAGTTTAACAGGTTTGAATTCAGAGTTTTCTTTCTTCTAGACTAGTTGCCTCACCAAGGCTGAAGAACCCAGTCTGTCCCTCTATTTACCCATAGCTGGAGGGAGAATAACTGGATTCATACCTTTCCCAAGGGTATTAGTGCCATGTGAAATGCAATCAGTCTCGTCCAGGATTTGAACTCGTGTCGCCATGTCTATTTCCTACGACGATAACCATTACACCACAGGCACCTCCTATCACCACTAATGTAGGTTTTGAGGAGTTCTGCATTCAAACTGCTGTTCATCGTTGGGGGAAAATGCACAGGGTTGGAAAATAGTGCTGTGTAGCTGAAAAGTAGTTTTATCCGACGTGGTTGCGTGATCCAGGATAATTTTCTCATTCCATCCACGAAAATTTGGTTTCAGGTCTCAGAGCAAAAGAAATTA
Source organism: Sepioteuthis lessoniana (assembly GCA_963585895.1). Classification (NCBI taxonomy): domain Eukaryota; kingdom Metazoa; phylum Mollusca; class Cephalopoda; order Myopsida; family Loliginidae; genus Sepioteuthis; species Sepioteuthis lessoniana. The sequence goes on from OY757918.1 coordinate 28,748,170, forward strand.
GAGACTTTTCCTCTGTAAAGGCATATAAAATCAATGACATGGACTGCGAATAGACTGGATGTAAATACGACTAAAAATTTAAGAAGGTAAGAAGGCTCCATCTACCAAAGAAGATCTATAAGCATCTTCGTGAAAGTTGGAACCGCTTTGATAAAGAATATTGCTTTAAATTACCGAAATCCATTCGTGAAAGAATAAGAGCTACCATAAAAGCTCAAGGAGGGGCTCCAAAGAATTCTTATATGTTTTTCAATGAATTCCATACTTTTTCTCTCGACATTTGGTTATTTCATAATATTTTCCTCGGAATGGCATCGGTAATCGATTATATTATTATAACATTTAAATAATCGATTATATTATTATAATATTTGAATAATTTAATCTAGTATGTTAAAGGTTTGATTTAGTTATGTTTCAAGGCATATCAACCTTTCTGGATTACTTAATGACAAATTGTTTATATATATATATATATATATATATATATATATATATATATATATATATATATATAAAGAGAGAGAGAGAGAGAGACATCCTGAGACAGACTTTTCGTTGAATCAAAATTCTTGTGCGGTTGTACACGCGGGATTCTCGAAGGTGGGATCGAAACCAAGCTGACATATACGCCAGCCGTAGATTCTACCACAGAGCCTAGTGTAAGCGAAGGGATTTTAAACACGTGTATCACTTTTTGTTTAGTGTACATATATCCGCTAGTTACCTCGTGGTTCTGCGTTAGAACCTACGTCTGGCGTATAAGTCAACCGGGTTTCCATGGCAGTTTCGAGAATCTCGCGTGTCTACCACACTGAAGAGTTATGATACCACGAAATGGACGATAATATATATATATATATATATATATATATATATATATATATATATATTTGTGATACAACAAAGCAGTCTGTCTGTTGATCTCTCTCTCTCTCTCTCTCTCTCTCTATATATATATATATATATATATATATATATATATATATATATATAAACTAAGCAAACAGTTTGTAGGTAATATTACGTGCAAGAGCTCATTTGTTAGCACACTGTTAAATAGTTTCAATTATTCTTATTCAACAATAATATTCCCCTCCCCCCAACGAGTGCCCTGCATATGAAACTAAATAATCTCATGATAAAGTTCCAGTAATGCTCGGGCTTTGGGGAATGAGGAGTATCCCTTCATTGTCATCGCTCCCAGTCCACTCTGTCCCGGAGTGGTAGCACTCGATAAGGCCCTATCTCTGGGTCGAATAGAACTAAAATGTGAACTTTTGCAACACTGAATAGAAGTATTTTGAATTTTAAACTGCGTACTTATGTTTAACTGAATTGTTGGAACTGGAACAGTTTTTGAATGCCAAACTGAATTGTTTGAAATAGGACTGTTTTGACATTTAACTGTGAGTAAACAAAAACTATACTTATACAAAACTGGATTGCTTTAATTAGAACTGTTTGACTAAACTGAATAGCTTGAAATAGAAATGTTTTTGAAAATTAAACTGTATACTTATGCTAATCTGAATTGTTTGAAATAGAAGTTTTTATTTGTATAAAAATGGATTTAGCATTATATGACCTACAATTTTTGATATGCCATCCAATCCAAACAAACAAACAAACAAACAAACAAACAAAAACAATATCCTATTTGGTATTGATTTTTCTTTGCATACTGTAAAATGGTTTCAAGAATTTTTATGTAACCTTAATAATTCTATTATTAATCATATCTTTGCACATATCTAAAGTGTTTCATGTATGATTATCCAAAACTATTGCTTAATGATAATCCCTAGAAAAAGATTAAATAGTTCTCTAAAACCGATAAATGGAACCCTAATAGGTACTAACATTCCAGGTCAGAGTGGAGCTGAGAGTAATGGTAAGAAAGGGGTACTCAACATTTCTCTGACTCCAATTGCCAGTTTGTTTAAGGAATATTTCTGAAGACAGTTTGTGTAAGGAATATTTTTTGAAGTCTGTTTATTTAAGGAATATTTTTTGAAGTCTGTTTAAGGAATATTTTCTAGGGCCAGTTTGTTAAAGGAATGTTTCTTGAAGCCAGTTTGTTTAAGGAATGTTTCTTGGAGCCATTTTTTTTAAGGAATATTTTTTGAAGTCAGTTTGTTTAAGGAATGTTTCTTGGAGCCTGTTTGTTTAAGGAATATTTTTTGAAGCCATTTTGTTTAAGGAACATTTTTTGAAGTCAATTTGTTCATCTATTGATTAAACAAATGTCTTGTGTCTCATCTTATATCATTTAATTTATTGTTTGAAAACATTCAAGGTAAACATCCTTTAAGGGTCCTGATTCCATATTTTTTGTCCCGGTTGTTATATGCATGTGATTGTGCTTATAGCAATGAAAGGCTTTTTCAAATAAGTCTTTCATTTTCTCCTCTTCGACGCAGACAGCATTTTATAAAACATATGTTAAAACTCTTCAGGCAATACCATATTTACCCAACCCCTCCGCTTGGGAAGTGTATGACACAAGGTCAATTTTTAAGCGGAGTTTAACAGGCTTGAATTCAGAGTATTCCTTCTCCTAGACTAGTTGCCTCACCAAGGCTGAAGAACCTAGTCTTTCCTAATATTTACCCAAGGCTGGAGGGAGAATAATTGGATTCATACCTTTCCCAAGGGTATTAGTGCTATGTGAAATGCAATCAGTCAGGTCCAGGATTTGAACTCGTGTCACCGTGTCCATTTCCAACGACGATAACCATTACACCACGGGCAATACAGTGTGACACACTTGTAAATTATTATAACCTTGAAGCAAAGCAAACTGTCAACAAATGGCGTTCCACCAAATCCTTACTACTATATTACTAGATCGGCATGCTTACTGCTCTTAAAAAGCGGGGGTTGATGATTGATACGACGTGCAAGATATTGTTTTAGGTCGACCTCTCGGGAGCCGGCAAAAAGAAAAAAAGAAAATCATCTAGTAAAAAGAGTATGTGTGTGTCCATGCGAGAGAGAGAGAGAGAGAGAGAGAGAGAGAGTTTTTCAAGTCTATGATGTGAAAGCGCAATTGGCGTTGATATCAGTATGTTTGAATTGTGATATTGCATTTTTTCTGATGGATTTAAATCTGACCGGTTCTAATATGACAAATTGTATTGTGAAGTTGAACTCGGTCACGTGCCCAATAATAGTGGCGTTGTTCCAGACAAGGTATATATACGTCAAAGAATGAAAGAAACAAGAAAAACCTACTGCAGGAGACAAAACCAGAGGGAGAGAGAGATATTGCAATGTATTGTTTCAGTAATTAATTCGTAGTCTTTATATAAATTCTTACATGAAATTTTTCTCTCTATAACATGTGATCTATGCTACAGATTCAAGTGCATAGACAAAATGAGACTCATTGAGAAAATAAATTTATCGGGGAATAAAATAGTTTTCTGTCTATCTATCTATCTATGTTAGTTTGTTGTATATTGAATGTCTGCCTCTGTTTGTAACCAAGTTGATGGGAAAACAGAACATATTAGCATAACTTTTCTGTGATGAGGTGCCTTTTGATGCATTCTGCGATGAAAGTAAAATTAATCGAACTAGCAATTGGGAGCCGAATTATGGATGAATTTTGGGTATCCCAACTTGGAGAATTCTCACATCTTACATAAATGATTACAATTATCTCCCTTGTGTTTCACTCTTTAGAAATCAAATCAATTAATACATAGGTCAGTTACTTTTCTATTCCTTTTATATTTTGAATTTTCCCCCAAAATAAAACAAGCTATACCTTTATAAGTGATTTTATTCCTTCGAATCAAGAAACATCAAATACCACTTCTACTCTAGGTATAAATTGTATTCAATGGAAAAGGCGCTGTTAGTGTAACGGTTATCGTTCCATAAAGTACAATGGGTGAACCAAGTCGTGACGATGATCTTAATGTCTCACTTTACCCCCGGGAAATGCGTGAATTCGTCTGTTCTTCCCGTTCAAGTATGAGTAAATAGTTGCACAGACAGGGTTCTTTAGCCTTGGTGAGGCAGCCAGTTTAGGAGAAGGAAACCTATTAATTCAAAGCAACTATATTCTGTAATAAATCTAACCTTGTGTCGCATTCTGCCTAACTGAAGGGCTTGGATGAATACACTTCTTAGAAGATGACCTCCATATGGTTGTTATAGTTGAGATAATTTTAACTATTTCAAAGCAAGTCCGGAATAGGAAAGGAAAGGAAAAGAACTTATTAGTGAAAACAAAGATAAAAGAAAAGAAGAAAAAGTAAAAAACTAAGTTAGAGTAATGAAGGAAAAATAAGAAATAACGAAGAGTTGACGTAATGAATTACTGAGTTGTTTTCAATTTTCGAAGGGGCGAAAAAAGAAAGAAAAAAAGAAAGGAAAAAGAAAAAAAAGGGAAAAAAGAGAGAAAGAAAAAAGAAAGAAAGAAAATGATTTGAATGGGTTAGAAGACAGAAAGAAAAATAAAGAAAGAAAAAGAGAGAAATTAGGGAAATAAGAAAGAAAGAAAAAAAGAAAGAAAGAAAATGATTTGAATGGGTTAGAAGACAGAAAGAAAAATAAAGAAAGAAAAAGAGAGAAATTAGGGAAATAAGAAAGAAAGAAAAAAAGAAAGAAAGAAAATGATTTGAATGGGTTAGAAGACAGAAAGAAAAATAAAGAAAGAAAAAGAGAGAAATTAGGGAAATAAGAAAGAAAGAAAAAAAGAAAGAAAGAAAATGATTTGAATGGGTTAGAAGACAGAAAGAAAAATAAAGAAAGAAAAAGAGAGAAATTAGGGAAATAAGAAAGAAAGAAAAAAAGAAAGAAAGAAAATGATTTGAATGGGTTAGAAGACAGAAAGAAAAATAAAGAAAGAAAAAGAGAGAAATTAGGGAAATAAGAAAGAAAGAAAAAAAGAAAGAAAGAAAATGATTTGAATGGGTTAGAAGACAGAAAGAAAAATAAAGAAAGAAAAAGAGAGAAATTAGGGAAATAAGAAAGAAAGAAAAAAAGAAAGAAAGAAAATGATTTGAATGGGTTAGAAGACAGAAAGAAAAATAAAGAAAGAAAAAGAGAGAAATTAGGGAAATAAGAAAGAAAGAAAAAAAGAAAGAAAGAAAATGATTTGAATGGGTTAGAAGACAGAAAGAAAAATAAAGAAAGAAAAAGAGAGAAATTAGGGAAATAAGAAAGAAAGAAAAAAAGAAAGAAAGAAAATGATTTGAATGGGTTAGAAGACAGAAAGAAAAATAAAGAAAGAAAAAGAGAGAAATTAGGGAAATAAGAAAGAAATTACGAAAAAAAAAGAAAGATCACGAAAGAAAAAAAGAATAAAGGAAAGAATTATGATAAAAAATAACTGATTGACAATAAATAAATAAATAAATAGATTAGCAATTTAGAGGGAGAAATACAAAAAAATAAATAAATAAATAAATAAATAAATAAATAAATAAAATGGAAATAAAAGAAACGGAAATAAGAAAGGGGTAAAATGAAAAGAAAGCTGGACAGAAAAATAAAACAAATGAATGAAATAACAATAAAATGAATAATCGAGTCACAAAAAAAAAAGAAAAAAAAGAAAGAAAACATTTAAAGTGACTGGATTAGGATTGAAAGAAAGAAAGGAAAAGGGATCAAGGTGGTTTGTTAGAATCGTAATAGAAAAATGACGAACGCGTGAAAGAAACCGACAAAAAGACGGAAAGAAAATAAATAAACGAAAGAATTGGAAAAAAAAAACCCAACCTAATCCAGAAGAAAGAAAGAAATTGATATTCAGAGTGAAAAATATGGGAAAAAAAGACCCCCAAAAATGACAGGGATAGAGTTACTTTCAATGTAAATAAAGAAAAATGAATAAAGAAAAGAAAAAGGGAAGAAAGATAGACAGAGTTGCTTTAAGATGAGAAAAGAAAAGACAAAAAGAAGGAAAAGCAGAAAGAAAAAAACGAAAGACAGAGGCATATTTGTTAGAAGTTGAAAAAGTAAAATAAGACAAATAAATAAAATAAAATAAAAGACAGATCGTGAGGGGTTTTTTTTAAGTTGGAAAACAAAAGAAAGAAAGAAAGATAGAAAGAAGAGTTAGACTTGTTTTAAGTATAAAAGAAAATTAGTGAAAAAGAGAAAAACGAAAGAAAGAAAAAAAAAAGAATTTGTTTAAATGGTTCAAAACTGCAATAGGAGACGAGAAAGAAATATGACGAGGAAAATTTTTTAAACAGTTAAAAAAAAAAAAAAAAAAAAGAAAGAATGAAAATGATTAAGGAAAAAGATGGAGTGGCTTTACCGTGAAAAAAAAAAAAAGAAAAAAAAAGAGAAAGCAGAAAAAAAAAAGAAAAAGAAAAAAAGCACACGGAGATAGAGTGGCTTTAAATTGAAGCAAAAGAAAAATGTTCCCGATCAGGAAAGAAAGAAAAGAGAAAGTTCAGATGGAGTTATTCTAAGTTAAAGAAAGAAAAATGGCAAAGAAAGAAAGAATCACTTGTGTTTAAAGGATTCAAAACTTCAACAGATGATGAAAAAGAAATATGACGAAAGAAAGAAAGAAAGAAAGAAAGTTGCTTCAAGTTGAAGAAAGAAGAGAGGAATAAGAAATAATGTATGAAATAAATTGAGTGGCTTTAAGATAAAAAAGAAAAATAGAGAAAGGCAAAAAGAATGCAAAGAAAGAAAGAAACAGAGTTGATTTAAACTTGAAAGAAAGAAAGAAAGAAAGAATAGGATTGCTCTAAGTTAAAAAAGACAAATGGCTAAAAAAAGGATAAGGAAAGGAATAAAGAATGAAAAAGAGAAAGAAAGAACAAAAAAAGAGAGAAGGAAAGAAGAAGAGAGAAAGTAAGAAAGAATGAAAGAAAAAGACAGAAAAATAGAAAAAAATAATAAAAGAAAGAAGGGATAGAGTTACTTTAAGTTAAAAAAGACAAATGGCTAAATGAAGAAAAGAGAAGAAAAAAGAAAGAGAGAGAGAGAGAGAGAGAGAAACGAAAGAAAGAAAAAAAGAAAAAAGAGAGAAAGCAGTTGTGCTTAAACGATTAAAAAATTGTATTGAAAGATGAAAAAGAAATATGACCAATGTTACTGAGTGGAAAAAAGAAAGAATGAATTATGAATAAAAAAAAAGAAAAAAAGAAAAGAAAAGCGATGAAATTATTTGACAGAAAAAAAAATAACTAAAGAAAGAACTTGCTAGAACAAAGTTTGGAAATAAAGAAAATATGCCGAGTAAGCGAACACACATAGACACAGGGCTTATATCAAAGTAATGAAAGCATGTGCATGTTAAATTGACGGCAGCTCGTCCGTTGGTGAATTGAGAAGTTTTATTCTTAAATGTTTCAGCTTTGTATTTTAATGGTAGAGTTAGGTTTCAAAATGGCATTCACTGTGACAGGGTTTATTTTTGACGAAATATGACACAAAGTCTCTTATTTAAGAACTGGAAATCGTTACCACCACCTGATACGAAACACATCGCTTCTTTAAACGTGTGTTTCCCAAGAATAATCAGAGGCATATTGGCCGAGCTACAGACTTCATGGTGTTCTCCTGGACCGGCTCATTAGGTGCAATTGGGAGGTGCTTTCTGGTGGATGGACCGCCGGCGCCTAGACTGCTTTTAGCAGTCAGGGATGTCAAATGCAAAACAAGGATGTCGTGTGGCTTGGAGTTTTGACACGGATATCATTTTGTACTTTATATGTTGATTTAATTTTTCAATTTTGAACTACGTGGTCAATTCAATAAGTTTCCAGACTTTTTTTTGTACAGGCATTTAAAATTGATGTAGACTTTTGAAAATTCATTATGTTATTGCTATACATCTTATGAGATGACTGACCAATTTTTATGATTTCAGCTTCAAATGAACTGCTACAGCAGCAATTGGAAGTCACTCTACTAAAGCCTGATTGTCACAGGTGGTGAATTTCAAAAATGCAATCTGAATTTTAGAAGAACGATATGCAATAAAATTCTGTTTTAAACTTGGAAAAAATGCCATGCAATGAAAGCTGGATCTACTGCTATGACCCAGAGACCAAGAGACAGAGTTCCCAGTGGAAGCATGCTGTCTCTCCCAGACCCAACAAGGCCAGACAGCAAATCCACCCACAAACTTTTGATGATCCCTTTTTTGACAGCACTGACATGATCTACATGCACTGGGTTCCCACTGGACAGACAGTCAACAAAGAATACTATGTTAATGTTTTAAGGGAGTTCAAGAAGAGATTCCGTCGGAAGAGGCCAACACTCTTCAAATCGGGTCAGTGGCATTTCCACCAGGACAATGCACCAGTCCACAACTCCATCATTGTCACAGATTATTTGACCAAGATGGGTATCAAGACAGTTCCTCACCGTCCCTATAGTCCAGACCTTGCTCCCTGTGACTTTTGGTTATTTCCTAAGCTCAAAGGCTGTCGTTATGAGAGAATTGAGGAGATGAAAGAGGCTGTGACGAAGGTCATTGACACGCTCACACAAGAGCCCTTCCATGGGGTCTTCCAGAAGTTGTTGGAACGGTGCAAGTGCCGGAGGAGATTACTTCGAAGGGGGACTAGAGTTTCATGTGTGTACTATCAATAAAAGTGCCCATACGAAAAAAGTCTGGAAACTTATTTAATGATCCTCGTAACACTCTTGGAAAAGGTATGAACTCCATTATTCATCTGCTATGGGTCAAATAGTACCGCTACTGTCATTCTAGAAGATAGATTTGGCGTTAAATAATCCTCGAAGGTTTATATGTCATTAAACGCACAAACTAAACCTGTCTTTTTGTACAATGGGTGAAAGATTTTAAAGGGAACGGATTTCTAGTCTTCAAAATTTAAACAGCTTTTGATATTTCTCGGAATAGTCCATTTGTCAAAAGAGGCGAGAGAGAGAGAGAGAGAGAGAGAGAGAGAGAGAGAGAGAAACATTTATACGTACATAAGTTATATGCATAAAGTGTGTGAATAAAAAAAAAATGCACGCATAAACTTGAATAGATTCATGGATTTTTATGGCATATCAACGTGTCTGGGGTTACTGTGTGCTTAGAGGTTAGGCTGTTCTGTTCTTTGGCACAGAAAACTAATTAAATTGGTAATCTTGATAGATTTCGGAATTTGCCCTCAATCAGAGGGTAGGTTTTTAACTCAAGACTGTTTGAATTTTGGGATTGACAAGTTTACGAAAGCGAGAATTAGCGCTTCCATGTATGGGAATTCAAAATTTTTAAACATTTCCTTTGATATTGAGAAGCTTTATTATTGTTAAACGCACACACACACACACACACATATATATATATATATATTAAAACAGTCTAAGTGATTAAAAAAAACAAATCAGGGAAAAGTTAAAAGATTAAAATCTCTCTCTCTCTCTCTCTATATATATATATATATTATGGTCACTGGGAGGTTCAAATGATAACACGACAACTCGGAAATGAGTTATAAGAATTATATTGAAAGAAAATAGTACATACATAAACGATAACTGAGAGAAACCTCTCCTCAGCTTAACACAATCATGAATATGACCGTTCTTGGTGACGGCTCGCTGAGACTGCTCAGAAGAGAGTTTAGCCGATAGATGTCACTTGAGGGCGTGTCCATCTGAAGGGAAGACACCCCAACACTCTGTGTGTATATATATATATATATATATATATAATTAACTTAAATCGCGAGTCGGAAATCTTCTACTAAAGTTTCATCTTATCGAATCATTAGGAAGCCTAACTCCAGTTGGAGTTAGGCTTCCTGAAGATCCGATAAGGTGAAACTTTAGTAGAAGATTTCCGACTCGCGATTTAAGTTAATTTTATAATTGGCTCCAGTTGTGTTGAGCACTTTTTTAATTGTAGCATTGTAGGATTTGCGGAAGGTTTTAGTTTTCTTTCGAACAACTGACTGCGTATCCCTTGATTTTTTTTCAAGGGGTCGGACGAGGTTGGCCTTTTCTTTCTTTTTGACCAATAATTTTTTCTTTTTCCCCCGGGCGGTGATTCGAGATACTTTTATCTCTTGTTCCTGGCGGTTTTATTTTTCGTTTTTTTTCTGGTACCGTGAATGCTGGTAGATATTAGATTAGTATATATATATATATATATATATACACGCACACACACATATATATATATATATATAGTAGGTTGACATAGATATTAGTATATAAGAGAATTTTATTTTTTATCTTTCTAACATAATGTGAGCAAAATTTTTATATACATTTACTGTATAAATATATATTTTATTAATATGTATACACAAACTTAGATTATAATTAATTTTATAAAAACTAATATCATTTATTCATGATTAAAGAAAATAATCGTACAGTACAACATTGTTGCAATATTTTTCTAGATTGTTCCAATAATGCTATCAGTAGCCATAGTTAGCCTTTTAGAATGTTCCAATAATGCTATCAGTAACTATAGTTAATCTTACAATCCTAACCGGAACTTTCTGCGATGGCTTGTCGTACGAGAAGGTTCTGATCATGCCAAGAGGTAAAGAACTTTGTAATTCAAAAGAAGTACTGATTGTTAAGTTTTGAAAAGATGGAGAAAGTTATAGACATATCTCAAGCAACCGGAATTTTCCTTTTACTACGATAAGTTAATTCATTGCAAGGTTTAAAAGACGCAACACAGTTGAAAAAAAAAAAAAAGTGCTCCAGGGACAATTTCTCCTTGATTATCAAGAAAATTAGAATGCCTGATTTACCAGAATCCAATGGTTTCACGTGAAGAGCTGCAGGAAGATTTGCGTTCATCAGGATGTAGCGCAACCAAGCAAACAATAAGTAATGAAATACTGAGGAATGGTCTGAAGTCAAGGAGACCAAAGAAAACTCCTCTCCTATTGAAACGACCTAGAGATGCAAGGTTGAAATTTGGAAGATAGCATAAATAAAAGGAAAATTCGTTTTGGGAAAGAGTATTATGAACAGATGAAACTAATATTGAGTTGTTTGGTCATTATCATCAAAATCATGTGTGGAGGAAAGATGGCAAAGCCTGCTCAACAAAGAACATGGTACCAACGGTAAAATTTGGCAATGACAGTATAATGATTTTGGAATGTTTTCCTGCGAAAGTTGTGGGCAAAATATCAGTAATAGACGGTAAAATGAATGCCTAAAAGTATAAACAGATCTTGCAAGAAAATTTGATGTCTTCAGTTGAGGGTCTTGAGCGATCTTTTGATTACATTTTCCAGCAGGATAATGATCGTAAGCATACAGCTAAATCTACAAAGAAGGGGTTGTCTAAAAATAATGTAAATTTTTTGCAATGGCCAATTCAGTCCCCAGATTTGAATCCAACTGAGAACTTGTGGAGATTTTTGAAAATACAAATCCGAAAAAGAGCACCAACAAACAGCAATAATCTGAAGACAATATGGTAGGAAGAATGGTACAAAATACCAACTAATTATTGCAAGGAATTAATTGGGAACTACAGAAAGAGATCAGTGGCTGTCGAAGTGAATATAGGGTATTCTACAAAGTATTAAATGAAGATAATACGTTTTTTGTACTGTACAATTATTCTTTCACTCATGAAAATAAATAAATGGAATCATTTTCAGTAAAATTATTTGTAACCTAAGTTTATATACACATATTACTAAAATATATCCTTATACAGTAAATGTATATAAAAATTTTGTTCAGGCTATTTTTGAAAGATAGAAAAATAAAAATTTTCATATGTACGAATATTTATTTCACCCCACTGTATATATACTACGTGCGCGTACACACACACACACACACACACACACACACACACACACACACACATATATATATATATATATATATGTATATATATACACTCCCCCATGAGGGTTGAGCACTCTGGCGAAGGAATATTCGGCCGCCGTTCGCATAATGCAAAGCTCTTCGAAAGAATTGAGCACTCTGGTAGCTGATAGGGTATAAAAATGTAAACAAACGGCAGCTGCTGCTGTTGCTAAATAAATACCTTAAAATTCCCTTAGTCAACGTTGTACGCTTGTCGGTCGAGAGGTCTGAGATTTAGTCTAACGTAAAGTTGGATGGGTTTCGATCCCGGCTTCAGTCGTCCTACGTGTCTAGCCACACTGAAGAGTTCTGATAGACTGAATTAAAGTAGATTGAATTAAAGTTATCATTTTTTCAAAGCCATACAGAGGAAAACACTATGAAGTAAAGCAATATTTCCCAAAAGAATACGAAAAAAATCCAATTGGTAAAATCATACAAGAGTACTGACACGGCCATAATATTTCTCGACATAATTCTTCCAGGACATGAGGATTATTTTGTGCGCTATTTTTTAAGCACTGGACTAGTTGTTAAAAAGAAAATGGCGACTATGTTAGCGAAGGAGAATACATATTCAGATTGATACGTTCAGTTACAACCGAAAGGGTAGCTTTTTCATGTTGTCAGCCTCGTTGGCTGGGGCTGTAGAATACACTGACTGCATATCTTCAGAGGGGTAAGATCCCCACACCAAAGAGTGTCCTTCATATGACATTAAACAATCTGATGGTTAGGCCCCAGTCTTGGAGCTTTGGGGAATGTGTAATACCCCCTCTTTGCTATTACTTCCAGGTCCACTCTGTCCGTTTATTTCTTGTAAATAAAACAAGAAGGCACAAGGCCTTGAAGTTTGGAGGGTGTGGTCTTGTATTAACTATGTTTTCTAAGGGGACCTAGCTAGCTACATTCGCCGACCCATTCAACAGTACAATATATAACCATTCATCCATCGCCGTGCGCGCAGCAATCACCAAAATACCACATTTTACTCTATGAAAAAGACCTACTTAAAACCCCGAAAGTGATGTATGATTTTATTTACAATTTATGATTTATTTACAATGAATATATATGATGGGAATGGGAGAAAACCCCCGAAATATATACAAACGAAAACCAAGGAAAAAATTCCCCGTTTGGTTGCCCTCCCATTCCCCCGTCTACGAAAATGGAGGCCGACTGTTTTCCGGTGTCCGAAAACACCGAAAACAAGCCGGACCTACCCTATGTAGGACGGGTGCCCTAGTCTAGTGGGGCAAAGAAATATTGGGTTGGGTACGGTGTGAGCAGTTAAATTGCAGAGAATGTGGATTATATACATATGAACTTTCAAGGTCTTCAACAAAAGCGGGTTGGGATACATTCACTCTGTTCCGGAGTGTCATCACCTGATCGGGTCTTATCTATGGATCAAATAGAACTGTTTTATATTTAAATAGTGAGCAAACATGAAAATTGCTAAGTTGAATTGTTAGAAATAAATCTATCTGTGTGTAAACAAATGACTGATGTTTATTTGAAATATTGATGATACTTACAGCCATTTAACTGTTTGCAAAAGAATGAATAGTGTTGAATAGAATAATTAGTGTTAAATAGTAATACTTGCTTGAACCCATTTAACTGTGTGCAAAAGAAGGAATAGTGTTGAATAGAATCATCATCATCATGTCATGCCTCCAACACGCATATCCCTGACCATATCTCGCCACTTCTCCCTATAATTCATCGCTTCTGGCAGGTCTTCAGGGCTACATCCTGTATCCTCCCAGAGCTGCTGTATGTATGTTCGAGCTTGTCGTCCTGCTTTTGCTTGGCCATAAGCGGGGTCCATAGGAGTACATCACTGATGACTTCATCCTTGCTTCTCCAGCAGTGTCCTGCGTGTCTGGTTCGTCTAACTAGTATAGTTTTCGTGATGGGAGGCGGGAGGCCGTATAGTTGGTGCCTTGTGGAGTGTTGCAGCCAGAACTTGTTCAATATTGCTCTCAACATTCTTGAGTAATTGCCGTTAGTGTTAAATAGCAATACTTGCTTAAAACCATTTAACTGTGTGCAAAAGAATGAATAGTGTTGAATCAAATAATCAGTGTTAAATAGCAATACTTGCTCAAAACCATTTAACTGTTTGCAAAAGAAGGAATAGTGTTGAATAGAATAATTATTGTTAAAAAGCGATAGTTGTAAACACTTCACTGTTTGCAAAAAATCACGAATATTTAATAGAATTGGTTGTGCTTGATCGCAATAATTGAAAACATTTAACTGTGTAATAACAATGACAATAACAATACTAGTATACTAACAAATTAGTTCTAACTCATTTAAAAATGAAATTATTTACAAACTGTTTGTAAGCAAATAACCGATTTTAAATTGCGACCGATATATAGAAATACTTAAAACCATCTGTGCGCAAATAAATGATTCATAGTAAATATAAATACTTGTAACTATTTAACTGTATGCCAAAAAAATGAGCTCAGCCTCGTTAAAAAATGTTACCTACATGTGTTTACAAATCATATATATTCATTATAAATGTATAGAGAGGATTTAGCATTAAATAACCTACAATGGTTGATAAAACCCAACCAAATCAAATCATATATATTTATTGTATGTGTCTAAAGACGATTTGGCATTAAATAACCAACAATGGTTGATATGCCATAAAACCCAACCAAACCAAATCATATACGTGTATTATATATGTCTAAAGACGATTTGGCATTAAATGATCTACAAATGCCATAAAACCCAACCAAACCAAATCATATACGTGTATTATATATGTCTAAAGACGATTTGGCATTAAATGATCTACAAATGCCATAAAACCCAAGCAAACCTAATCATATATATTCATTAAATATGTATAAAGAGGATTTGACGTTAAATAAGCTACAATGGTTGATATGCCATAAAACCCAACCAAATCAAATCATATATATCTAATATATATATGTATAAAGAGGATTTGGCATTAAATAGCCTTCAATGTTTGATATACCATAAAACCCAAACAAACCAAACTATTTTCATGCTGAAAGTCTACATTAAAATTTATTGTTTCAGAATAAGGTCCGTATCAATATTTTGGTTTTAAAACGACTAAAAATTTAGAAACAAAAATAAAGAATTAAAAAATTTATTTAATAATTTTTTAGTCGTTCTTAAAGCGACGCCATTTTTCACCTTATTGCTTTCGATTTCTTTCTACATTGAAATAAATCCTGATTGCCAAACATTTTTTATGTAAACTCCTCTAATGAAGGTCAGATGAAAGAATCTGGTGGAGTTTATGGCATACCAGCCCTTGTAGGTTATTTAGATCCAAATCCTGTTTTATATATATATAAGAGAGAGAAAGAGAGAGAGAGAGAGAGAGAGAGAGAGAGAGAGAGAGAGAGATTAGTTTGGAGGTATCATTATTTTAAAACGAACCAGAGTTCATGTGTTTGCGCAGAGTTAAAAGGTTTCAAGTATTGTTATACAACACTAACAATTCTATTTGATATTAATCATTTGTCTACACGCAATTAAATAGTTTCAGGTATTGTTAAGGTTTGGTTTCTTTGTTTAATGGAATATCAACCTTTGTAGGTTATTTAATGCCAAAGCTATTCTCCTAGAAGAACAGTAATGATACTATTAAACCCATAGCTGGGAGGATAGGAGGGTTCATACATTTCCTAAGGGTATTTGCCCGAAGGTATTGTTAACTAACTCTGACAATTCTATTTGATATCCATCATTTGTTCGCACAGAGTTAAATGCTTTCAAGTATTATTATCTAACACTAATAATTCAATTCGATATTAATCATTTGTTTGCACACAGTTAAATACTTTCAAGTATTGCTATCTTAACCCCAAACGACACCTTAGTGCATGTTCAAGTAAGAAAATGGTTGAGTACTTGTTTTCCACAAGGAAGATTTTATGAATACAAAGTGGACCCAGATATAGGAGCAAGGGCTTGACATAACCATTTGATTAAATGTGATCTTAGTTCAAACGATTGAGTGGGTGCAGAAGACGAGGCTGCTTCTTAGGTGTCTTCCCGGTGACATTTTCTAAAAAAAACTTTGTCACACCTGGCCCAGTGTCTTCCTCACTGGTGTCACCAACCTCGTCCTCACATGTTTTCTTCTCACGGCAAAACCGACATACACATGCAGTATGACTGGCTTTATGCCAAGTGTCTGGTTGGCTACCGGAAACTCACCCTGTTTCATTCGTAAATTCCCCCCACCCCCGATTTTTCGTAACGATCACATGACCATCACTAAGTCATTTTGTTTGGAGTAACTTAAAAAAAACGAATAAATATATGAATGATAATAATGGTGCTCTCAGAGGGATTGAACTCGGTACACTAGCAATTGATAAAAATCGTGCTATAGGAGGTACTCGACTATTTTTCTGACTTTCAGTAAATCTCATCCCTTGATAAACTGTCGAATAATTAATTCGTCTCGCTTGATTAGAATTTCTTTGACTTGATAATTTTCTCGGCTGCTGTGTTTGCATTAATATTTTTTCGAATATCTTTTAATTAATTTTAATTAATTTTAATTAATTATATTTTAATGGGCATAACAAGCGCATTCTGTGTTTAAGTAAAGCAGAAAGTAAATTACCTAAAATTATTATTATTGGTGTGTGACTGGAATATAAATAAACCTACGTTACAGGAAGTTAAATTTGTACTTCAAGGGTGAGGTGGGGGTCTATTTGGTTGGTTGTTTTGTTGGCGTTTTCTGGCATATCAACCCTTGCCAAATCATGTTTGTGATTTGTAACGATTTTTAAACGAGTTAGATTGAATTTGTTTGCACACAGTAAAATAGTTTGTTTAAGTTTTATGGCATATCAACCTTTTTAGATTATTTAATGCCAAATTCATTTTATATAAATAAACAGTTCTAATTCAAATAATTTCGTTTAGTATAAATATAGCTTTTGTTTACTCACAGTTAGATGAAAAACTGCACTATTTCAAACAATTCAGTTTAGCGTAAGTACAGTTTCAATGTCAAAAAGAGTTCTGTTTCAAACAATTCAGTTAAGCATAAATATGAGGTTTAGTTCTATTTGACCCATAGATAGGACCCTATCAGGTGCTACCATTCCAAGCCAGAGTGGACCTGGGAGGGATAGCAATGAAGGGGTACTCCGCATCCCCCAAAGCTCCAGCATTACTGGAACCTCACCATCAGATTGTTAGTGTTATATCAGGACACTCATTGGGGGAGATGCAGTCTGTGTATTCTGCAGCCCCAGGCGACTGGGCCAGTAATTCGATGATTTGGTAAAACTACCTCCATGATACTATTTACCAAACCCCTCCGCTCGGGCAGGATATGACACAAGGTCAATTTAACAGGTTTTAATTCAGAGTTTTCCTTCTCCTAGACTAGTTGTCTAACCAAGGCTGAAGAACCTAGTCTGTCCTACTATTTACTCATAGCTGGAGGGAGAATAATTGGATTCATATCTTTCCCAAGGGTATTAGTGCTATGTGAAATGCAATCAGTCTCGTCCAGGATTTGAACTCGTGTCGCCGTGTCCATTTCCTACGACGATAACGACTACACCACGGGCAACTACCCCCATGATACATAAAGAGTCTAATCGCTAGGTCAATGTGAACTAGACAGATTACACTACATTACTCATGACAATCTCATTGCCGACTGAGGGATTCTAGAGTAGAGCTAATTCAAACCCACACGTAGTAAACCAATGCCCTTCAAAATGATTGGATGGATTCCGGACAAACTTCTTAAAAGTTTTTTGTCACTTTTAGGCTGCACAGATGTGCCGAAAATGGTCTTGTTTGCAGAAAATAAGATTTTCTCTGTCGGTTGGTCTTGGAATATGCTGACCGTATCTTCTGTAAGACTAACCCACAAAAGGGGTCTCCTGTGTATCACACTAAACTGCAGCTGATGATGAGGCCCCCTTTTCTCGAGAACTGGGGAGTGTGGAGCACCTCTGTATTGCCATGACACCCATCTCTGCACTGACGCATAGTGGTAGTCTGTTAGGGTTCCATCTATATGTCAAATATATTAATAGATAGACTGATCTGATATGGATTTCTTTAAAAATAACTTTTAGAACGGTAATTACGGCACACAAATTTGAAACAAAAAGTTACCAATAGAAATAGAATGTCGATAACTTTTATATATATATATATATATATATATATATATATAGTGAAAGTACGTTCACCAGATGGAGACACGGAATACTTCGACATTGTTGCAGGAGTACTACAAGAAGACTCGCTAGCCCCATACCTCTTTATCATCTGTCTAGACTACGTGCTTAGAACTTCGATCGACAAAATCAGAGAAAATGGCTTCGAGATGACTAAGAAAAGAAGCAAAAGGTACCCCGCAAAAACAACCACAGACGCCGACTACGCTGATGACTTAGCGTTACTGGCGAATACGCCTAATCAAGCAGAGAAACTACTGCATAGTTTGGAACGAGCTGCAGCAGGCATTGGCCTCCATGTCAATGCGCACAAAACTGAATATATGTGTTACAACCAAACGGGCAACATTACCACACTAGACGGAGCCTCTCTGAGGCTAGTGGACAAATTCACCTACCTAGGAAGTACCGTCTCATCAACAGAAAACGACATCGACACACGGCTGACGAAAGCATGGACGGCTATAGATAGGCTCTCAATAATATGGAAATCAGACCTGACCGATGAAATGAAGCGCAGTTTCTTCCAGGCAGCGGTTGTATACTGCTATATGGATACACTACATGGACGCTAACTAAACGGCTGGAGAAGAAACTTGACGGCAACTACACAAGGATGTTGAGAGCAATATTGAACAAGTCCTGGCGACAACACCCCACAAGACGCCAGTTGTACGGCCACTTGCCTCCCATCACGAAAACTATACAGGTTAGACGAGCCAGACACGCCGGACACTGCTGGAGAAGCAAGGTCGAGCTCGTAAGTGACGTACTCCTATGGACCCCCACATATGGCCAAGCAGAAGCAGGACGACCAGCCCGAACTTACATACAGCAGCTATGTGAGGACACAGGATGTAACCCAGAAGACCTGCCGGAGGCGATGAATGATAGGGAGAAGTGGCGAGAGATGGTCAAGGATATCCGTGCTGGCGGCACGACATGATGATGATGATGATATATATATATATCGTAGAATTGACACTCACACTGCTTGGAAAAAATTGCGTTTGATTTTATCGGATAAATTTGACTTCCATATGATCGATAACCTATCGATAGCTGTTCATGCCTTCGGTCGTCGCACATTGATGTCATTTTCTGTAGATGAGAAGCTGCTTCCGAGGTAAGTGAATTTGTCCACTAGTTTCTGATATCCACTATTTTGTGTCTTTATTATCAAGTACGTGTCAATTCTACTATACAGATGCACCACATGGACGCTGACTAAGCGTATAGAGAAAAAGCTTGACGGGAATTGTACAGGAATGCTACGAGCTACGTTGAACAAATCCTGGAAGCCACATCCCACAAAAAAAAAGCATCTCTACAGCCACCAACCTCACATTTTTGAAAGCATCTAAATAAGACAAACAAAACATGCGGGAAAAGTAAGAATGAACACTTAAGCGACATTCTCCGATGGACTCCTTCACACAGACGTGTAAGTCTTGGCCAACCGACTAGAACTTATGGACAACAGCTCTGTAGAGACAAGAATATTATGTATTATATACTATGTATTACTGTGCCATTGGTCTAATGAGTAGAGTGTTCGCTATTGGTCCGGCAGATCGGGATTCAGTCCCTGGTCGAGTCATACCAAAGACTCAAAAAATGGTACTTGATGCCACCTTGCATAACACCCAGCACAATAAGGTAATGATCAAGGGTAAAGTGTAGCAATCCTGGGAAAGGAGTAGCGCCCTTCCCTACACCTCAGTGTATTAGCTATTGAAAAGGTAGCTTTCGAGTCACACTCGATTTACCAGGCAAAGGAGTAGCGCCCTCCCCTACATTTTTGGTGTAGCAGCTATCGAAAAGGGAGCCTTCGGGTGACCCTCGACTAAGGTCACTAACTCTACTTACAACTTATATATTTCTAAAAAAGATTTTACTTGAAATAGCTATCAAGCTTTGATATAGCATAAAAATACAACTAAGCGAACAACTAGATGACCCACGAAGGTTGATATGCCATTAAAATCAAATAAACCGAAATAACAGCTGTGCAAGTACAAAAAGTCCGTATCACATGGATATTTTGAGGTATGATTTTGGTGCCAGTATGTTATCACAGCTCACCCAATTAATTCGGTGATGTTTGTTTAAATTATATGACTAGGTCAAAACGTCATTGGAAAGTTGAGATACCATTCTGTGTAGGTCAAGTTCAAACGACTTTTAAAACTTTTAAAATTTTCTAATTTTCAAATATTTGTATGTATGTATGTATGTATGTATGGCTGAATGTTGGTATTCTAATTTGAGAAACAGAACTTATTTTATCGGAATAATTTTCAAAATAATCCCTCGCTTTGCCAATGCACTTAATTCAGGATATAAATCACATAGATTGACGATTATAGGATAGAAATTACAGATAAAAATTCGGGTTTTAACAGCGCATCAGGCTACAGATTCATGAATGGATGTGTGTGTGTGTGTGTGTGTGTGTGTGTATGTGTGATATAATGTGTGTGTGTGTGATATCGAGAGAAAGTGTGTGTGTGTGTGTGTGTGTGTGTGTGTGTGTGTGTGTGTTTACTCAAACTCTTGCTCACTAGTCAAATTTTGGCGGAGTAAAGCTGGTTTGAATTCAGAGTTTTCCTTCTCCTTGACTGGTTGCCGTACCAAAGATAAAGTGCCCTGTCTACCTAAATATTTACCCATTGCTGGGGTGAGTTGGGCAAGAGATGGATACATGCCTTTCCAAAGAGCATAAGTATGAAGTGAAAGACAGTCTCGTTCAGGATTTGAACTGTTGCCAAAATTATTTTTTACAACGATAACAGGTACGCCACAAGTATGTGTGTGTGTATGTGTGAGTTAGATTATAATTATAAGGGTAATGCAGAAAATTCTGAAAAAATGGCGAAATGAGTTCGGAAAATACAAAGAAAAAACCCCAAAAATCCTCACGAAGAAGAAAGAAAGAAAGAAGAAGAAGAAGAAGAAGAAGAAGAAGAAGAAGAAGAAGAAGAAACAAAGAAAAAAGAAAAGAAAAAAAAAGGAAATAGGATGTTCAAAAGAAAGAAAGAAAGAAAGATTTAGTAAAGATGAAGAAGAAGACAAAGACAGAAAGAAAGAAAGAAAGAAAGAAAGAATGAAAATAGGATGTACAAACGAAGAATAAGAAGAAGAGCGAGAAGAAAAGAAGAAAATAGAATGAAAGAAGAAGAAGAAGAAGAAGAAGAAGAAGAAGAAGAAGAAGAAGAAGAAGAAGAAGAAGACGATCGGATGTACAAAAGGAGGAAGAAAATTTAACATAGGCATTAGAAGATAGAAGCAGAAGAAGAAATGTATAGAGAAGGAAGTTAGGATTTACTAAACGAGAAAGAAATATTTGAAAGAAGAAAATGATGATGAGAATGATGATGATGATGATGATGAAAAAGAAAAAAACAAAAGAAAAAGAAAAACCAAAAGAAAAAGTAAAATGAAAATTTAAGAAAACAACAAAGAAAGAGAAATCAAAGAATAAAAATTAGAATTGGGGAAAAAAAAAACAGAAAAAAAAAACAGAAAAAAAACAGAAAAAAAAAAACCAGAAAAAGGAACCAAACGAAGAAACAAACAAAAAGAAAGAAGAAAATGCATCAGACAAAAAAAAAAAAAAACAATAAAAAACAAAAATTTGCATTGAAGGAAAAATATTTAATATTTGCAATAAATTGATTTTGTAAAAAAGGAAAATAAAAAGAAGAGCGAGGAAAAAGAAACAAAAACAGATAGAATGAAAGAAGAGAGAAAATGGAAAATAGATAAAGAAAAGTAAAAAGGAGGAAGAAGCAGTAGAAAAATAAGGAAGTTGAATGAAAGAAGAAAGGAAAAAAAAAACGAGGATGTATAAGAATAAAAAGGAGAAAGAGGGAAAACGAAAGAGGTTGAATGAAAGAAGAAAAAAAGAGAAAATGAGAATAATGAAAAAGAAAAAAGAGGAAGAAGCAGTAGAAAAAAAAGGAAGTTGAAGGAAAGAATAAAGGGAAAAAAACGGGGATAATTAAAAATAAAAAAGAGAAAGATAGAGAAAAAGAGAAAGAGGTTGAATGAAAGAAGAGAAAAAAGAAAACGAGGATAATGAAAACGAAAAAATAAGAAGTATTAGAAAAAGAAAGAAGTGGAAGGAGAAAGAAAGGAAAAGAAAATGAGGATAAATAGAAAAAAAAAAGAGAAAGAGAGAAAAAAGGAAAGAGGTTGAATGAAAGAAGAGAAAAAAAAGAAAAGGATGTTAAAGAAATATCAAAAAGGTGGAAGAGGAAGAAGAAGGCGGTTGAATGAAAGAAGAAAGAAAAAAAGAAAAGAGATAAAGAAAATGAAAAGGGGTAAAAGGAAGTAGAAAAAGAAGACAGTTGAAGGAAAGAAGAAAGGAAAAAAAAAAGGTAAAATTGCAAAGAGAGAGAGAGAGAGAGAGAGAGAGAGAGTTTTTAAATCTTAAGAAGAAGAAAAATGTGGTGAATGATTTACACTGAAAAAAAAAAAAAACATTAAAGGAGAGAAAAAAATAAAAGAAAAAAAGGGCGGAAAAAATATCGACGCGTGCGGGCCTTCAAAACAGACTCCCGAATATAAAGGGAGTATAGCCGATCGCTAGGTGGCGCCAAATGTGGCGTACCACCAATGTTGTAGCGGGAACTGTATGGCTCGCGACTGGCGGTAATGGACGCGGGGTAAATCAACGCGTCGTTGATGGTGAAATCAAAAGAGAGACGCGTATTTACACAGATGTATGAAGAGGAATCTTTTCGGTGTTTGATGGAGTTGTAATGGTGTTTTTTATGAGTTGCTGGGGAGTGCTGTCACACATGAACTTGTAGAAGGCGAAAACTCGCTATATCAGTTATAAGAGCAATACCAACAGAACGAACACCAATATATATATATATATATATATATATATACACACAAGTACACACACACATTTATTTGGCGCATAAGATTATATTAGCGTGTGGGGCTGGCTGATATATGTAATTACAAATACGTATTTCATTACTAAGTATATTTGCATATGATTCCCTGTATGCCCGTAGATATGAAATGAAGACAGCGATTAAAACAGACGATGCAATTATACACTTCTAATACCTTCTATAACTGTGCATATATTTATTTTTAATACATATAATTGCGTGTGAAATCGGCAAGTGAACGATGAAGAAGTAGAAAACGATGGAATGTATATAATTGCGTTTATATTAACGCAAGCGTTGCACCAATAACATTAAGCGTTTCTGTATCACCGCGAGTGAAACTACTCGCGGTGGAGACAAGGATTTTATTAAAAAAAAAAAAAAAAAAAAAGGAAACGTAAAAGAAACCTTAACGCAAATTTTAGTTCGTGGATTTTCGATTTGACAGTTGAGTGATTTTTCTGGGGTGCATCCAAAGTCTAAGACAGGTCAAATTAGGGGTGGCACCCGTTCGTTTTTATTTCGTTTTTTTTCTCTCTCTTGACTGTGGACCTGCGACTAAAAAGTTTTTATTTCAGTCTGGGTTGACAGAGCAGCAGTTGTTATTCCTGTAAATGCCACACGTGAATGACTGTCCCGGATTGTATTCGTACACTTGAAAAGGGTGCCCACCCAGTTGACGGGATTTACAAGACACTGACTATAGCCCGATAGAGACATAAGACTAACCCCCGAACGTAACATCCCTGGTATGACACTAAACTGCAGCTGTAGGTGAGGCTCCAACACTGGAGATCTGGGAAATATGGAGTACCTCTTCATTTTTATTAATTTCAGATCCACTTCGAGCTGGAGTTGTAATACCTGTTAGGGTCCCAACCATAGGTAAAAAATTTCTGTTTATGAATGACTCTTATTCGATACGACCTTGTAAAATAAAAAAACAAAAACAAACAAACAACCCAACAACCCAACAAAACCCTACAGCAAAAACTTCACAAAAACTATAAATACGAACGTACAATGAACGAAATTGCTTAAATAACTCTTGACAGATTGACACACCGTTAAAATCAGTCAATCAATCGATTGGAAACACTACCCTCCAGTCTGGTCTTTGTGTTACTTTTGTCGACAAGAGCACCTTTTTTCGCTAGAAAATGTCAGCTTCACTTCTCATTGTAAAATTCTGGCGAGAGCGTTCGCTTGCAACGTCATCCTACTTTCGAAGTTTATCTTTAGTAATCTATGCTACTCGTGCAGACATATAAACGAACAAGGTACCGCTCGTTCTTGAACTCTCATTAAATATTATAAAATTATACACAATATCAAGATGCTGACCTTTCCTCATTTAATGTTTGTTTGTTTTTATGTTTGTGTGTTATAGCATATCAACCATTGTATGCCAAATCAATTTTTAAATAAATAAACGCTTCTATTTCATGCAGTTCAGTTTATCAATATATACGCATTTTAGTTCTATTTGACCCATAAATTGGACCCTATCAGGTGCTACCACTCCGGGCTAGAGTGGATCTGGGAGCAAGGGCAATGAAGAAGTGCTCCGAATTCCCCAAAGCTCCAGCATTCCTGGAACCTCACCATAAAATTGTTTAGGGTCATATGCAGGACACTCATTAGGGGTGTCTTACCCCTCTGCAGAGATACAGTTGGTGTATTCTACACACACAGTCGATTTGGCGACTCAGTTTATGGCGAGCATACGAAATTACTTGACCAGTTCATACACCACTACGGTTCTTCTCCATGGATAGCTCTAGCATTAAATAACCCTCGAAGGTTGATATGCCATTCAAAAACTAAAGCAAACCTAACCAATCTATGGCTGAAACAGATTTTATAAAAAATTATTCATATACGATCGGATTATATGCAAAAATAAAATTCTTTAGAAACAACACAAAATGCAAATACGAACGTACTATGATCGTGATTTCCAAACCTCTTGGCATAAAATAACTCTAGACGGGATTACATGCCATTAAAATCGATCAATCAAAATATTCATTCATCAACACCTCCTAATGAAGAGGATGTGACACAAGGTCAATTTTTAAGTGGATTTTAACTTATATCGAATACAAAGGTTTTCTTTTCCTTGACCGGTTGCGATGCCTGTCTGCCCTACCATTTACCCATAGCTGCAGGGAGAATAGTTGGATTTAACATGATATGAAATGCTAAAAGCCTTGTCCAGGATTAGAACTTGGATCGCTGTGTCATTTTTCAACGACAGCCTTGTCCAGGGTTAGAACTTGGATCACCGTGTCAATTTTCAACGCCGATAAACACCAAGAGCACACCCAAATATACAGCCTTTACCTCAACCCACTTACTCTTTTGTTATTGTTCTATCGGATTATTTAGTGGCATATCAACCTTCGTCGGTTATTTAAGGCCAAAGCTATCCTTCTGGAAGAACAGCAACGATACTATTTAATGCATTGCTGGGAACTGCTTTTAGTGTGTATATATATATATATATATATAGGTGCCTATATTGACCAGACTTTTACAACTCGAAACGTTTAACAGTTCATCTGTCAGACACTAGTTCCATCCCTCAACACCTAAAGTACATTCATGCTCCAACTCTAAATATAGAAAAATTCTAATAGAAAAAAACTTTATATTACACAATGAAAAACAAATAAAAACTTCAAAATTCTTTAAGCTCTATATAGAGATTAACAAACCTTTTTTTTTTTTTAAATAAGACCAACTTTGAATATAGCAGCCACATTCAAAAATATCTCTAGCCTATTTCCAGTCAAATTCCCCTCAAGTAAAAAATTATTATCTTCCTTGAATTCCCCTCCTACTTGTTCATCTTCCTTCTCTTTATATAAAAATAGATGGCGCGTCATTGTATTTGTCATTGGGTTATACGATCCATCACATATGTATATATATATATATACATATTGAAATACAAACATGTTGATCACAACTATCAGTTTCACGTTTTCACGATCATCAGGTGATAATGATTATTTCATTACCTCCTGAAAATATGAAACTGGCAGTTGCGATTAACATAATTGTATTTGATATTTGATGTACAAATCTCTTTAGATGTTTTATAACAGCTCACCTAATGACGTAATGAGGATAAGGTTCAAAATTTGAGAGATTAGCTGGCAATCCATAGTTAGATGATTGGTGTTTTCATTTATTAAATTCAGAGAGAGAGAGAGAGAGAGAGACTGAGAGAGAGAGAGAGAGAGCGAGAGAGAGAGACATGGACACAAACTTGCGGAGTACTGCCATATCAACCTTTTCTTAACCCACACTATAATTCTATGTACTGACCCTTACGTCTTTGCTTCCTTGTCATTGGGTTATACGATCCATCATATATATATATATATTGAAATACAAACATGATCACAACTATCAGTTTCACGTTTTCACGATCATCAGGTGATAACGATTATTTCATTACCTTCAACCAGGTCCCGCTGGCGGCCATTTGGTCCCCGCACCCTCTGAGCACTCGCTGGCCGTTCTCGAAAACTCTCGACTGCCTGATCGACTGACTGATTGCTCACCTGTCCGTGGGTACCTGTATACATATACATACATGATCTGTTTTTGCTTGTTAACTCACGGGCGCTGTCTTCCTGTTGGCACAGTCGGAACATCCTGTCCCAGAAATCCCTGAATGACGGCTCTGTCAAAGGTCAATATGTAACATTACGACACGAGCAATCTTCTGATTTATTTTGTTTTCTTTGTTGAATGGCATATCAACCTTCATGGGTTATTTGTTGCCAAAATATTCATGGTGTCGGTATCCTGAGAAACCATTTTGTATGTCACCCCTTTATAATAGGCACCCTCAACTACATCCAGAAGTGAAGCCCTAATTTTCGAACTCAGGTAAATGTAGACTCACCATTACATCCAGCTCTGGTTTGGTTTAGTATGATTTATGTGTTTAACGGCATATCAAATTCTTAAGAGTTAATTAATACCGAAATTTCATTAATTCGTAAAATTTTGTTTGTAATTATCACTATATTCTCAACGTTCAACCAAGTTTTTATCACCTTTTTCAATTTGCCCATAATTGTTATTTGTTTGCACATAGTTATATGGTTTCAAGTATTTCTATTTAATACAAATACTTTACACAGAGTTTCACGTATTCTTAGTCAATATAAAAAAAATTAAACCAATCTATTTGATCCGAAAATGGGCCTCGAAAAGATACATTAATTAGCATTTGGGAGGAATGGCAAGGAAGACCATGTCTCCAGAAATGGAGAACATCTTATGAAAATTAGTCATACCATTCTTTAATGCGGAGGTGGTCTTATCCTTCTTTAGGGTATACAGTCGGTGTATTCTACGCCAAAGTGGCTGGGACATGATATATTTGGGACCAAATTTTTTCCTGCGTGTATTTCGCAAAGTGTGGTCAGAACATATGTTTTAACCATTAAAGCCTTGGTAACCAACATTTTACCGAGACAATTACCGTGATACTAAAAGCGTGCATCATCAGTTCATGCAAATTCCATGAAAATTCCTTTAATCGTCAAAGTGGATAATAATCCAACTGACGTGACTCATATTTGACATTATCTTCCTAAAACTGCAATTTACAGTTAATGCCACTCCTAATTTCGATTTATTCAACTCGAAATGGAAATGAAAGCTGCTTATTCAATCACGTGATGGAATTAATCCCGAGAAATGTACTTTTAGCTTATCAAGACCCGATTAGCAATACATTTATAAATAACACTTGCCAAGAAACAAAACACGTTTTTTTAAGTTAATTTGATGGTCCTGATTATAAAAATGATTTCAGTTTTTCATGGTTAGCGGCCATTTTTTCTGTACTGTAATTTCTAATTTTTGGAAAAAAAGATCAATTTACAATCTTGACTGATCGCAAAATATAATTAATAAAGGTTGAAGAAACCATCAATTTTCAAGTAAGCTGAGCAATTTATGTCAGCTACCTGAAACAAATTACTTTTATAAGAAAAAAGGGTTTTTGAGTTAAAAAAAAAAATTAGATTGAAGAACCGAATTTTTTTCCAATTTATTGCCAAAATTCAAATTGATTTATAAACTTTATAAGTAATACACTTTAGTAAACGTGATAATTAAGCTGATATAAAAAAAGAAACCCTAAAATCTTTTGTTTGATATTCATAAATTTATTCCATCACTTTTGTCTGTTCTCTACTGAAGGAAACCAAATACCTTGAGAGCTTTCGTTTTCACAGTTGGAAGAATCTCCGACTAAAGACATTCCATTTGAATGCACCTATTTCATTGTACATAATGAAAATCATGAAAATGGTTTCACCATAAAATCAGGAAACTCATTAAAAATGATGAATTTATTATTTCAATGAATGACATGAAATTACAAGCTTGGACATCATTTGTTGACGTGGTGAAAAAATTCTTCGGCAATCACCGGGTCGAAAACTACAAGACAGTGATAAATCTGCTGAAAAGTCTACTGGACATAGTCACTAATATGAGTATTAAAGTTCATTTTTTACATAGCCCTCTATATAAATTTCTGGATAATTGCAGTGATGTGAGTGATGAGCAAGAAGAACGATTCCCTCAGGATATCAAAACAATGAAAGAGCGCTACCAGAGACGGTGTGAATAGTGGTTGACTAGTGCTGGGGTATCAAAAGAGGCTTGAATAACAAGGAACATGACGGACAATCAAGAGAAAATTTTAACTATAGTTCTTATGTTCCCGAAGGTGTTTTTTTCTGCCTTTGGTTTATTAAACAATTTGATGAAAATACTTGTTGGTCTTCGTTTATTAAATCATGTTATTTTAATAGACTTAGGTTCTGATTGTAATAACAAAAATAGTATTTCTCAAAAACCAGACCAATATTTGTTAGTTTAAATACGAATTAAGAGGCTTCTATGATTTTACTTTGAGAAATATTGCCATTGGTCAATATCATATATACCTAAAACAAACGCTAAAATGCTTTTTTTTTCCAAACATGAGGCATTTCTGTACGGCAAAAACGGTAGCTAACCAAGAAAAAAAAGGTCATTTTCAGATACAGCGTCCTCAAACTAGCTAAAAAAGATGATCTGTGACTCGACACCATTTCAAAAAAATTGTAGTTGACCAGTGTAATATATCTGATCATAAATTTACTCAATGTCTAACCGCCTGTCCATACCACATATGATCCATCATTTTTGGTGAGATTTTAACCAACTTTTCAGAAATTATTAACAGCACGCCCGAAAAAGTTATAGACGATACCTGGAGATATAGCTCTGAGTTGTTTTTAGTTGGGATCTGTCTTTCACCTTTTATGCTTTACTGCCCCTCTAGCTGTAAAAGGATGTCCATCTCAAAGGACTTGCCCACTCCCTTAGTAAACGTTACGAGGGGCAGAGGGATTTTTCCTTCTCTTGATGCACTGAGACCCGCTCTATCGCGGGTAGGTGTAGAGAGGAAATTAATTTTATCTCAATGATTGCCTGGCGTAAAAAAAAGAGAAGAAAACAGCTTAGCAACCCCATTTTTTAAGTATTTGATCAAATATTCAGTTATTAATGCTGGAAGACACCTTAAAATAAACAAATGTTAATTTGAAATATTTAATGTTAAGTTTTTTTTTAAGAATACACGTAACTTGGAAGGAACCTGAAGATGATCTATTTCTAAAATATACCTTGAACAAACTAAATTAAATTATTAAAATTAATGTTATATTTTTTTTTCATGATTTGTAGAGAAAAATATCATGTTGGGGCATAAGATGATGGAAAACATTGATAAAAAGTTGAGCTGTTCAATCAAAAATGTTTTGTACCGTATCTATTTTTTATTGCTAAATAAAAAGCTAAGGTGAACATCCACTAATTGATTAATTTTTAGTATTTGCCTCTAGCTCCCCCAAGACAGAGCTCGAGACAAGATCAATGGCCCGTACGCCGATTAAAGTGGGGATTAGGGGAAGGTCGGGTACGAGTCGAGGATCGAAACCTGCTGGTCTATGTTGCTCATCGACCCACTTAATGCAATGTGAGCCTGATGAACCAAGCTTGTCCAAAAGAGTCAATAATGTAGCTCACCCACCCGAAGGTGGCTCAGCCGAAACTAGGGGCCTAACGGCCTCAAGTCTGCCGTGGGTTCCTTTTCGAAGCCTCGCTCTGAACCAAAGTCCCGTAATGTCAAAAGAATTTTAAAAAAGTGTAGCTCACAAATTTGAGCTATATATATATATATATATATATATATGTATATTCATGGAGAAATGGTAGATTTTGGTGAATCTGCCAAGATGATAAAAGTAAGTAGAAAAATTGATAAATCAAATGCTTTCAACGGGTTTAGTTGTAATATTTCGTTCTTTATTTAGGGAAGAACTTCTTTAGACTAAAAATATTTTGAGTTTTTCTTCATTTTTACAATTGAGAAAATAATGGTTAAAATATAGAAAAAGTATAAAGAAGTGGAAAGAGTCGAACGACAAGAGACAAAGAAAAAACAAGGAAGGAAATAGATATTGGTTGGAGTGATAGTGATAGTTTTAACTGGGACCCTCTGGGTAGATGGTCAAGGCTAGGTGCCATGAAGTGCATCAGGTTTCATCAGAGATTTGACCCTACCGAGGTGGATTAATTTTAGTGAGGCGGGTTGTTTAATGGTTACCGTCGTTGGAAATCGACACGGTGACCCAAGTTAAAATCCTTAACGAGGAAGTTTGCATTCATATAGTACTAATACCCTTGGGAATGATATAAATCCAAGTATTCTCCCTGTATCTATTCGTAAATAGTGGGGCAGACTCGGCTCTTTAAGCTTGGTATGACAATCGGTCGAGAAGAAGGAAAACTGAATTCAAACCTGTTAAAATCTGCTTAAAAATTGACTTTGTGTCACATCCTGCTCGTGCAGAGAGGTTGTAAATATGTGTGTGTGTGTGTTCATGCGTGTATATTTCGGGGGGGGGCATATGTGTGTTCGTATATGTGTGATTGACAAATATATTTATCAATCGGCGATGAATTTTGATTATTAGATATTATTAGTTTGGTCTATTTTGCTTTTTCTTTTTTGTGTTGATAAACACAAAAAGCTACTGGGAAGTAATAATAAATTATGTATACACGATATACATATATATATATATATATATATATAATTGAAAACTCTTTATTGTGGCTCACGTTTTATGCACCCCCGCCAACGTTTAATGAAACCCCACCCTCTTACAGTAGACCCCGCCCAGGATTTGCTCTTCGTTTATTATCCATTTTGGCAGCACCTCGTTTTGAAATCGGTTCCTATCTGGTGAAGAACCCTTAAATCACGGCAGCGGAGAGACGGGCCGGCGCCATTCTAAGAGACCTCGCTTCTGCAGTTTATTTATTTGTTTTTCTCTTTTTTTTTCTTTTTTTCCTTTTTTTATTTCATTTTTCGTGCGCTGTTCTCGATTTTATTCCTGTAATTTCGTCTTAGTTTTTTTCTCAACATATATTCTGCTTTTGGGATCACTTAAACCGATTCTTTTCGTTTCTTCTTTTGGAATACTTGTCCATACACGAAGACTTTTTTTAATCGTGGATATATTCTAGATCATAAACCAAGATTTTGGGATTCTATCAGATTTACTGATTTATCTCAACGTTGATTAGTGAACGGAAGCAAGCCCAACAACCTGTAGCTCGCTTCATGGAAGACATTATAGCTCGTATTTGAGGGGATTGTATTTTCCAAATCTATCTATCCCAGTTCATATCTATCTATCGATCTATCTATCCATGGGTAAATAGTAGGGTAGACTAGGTTATTCAGCCTTGGTGAGGCAACTAGTCTAGGAGAAGGAAAACTCTGAATTCAAACCTTCTTAACTCCGCTTAAAAATTGACCTTGTGTCATATCCTGCCCGAGCGGAGGGGTTGGGTAAATAGGATCTATCTATCTATCTATCTATCAGAAAGAAAGAAAGGAAACCGCAACTGTTGTGTTATAGCTTCTCTTTCAGTGAGTGTCCTATTTAATAGGACCAGACACTTAAACTGACACTCGAGCTGACACTCAAACTATCACTCGCACTCTTCCTGCACTCATATACTTACTATCAAGGCAGTCACATATTAACTGCACTTACTCACTTATTTCACTTGAATATTTACTGCGTTCTAACCATCACAGCAGTTACACACTTACTTTACTCCTACAATCAGAGTAATAAATTTGAAGGCATGGGTAGCGTAACGGTTATCATCGAAAGAAATGGGATCATTAATCATTTCAAACCCTGGATATGGCTGTTTGCATTTCACTTCGTACTAATGCTGGTAAGAACTACATCTATGCTACACATAACTATGGCTAAATAGAGCAGAATGGGTTCCTTTCAGGAACTAGTCTTGGAGAAGGAAGAATCTATAGTTATATCAGGTTTTCTCCACTTTAAAAATTGACCTTGTGTCATATTTTGCTCGTAGCGTAGGAGTTGAACTTGCACATTTATTGCCCTCATTCACTCACTGCAATCTCACACTAACTGCATTTATATAAACTCTGCAATCCTGCACTCAATGCTCTCATACAATAAGTGCATTCGTACACACCCACTGCACTTATGCAATTGCAGTGCTCGTATAATCACATTACTTAAACCAACCTAGTCGGCTGGGGCTGTAGAATACACTGACCGCGTCTCTACTGTGTCCTAGATATGACATTAAACTATCTAGTGGCGTAGCTCTAGCCTTGAATATTTGGGGATGTTGGAGTACTCCTTCATAACCATTGCTCCAAGATCCACTCTGAGTCGGAGTGGTAGCACCTGATAGGGTCCTATCTACAGGTCAAATAGAACAGTTTGACATTTAAACTGAGTGCAAACGAATGACTTGTGTTTAATCGAATTGTTAGAAATAGACGTGTTTGAGCATTTAACTGTGTCTAAACAATTGATTGATGTTTAATTGAATGGTTAGTGATACATAGGAAGACTTGGAACTATTTAAATGTTTGGTAACGAATAAGTTATGTTGAATAGAATTATTAGGGTTGATTAGCAGTACTTGAAATTCTTTAACTGTGCGCCTAAATTGGACTTTTTGTGTTACATCGTTTTATGATGTTCGAAACTAATTCTTCGTCGCAACTTTTGAGGTAGATAATTTTAGCCGATACTTAAAATTTCTTCATTCTCGTCTGATGCCGAATATTGAATATGGAATACTAAACAACAACTAACCCGCAATATTACACTTCACTTTTTTGCATCATCATCATCATCATTATGTAGCGCTATCAGCACGGATATTCCTGACCTTCTCTTGTCACACCTTCCTCTCGTCCATTGCCTTCGGCAGATCCTCAGGGCTACATCCCGTATCGGCACAGAGCTACTCTATGTAGGTTCGAGCTGGACGTCCTGCCTTTGCTCGTCCACGTGAAGGGGTCCACAGGAGTACATCCCTTATGAGCTCGTCCCTACTTCTCCAGCAGAGTCCCACACATCTGGCTCGTCTAATTTTGATAGCTTTCGTGATGGGTGGTTGGTGGCCGTATAGCTGCTGCTTTGTGGGGTGTTGACCCAAGGACTTGTTCAATATTGCACGCAGCATTCTCGTGTAATTGCTGTCAAGCTTTTTCTCCATCCGTTTAGTCAGCGTCCATGTGATGCATCCATATAGCAGTCCCCCATGTCTGGTTCGTCTAATTTTGATAGTTTTCGTGATGGGTGGAGGTGGCCGTATAGCTGCTGCTTTGTGGGGTGCTGTCCCCAGGACTTGTTCAATATTGCTCGCAGCATTCTTGTGTAGTTGCTGTCAAGTTTTTTCTCCATCCGTTTAGTCAGCGTCCATGTGATGCATCCATATAGCAGAGTCCCCCATGTCTGGTTCGTCTAATTTTGATTGTTTTCGTGATGGGTGGAGGTGGCCGTGTAGTTGCTGCTTTGTGGGGTGCTGTCTCCAGGACTTGTTCAATATTGCTCGCAGCATTCTTGTGTAGTTGCCGTCAAGCCTTTTCTCCATCCGTTTAGTCAGCGTCCATGTGGTGCATCCATACAGCAGTATCGACACGATCGTTGCTTAGAAGAAACTGCACTTAATTTTATCGGTCAGGTCTGACTTCCATATGACCGAAAGTCTATCGTAGCTGTCCATGTCTTTGCTAGTCGCGTGTCGATGTCCGTTTCGGTTGATGAGACACTGCTTCCTAGGTAGGTGAACTTGACAACCAGTTTCAGAGTGCTACTGTTTCGTGTGGAGATGTCGCCTGTTTAAATTTTTTGTGTACACACGTGTATCTCTACACGTCAGACGTCTGACTGACCCATTAATATATCCACCATTTCTAGTCACGTGATGTCCAGTAGCGCATTCTATTTCAACATTTGTGTTTGTTGGCTAGAGATCCGCGTTCAAATCACTCGGGTCGCTATCGGCACATTCTTCTACATAACACATTGCAATATTTGAAACTCTTTAAGTGGATGCGAAAAAAAAAAATGATTAAAACTAAATAGAAATATTTGTGTTTGAAAATTTGGAACGATTTAACTATGTGCAAACATTAGTAATACTTGTCTGCAAATAAATTAGCTCTGAGTGACTGGAAAATAAGATTACCTAAAAACTTTTGACTTACAAATCATATGTATAACCATTTAACTATGTGCAAACAAACAAGCTCTGGCGCGTTTGAAAATGTTATCTACTTTTATAATGTTTCATTCAGGGCGAAATCTTCGCCGACTCTTAATAACGTTTGTCGAATCGAATACTGCATAAAAACTGCATACTATCCCACTAAACAATGCTACTGGACTTCTGTTAGAATGATTTTTGTTGACTATTCCTGGTCACGTGACCCACAGGAGCACAATCCATTTCAACTGTCTTGTTTGCTGCCTGGAGACCTGAGTTCGACCACACGGGTCGATATCGGCACATTCTTCTAACATAACATCTACAAACTATTCATTTACTTACAAAGCATATATACATACAGAGGATTCGGCAGTCAATAACCTACAATGGCTAATTTGCCAAAAAACCCAAAAAACCAAACGACCCAACCAAACCTAACCAAACCAAACTAAACCAAACCATGCACTTACACGACCATATTCTATCAAATACGCTCATAACTTTAAACCCTCACAACTTCATTCACGACTACAAAAATTCTCTTTCACCGACAACTTACAACTTCAAACACTCAACTTCACTCACAACTTCGCCCACACCTTCACTTACACCTTCACTCACAACTTCAAACACTCAATCTCAAGCGCCAGTCGCTTAATAAAAATCTTTATAAATTTTGTGTGACGAAACAAATATTGATAAACTAATATTCTCTATTTTAGGCAATAAAGAGCAAGCGTAAATGAAAATTCAAATATATGCGCACAAATGTAATTGCTTATATTCTGTGAGTGAGAAGATTTGGGGATAATTTTCATGTTCAAATAAACCGAAATTTAGACCCAACTTATAGCCAAACAGAAGAATTTATTGCCTTCATTGATACACACATTCATTGTAAATAGTTAAACCTTCATGACATTTGGTCGGCTACTTTTTGATTTAAGGCAGAAAAATTTGGTAATATCTCGAAATGTTAGGACTTTTAAAGGATTTTTGGCGATTTTGGGTGTGGTCGCAAATGTACAACTTTTTGACTTCTACTCTCGAATGTTGTCAAAGGTCAACAAAAAGTATTTCCATTTTCTCACCCAGAAACATTTATTTCAAATTGGGCTACACAAGTCCAGAGATGATTCATTGGCATCAGTTCAAACTCCCTTGGTTTCCTCATTTTAAATTTTGCTTCTTAAAAAAATGCCTAACTAAAACTGTAATTCTTTGAGAACAGAAATCGGTTAGAAATAAGTTCCAAGGGATTATTGAAAAGCTGAAATCACGTTCTTTCTTCGCTAAAGAAAACTTCTCCGCTAAAATGATATTTTCTGGAGGTAAAATTGACGTTAACATGTGCTACGTTTGTAAAAATCAATTGAAAATTTTTCCATGATTGATGATGTTAGCACAACGTCATAATGATGTCAGTTTCTTTTTTATACAAACGAAGCCACAATTTGATTGGTTATCTAAAAGTCTCTTTAATCGCAAAAAGCAGAATTTTTTATATTTTTTAACATAATAATAGTTGGTAACTGTACTCGAGGGCGACCAGAAGACTCCCTTTTCAATAACTACCACACTGAGGCGTAGGGGAGGGCGCTACTCCTTTCCCCCGGATTGCTCCATTTTACCCTTGATACGTACATTATACCACTGAGCGTTTAGCAAGGAGGTATCAAGTACCATTTTTAAAGTCTTTGGTATGACGCGACCTGAGATTGAACCCAAGTCTCCCGGATCATTGGCGAACACTCTACCTACTATGAGCCGGTTACCATACGTTCTTCAGCCTTGGTGAGGCAACTAGTCTAGGAGAAGGAAAACTCTGAATTCAAACCTGTTAAACTCCGCTTAAAAATTGATCTTGTGTCATATCCTGCCCGAGCGGAGGGGTTGGTAAATAGTACCATACGTTTCTCTAATTCAGTAAAAAAAAAAGGCTGGCTATGGTGCAACGTTTGGCTACGGTGCAACATATATATATATATATACAAAGCTCTAAGTGTATAACAGTTGGAACTTTGTATATATATATATATATATATATATATATATATATATATATATATATATGTATACTTATATATATATATATATCTCGTTAGACATTTGTATATATATATATATATATATATGTATAAATGTCTGGCTATGGTGCAACGTCTGGCTTTGTTGCAACGTATATATATATATATATATATATATATATATATATATATATATATATATATATATATATAGCGTGAAATGACAAGGTTAAAATGCATTTAACTGTAAAGAATTATAGTTTACTGGTCTTAGGAAAGAAGCGCTGAGTGCTTGTCAGGGCCTAAATCTGTAAATCATAATCTATAAAACTATCGAAAATAATAAACTTTTCATTAAATGTGTAATCTTTGATTATTCACAATAATCGACTATGGTTTTTATTTCAATTAACTTATTTGTCTGGTACAGTTTATATATTTCTGTATCTTTGTCTTTCTATCACAATTTGGTTTGGTTTGGTTTCATATCAACCTTCGTGGGTTACTTAATGCCAAATTCATCCTCGTAAATGAACATTAGTAGAACTATTCAACCCATAACGTATGAGATTAGGGGGTTCAAACTTTTCCCAAGAGTATTTTTTCCAAAAGTGAACGTAAAATCAGGACTGCAATTCGAACTCGTTTGCTACGATATTACATTCCTGCATGTCAGTTATTATACCTCCGGAACCCTCCTACTTTTTATATGACAATGGTTAATAACGATGAATTGCATTGTTGCTCATAAAGATGTTTATAATTTACAAGTGCTCTTCATAGTAAATAGCCAGAAATCAGCAACAATTATTAAAGATTTTAATTTCATCACTTAGAAAGACACACACACACACACACACACACACACATATATATATATATATATATATAGATATATATATTTAATCACTTAGAAACATATATATATATATATATATATATATATATATATATATATGTAGGTTTTAATGGGTTGCTGGACGCGCATGTGAGCGCCGATTAGTTGAAAGACGGCTACAAACGATTCACCTTTTAAAAACTTTAATGTGTTTTTCTTACCTACCACGCGTTCATATAATATAACTTTATCTATTTGATATGTTGTTATTAGCTTTTATTCAGGCAGAGAACTGAACGTCAAATGCATCACCATGAAATCTAAAGACCATGATTAAGGGAGAAAGGGGAAAAAAGAATAATGATCCACACTGCACTTGGATAGGTAAAATCATTCAGATTTTAAGCTAAACCCCTCTTTCTCCCTGGCTCTTTCTCCCTGTCTCTTTCTTTCTATCTCAATTGGCTCATATCTATATGTCATACCCACCTCTCTCTCTCGCTTTGAGTCTATATATCAGTCTGATTTTCTATCTATCTATCTATCTATCTATCTATCTCATATTTTATTTATTAAATGCATAAACTGCATAGACCTCTCTCACTCTTTTTCTATATCTATCTATCTATCTATCTATCTGTTCCAATCACTTTGTCATCTATTTACATCTCTATTGCAAGTTTGTCACACACACACACACACACACACACACACACACACACACACACACACACACACACACACACACACACACATATATATATATGTGTGAATGCATATATATATATATATATATATATATACTTTTCCCTTTAGCTTATGAGTATATTTTCCTTTTTTATAACTATTCTAAAGATAATCTATCTATCTATCTATCTATCTATCTATCTATCTATCTATCTATTTATCTAAGGTTGTTTATTTTTATCTCTCAAGTCTCTCTCTTTCACTCTGTCTCTTTCCATCTCTCTCTCTCTCTATCTCGTTCTCTCTCTCTCTCTCTCTCTCTATCTATCTATCTATCTATCTATCTATTTGTCTAATTTTCTATATCATATTTATTTGTTTTGGTTTCTCTGTCTCATATTTCTCTCTCTCTCTCTCTCTATATATATATATATATATATATATATATGTGTGTGTGTGTGTGTGTGTGTGTGTATGGAGAAAGGTAGATTTTGGTAAATATGACAAGATGATAAAAATAAGTGGAAAAGTGGATTAACCAAACACGACGGGTTTTGTATTGACATTTCGTTCTTTATTCAAAGAAAAACTTTTGCAGAATCTGAATAAGTTCTTCTTTGAATAAAGAATGAAACATCAGTACTCAACCTGTTATTTATGGTGTATTCACTTTTCCAGTTATTTCTATCATATATATGTATGTTTATATGTATACAAACTTCTCTCTATATACATATATACTTTTTCTCATATCATATTTTTATAACTATACTAAAGACAATCTATCTTTCTATCTATCGGTGTTCATTCATTTTTATCTCTCACTGTATGTTTCTCTTTCTGTCTCTCTGTCTCCGTCTCTGTCTGTCTCACTCTATGTATCAATCTGTGCCTGTATAATTTTCTATATCGATCTATCTCAATTTGCTCATATTTATATGTAACAGTCTTTCTCTCTCACTCTCTCTTTATATATATATATATATATATATATATATACTTTTCTTTCGATCTTGGTTTGGTTGTGTTGGTTTCGGTTTCGGTTTCTTTGTTTAATGGCATATCAACCTTTGTAGGTTATCTAATGCCAAAGCCATTCTCCGAGGAGAACAGTATTGGGACTATTTAACCCATAGCTGGGTGGATAAGGGGGTTCAATACCTTTCCTAAGGGTATTTGCCCGAAAGTGAACGTAATAGTGCGACTGGAGTACGAACTCGCGTACTACGATTCCGCAGTCCATCGCTTTAACCATTACATCACGAGGACACCCCCGGTTGTGTTGGGTTTCACGGTATATCAACCATTGTCGGTTATTTAATGCCAAATCCTCTTTATACATATATATTGAATATGTATATGATTAGGAAATAACATTCTTAAATGAGCCTGAGTTCTTTTTGCACAGAGGTAAATGGTTTCAAGTATTGCTATATAACAGTTACAATTTAGCATCAGTTATTTGTTTGCACACAGTTTGTTCTATTTGAACCAGAGTAGCAACACCTGACAGAGTGCTACCTCTCCAGACTAGAATGGACCAGAGAACAATGGCATTGAAAGGGTACTCCATATTACCCAAATTTTCAAAGCTGGATCTTCGCCGTCAGATTGATTAATATCATATGCACGACACTTGTTAGAGGGATCTTACGCCTCAGAAGGGGTGCAGTCAGTGTATTCTACGGTCTCAGCCATCTGGGCTGCTTTATCTTGGTTTGGTTTCTTTGTTTAATGACATATCAACTTTTAATGCCAAATCCCTCTTTGTAGAACAACAGTGATACTATTTAACCCATTTTTTGGGGATAGGGGTGTTAGTAGACAACTTCACCTACCTAGGAAGCAGCGTCTCATCAACCGAAAAAGACAATGACACACGGCTAACGAAAGCATGGACAGCTATTGATAGGCTCTCGATCACATGGAAATCAGACCTGACTGATAAAATGAAACGCAGTTTCTTCCAGTCAGCGGTTGTATCGATACTACTATATGGATGCACTACTTGGACGCTAACTAAACGGCTGGAGAAGAAACTAGACGGCAATTACACAAGAATGTTGAGAGCAATATTGAACAAGTCCTGGCGTCAACACCCCACAAGACACCAACTATACGGCCACTTGCCTCCCACCACGAAAACTATACAAGTTAGACGAACCAGACACGCAGGACACTGCTGGAGAAGCAAAGACGAACTTATTAGTGATGTGCTCCTATGGACCCCAACATATGGCCAAGCAAAAGCTGGACGACCAGCTCGAACATACATACAGCAGCTCTGTGAGGATACGGGATGTAACCCTGAAGACCTGCCAAATGCGATGAATAATAGGGAGAAGTGGCGAGAGAGGGTCAGGGATATCCGTGCTAGAGGCACGACATGATGATGATGATGATGATACTTTTCCTAATCCGAAAGTGAACGTAATATCGTGACTGGGATTCGAACTCGTTTACTAGGAAATCACAATTCAGCAAGTTAGTCACAACTACATGGAGGCTATCTATCCTATTTACCAACCCCTCCGTTCGGGCAGGATATGACACAAGGTCAATTTTTTGAGCGAAGTTTAACAGGTTTGAATTCAGAGTTTTCCTTCTCCAAGGCTGAAGAACCTAGTCTGCCCTACTATTTACCCATAGCTGGAGGGAGAATAATTGGATTCATACCTTTCCCAAGGGCATTAGTGCTATGTGAAATGGAATCAGTCTCGTCCAGGAATTTGAACTCGTGTTGCCGCGTTCATTTCCTACGACAATAACTATTACACCACGGGCACCTCCACATGGAGACTATCTATCTATCAATCTATCTATGTTCATCACTCTCTTTATCTATTGTCAGTCTGTTTATATCTATCTATCTATCTATCTATCTATCTCAGTCTTTATGCCTCTTTCTAAAAGGGAGTGATAGCGTCATTATTTATATTTATGTAATAAGCGTTAACTTGAATAAAACAGTCGTTTTCATTCCCCACATCCAAGATGATGTGAAGAACAGATATAATCGTTATTAAACGCTTGTTTGTGAGTCTAATAAAAATCTGTTACCGCTGTATCAACAGACAGCCTTTCCTCCATACAAATCCACTTCTGCCTTCTAACATATGTTTTATATATACATATTACTTAGAGCGAAAGAATTAGCATTTATCCTTGCATTTGCGACTTCATAAGTTTATGATTTCACATTTATCTTCATGTGTTTATCTAATTTCACTAAAAGGTAAGTGTCAATTGAAAAACATCAGGCCTATCTATCTATCTATCTGAGTCGCTTCCTGTCTTTTTATAATGGCCCGTTCAAATCTATCTGTCGATCGATGTCTTAATCCTCAGTTTACTAATAATATTTATATTTTCTTTATTCTAACTTATAGCAAGTTTTTCATATCTACCTATCTATCTATCTATCTATCTATCTATCTATCTATCTCATTTTGTTCATATGTCTTTCTCTCTATCGGATTCTGTTTATTTCTATCTACTAATAGCATTCTGCCCATATCTATCTATCTATCTATCTATCTATCTATCTATCTTATTACTCTCGTTTTTGAGAATTAAAACAGGAACTTTTCACTGTAAACAAAACATTTAGTTGTGTTCGGTGTTTCTTAATGCTAAATTTCGTCAAAATGTTTTTCAACAGATTAGAATTGTTAAATGAAAACGAAGAAATCTTTTTTCTTACCCTATGAAAATTTTCGATTAAGAACCAGTCAATGAAATTAAAAACCTGAACCAACTCTTTCAAGGAGTTGATGAAATGTTCCGTTTGGATCCTGTGTCCAGAATTCTTCATGGCCTTTGCGCTCTTGCAATTAGATGGTTTGGTTTCTTTGTTTAATGGCATATCAACTCTCTTTAGGTTATTTAATGCCAAAGCCATTCTCCTAGAAGAACAGTAGTGGTACTATTTAACCCATAGCTGGGAGGATAAGGGGGTTCATACCTTTCCCAAGGGCATTTGCCCGAAAGTGAACTTAACAGCGCGACTGGAATACGAACTCGCGTACTACGATTCCGCAGTCCATCGCTTTAACCATTACACCACGAGGACACCCCCTCTTGCAATTAGAGGCTTTAAAAACAGATTTTATACCCATAAAAATGATGGCTGATGTCGTAGAATATACCGAATGCATCTCTGCAGAGGGGTAAGACTCCTTCAACGAGTGTCCTTGTATGGCTCTAAACAATCTGATGGTGAGGTTCCAGTAATGCTGGGGCTTTGGAGAATGTAGACTACCCATTCATTACCATCGCTCCCAAGTCCACTCTGACCCGGAGTGGTAGCTCCTTATAGGGTCCTATCTATGGGTCAAATAGAACTAAACTGTTTGATTACGCTAAACTGAATTGTTTGAAATTAACTGTTTTTACATTTTTCTGTGTTTAAACAGCGTACTTATGCTCAACTGAATTTATTTGAAATAGAACTGTTTTGACATTTAACTGTGTGTTAATAAAAACTATACTTATACTAAACGGATTTGTTTGAAACTTTTATCGAAATGACTTAATTCGGCGTTAAATGAGCCGAAAAATATTGATACGCCGTAAAACAAACAACCAGCCAACTAACTCATAAAAATGAAAAAAAAAAAATAGACAAATCTTTTAAAATTATGTCTATAAATATTTGACAGGCTCTTTACAACAGTTTAAACTATTTTCCCGCAAGACGAACTGAAGAATTTGGTTGAAAGAGTGAATAAAATATTAAACAAATTATCTTTAAAAAAAATCAAAAACAGACAAAATCAAAGACAAACAAGTGAAAAATACGTGGCTGCATAAAAAATAAACTTTTCCATTGCAGGGAAATTGCCGAAAAAGTTGGAGAATGGAAAATAACAATCTATGGAATGAAAAATGATTTGCAAAATAACATGATAAGGAGCAACTTCATAGAGAGAAAAACTCCCTCGAAAGGAAAATTAGAAACATTATTATTTAATTGAAAGATAAAAATATATCAAAATATAGACACGAAAACATATTCATCATAAATATTTTAAAGAAGATAGAGGAGGCTCCCGCAAAATGGGAAAAAAAGAGTTTTACATATTTTTGGGTAGGAGGTATATAGAACTATAAAAGATGTGCTCAAATCAAAGTTGAACAAGACAAGACAAGACGTACCAATTTTTTCTATAGTTTTGTCGGTGACTTCACACACAATCAAAGCATGGGCTGTCGCAAAGGATGAAGAACAGTGATTAGTTACTACTCAGAATCACATGGAACACGTCTGAAACGAGGTAATTCGAGAACGAAGCTGAATGAAGGATATAATCACAGAGTACGGAAAGTAGATATTCCGCTGGGCGGGACACGTCGCAAAGTTTATAAACAATAGTTGGACCAATGCAGTTCTGGAATGGTATCCAAGAGACCGTAAACAATCACAGTGTAGACCTCCAAGAATATGGGATGATGGAATCATCAAGTGTTCGTGACAATATGGAGAAGGAAAAAAAAAAAAGAACGAAATGGATGCGCATTATTCCTAGCGATTTAGAAAGCATCAGGAAATCTTGTCAATATATATATATATATATATATATATTTTTCTGATAAAGTTCCATAGCACTGTATTTAAAAAACATTCATGCCCAACAACAGAATTACGGAAAATTCTCACCGAAAGCACAACACTATTAGAACAAGATAATAACAAACAAAAACTACAGATTCTCGAGGCACTATATATTAGGAACATACAACCCAAACTTAACAGAATTAATTTTCAAACCAGTGCTAATGTACTTAAATGTCTTTAGCTACTGACGCTATATATACAAATAAATTTGAAAA
Source organism: Sepioteuthis lessoniana (assembly GCA_963585895.1). Lineage (NCBI taxonomy): Eukaryota > Metazoa > Mollusca > Cephalopoda > Myopsida > Loliginidae > Sepioteuthis > Sepioteuthis lessoniana. The sequence goes on from OY757918.1 coordinate 28,792,166, forward strand.
GTAAACGTTACACACTTCAACAGTACAGACGCTCTTATTGCAAAGTAGTAATGTACATACAAAAGTTACATCACTTTTGTAATACATCCTCCCCTGATGATGGCCCAAAGTCAGGCAAAGAGTACTTGGGAAATAAATAATTATGGAAGATTTATCAACCAATTCCCGCCGAATATCATATGATCGGTACGGCAATTCGAAAGGATTAACAAAAAAAACAACAACATGTAGACAAAAAATGTCTATTATGTTCAATGAAATATGTATTAATGAAGAAATGCTGCCAATATATATATATATATATATATATATATATGTGTGTGTGTGTGTGTGTGTGTGTGTGTGTGTGTGTGTTTACCAATCCTTCCATACGATCAGAAATATATGCCTCTCTGTAAATATATGCCTTACAACATCTGTCTGTGTTATTCATTTCTGGCCCTTCAAGACTACAACAGTTTTTCGCTATGTGAGAGAGATGTACTTATGCCTCAACGTATACGTACGTAACTGCCGCTAATAGGGACAGATGTACTAGTAGTACGAATATTTTTAACGCAAATAAAAATGTAAACTAACATTCGTTCAATTTAAGAAAAAAAACGATTTGAAATGAAATGCATTCTTAAAATTAAAGAATGTAGACATTCACTTAAAAGCCGAAAAGTTTTTGAGTAAGTAATAATTCATGATGTACTGTTAGTTGTGTAAGGATAGATAATTCCGTACTTACAGAAGAAATATATACTTCTTCGTTTATCTATTTTATTTAGGTAGGTTCAAAATCAGATGAATAAGTTGATGATTTATCAACGGATCTAATTGGCTATGAAATTGCGTTTTAAATATTCTTGGCGGGAAAAGATTTCTAAAATTATTTTGGGTTTTGATCCTAAGTCAAATATTGTCGTCTGTAAAGAATCTCAAAATTTAAAAACTTGTACGATGCTCTGATTGGTTAATAAATGTAAAAATACAGATTCAAAAATTTTTATTGCTCTACTTTACCCATGATCCTTACCTTATAATGCTGAGTGTTAAGCAAGGAGGTATCAAGTACCATTTTTTAAGTCTTTGGTATAACTCGACCTGGGATTGAACCCCGGTCTCCCAGGCCATTGGCGAACACTCTACCCACTAGGCCAATGGGCCGGTTTAAATCCTCTTTATACATACATAGTAATATATGTGATTTGTAAACCTATATCTTTGAAATTTTTTTTAAACAGGCTTGAGCTCTTTGTTTTTTGAATGCGTTCAAGTATTGCTATATAACAATAACAGTTTAACATTAGTCATTTATTTTGCACACATTTCAATAGATATACATGATATGCAAGAGATCAGTTTGTTGGTAATTTCGTTTTTAAATGAGTTAGAACTAATTTCTTTGCACGCTATCACCCCAATTGTTTCTACACGGATGGTTTCAATAATTGCGATCTAACACTTCTAATTCTATTCAACATTATTCATTCGTTTGCACACAGATTCAAAGTATTGTTATGCATCATAAACGATTCAATTCAACATCGATCATTTGTTTACATACAGTTAAATGATCAGGCAGTTCTATTTTTAACAATTCAATTTAACATAAGTTACTTGTTTGTACTCAGGTTAAATGTCTAACAGTTCTATTTGACCCTATCAGGTGCTACTAATCCGGACCAGAGTGGACCTGGGAGTGATGGGAGTGAAAGAATGCTCCGCATTCGCCAATTATCTTGCATTAATGGAGCTTCATCAAGAGATTGTTTAGTGCCATATCCATGACGCTAGTTGAGGGGGATCTATAGTCTTAGCCGACTGGGATAACTTAGTGACGCATTCTATCCAGTGTGTATAGGTTGAGTAAATAGAAACACGCATACAATTTTTGGAAAGATATCAATCCCTCTCTTCTCCCACCAAATATGAGTAAATAGCAGGAGAGATTGGGTTTTCTGGCCTTGGTAAGGCAACTGGAATGGTAGAAGGAATACTCTGAATTCTAACCAAATGTACTCCATTTAAAAATTGACTTTGTGTCGTTTCTTGCCCATCGCAGAGAGGTTCGGTAAACACACACACATATATGCATATCTATATATATTACTTGTATATATATATATACATATATATGATAAAATTAATTTGAAGTATTCTTTTCATAGTTATAAATTTCATACTTTATTCTTTACTTATTATGTAAGTTTTTCAATCAAGCCGATTCTGGAGATCGTTCTCAAGAGTCTGGGTGACACCAAGTCTCCTCAAGTCTCCAAGACTCTCCTCAGTATTCTAGCCATGACTCTCCCCAGTATTCTTACCAATGCTGTGATCTGCATAGTCTCAATCCTGATTTTCAATTCCTTCAAGTCTTTCTTCCAGGTTTTTAGGAATAGTTCCTAGTGTGCCAACTACAAGCGGTATCACTGTCACTTTCGGGATCCACAGTTTTTTTTTCAGATTACTATGAATTTATGTACTCGTTTTTATTTAATGTAACATTAATGAATCTTATATCAAGTAACAATGAAATTGTCCAAAAGTAAATAGTTTTATCAGCATAACAGAATTTACATTAGCCATGTCGACTGGGGCTGTAGATATTTATCCGTGCTTCCCAGCAGGCAGGATTCGGTACAAGGTATTTTAAAAGTGGGGGTTTAGTGGAAGGGAAGGTCGGGCACGATCCGAAAATAATGTCCTGGGAGATTATGCTGGTCATAGGAACACTAGGTGCAATGTGAATTATTCTAGCCTTTGGTTAGTTTTCCGGTACGTATGCCAGGTGACCTTGCTGGTCATAGATTTACCAAACGGGGAGGTCCAGTGCAATGTGAATCTATGCTTGTCAATTCCAGGCGGCCCAACCGAAGCCAGGTCCCTCCAGACCTTGCCTGGTAGTCTATTGAATACACCGACAGTGTCTCTGCAGATGATCAAGACTCTCCTAACGAGTGTCTTGACACTGACCCGTAACCATCTGGTGGTGAGGCAACAGTTCTGGAGCTTTGGGCAATGTGGAATACATCTTCATTGCTATCACTTCCATGTTCACTTTAATTTGGAGGGTTGCGCCTGTTAGGGACCCATCTATGGATTAAATATAACAATCTGTACATCTAACTGTGTACAATCAAATAACTGACGTTTATATTAAATTGTGACATAGCAATACTTGAAACCATTTAATGGCGTGAAACAAATGAGCTTTGGCTCGTTTAAAAATGTTATCACCGAAGTATGGGTTATCGAATCATATATATTTAATATAAATAAATGTACAGGATGGGTCAAAATGATCTGATACACTTGTAGTTTTAATAAAAGCAAATAAGAATTAATAATGTAAAAAGGGGTTTTATTTTTCAAATGTACTTATGATGTAATTTTGTTTTATTTCGTTTTAAAAATTACATTAGTCAAATGTTGGCCGTTATTGTCCATGCACTGACGAAGACGTTCACGAAAGTTGTCAGCGCGTGTAAATAACAGCAAACATTTGACTGATGTAATTTTAACTCGACCAATCATTTTATGTGGAATAGCAACAATTTCTTGACAAATGGGATCTTTTAATTTGATTTTCGTTTCAATGCTGATCCAATATCTCTGAAGTCAGTAACCCATGATAAAATCGTTTTTCAAGTTGGTATGGGATTATGTCTTCCAAACCTCACGTATACACGAAATGCTCTTTATGTTGGAGTTACTGACTCGTTCTTGATAAACGTTTCCACAATGCAAGCGCGATGCTGGACTGGACATATGGGTAACCTGAAACGAAATAAAACAAAATGGCATCAAATGAAAACTTGAAAAATAAATACAGTTTTTTTTATTATTCATTCTAATTTGCTTTTATCAAACCCACAAAAATGTCTGATTATTTTAACCCACCCTGTATAAACAGGATCTGGTATTACATAACCACCAGGGTTCGATATGCTATAAAACCCAACCAATCATAACAATCATAAATCTTACATTTTTTTGGCCAAACCTTTTATTTATAAATCCTGAAGGTTTCGATACTTGATCTACTAAGATTATTATTCGTGATATTTTTCGAATACATTTCAATGGATTATTTATGATATCTCTCATAATCAATCAGTTAATCCGCTCAGATTATATTTATATGGATGAGTTAAATGTGTTGCAATATTTTAGTAGTACGTGTGGCACAATTCGGTAGATCCAGACAGACCTTACTGGACTGCATGATGCCGAGCTCGCCTGATACTCTTCAAGAGTTACTCACTGAATTTACTTCAATGGCTTGGAGCACAGCCTCAGAACCTACCCTTTTAGGTCTATTTAAAAGATGATATTCTAGCGACCAGAGCGAAGCTTTTTCGACCATCTGGTTACTCTATAGGGATTACCTGCCCCTTCATCATTCAAACAAAGGTTTTTGGTAGTGTAACATAGCCATACATGAATATGTGAAACGTACCAAGAATGTTCATAACATATATACATAGAACATAGGAATCCCGAAACACGAAAAACACGTAACGACTTCTTAGTTCAGGTACGAAAATTTTTATTACCTTTGAGTTAAAAGGTTTTTCGACATAAGGAGAGAGATACACCTGACTTTTCCACCTGCCCCAAACCACGTGCGCACCTGACACAAGGCCACGGCGAGCAAGCGAAAGGCAACCGTCTTCTCCCGAAGCAGAACTCAACTCAACTCAACTGACTTTTCCCAAATCTCTCCAAATTATCCGCTCACGCTTCCGGTGCATGACGTCATTCACATCCCCAACTCCTATCTGGGATTTTTATTTTGACATCTCTGAATGATACATCCTCCCCATGCGCGCGCGTGAACACTTGCGCTCATGTTGCATCTAACTAACCTATGCACTGCGCCGAAAGGTTCTCGGCCTAACTAAACCCAAAGTCAAGATATATAAAACGAAATCCCACGGCCATTATATTACAGTTGCTCTTGTGCCGTTATGACCCATTTCGAACACATAAACCATATAAGTTCCTCACTTGGACTACATTATATTTTCATCTGACAAGCTTCCAAATCACATACGCAGTGAAGCAATGCACAACTTGTCAGCTCACCAAATACCACGACACTAACAATCACAGCGGGTACCTACCACGATTTGAACTGCTTCAGTTACGTGATATGTATGTCGCAAATTACTACCAAACTAGTACTAAAATATTGTCTCATCTTCCCGGCTCGTTCCAGGTTTGTCCATAACCTTCACGATTCAAATCTCAATTTAGAAGGTTTTGCGTATCGGTATGGGGTAATTTTTGTTCAATCATCACCCTGTTTTTCTGGGTGTGTCTTCGTGGGGTAATGGTTAACGCGATAGACAACGGAATCGTCGTAAGCGAGTTCGTACTCCAATCGCGCTATTACGTTCATTTTTGGACAAATACCCTTGGGAAAGGTATGAACCCCCTTATCCTCCCAGCTATGGGTTAAATAGTACCACTACTGTTCTTCTAGGAGAATAGTTTTGGTATTAAATAACCTACAATGGTTGATATGCCATTAAACAAAAAAACCCAAAACAACCTAGTTTTACTCCATGGGAGAATGCTTTCTCTACTGACGTAAACAAGGAATCTTTCGTCGTTTTCAAGGAATCTTTGGGAGCTCTTTAGTGCTAGACTTAAATTAAAAGCATGAAATTCACCAGTATTTTATAATCTTTAGGCATCCAGTAATTAGAAAACTGAACTTGTTCAACTATTAATAAAAAAAAGGATTTTAGAAATATAAAATTCATTTATATATACACTATGATCGAAACATATATACACTAGAAGGAAACACCTAATTCAACAAGAAATAACTCACTTTCGCAGTGGTCTTATAAATTCTAGATCGAGTTCGGATTGATAGATGTTTGTCTACATATTCATCCGGTATAAAAGTAGTCGAATGAAAAGAAGCTGTGTTTCAGAAAACGGCTGCTATTTTGCCAACGTTAGAGCCGCATTGGTCCATGTTTTGGCTTCGTATCTTTTTTCTTCATCATTTTGACATTCGCCCCTTATTCAACAGTATCATCTATCCAGGCAAAAGCGTAGATGCGATTTTTAATATCAAATTGCTTCGCCTCCCTCTCTTGTTTTACATTAATTTTTTTTTGATTTTACAGTCATTAATATAAATTTCTATTCCCACCCAACCACTCTCCCTCTCTCTATCTCTCGCTCTTTCTCACTCTCTTTCTCTCTTTCTCTCTCTCTCTCTCTATATATATATATACATATATAGAGAGAGAGTGAGATAGAGATAGAGAGAGAGAGAGAATCATTCTATAAATAAAGTGAATTTTGCCTAAGGAGTTCGCAGTTGGAGGAACTGTTTACAGTTGCTCCTTTTTTTTCAAGGAAATCAACAGGGAAGAGTCTTTTCATATCTCTGAAGACGGTAAGCATGACCCTATTTACTGACAGCTGCGGCCGGTAATTTTTCTTTACTGGAGAGTCAGTGCATTTCCACTTCATGAACTGTCTTTTCGAATCGGGTTCGTCGTAGCAAACACACACGCTTAGCCCATTTATAAACATTTTTTGATTAAAACATGCTTCTCCATATACACCAAACATTATTCTGTAAATTTTACATAGTTTCCACAAAATGTTTAAATATAAGAGTTAACTGGGCTCTTCAACCTTCGTATGGCAACCGGTCTTGGAGAAGGAAAACTCTGAATTCCTCGAAAATTTTGATGACAGACCTCCGTTCAAGCCTGGAGCACTCTGTTTAAGTTACTGTCATTTTGAATACTCTCAAACCAAATATTTTTGCGAGACTAGAATAAGTTTTTTTATAAACTAACTCCAAGCTTTGCAGAATTTATATATTTTGTTTTTAAATTTTTCATATTGACGTGTTTGTATATGTTTTTAAAACCGGGAGAATTGAAATTTTGCACTAACCTAATGTACTATACATATCTCATAATTATTATATACGTGACGCAATTTCATACCGAATATCTCATGCTTGCTTGATTGATTTTAACAGCGTTACAACTCATAGAGGGTTATTTTCTGCGGAAATGTTTAGGAATCGCGTACTTTTATATATGCATTTCTGACGTCGTTGTTTCTTAAGATGTTTGTTTGTTTTTGCACATCGTCATATTGAATATGAATAATTTTTTAAAAGATCTATTTGATCCATAGACGGCACCCTAACAGGTACCACCAGTACTAGTCAGTGTTGAGCTTAGAGCAATGGCAATGAAGGTATGTACTCTACACCTGGAGGCGTTAGTGATGTCGTTAGAAATGGACACAACGACATGAGTTCAAATACTGGACGAGACAGTTTGTATTTCATATAGCACTAATACCCTTGGGAAAGGTATGAATCTAATCATTCTCACTCCAGCTATGGGTAAATAGTAAGGCTGATTGGGTTGTTTTGGCTAGGTTAGGCAACCAGTCTAGGGGAAGGAAAACTCTGAATTCTGAGCGGTAGGTAAATATATATAGCGTGTCTCAATATATATAGAACCCATGTGACTACTAATAACTCTACTACTAATAATAATGTGTTCTTTTTTGTTTCAGATTCGAAAATAGTATACTATAACAACTATTAACCTTTGATCACAATGCCTTGGACAAGAAAGGAAAAATATTTTGCATCACTATTTATTTGAAAACAAAATCATGCTAAACTGTCTCAAAGTAGATGTAACTATTTATATGATAATGATTTACTACTGAGACAACATTGGCAAATGGTTTGAGTGTTCGCCAACGGCCTGGGAGACCGGGTTCAATCCCAGGTCGAGTCATACCAAAGACTCAAAAAATGGTACTTGATGCTACCTTGCTTAACACTCAGGATTATAAGGAATGGATCAAGGGTAAAGTGGAGCAATTCACGTAAAGGAGTAGCGCCCTTCCCTACACCTCAGTGTAGTAGCTATCGAAAAGGGAGCCCTAGGGTCACCCTCGACTCAGGTCGCTATCTTTACTTTACTTATTGCGACAAGAAACTATAAAAAAGATTGCATGTCCTGAAAGCTGATATAATGATATAAAGCTGATATAATGATATGATGACAATTTAAAAACAAACAAACATTGATTAGATGTCTCAAGCTCAGAGGATGTATTTTTACAGGACGTGTTCCAAATGACCGGCATTGCGCTTGTCTCTGTAATAAATCATCATCACATTAATGGGTTGCATCTATTTTGAGACACCTTCAAGAGTTCGAGAACTTGAGCCTCACCATCAGATACAGTTTATTTTCATACAAAGTACACGTCTTTTTGCACCCTGTCGGCGAAGACGCAAGAATACACGGATAGAATCTCTGCAGGGGTAGGGTGAGGTGGTGGTAAAAAAAACTTCCCCACAATGAGAGTCCTGCGTATGACACTAAACTGTCTCAAGTGGTGGGGCTCCAGTCCTAGGGCTTTGGAGAATATCGACTACTTCTTCATTGCTATAACTTCCAGGTCCATTTGAACCCGAATTGAAAGTACTAATTAGGGTCTCCTCTTTGGGTAAAATCATCATCATCATGTCGTGCCGCTAGCACGGATATCCCTGACCCTCTCTCGCCACTTCTCCCTATCATTCATCGCCTCTGGCAGGTCTTCAGGGTTACATCCCGTATCCTCACATAGCTGCTGTATGTATGTTCGAGCTGGTCGTCCTGCTTTTGCTTGGTCATATGCGGGGGTCCATAGGAGTACATCACTTATGAGCTCGTCCTTGGTTCTCTAGCAGTGTCTTGCGTGTCTGGTTCGTCTAACTCGGATAGTTTTCGTGATGGGAGGCAGGTGGCCGTATAGTTGGTGCCTTGTGGAGTGTTGCCACCAGGATTTATTCAATATTACTCGCAACATTCTTGTGTAATAACCGCCTAGCTTCTTCTCCAACCGTTTAGTTAGCGTCCAAGTAGTGCATCTATCTAGCAGTATCGACACGACTGCTGCCTGGAAGAAACTGCGTTTCATTTTATCGGTCAGGTCTGATTTCTATGTGATCGAAAGCCTATCGATAGCTGTCCATGCCTTCGTTAGCCATGTGTCGATGTCTTTTTCGGTTGGTGACACACTGCTTGTTAGGTAGGAATTTGTCTACCAGTTTCAGAAAGGTTCCGTCTAGTGTGGAAATGTCACCTGTGTGACATTGGGTCAAATAAAAATGTTTTATATTTACTAAAGAGAATTGTTATTAGATTTCTTAAGTAACCATCTATGAGCAAATAATAATTACCGAAGAATAATTGATGAAAAGAATTAATAATGTTAAATAGCAATATTTAAAACCATTTAACTGAGTTCAAACAAATGATTAATATTTAATAAAATTATTTGTAAAATCCGGCTCATTAGCCAAGTGGGTAGAATGTTCGCCAATGGTCCGGGAGACCTGGGTTCAATCCCTGGTCGCGTCATACCAAAGACTTTAAAAATGGTACTTGATATCTCCTTGCTTAACACTCACTAAAATAAGGTACGTATAAAGGATAAAGTAGAGCAATTAAGAGAAAGGAGTAGCGCCCCCCCTACACCTCGGTGTAGTAGCTATTGAAAAGGGAGTCTTCAGGTCACCCTCGACTACGGTGGCCAACTTTGCTTTACTTACTTATTCGTATTAGATAGTAATATGTAAAGAGGGCAACCCGAAGAATTCCCTTTCAATAGCTACAACACCGAGGTGTAGGGGGGCGTTACTCCTTCCCCTGAGATAGCAATACTTGAAACTAATTAACTTTGTGCAAACAAATAATTCGTATTTGATAGAATTAGTAGTATTGTATAAAAATACTTAAAACTATTTATCTGTGTTCAAATTGTTAGTGTTTGGTTGGAATATTTATGACCCTTAAATTTTGAACGAACAAATGATCAATATTAAATAGAATTATTAGTGTTTGATGAGAATACTGAAACAATTTAACCGTCAGCAAAACAAATAAACTCTTAACAAGTCATTTAAAACTAAAGTTACCTATAAACTATTCGGTTATAAATTATGTATAAAAATAATATTTGGCATTAAATAACCCACAAGAGTTGACATGCCATAAAATACCAACTTACACTGCTTTTTGGCATCAGCTATACTAAGATTATAATGATAAAGATAATATTAGCCGTTCATTTATACGCATATTTAATGCTTTTTCTTCTAGTTTTTAAGAAAAATATTCACTAATTTACTTTTCTTTTAAAAAAAGAAAGTAGTCAGAGTCATTATCATTACCCAGTTGCGCTGACATCACGGAGATCCCCACTCTCTCTTTTTCTCTTTTTCTCTCTTTCTTCATTTTTCCCTATCGTTCATCTATCTCGTCAGGTCTTACAAATGATATCCAGTGTCCGCACCGAGCTTATATAAGTTCTTGCCAGTCAGCCAACAATAGTGTATCCAAATGCAGCGGTCCATAGAAGAACGTCGCTTGTTTCTCCAGCAGTGCTCCACTGTTCATCTTAACTGGATGGTTTTTGAGATGGGAGGTAAGTGGACGTACAACTGCTGATTTGTTGGATGTTGCATCTGGAATAGTACGTACCATACTCGAGTAGTTCCAATTTATATTTTTCTCCTTTCATTTCTTTAACGTTAATGCGGTGCATCTGTACAATAGTACTGACATAGCCACTGCTGGGAAGAAATCGCGTTATATTTTATCGACTTCAGATTTCCATTTGCTCGATCTGACGATAGCAGTCCAAGCTTTCACTAGGGTATGTTGACAACACTTTCATTAGATGAGATATTGCTTCCAAGGTGTTTGAACTTGCCAGCAAATTCTAAAGGGGAGATGGCTTTGTCTTGTTCAAAACATATGAACTCCGTTTTTTTGGGGGGGGGGTGCAGAGGATTACACTCACGTGGAAGTCAATGCCTCCTACGGCTTGTTCTTGGCTATACAGTAGGAATTTAGCTTGGGCAGATGTATTTGTGCGAATCCCTAGATTATCAGCGTAGTCTGCGTCTGTTATAGTTTCTGCTGGATATCATCTGCTTCTTGCTTTTATTTTTAATATAAAGCCATTTTCTTTCATTAGACCGATACACGATCGACGTACGTCATCAAGGCAGATTTTAGACAAATATTTTGCTGATATATCCCCTCGCAAACCCCACCGACAATGTCGAAGAAATTGGTGTCGCCATAGGTTACCGAACTATTGTGTTCAAGTACGATTATAGTTGTAAGAGTTTATCTGGAGAGACCATATGCAAGTAGCAATTGCTCCATCACTCTTTTTATGAAATAAAATGTCTTGGGTAAATCTACAAGCAATAGTGTTGCTGGTTGGCTGGTTGTTTGTTTGTTTGTTTGTTTGGGTTTTATTGCATATCAACCTTTGCAGGCTATTTAATTTCAAATCCATTTTTATACAAATAATCAGTTCTATTTCAAACAATTCAGTTTAGCATGAATAAACAATTTAATTGTTAAAAACATTTCTATTTCAAGCTATTCAGTCTAGTCAAACAGTTCTTATTCAAACAATTTAAATTAGCATAAGAACGCAGTTTAGTTCGTTTAAACCCATAGATAAGGCCCTTTCATTTGTTACCTCTCCGGACCAGAGTTCACCTGGGAACGATGGCTATGAAGGGGTGTTCTGCATTCCCCAAAGCTCCAGCATCACATATGTCACATGATATATTTTAGAATTTTTTTAGATTTATTGATTGAACGTTGACCCCTTCCTCTGTATATATAATATTTCATCCTTGTTTGTATTTTAATAAACATCCTTTGGTGATTTAACGTCACAAAATATCATCCTTCCTGTTGCGTTCTGGTTCGTGAACACAAAGTTGTAATAATAATAAGACAAACCACGATATGTGTGGAAAATAGTTATATTTACAGGAAAGAGTAGTTACAGGAGAGAGACTGTTAGTAATAAGAACATAGGATTAGTGATAGAGTAATAATATACTTCAACAATAGGAACGGCTCTTCTGGTCTGACTCATAGGCTTATTCTTTTATTTCATTGTAGAAACTACAATGGAGGCACAAGGCCTTATGGTTGTGGAGAAGAGGAAGGGAGCGGTCTTGCTTTAACTATGAATTCTAAGGGAACTTAGCTAGCCACATTTGCCGACCCATTCAACAATACAACAATACATCACCATGCACGCAGCAACCACCAAAATACCACATTTACTCTATGAAAAAGACCTTAAAACCCGAAAGTGGTGTATGATTTTATTTACAATATATGGTCTATTTACAATGGATATGATGGGAATGGGAGAAAAAACCCCGAAAAATATATATACACGAAAAACAAGGAAAAATTCCCCGTTTGGTTGCCCTCCCATCCCCCCGTCTATAAAATTGGAGGCCGACTGTTTTCCGGGCCGAAAGAAGCGGAAACAAGCCGGACCTACCCTAGGTGGGACGGGAATCCTAATCTACAGGGGTAAAAGAAAATAAAGGGTCGGGCGTGGTATGGGTCGATAGAAGACGGTAATATGATTGTATACATATGAATGTCCAAGATCTTCAATAAAAGCGGACTGGAATACGGGTTGAGGTACAAAAGTAATAGGGAGGGGGGGAAGATCTTGAGAAATTAACGACTAGATGACGGGGACAATGACTCACAGCATACTGCTAACTAGGTTTCAAGGGGAAAAATAATTCTACTTTCCAGGGATGGGGTCCCTAAGGACCCATACTGTAGATGCCATGGGCCGGCAGAGGAGGGAAGGATGACTCCCCTTTCTTACGACCAGTCTCGCTGCTTTCACCCACCTTTTGCTGACTGTTATGCGATCCAAGCGTTTTCTATCGCATCTGATTTTAAACCCTCAGCTGATGCCGAAAATACAAAACCAGATCACGATGAGAAAAGTTTCCATCGTCATACAATCCCTTGTTTCGCGTCGTCCAAATCACCATTCGGGCTACAGCTAGGATCGCGAGAAACACTATACGCTTCTCACCATGAAACGGAGGAAGAACGTTGTCAACGACGTAATCAACGTCGAGCAGCATGAGCTGTTTGGGTTCGATGCGAGCCGTCCACTGCCCGACGTGATCCCAAAACGGACGGACTCGCTCGCAGTAGTAGAAGGTGTGCTCAGCCGTTTCTTCCAACCCACTGCCGCAGCGAGGGCAATCAGGCATGTCTGCCAGGCCCGCTTTGAAGTTCAAGCCACGAAGGGATAACGCATTCCGAACAAGTCGCCAGGTGAGCGAGAACTCGGAGTTGTTCAAGAAGCTCGATCCTGGCGCCCAATTCCAGTGAGAGCGGATCACTTCCGCCGTCCTGCCGTGCCGCTCGCTGAGAGGATCAGAAGCGGAACCCACCACTAATTCCCGATATAGTTCCTTCCGAGGCCATGAAAGGTCACTGGACCCAAGAAGGTTACGAAGGGCCTTTCGGCACTCGCGGACAAACAGTGCTTCGCCCAAAGGCCTACGTCGACCTTCAGCCCTTGGGTCTGAGTTGAGGCGAGGAAAGGTCCGACTCGCTTTTCGTCTCCACACTGAGTCCCCCGTCAAGACTCGGCCCAGATATGCAAGTCTTTCTGCAAGCCAGTGGCTCTCCAGACCAGGCATACCCAGCCCCCCGTTGCGTGTACGTTGGATACAGACCTGCCTACGGACCATCGGCCTTGCACCTCCCCAGAGCAATCTGGAGAGGGATCGTTGAAGCGCCAACCGATGTGCCTTAGGCAGAGGAAGTACAGCCAATCGGTAAAGGATCAAGGGGAAGACGTACGCAGCGCACGCCTCCGCCCTGCCCTTTAAGGACAACCTCCTTGAAAGCCAGATTCCCACCTGAGCATTCACCTTAGCATGTACTTCCGACCAATTTCGCTCCAGTTGGAGGTCGGGCCCAAACCACACCCCGAGGATGCGGATGGGTCCGTCACTCCAGCGGAAGGGCCCTGGAAGAGTATTGCTACCCCCCCTCCAGCACCGAGCCGCAAACCTTCGCTTTTGTCAAAATTGACCTTGGCCCCTGCAATCCACTCGTACTCGACAACCGCCCCTTTCACAGTCGATCGCGAACGCCTCCGAACGCCTTCCGTTCACCTGCACCACTGCCTGAGGGTTGTGGTACATCATGCTAATCCATCTGCGGAACTCTGGTTCGAATCCGGCAGTCTCCAAAACAGTGGCCAAAAACCGATGGTCAATCCTATCGAAGGCCTTGGACTGATCTAAACTGATCAGCGCGGCTTCAGTGCCGTCTTTTATCCCCTCTAAGACCTCGCGAATCAAGTGCAGGTTGTCCTGGAACGATCTTCCCTTCACAGCAAAGGTCTGTTCGGGGCCGATCAGATCGCTAATGACAAGCTGTAAACGATTTGCTAAGACCCAGGCCAAAATCTTTAACTCTGTGTTAAGCAGAGTTATGGGCCTGTAATCGTCTAAACCCTCCCAAACATGTCTGCCACCTTTCTTCAGTAATGTGATCACGCCCTTGGTAACGCTCCCTGGGCGAACCAATGGTTGAACATATCCGTCAGAATAGGTACAAACATGTGCGACATCCTCAAGTACACTTCGTAGGGCAAACCATCTAGTCCCGGCAACTTGTTGAGGCCGACCTGCTTCAACGCGTCACGGACTTCGCATTCAGTAACCACACCCTCGCAACTAGCCGCTTCAGCCGCCCCAAGGAGAGGGTAGTCGGCGAGATAGCTGCGAAACTCCCGGAGCGGGAGATCAGTGCAGCGGACAAAGCGATCCCGAAAGTGCGCCCGAAAGGCATCACGTATCTCACGAGTCGATCGCTGCAGTCACCCGTCCGGGGTCTTGACAGAAGCGATGTACCGATCGGGAAACCTTCGCACTTCTTCTTTACGCGCAGTCGCGTTCGATTTCACAGCTTCGTTGAGAACTCTTTTTTCCTATTTACCAACCCCTCCGCTCGGGCAGGATATGATACAAGGTCAATTTTTAAGCGAAGTTTAACAGGTTAGAATTCAGAGTTTTCCTTCTCCTAGACTAGTTACCTCACCAAGGCTGAAGAACCTAGTCTGCCCTACTATTTACCCATAGCTGGAGGGAGAATAATTGGATTCATACCTTTCCCAAGGGTATTAGTGCTATGTGAAATGCAATTAGTCTCGTCCAGGATTTGAACTCGTGTCGCCGTGTCCATTCCCTACGACGGTAACCATTACACTACGGGCACTTCCTAAAAGAACTCTTGAGAACTCTTTTTAGCCTAGATCTAACTACTTATCCCTTGTAGCGCTCGCTACTCTCACGCTCAAGGTCCCTCCTAGCAAGCTCTACACCTAGGGAGTCCCCCCCAGCCACCACCCGGGAAAGTCTATCATCTATAGATTTCGCCTCCTTGGTCCTATCTAGATTGAGCTGTCGACAGTACTTGGTGGCGAAATCTCTAATCCTATGTTTAAGAGAAACCCACCACCTATTCCCAGTAACTGCCCCCACTAACGCCCGCTTAATTAGGGATTCTAGCCGGTCCTGGAATTCCCGTATCTCCAGTAAGGAGGTATTGAACTTTCAGTAGCCGGCCAGACTAGGCCTATTAGCTCACCGCAGACTGACCCTAACAAGTTTATGGTCAGTCCACGCTACCAAGTGGAACGTGGGACGACTAACGAAATCAATGTCAGCTCGTCTAACTAACACTCTGTCCAAGTACGTACCTTCTTTTCTTTGTCAGCTCGAAGCCGTTTCCTTAAAAAAATTTTTTCCAAAGAAAGAATAAAAATATATTTTAAAATAGGTATGTCCTCGAAGAGATTTGTATTTTTTGAATTTATTAATTTTGTCCTTACACATGTGTTGTATATATGTGTGTTTTCAGCTTGTTTCTTTCATCAGAAAACATATATGGCACAAGACCTTGTTAATGGGGTATTCAATGAGACTTGAAATCACTCTTGTTCGCAGTTTTAAGTCTCATAGAGTACCCCATTAACAAGGCTTAGTGCAATATATGTTCTCTGATGAAAGCAAGAAGCTGGAAATATACACATATATAACACGTACGTAAGTACAAAATTAATTGATACAAATCTCTTCGTGGGCCTACCTATTTTAATTGATATATATAATCATCCATAGACAGATCTGTTTCGTTCTATCAGAACTCATCAATGTGGCTAGACATACTAGCTTCCCGTAGCTGGGAGCGAAACTCGGTTGACTCAAACGCCAATCCAAGACTCTACACCTCAGCCATGAGGGAACCAGCAGCAGCGAAGTAAATTTTAAACGGTTATGAATCACGGTTTAAACGGTTATATATATGTGTGTGTGTGTGTGTGTGTGTGTGTGTGTGTGTTACATACATTTTGGATATTTTGATCCTCATCAAGCTGTTAGGTGGCGTTAGAATTTTGCCAGTGTGTAATTACTAGTTTTGTGTCTGTTATTGTCGCTTTGGAGTTAATCATTTGTGAAGATAATTGTTTCCGTATTGGCTTTCTATTTTAAATGTATGTGATATACTTTATGATGTAATCAGCGTTCGAATTTTATTCATTTCTTTAAAATGTATTTCTGAATATTTATATAAATATTCTGTGTGAGTGTGTGTGTGTGTGTGCGCGCGCTCGCACACACATATATAAATGTATATACGCCCATGTATACATACGCTCGTACGTACATATATTTTCAAGAGTTTCGGGTGGATTTAATGTGTTGGAGAATGTATTTGTCTCTATACAAAGATGTGTTTTTAAGCTAGTCGATGTGCATGCATGTTTGTGTGTGCGTGCACGGTCATATGTATGTGTGTGTGTATAGTTAGGCTCTGATAAATGTTGGCTCGTATCAATGATTTTTTAAATTTGAAGTGATATATATAACAGTTTGGTTTTGTTTGATTTTATGGAATATCAACCATTGTAGGTAATTTAATGCCAAATCCATTTTTACACATATAAACAGTTCTATTTCAAAAAATTCAGCTCGGCCTAAGAACACTGTTTAGTTCTATTTAACCCTGAGATAGGACCCTATCAGGTGCCTCTACTCCGAGTTAGAGTGGACTTGGGAGTAATGGCAATAAAGGAGTACTCCGCATTCTCCAAAGCTCCAGGATTTCTGGAGCCTCACCATAAGAGAGTTTACAGTCATATCCTGGACACTTGTTGGGAAAGTTCTAACCATCTGAAGTTGAATGGGGCATATATAAAATAAAAACTTGGGCAACGCTGTAAACAGAGGCGAAAAGTGACCCCATGAATTTGAATATTTCGGAAGGGCTGTGCTTTTTGCGGATATGTGCTTAGGGACGGCACGAGCTCGACACGTGACCACCGAGTTAAGCACTAAAAAGTTCTGAACAAATACTATATTACGTATATATCAACGCGCCTTTTTTTTTTTAAATATCTTTTTTTAAGTCATATAAGCGTTTTTTTTTTTAAATGAACAGTTTTAATGGTTAATTCTGTTTCAGTATGCAAAATGAATTTGTTCTTCTTACCTACTTTTGTGAATGTCATCATGTTAGTGTCGGTGTGTGGGTGGTTGTTTTTGCGAGTTAGGGGAAAGTAAAGAGAAAAGATGACAGTACTAGAGGGATTTTTTTCGGGAGGTGGTAGTGAGCTTTAGCATTGAGGTATCGGGGTGGCGTGAATGTTTCGTTGGTGACGGTCGACCGTCATGGTGACTTGTATTTTTATACAAAGTCTGCCAGGTGCGCATATTCCCTTGACGATCGCCTTATTCCGCTCGCTCTCTCTCTCTCTCTCTTTCTCTCCCATGCTCTCTTCTCTTTCTCTCTTTCTCTCTCTTTGCTATTCGATCTCTGTCTGTGGCCGACGATCAGTGCATGACGAAGGCGAAGTCCCGCGGGAAAAAAGAACGAGAATTCGGGGTAGATCTGAGAGGTAATGGTAGATGAGTGAATGGATGAGTGATTGCGGGTTTATGGAGTACTGTCTGAGGGGACAAGGCGAAAGTTTAAATTGGAAATATCGGTGTCGATGTCGTTGAACGTGATAAAAGCTTTTGAAAGACAAATTACACTCATCTATCTATCTATCTATCTATCTATCTATCTATCTATCTCAATCTGTTCATATCTATCTATCTATCTATCTATCTTTTCAATCTGATCACAATTATTTCTCTATTTTTCTTTTCAGTATTATCTATCTATCTATCTATCTATCTATCCCAGTCTTTTCCTATCTATCTATCTATCTATCTATCTATCTATCTATCTATCTAAGTCTGTTTATATCCATCTATCCATCTTTCTCTCTCTCTCTCTCTCTATATATATATATATATGTATATATATAAATATATTAACATCAGCTCATGGTGACAGTACGGAGTTTCCTGACTCTCCCTAACGCCATCCATCCCGATCATCCCGCGCTCAAGGCAGATCATCATCATCATTAAGCCGCGCTGACAGAATGGATTTTCTTGACTGTCTATCACCATCCGTGCCAATCATCTCTCACTTCTTCTAGGTCTTTTAGACTGTATCCAATGTCTGCACAGAGGTGATGTATGTACGTCCTTGCAGTTCGGCCAACACTTTCACGTCCATAAGAGAACTTTCACAATGAGTTCGTCTTTATTTCTCCCGCAGAGACCTGCGTATCTAGTTTGTCTTACTTTGATGGTTTATACGATGGGAGTTAAAAAAAACAAAAACAAACCTGTACCGTTTCGTGGGGTGTTGGTTCCAGGATTTTTTCAAAACAGCACGTATCGTTTTTGCGTAGTTCCCATCTAGCCATTTCTCAAAGTGTTTCCCTAGCGTCAATGTGGTGCATCTGTATAGTAGTATTGAAACCGCAACAGTTTTGAAGAAAATCCCGCTTTATCTTATCGAACAAATCAGACCTCCATATGATCGATAATCTGGCAATTCCACGCCTTTGTGAGGCGTATTTTTACATTGCTTTCAGTAGATGAGATATTGCTGCCGAGGTAGGTGAACTGTTCAACTAAATTCGGACGTTTGCCACTTAGAGTAGAGATGGATCCATCTTCTTTAAAACACATGAACTTTCGTTTTTTTTGGGTGGGGTGGGGCTCACATAAAAGATAAATCGTCCTGCTGTTTGTTCCAGGCGATGCAGTTGAGTATGTGTATTTGCGAAGCGCTCGGATATCTGAGTAGTCTGCGTCTGTCATGTATATATATATATATATATATATATGAAAATGTATTTATAGCTGTGATCATTCACACTCACACACTTGCACAAAACATTTTCTCTTGCCTTAAAATGTATCTTTTAGCAATATTCTCAATGAGATTATCACCGCGAGACATAAAACTGGCTTGGGTGGGAAGGCTTTTGATCTGTAGCTCTTGGGAGAGTAGAGCATCTCTTTCCTGTCGTTAAGTCCAAGTTCACTCTGATTCAGCGTGGTAGTGTCTGCATGGGTCCTGAAACACAGGATTGTATAAGTGCAACACCCTCCGTATTCACCTGATTTCTGAAATTAGGTTTATTCCTCTAAGGTTAAGTTATGGCTTCTTTGATGGAACACAAACGAATCGGTTTCTCAGAAGGTGTAACCAAAAAGTATCGAGACTAAAACCTTGATTTTTAAATTCTAAAATTTAAAATTTAAATCTAAATTTAAATGAGGACTTGTTCACAATTCAACAACTGATGATCTCTTGATATTTGAACATTCAGAAAAAAAAATACGTTTTTGTAGATTTATAGGCAAAACATAGGATTGTGTAAGAGCAGGACCCACCATAGCCACCAGACATAGTTTTTGGTGAAACACAGGATTGTGCAAGTGCATCACTCTCTATAGTCACCGGACCGATTTTTTGGTGAAAAACAGGATTGTGCCAGTGCAGCACCCAACATAGCCACCAGACATAGTTTTTGGTGAAACACAGGATTGTGCAAGTGCAGCACCTCTATAGTCACCAGATCGATTTTTTGGGCGAAAAAGAGGATTGTGCAAGTCCAGCACCCTCTATAGTCACCTGACCGATTTTTTTTTTTACTGAAACACAGGATTGTGCAAGTGCAGCACCCACCATAGCCACCTGACCTAGTTTTTGGTGAAACACTGGATCGTGTAAGTGCAACACCTCTATACCCACTAGACCCAGCGTAGCCTTTCTTGTTCCCTAAATTGAGCAAACTCAATTGGATTTGAACAAAATCTATTGATGACTATATTTTCTTAATCCTAAAACAGTTGTTAACTATCTAGTCTTCTTGTGAAGAGTTTGAGGGTTACCGAGTTAAACCTTCGAGCATTATCACGAACATCAGTCCTAAACAAAGATGGCCAAACACTGCATTTTCGATGATGTAAACTCTCAAAACCTCCAAAGGCGCCTTTGGTGGTGTAATGGTTAGCAAGCTCGACTAGCAAACCTACACGAGTGAGTTTGAGTCTCATTGGGTGCCCCTTTTATATGGCCATGTGCCACATCTAAGCAAAAAAAAAATGCTTAGTAAATTACCACCCTCGAAACCTCCAAACTTCTTTAACTCTTGTTTGGTTCGGTTACTTTGTTTAATGACATATCAATCCCAGTGGGTTATTTACAGCCAAAGCCACTCTTGTAGAAGAGTATAAGTCTAAAAGAGGACCTAATAGCGAGACTGGAGTTCAAACTTGATTGCCGTGTCGCATTCTGGCTCGTTAACCACAACACCACGAATACTTCCTCCTTACTTTTTATTAAAGTATTAAAGATGCCTGCTCTCAATTGTATATGTTGATGCTTCTGTACAAGCGTAAGTATCAATTCTTCCCTTCCATGTCAATGCACTTAATTCGGGGGTGAATATTAATTATATGGATCGTAATTGTTTAAGTAGAGACACGGTTGGCGTAATGGTTATCGTTATGTGAGAATGGACTCAGTAATCGGAGTTCAAATCGTGAACATGGTTATTAGCGTTTCTTGTCGCATTAATGATTTTGGATAAGACATGGCTTCATCTATTTAAACTCTTACGGGTAAACAATCGGGCAGCATGGATATCCCTAACCCTCTCTCGCCACTTCTCCCTATCGTTCATCGCCTCTGGTAGGTCTTCAGGGCTACATCCCGTATCCTCACATAGCTGCTGAATGTATGTTCGAGCTGGTCGTCTTGCTTTTGCCCGGCCATATGTGGGGGTCCATTGGAGTACATCACTGATGAGCTCGTCCCTGCTTCTCCAGCAGTGTCCTGCATGTATGGTTCGTCTAACTTGATAGTTTTCGTGATGGGAGGCAGGTGGCCGTATAGTTGGTGCCTTGTTGGGCGTTGCCGCCAGGAACCATTCAAGGAGAAGAAAAATTGAATTCAAACCAGCTTTACTCAGCTAAAAAATTTACTTTGTTTCACATCCTGTTTGTAGTGAAGGGGTTGGGTGAATGGAAATATTTGTTTATATTACTTTTATTTTTGCTTTTTAAAAACGGTTATTGTTGTATGAAATGGAATCGGGGAACCATGTTCAAATCCTGTATAAAGCTGGGAAAGACACGAATCCATCAATTCTTCTCCCTCCAGATATTGGTAAATAGTAAGGCAGCCTAGGTTATTTAGTCTTGGCTTAGTGGGGTGAGTGTTAGCCAATGGCTGTGGAGACCGGTGTTCAATCCTAAGTCGAGTCATACCAAAGACTCAAAAAATGGTTTGCCCAGTCGGCTGGGGCTGTAGAATACACTGACTGCACATCTGCAGAGGGGTAAGACCCCCCCAACGAGTGTCCTGGATATGACACAAAACAGTCTGATGGTGAGGTCTCAGTAATGCTGGGGCCTGGGGGAATACGGAGCACCCCTTCATTGCCATTGCTCCCAGGTTCACTCTGGCCCGGCGTGGTAGCACCTGATAGGGCCCTATCTATGGGTTAAATAGAACAAACGGCATACTTACGCTAAACTGAATTGTTTGATTAAACTGAATAGCTTGAAATAGAAATGTTTTTGACAATTAAACCGTACAGACATTTAAGCTGCGTGCCTATGATAAACTGAATTATTTCAAATAGAACTGTTTTTGACATTGAAACTGTATTTACACTAAACTGAATTGTTTAACATAGAACTGTTTTGACATTTAACTGTGCGTAAACAAAACCTGTACTTATACTAAACTGAATTAGCTGAATTTGCACTGCTTGGCTACACTGAATAGCTAGAAATAGAAATGTTTTTCACAATTAAACTGTACTAACATTTAAACGGCGTGCTTATGCTAAACCGAATTATTTGAAATTGAACTGTTTTTGACATAGAAACTGAAATTACGTTAAACTGAATTGTTATATATAACTGCTTGAATAGTTTGAAATAAAAATGTTTTTGACAATTTAACTGTGTACCTTTGCTAAACTGAATTGTTTTAAATAGAACTGATTATTTACATAAATGTGGATTTGGCGTTGAATAGCATACAAAGGTTGATATGCCATAAAACCCAACAAAACAAACCAAACCAAAAAATGGTACTTGATGCCTTCTCTTCATTATAAGGTACGGATCAAGGGTAAAGGGGTGCAATCTAGAGAAAGGAGTAGCGCCCTTCTCTATACATCGGTATCGTAGCTAATGAAAAGGGAGCCTTCGGGTCACCCTCCACTACGGTTGCCAACTTTACTTACATACTTTCATTGTACATTTCTGTCTCGGTAGCTTCACTCTCAAAACTAGTTGAACATAACTCGTATACATATAAATATATATGCAAGTTTATATATATAAGTAAGTTAAGTTGGTGACCATAGTGGAGGGTGGCCCGAAGGCTTCCTTTTCAACAGCTACTACACGGAGGTGTACGGAAGGGCGCTACTCCATTCCCAGGATTGCTTCACTTTACTCTTGATCCGTACCTTATAGTGCTGAGTACTAAACAAAGCGGCACTAAGTACCATTTTTTGAGTCTTTGGTATGACTCGACCTGGGATTGAACCCCGGTCTCCTGAACCATTCTCCTCAAACTTGGCGGTATTATTTTAATAGAGATCATCGTTCTAGCCTATGAGCAGAGTGTAACGTTCTTGTGCTCTGTAATAGGATCAGTGTCGGTCTTTGTTATTTCCGAATGTGATCAAAATGAAGTATGAATATTTGTGAAAATCCCGCGATTAGTCTGAAAGGGCCGAAATATGAAACATTCGGATCAAAAATGATTTGGAAGAGTAGAAAGTGCAAAATTAAAACAACAAAAAAAAAAAAAATCAAAGTAAAAGCGTTAATCTATGTGTGATAAAATTTACGAAGTTCTTTGTTTCGATGTGGCGCAAGGGCGAGTGAATGGGACACCCAAAGAAAATCGAACTCCTTCGTGAAGGTTTGCTTGTCTAGCCATTACACCACATGAGGTGGATATGTAAATATGTATGTATGTATGTATGTGTTTATTTTAATCTTAATCATTAAATGTTATTGAGATATTTAATTGAATTTATTTAGTTACCAAACACTGATCCTTGTCAAAAGATACAGGTTACAACACTTTCGACTTAGTCAATGGGCACAGATAGATCTTCATCTCATGAATATTTACAGACAAAGAAAGAAATAAAGAAAGAACAACCGAATAGAATAAGGTAATATATAAGGTAATATATAAATAAATAAAGAACCAGGCTGCCCACCAAAAAGAAAAAAAAAAAGGAAGAAAAATGAGAAAAAAAGCAGAATCGGAGAAAATAAATAAGTAAAGTTAGCGACCGTAGTTGAGGGATCCCGAAAACTCTCTTTTCAAAAACTACTTCATCGAGGTGTAGGGGAGGGTGTTACTTCTTTCCCTGTATTGTACCACTTTACCCTAGATACGTACCTTATAATGCTGAGTGTCAGGCATGTACCGAGTCTTTGGTATAAGACTCGGCCTGAGATTAAACCCCAGTCACCCGGGACATTAGCGAACACGCTACCACTAAGCCAATGGCACGGTATAATGAATAATTGAATGAATAAATAAATAAGTAAATAAATAAAAAGAATATGAGACAAAGATGAAGAGGGAAAATTACACAGCTTACTCTGACTGTCCATATATATATATATATATATATATATATATATATATATATAGAGAGAGAGAGAGAGACAGAGACAGAGAGACAGAGACAGAGAGAAAGAGGGGAAGATATAACGAGATAAATAGATAGATAGATAGATAGAGAGAGAGAGAGAGAGAGAGATTTACACCATTTATTAAGCAGTAAATATTCAGAATTCTCCTTTTCACACACACATACACACACCACACACACACACACATAGATAGATAGATTGATATAAGTTGGGGGTGGGCGTCATAGGGTGTGTATGTATTTGTTGAAATCTAGCAACTTGTTATCCATTCTCCGACGCCAACGAAGCGTCGACAGGGGCGATCCATATCTTCCTCCACGATGTGTGGCCTGAGAAGCAATCCGATCGCTGTGCAATACAACAAAATCTACAACAAAATTATGCTTCAGAGACGATAAAGGAATTGCGAAACGCCAGCAACTGCGATAGAGACGCCTGCTGTTCATAAACCTTCGCAAAAATGTCGACCTCGATTTCGGCTGTTGGTAATTCTAATACGGTTGATATTGTTAAAGTTCTAAGGAATTGTTCTAATAAACCCCAGAGAGAGAGAGAGAGAGAGAGAGAGAGAGAGAGAGAGAGAGAGAGAGAGAGAAGGAGTTTTAATGATGGATATTGCTGGTAGTTGACTGCAGTTAAGCTCTTCCTGGAGAACACCACTTTAGAGCAATACTTTACTTTCCTTGTTTAATGGTATCTCAATCTTCGAGGGTTATTTAATGCCAAAGCCATCCTTGTAGAAGAACAGCAGTGATTCTATCTAACCTATAGCTGAGAAGATAAGGGGGTTCATGCCTTTCCCAAAAGTATTAGTCCAAAAAAAAAAAGAAGATGAGGAAAGAGGCGATAAAATATAAAGAGAGTGAAGTTGAATGAAAGAGGAAATTAAAAAATTGAATGAAGGAAGGAAGGAAGGAAGGAAGGAAGGAATTGATTGGTTTTAATGACATGTTAACCAGTCTAGGATTATTTTATACCTAATAGTTAGGTTAAGTTAAGTTTGGTTCAGTTTTGTCTGGTTTGGTTTTATGGCACATCAACCATGGTAGGTTATTTAATGCTAAATCACTTTTTAAAGATATAAACAAATTCGTTTCTAAAATCACTAAACGCTGTTTACTTAAAAATAAATTCCATCTAATGACATAACGTAATTTGAACATTGGAGCCTGTATCATTGTTTTTCTTTTTTTTACATAGCACATCTACAAGCCCTGATGAAGACTTCCGACTAAATCGAAAAAAATTATCTATCAAAATTATTTTTCACAAAAATAATTTTGATAAAATTTTTTTTTTTTAATTAGACAAAAACTTGAAGTAGAAACGCGTTTGCAAATAAACAAACCATCAAACATATATCTTCCTTCCGTTTTACCTTTTATCTACGTACATTCTGTCGGATTCAACTCACTTCTTCACACATGAACAGTTCTATTTCAAACAATTCCGTTTAGTATAAGTATAGTTTTTTATTTTATTTACGCGGAGTTTAAAATGTCAAAAACAGTTCTATTTCAAACAATTCAAGTTAGCATAAGTACAGAGCTTAGTTCTATTGGGTCCATAGATAGTACCCTATCAGGTGCTACCACTCCGGGCCACGGTGGACCTGGAAGCAATGGCAATGAAGAGGTGCTCAACATTCTCAAAAGCTCAAGCATTACTAAAGCCTCACCCTAAGATTGTTTAGTGTCATATCTAGGACACTCACTGGGGAAGACTTACCCCTCTGTAGAGATGCAGTCGGGACAATTAAGTTTGGTTTGTTTAATGGCATATCAAGCTTCGTGCCCGTGGTGTAGTCATTATCGTCGTATGAAATGGACACGGCGACACGAGTTCAAATCCTGGACGAGACTGATTGCATTTCACATAGCACTAATACCCTTGGGGAAGGTATGAATCCAATTATTCTCCCTCCAGCTATGGGTAAATAGTAGGACAGACTGTGTTCTTCAGCATTGGTTAGGCAACTAGTCTAGGAGAAGGAAAATTCTGAATTCAAACCTGTTAAACTCCGCTTAAAATTTGACCTTGTGTCATATCCTGCCCGAGCGGAGGGGTTGGTAAATAGTATCAAGCTTCGTGGGTTAGTTAATAATAAAGCCATCTAGTAGAAGGGCAATAGTGATACTATTTAATCCAAAGCTGGTGGGTAAGAAGGTTCAATACCTTTCCCTACGGTATTTGTTCCAAAGTGAACGTAATAGCCAGACTGGAGTTCGAACTTGCTTACTACGATGTCGCAGTCCAACACGATAGCCACTACGCCAACGTTACCGAAATACTGTAAAACTTTTGGCTCATCATTGTAATAATCTACGTTTTCGTTTTCTTTGTAACTGCAAAAAACCCGAGTTGCAAGTTTTTTTAAATTTTTTTTTCTCCTTTTTTTTGTTCACTATAGTAACGTGAATTCTTGAAAGGATTGGCAGGTCCATTGTTTCCGAATTGTTCCTCATGTTACTAGAATATTGCAAAATTTTTGACTTGCCCAAGAATATTCAAAATGGATAGACGGTACGTTTTCTTTTTCAATGAGAAATCCATCTTGGCCCAAACATTAAGTATTTGAAGAAGATAAAGTAGTTGGAGAATGAAGCAAGAATTGAGAGACAAGGGGGAAGAAGTGTACTGAATCAATGATGGAAATAGTGAATCTTTTTTGACAGACAAACCAGGATAAGCTGGTAAGTGAAATTGTAGATAAAAGCTGAAAAGCAAAAAGGAGAATAATTGGATTTGAGGAATGAGAGATTAGAAAGATCATTGGTGAGGAGAATAAGTGAAGGAATAGTAAGAAGGATATAATAAATATCAAACTTTAAAAGATATACTTTATAAGACGTATTTCTTTTTTTTTTTTTTTTTTTTAGGATACAATGTATAACATTACAAAAGATGTGAAGATATGCTGTTAGGTCTTATTTACCATAGAGGCAAAACCTATTGTTACGGTTATCGTCGGAGAAAAAGGAACCGGCGATTCGAGTTCCAATCCTCGATGAGAACTGTTTGTATTCCAGTTAGCGTAAATAAGATGAATCCGTTTATTCTTTCTTCCGAGCTATGATTAAATAGGGGGACAGATTGGGTTCTGTCTCCATTGGTTCATGAGAAAGAAAATTCTGATTTCAAAACTATTTTACTCTGCTTAAAAACTGACCTTATGTCATATCCTGCTAGTGGCCGAGGGTTTGGGCGAATATGTACAAACATAATCCCCATTAACATGACGAGAATATTCATAAATCCATATTTACCAACCCCTCCGCTCCGGCAGGATATGACACAAGGTCAATTTTTTAGCGATGATTAACAGGTTTGAATTCAGAGTTTTCCTTCTCCTAGACTAGTTGCCTTGCCAAGGCTGAAGAACACAGTCTGCCATACTATTTACCTATAGCTGGAGGGAGAATAATTGGATTCATACCTTTCCCAAGGGTATTAGTGCTATGTGAAATGCAATCACTCTCGTGCAGGATTTGAACTCGTGTCGCCGTGTCCATTTCCTACGACGATAACTATTACACCACGGGAACCTCCTCAAGAATATTCATATATCGATTAGTAACTTCTGTCTTGGTTCGTTTGGATTGGTTTGGTTGCTTGGGTTTTATGGCATATCATCAACCTTTGTAGGTTATAAAATGCCAAATCTATTTTTCATACAAATAAACAATTCTGTTTCAAACAATTCATTTTAGCATAAGTACATAGTTTGTCAAGAATATTTCATTTCAAGCTAATCAGTTAGGTCAAACAGTTCTAATTCAAAGAATTCAGTCTACCATAAGTACAGTTTTAATGTCATAAACAGTTCTATTTCAAACAATTCAGTTAAGAATACAAAAACAGCTCCATTTCAAACAATTCAGTTTAGCATAAGAACGCAGTTTTAATGTGAAAACAGGCCTATTTCAAGCAATTCAATTTAGCATAAGTACACAGTTTACTTCCATTCGACTCATAGATAGGAACCTATCAGATGCTACCACTCCGAGTCAGAGTGGAGCTGGAAGCGATGACAATGAAAAGGTACTCCACATTCCGTAAAGCTCCAGTATTACTGGAACCTCACCATCAGATACTTTAGTGTCATATCTAGGACACTCTTTGGGAGTGTCTTACCCCTCTCCAGTTGGTGTATTCTACAGCCCCAGCCGACGGGGCAATTCTATCTTGTATCAGAGTGTAGTAGATGTAGGCTCTGCATTGTGATGAAAATGACTCGAATAAGATAACGTTTAAAAAGCTCAATCTGTTAAAATTTTCCGTCCGCCATAGAAAAAAAAAGGGCTTAGGAAAGAGACCAAATCATCAGTCGACATGTATGAGTTTTTCGACGGGCATACCAGGATAGATTGGAAAGTTACTGAATCAAAGGTTTGGTTAGGCTGATGTAAACGTTAGCTAGTCCTCATGACCACAAGCAAAACAAATGACGCTCAGGCCAACAGATTTTTTTCAAGTTCCAACCATTTTTGGCCCCAATGCAAAAACAGTGACATCTGGGTGAAACCGGTTTTTTGGATTAATGTTGTTTGACGTTCTCATAAAGATGATGATTTAGCCTAGTCAACTGGAGCTGTAGAACACATAAACTGTCTTGGATATGACATAAAAAATCAAGATATTTGGGGAATGTGGAGTACACCTCCATTGCCATTTCTCCCAGGTGCACTTTGATCCGGGATGATAGCACCAGACAGGATCCTATCTATGGGTCAACTACAACTGTTTGACAATTAAAACTGTGCCCAAACAAACGACTTACGCCAAATAGAATTGTTAGAAAGAGATCTGTTTGATCATTTAACTGTGTATAAACAAATGACTGATATTTAATTGAATTGTTTGTGATGCATAGCAATACTGGCACAATTCAACTGTTTGCAAATGAAAAAATTGAATAATTAATGTTAAATAGCAATACTTGAAACCACTTTACAGTGTGCAAACAAATGATGAATTGAAAATACTAATGTTCGTGTTTGATATAAATACTTGAAACCATTTTACTGAACCAAAAAAATGAGCTCAGGGTCATTTCAAAATGTATCTACCAAATGAGTTTCCAAACCGTACATATCTAATAAATATGTAAAAACAGGATTTGGTTGATATGCCATAAAACTCAATGAAACCAAAGATTATAATCTGATGGATGCAAGTCTCAACAATTCAGTAAGTAAAGTAAAGTTGGCAACCGTAGTCGAGGGCGAGCAAAAGGCTCCCTTTTCAATAGCTACTACACCAAGGTGTAGGGGAGGGCGCTACTCCTTTTCCTGGATTGCTCCACTTTACCCTTGATACGTACCTAATATTGTTAGCAAGGAGGTCTCAAGTACCATTTTTAAAGTCTTTGGTATGACGCGACCTGGGATTGAATCCATCCCAATTCTATCTACCCATGCGCTGGAACAGGTGTTCTGAGAATTGTCCCACGAGATGATACTTTCCGATATCCCAACTTCTCGTGAATGTTTTTGTTTTTTTTGACCAGTGATTTTAGAAGGTCAAATTCCACGAAGTTAGCGCCGTCTATCGTCTTGAATGAAAGCTTAAACGCGTGCATTATTGTATACAGTTGCTGATGAACGTGAATAAGATACAGCAAGTTCTTCCTCTCGATTTGTACCCCACGCTCTGTGAACGCTCTCAACCAGACCGATAGACGCACTGGGATAACAGTTATCATCGTAGGAAACAAATACGGAGATCAGAGCTCAAATTCTGGATCCGAAGGTTTGCCTTTCACTTGGTGCTAATTCTCTTGGGAAAAGCATACAATTGGGAGGCATTCGTGGTGTAATGGTTATCGTCGTAGGAAATGGACACGGTGACTTAAGTTTAAATCCTGGGCGAGGCCGTTTGCATTTGACTTAACGCTAATGTAATATAATGGCGGAGGGATTTCGTTTTATATATCTTGCCTTTGGGTTTAGTTAGGCTGAGAACCTTTCGGCTCAGTGCATGGGTTAGTTAGGTGCAAACATGAACGCAGGTGTTCACGCGCGCGCGGAGCGGACATGTCATTCAGAGATGTCACAATAGAAACCCCAGATAGGAAAACGGGCTAGGGTGATGGGTGACGTCACGCACCGGAAGCGTGGGCTGAGATTTGAGAAAAGTCAGAGAGTTGAGTTTTTGCCTCTGAAGAAGAAGGTTGACTTTCGGAGCTTGCCGAGGCCTTGCAGCCGGTGTCGCGCGTGGTAGGGGGCAGATGGAAAAGTCAGCATAGAAAGGTTGTGTATCTCTCTCCTTATAACGAAAAACCTTTTAACTCAAAGGTACTATTTACCAACCCCTCCGCTCGGGCAGGATATGACACAAGGTCAATCTTTAAGCGGAGTTTAACAGTTTAACAGACTAGTTGCCTCACCAAGGCTGAAGAACCTAGTCCGTCCTACTATTTACCCATAGCTGGAGGGAGAATAAGGGGGTTCATACCTTTCCCAAGGGTATTTGCCCAAAAGTGAGCGTAATAGCGCGACTGGAGTACGAACTCGCGTACTACGATTCCGCAGTGCATCGCTTTAACCATTACACCACGAGGACACCCCTTTAACTCAAAGGTAATAAAACGTTTCGTACCTGAACTAAGAAGTCGTAAGTGTTTTTTTGTGTTTCGGGATCCCTATGTTATCTATATATGAGTTATGAACATTCTATGTACATTTCACATATTCATGTATGGGTATGTTACACTAATACACTTGGAAAAGGACAGACTCCAATTATTCTCCCTCTAGCTAGGAGCAAATTCGGCAGGTTGAGATCTTTAAATTTAGTATGACAACCAGTCTCGGAGAAAGAAAACTCTGAATTCAAATCTGATAAACTTCGCTTAAAAATGGACCTTGATTTGCATTCTGCTTGCGAGGAAGGATCGGTAAATACATACATTCAACTATTCTCCCTCTCGCTATGAGCAAAGTTTAGGGCTGACTGGGTATTTTAATTTTAGCCAGGCAACCAGTCTAAGAGAAAAAAAAAAAAACTCTTAATTCAGCTTATTGTACTCTGCTTGAAAAATTGACCTCTTGGCAGAGGTATTCGGTCAATTTCATACACCACAATGTTTTTTACTTATTATATTTACCATCCACAAGACAATGAATTTCTCTTTTATTTGTGCACTTTCTTATGCAAAAAAATCCTATAACTTTCATTAATTCTTTTATAGTGGGAGCTGCTCGTATATATATCATCATCATCATCATATCGCGCTGGTAGCACGGATATCCCTGACCCTCTCTCGCCACTCCTCCCTATCGTTCATTGCCCTTGGTAGGTCTTCAGGACGACAGCCTGTATCCTCACATAGCTGCTGAATGTACGTTCGAGCTGGTCGTCCTGTTTTGCGCGGCCATGTGTGGGGATCCATAAGAGTACATCTCTTATGAGTTCATCTCTGCTTCTCCAGCAGTGTCCTGCATGTCTGGTTCGTCTAACTTGAATAGTTTTCGTGATAGGGGGCAGGTGGCCGTACAGTTGGTGTCTTGTGGGGTGCTGCTGCCAGGACTTGTTCAGGATTGCACGCAGCATTCTTGTGTAATTGCCATCCAGTTTCTTCTCCAGCCGTTTTGTTAGCGTCCATGTAGTGCATCCATATAGCAGTATCGATGTGACCGCTGCCTGGAAGAAGCTGCGTTTCATTTTCGGAAATAAGACCTAACCGATAAAATGAAACGCAGCTTCGTATATATATATATATATATATATATATATATAAGTAAGTAAAGTTGGCGACTGTAGTCTAGGGTGACCCAAAGGCTCACTTTTCAATAGCTACTACAACGAGGTCTAGGGGAGGGTGCTACTCCTTTCCCTGGATTGTTCCACTTTACCCTTACCTTAGAATTTTTTGAGTTTTTGGTATGACTCGACCTGGGATTGAATCCAGGTCCCCCGGGCCTTTAGCGAACACTTTGACCATTATACATACACACACACACACGCACACATATATATGTAATTTTGAATCAACGCTAGAAGCTTTCTATGTCGTTTAAATTGCATACCAATATTTTGGCGTTATTTAATGCTTAATCCATACTTCTAGAAACTAAGTAATACTATTTAACCTATAGCTGGGAGGAGAAGAAGGTTTTTACCTTTTCCAAGGGTATTTGCCAGAAAGTGAAAGTAATAACGCAACTAGAGTTCGAACACACGTACTACAATTCCGTAGTCCAGTGTTTTAACAAGTACACTACGAGAACGATGACTTTATGGCTTCAAATAATACACTATATTCAAGCTATTCTCGCTGTTATATACAATATTTCCGGGTCATTGGGTTAGAATTTTTACAATGTCTTCCTTCCATTTTCGCAGAAATAGTTTGACATTGAATAGATTTAATCACACCATCTTTGGTAATTTTTGAAAGCGTCTTTAACATCATGAACCTATTTATCCAAAACCTCCCTTACGAGCAGGATTTGACACCTGGTCCATTTTAAGTGGATTACAGGTGGTTTGAATAAAGAGTTTTCCTTCTCCTAAATTGGTTGCCTGCCGACTATCTACCCATACCTGACGGGAGAATAGATGGTTTCAAACCGTTCTGAAGGGCATTAAATCAAACACAATCTGGCTCAGTCGCTGAGGCTATAGAACACGCCGACTGCATCTCTGCAGAGGGGTAAGTCTTCTCCAACGAGTCTCCAGGATATGACACGAATCAATCTGATGGGGGGGGGGCTCCAGTTATGCTAAAGCTTTGGAAAATGCAGAGTACCTCTTCATTGCCATGGCCTCAGGTCAACTCTGTCCCGCAGTGGTAGCACATGATAGGGTCTTATCTATGGGTCAAATAGAACTAAACTGTGACCTAATGCTAAACTGAATAGTTTGAAATAGAACTGTTTTGCCCTTAAACTATTTACTTATATGAAACTGAATTGTTTGCTTATATGTATAAAAATGTATTCGGCATTAAATAACCAACAATGGTTGATATGCCATAAAACCAAATCAAAGCCAAACAAAAAATGAAACACAACCAGCCCCGCCCAGGATTTGGACTTGGATTACACGATCATAATCATTACGGTAACCACACGTGCTGTACTTTTAATATAAGCAAAAAATCTAGAGTCTCCTTTTCGAAAACATTAGTTCTTTTCGAAAAAATATTTATATATATTTTAATCTTTTTCGATATAAAACACATGCGATGAAGGTAATTCTAACGATGCTGAAATAAACAGAATGTGGATTTTCATTAACAAAAATTATGGTGACATTGATATCTAAATTTGGAAGCAGTTTACGAAAATAATGACTGTTAGGTTTCATATCAAATAGCGAATTACAAAGAATTTTTAAGTGTGAAGATGGATTACGGATAAATTTTGAATTTTTTTTCTTTTCCTCAAGGAAATCCATGCTGACCCATTTGTTAACGAATGGAAAGAGATGAGAGAGATGAAAAGTGGAGTGGGAGGGAATGTTGAAGAAGAAGAAGAAGAAGAAGAAGAAGTAGAGCGAGTGGAAAAGGAAAAAAATGTTGAAGCAATGAATGAAATCGGGAATCATTTTGACAGACAAACCCGAATAGCCTGGTTAGTGAAATCGTAGATAAGAGATGAAAAGCAAGGAAGAAAATAATTGGATTCAAAAAACGAAAAGTTAGAAAGATCATTGGCGAAGAGAGGAAGAGGATTCGTTTAGCTTACTTGATTGACGGCATATCAACTTCTTAAGGGTTATTTAAGGTTCGTTTAAGATTTAATGGCATATCAGCCTTCGGGGGTTATTTAATGTCAAAGCCATACTGTAGAAGAACAGCAGTAATATTATCTAACCCAAACCTGGGAAAGGTAGGGGTCCTCGTGGTGTAATAGTTAAAACACTGGATTGCGGAACCGTAGAAAGCGAGTTCAAACACCAGTCTCGCTTTTACATATTTACCAACCTCTCCGCTAGGGCAGGATATGACACAAGGTCAATTTTTAAGCGGAGTTTAACAGGTTTGAATTCAGTCTTCTCCTAGACAAGTTATGACAACAGGACCATTGCCAGCACCCTCAAAATAACGAATAACAGGGACGTGCCCAGGGTGATGAAAACAAAGTTTCCGGCTACGGTTATAGTCTTTGGTGGGATTTCAAGTGAAAGCCACATCATGCCATCTTTGGTGTGGTTTCAAGTGAGGGCCACATCATGACATCTTCGAAGTCGGCTTGAAAGTCAACACCAAAGTGTACCTGGATGTGCTGAATAGTATGGTGATCCCATGGTGTAATCAGGTGACCGGTAGCAGACCCTGGGAGTGGCAGCTGGACTCGGAGCCGGCTCACAAGTCCAAAGAGACCCAGGCTTCGCTTCAGAAGGAGTGCTACGACTTTGTACCTTTCTCTCGTTGCCCCCCTCCTCCTCCGACCTGAACCCGCTGGACTTCTTCGTTTGGTCATACGTCGAGAACATCACCAACATGACCTCCCACAACACCTTAGCCAGCCTGATCGCCGCCATCCGCCGAGTATTCACCGAGCTCCCGCCGGCGCTTGTGGAAAAGGCATTCTCCCAGTTCCGGATCCGTATCGAGGCGGTGATTGAGGCTGAAGGCGGCTACCTTGAATAGATGTCAACTCTACTACATAATCAAGTTACCTGAATTGATTTTTTCAATAAAAGTTTTAAAATAAAGCTGTAGTGTTGTTTTCTTTAGGACGACAATTTTATTGTTCCACCCTGTAGGTGAAAAGTGCAATAAGGGTAACCGGTATACGAACATTTTTAAACCTTATTTTTCCGATGCAGTTGGGAACGAAAAAAGTTTTAGTAAACGAGCCAAGTTTTGTCCATCTATAACTTTATGAAATAATGATAATAATATCAATATAAAAAACCTAGAGGAAGACTGATAAAGGTGACCTGAAACAACACAGACGACAGAAGTATCAACAGAACAAAAATTAGCAGAAAACAAAAAGGGGAAGAAAAACAACTGTATGGACATTTCAAGTGGGGCTATAGAATACACTGACAGCACATCTGCAGAGGGGTAAGACCCCCTCCATAAAGTGTCCTGGACATGACACTAAACAGTCTGATGGTGAGGTCCCAGTAATGCTGGGGCTTAGGGGAATGCAGACCACCCCTACATTGCCATTGCTCCCAGGTCCACTCTGGCCCGGCATGGTAGCACCTGATAAAGCCCTATCTATGGGTTAAATAGAACTAACAGCATACTTATGCTAAACTGAATTGTTTGACTAAACTGAATAGCTTGAAATAGAAATGTTTTTGACAATTAAACCGTACTTATATTTCAACTGCGTGCTCATGCTAAACTGAATTATTTAAAATGGAACGGTTTTTGACATTGAAAATGTATTTACACTAAACTGATTTGTTTAATTTTGAACTATTGTGATATTTAACTGTGTGCAAACAAAACCTGTACTATAACTAAACTAAATTAGCTGAATTATAACTGCTTGACTAAACTGAATAGCTAGAAATAGAAATCTTTTTCACAATTAAACTGTACTTACATTTAAACTGCGTACTTATGCTAAACTGAATTGTTTGAAATAAAACTATTTATTTAAAAATAGCTTTAGCGTTAAATAACCTACAAAGGTTGATATGCCATAAAACCAAAACAACCAACCACCCAACTATCATGTGGCAAACAAGCGAAATCTCCTACATGGAGAAAAAATGAGAAACCTGAAGAGAGAAACTGAAAATCTTTTGATAGCGGCTTAAAGCAACGCCATTAGGACTTACGATGTCAAACCAAGAATAGACAAGACGCAACAAATTGGCTGATGTAAATTACGTTGTGATGGAGACGAAATAATCAAAAAAAGAGTACAATTCTAGACATGACTAGGTAGGGAAGGAGATCCATTGTTAATTGTGCAAGAGGTTTTAATTTGGCCATACGAACAAATGGTAGCTGCACAACCCGGAATCTGTTCTGGAAATGAGACACACAAACTTTTCTAAAATTTTGAGATAAAAACGGTTCATGAAAAAACTCTCTATAAAGTAAAATAATAATTTTACGCATTTATATTTCATTTGAAAGTTTGAAATCAAGTTTAGGTATTTCATAATCCAAGAGCGAAGACACCGCGTTGTAATGGCTACAGTGTTGAATAGCAGCCTCAACCAAAGTGAGTTCGAACCCTCGTCCCTCTTGTACGTTCACTGACGAACTCATACCTTTGGGAAAGGTATAAACACCTTATCTCTCCCAGGTGTGGTTTGTTTGTGTGTTGCTTAATGGCATATCAACCTTCTTGGATTATTTAATGCCAATCCTTGTAGAAGGACAGTAGTGGTACTATTTAACCCATAGTTGGGAGGATAAAGGGAATTCGCACCTTTCCCAAGGGTATTTATTCGAAAGTGAACGAAATGGCGAGACTAGTGCCCGTGGTGTAATGGTTATCGTCGTAGGAAATGGACACGGTGACACGAGTTCAAATCCTGGACGAGATTGATTGCATTTCACATAGCACTAATACCCTTGGGAAAGGTATGAATCCAATTATTCTCCCTCCAGCTATGGGTAAATAGTAGGACAGACTGGGTTCTTCAGGCTTGGTGAGGCAACTAGTCTAGGAAAAGGAAAACTCTGAATTCAAATATGTTAAACTCCGCTTCAAAACTGACCTTGTGTCATATCCTCTCCGAGCGGAGGGGGGTGGTAAATATGTATACCATTTGTTCGTACGGTCAAATTGAAACTTCTTGCACAGTTCCTAGTGGATGATCTTCTCTACCCGGTCGTGTCTAATCTTATACTCTTTTTGTGCTATTTTGGTACATTCGCTTATTATATTATTAATCATTTCGTCTGTCACTACATAACCTACATTTGCTATTTTGTGGCATCTTAACCATTTTTGCTTTAATATTGTTGGTCTTTATGGCGCTGTTGTGTGTTATTATTATTATTATTAATCTTTGGTCAAGAACACAAAGAACAATTCGAAAAAAACAACAACAGAATCAAACAGAATTCAAACAAAGACAATTTAAAAACGGGTCAGTTAAAGAAATTTCAATATTTAATTTTCAATGTCTCAACAGGTTTACATATAAATAGAATAAAATAATTCGTATTTTTCTGTGTTGTAAAAACTTGTCATTTTGTTGTATACTCATATAATACAGATGCATGCATGCAGAACACAACGACACAATAATAAGACGAGCGACACAGTTCTTAGAAAAATATATCTCTCACTTTATTTGAAAGGGTTGTGTGTGACAGGGAGTTGGAGACCGAACAGAAGTTTAAAATATTGACACCCACTCTTATGGCCATCAGCGTTTCTTTGCCGTTCTCCTGGGCTGCACAACCAGGTGCCTGGTGCCCAGCCTCTCTGGGTGCTTGTTTTCTCTACCGCATCTTATCTCTAACTCATCTGAACCCCAAATGCTTAATCGGGGGCCTGAGGGCTCCCTCTGCTGGGTGCTGGCTTTCTCTACCGCATCTTGTCTCCAACTGATTGAATTTCCTGTGCACTCAGTTATATAATAGTTCAACGTCCACCTTCTTCTTGTGGGCGTCACAATTTCGCTCTCATTCACCCTTTCCACGGTCAAGGTTATAATATCCTGATCAACCGGATGCACCTGCTATTTACACAGGTGCATTTCCTATTTTGACAGCCCGACAGGGTCGTAGGTCAATATACAACAACTTGTGTTTGAAAATGCTCGTATGATGAAATTTTTTAATCTTATTCTTAACATTTATATAAATGTATAATTAGCCCGTTGGCATAGAGGTTTGAGTGCTCGCCTATAGTTAAAAAGACTGGGGTTCAATCCCAGCTCGAGTCATAGTAAAAAATGATACTTGATGCCTCTTTGCTTAACACTTAGCATTATAAGGTACAGATCAAGGATAAGTGAAGCAATCCGGGGAAAGGCGCAGCGCCTCCACTAACACCTTGGTATAGTAACTAATGAAGATGGGACCTTTCCGTCGTTCTCGAATATGGTCGTATAACACAAACACATATATATATATTTCATCATTTTAGTCTTGCTTTCTATTTCAAAGAATACATATAAACTATTTGTTAGGAAATAAATTTTAGAGGCTAGGAAGATCCTAATTTCTTTTAGCTTTTATACACCTTGGTTGGCCAACATTTTCAAGCGATAGTTTATTCTCATATATATATATATATATATATATATATATATATATAGGCGTGTATGAATGTGTAAATGAATAAATCGAACGTGGTCAGATACTAACCGGAAAAAAACCCCTAAGAAACTAATAAGTAGCCTCTTCAAATTGACGACTCTAGTTAACATTTCCTGTTGAAAAAATATAATCGTTAGACACGTGTTTTAGTAGAGGATCATATTTTTAATGTAAGAAAATTTTGATATTGAAGCCGACATGCGAAGGAAAGTTAACAATATATATATATATATATATATATATATATATATATATATATATATATATATATACTATTAACTTACCTTCTCATATATATATATATATATATATATGTAAATAGTTCCCTATGATTAGATCCCGTTTAAATTCTAATAATGGAACATTCTTACGAAGTAAACTGCAATAGAATTTAAAACATAAATGAAAAATAGATTATAACGAAATTTAAAAAAGATAAAGGGAAAAATCACCAAGAAAATGAAATACAGAATAGACAATTGACAGAGATTATATATATATATATATATATATATATATGTATATATATATATATATATATATATATATATATAAAGGTAATCTAAGCAAAAGGAGAGATTTATTGAGAAACATTACTTTGTTACTCTGCTATTTATGCTCGCTTCGTTTGTTTTATCCTCTCCTCTTCTTTCACCCTCCTCTCTCTTTTTTTATCCTCTTATCTCCTATTTCTTTCCTTTTCCTCTTCTCACTTCTTTACTTCTTTCTCTTTCTTTTACTTTTTCTTCCATCTTTTAACTCGAAATCTTTCTCGATGAACAAATGGAACATATAAGTTTTATACAATATTCCTTATAAGTCAAACAAATGCTGATTTACTGATTAAATGGCCAACTCTTTTCCGATATATAGATTTCCCCGGGGTTTTTGCATTTTTAATCATCCATCGTGGATTTAACATCACTAATATCATCCTTCTCAGTCCTGATGATGGTTCATTAGAACCGAAACGCTATAATGTCGACTTTGTTTTGTAATAAATCTTTCCTTCTATTTTGATTACCTTGTTATCAATTTTTTCTATATGTTGTCTGATTTTACTTATACATATATATATAGAGAGAGGGTGTGTGAGAGAGAGAGAGAAAGAGTGAGTGAGAGAGAGAGAGAGAGAGAGAGAGAGCGAGAAAAAAAAGAGATAAATCGACGAAAAGGAAAATGGCTTCCTCGCATTAAACTGTGAAAGCAGCAGAAATTCTTTTCCACGGGGATTCTTGTAAATAAATCTATTTTTCTATGCCAGTAATGATCTTGTGTTCTGGGTATGACATTAAACTGTAAGTAATGGTGAGGCTCCATTTCCGTAAGTCTTTAAAAAGTGTAGTATACTATCATTGTCATTATTCCTTTGACTATAATGACCATGAGGAGTAGCCCCTTTTAGGGACACGTTTATGAGTCAAAGAGATCTGTTTAAAAATCATTCCTATTTGGTCTGACTGTTTATAAAAAAAAAAAAAGAAAAAAAGACAACCAACAAGACAAAAATGTAAATATGAACACACGGGGAATGCGATTTCCTAACCTCAAGGCACAAAATAACCCTGGACGAGTTGACATGCTTTTAAAATTAATCAGTTACTATGTTTTTGATTTGTACAAGAAAGAGATAAATATTTAAATGCTGACCGACGTTTCTTTAATAAATTCATTAGATAATTTCATAGATTTTAAATCTTTGTTAAAAGACTTTGAAATTATATTCTATAATTGACTGATTGTACAAGCAATAAAAAGAGCTTAATGAGACACTTCGACGATTTCTCTAATACAGCGCAAATGGTAGCGCTGGGTATTTTTGCATCAAACCAGTGTTGCTTTCTGCTCGTATATTATTGCGGTCATTGTAAAGGGGGAATAGTTAATACCAGGTGTCCCATTCAGAGTGAAAATGCCACAAATTTACTGTGGAACTGGCCTTTTATATATTTCTTGCGCTTTACAAATAGGGCGGCATTTTTGACAAGTTTACGTCGGTGTAATGACGTCTGTTTATACAACATCTGGATACTTCGTCCAAACATTGACGTCGAAGAAAATGGCGTTGACGCAATAAACTGTGAAGTAGTTTAAATAAGGTAAAAAATGAATAAAAGAATAAAATAAAGAAGAGAAAATAAGAGAAAGAGAGAAGGAAAGAAAGAGAGAAAGATAAAATGGAGCATAAAGAAAGAATGAACAGAGATGGAAAGAAGAGGTTAGCGATGGGAAGAAGAAAAGAATGTGGGACGACTGAGAGAGAGAGAGAGGGGGGGTTAGAAAATGGCGTTGACGTAATAAACTGTGAAACAGTTGAAATAAGGTAAAAATAAATAAATGAATAAAAAATAAATAAATAAGATAAAATTAAATAAAATAAAATAGAGAAAATAAGAGAAAGAGAGAAGGAAAGAAAGAGAAAGATAAAATGGAGAATAAAGAAAGAATGAACAGAGATGGAAAGAAGAGGTTAGCGATGGGAAGAAGAAAAGAATGGGGGATGACTGAGAGAGAGAGGGGGGAAAGAGAGAGAGAAGGGGAAAGAGAGAGAGAGAGAAGGGGAAAGAGAGAGAGAGAGGGAGGGAGGGAAAGAGAGAGCGGGGAGGAGATAGAGGGAGAGAAGGAGGGAAATGGCCTTGACGTAGTAAACGGTTAAGTAGTTGAAATAAGGAAAAAAACAAATAAATGAATAAATAAGATTAAATAAAAAAAAGATAAAATAAAATAAAATAAAATAAGGAAATAAAAACAAGAGAAAGTTAGAAGGAAAGAAACAAAGAAAGAAAAAAAACATGAAAATAAAGAGAGAATGAACTGAGAGAGATGGAAAGAAAGGGTGGTGTTGGGAAGAAGGAAAGAATCATGGAGAGAGGAAAAATGGCGTAAATGCTATAAACCAGTGGTTCCCAAACGCTTTTGGGCCATGCCCCAATTTGGTGTTTCTAAAATTCTGATGCTCCCCTGTAATATTTAATTTGTTTATATTCATTACGTTGGTTTCTAAACAAGCCCCTCTAAAATATTACCATCTCCCACCAAGTGCCTCGCGTTGTGAATTACTGCAATAAATTGTGATGTACGAGGATCATTAAATAAGTTTCCAAACTTTTTTCGTATGGGCACTTTTATTGATAGAACACACATGAAATTCTAGTCCCCTTCGAAGTAATCTCCTCCGGCTGCAATCCACTTGTTGTACCTTTCCAACAACTTCTGGAAGGCCCCATGGAGGTCCTCTTGTGTGAGCGTGTCAATGACCTTCATCACAGCCTCTTTTATCTCCTCAATTGTCTCATAACGACAGCCTCTGAGCTTAGGGAATAACCTAAAGTCACAGGGCGCAAGGTCTGGACTATAGGGACGGTGAGGAACTGTCTTGATGCCCATCTTGGTCAAATAGTCTGTGACAAGGATGGAGTT
Organism: Sepioteuthis lessoniana; assembly: GCA_963585895.1. Lineage (NCBI taxonomy): Eukaryota > Metazoa > Mollusca > Cephalopoda > Myopsida > Loliginidae > Sepioteuthis > Sepioteuthis lessoniana. The sequence goes on from OY757918.1 coordinate 28,833,772, forward strand.
GTGGACTGGTGCATTGTCCTGGTCGAAATGCCACTGACCCGATTTAAAGAGTGCAGGCCTCTTCCAAAGGAATTTCTTCCTGAACTCCCTTAAAACCTCATCATAGTAACCCTAACCCAAACTGTTTGGCCAATCAACTCTGGTGTGTTGACTTCCTTACTCCTCCCACACCTCTCATCATCCCTCACAGACTCCCTGCCTTCCTTGAATCTCTTATGTCACTCAAAAACTGATGCTCGATTCATGCAAGATGGTCAAAAAGTAGTCTGAAGCATTCTATACGTTTCTGTGGCATTTTTTCCAAGTTTAAAACAGAATTTTATTGCATATCGTTCTTCCTCACGTCCAGATTGCATTTTTGAAATTCACCAGCAGTGACAATCAAGCTTTAGTAGGGTGTTATCCAATTCCTGCTGTAGCTGTTTATTTGAACCTGAAATCATAAAGATTGGTCAATCATCTCATAAGATGTATAGCAATAGTGAATTTTCAAGAGTCTACGACAATTTTAAATGCCTGTACAAAAAAATCTGGAAACTAATTGAATGCATCCTGTAGTTGAAATAAGGTAAAAAAATAAATATATAAAAAAATAAACAAATGAATAAATTAGTAAAATAAAGAAGAGAAAGATAGAAAGAAAGAAAGAAACAATGAAAGATAAAATAGAGAAGAAAGACAGACAGAGAAGGAAAGAAAGTGTAGAGATAGAAAGAGGATGCTGCTGCTGTTGCTAAAATAAATACCTTAAAATTCCCTTAGCCAACGTAGTCCGCTTGGTGGCCGACAGGTTTGAAGCTTAGTCTAACGTAAAGTTGGACGGGTTTCGATCCCGGCTTCGAGCGTCCTGCGTGTCTAGCCATACTGAAGAGTTCTGATAGAACGAAACAGTCTGTCTGTGGATGACAGTATATATATATATATATATATATATCCCGGCTTCGAGCCACACTGAAGAGTTCTGATAGAACGAAACAGTCGGTCTGTGGATGACAATATATATATATATATATAAAGAGAGAGAGGGAGGGAATGGAAAATATCGTTGGTGCAATAAACTGTGTAAGGATTGATTTACGAGTTTGGTTTTATGGCATACCAAACCTTGTAGGTTATTTAAGCCAAATCCTGTTCATACGTATTGTATATGATTTGTAAATGCATAATTTACATAGAACATTCTCAAACAATTCAGACTTCATTTGTTTGTACATAGTTAAATAGTTATTTACATATTAACCCAACCCCTCCGCTCGGGCAGGATATGACACAAGGTCAATTTTTAAGCAGAGATACAAAAATTGAACGTACGATGTACACGTTTCCCTATAATTCCTCAATGGTTGACATGCTGTAAAAATAAACTAATCAGTTATAATGTTTATTTCGGATTATTCTTTAAAAAAGCGAATAATCATTTAAATATTAATAAAGTTATGCATAGCAATAATTCGTTATCGAATACTTCCTTATCATATTTACCCAACCCCTCCGCTCGGGCAGGATATGACACAAGGTCAATTTTTTTAAGCGGACTTTAACAGGTTTGAATTCAGAGTTTTCCTTCACCAAGGCTGAAGAACTCAGTCAGTCCTACGATTTACCCATAGCTGGAGGGAAAATAATTGGATTCATACCTTTCCCAAGGGTATTAATGCTATGTGAAATGCAATCAGTCTGGTCCAGGATTTGAACTCGTGTCGCCGTGTCCATTTCCTACGACGACAACCATTACACCAAGGAGCACTTCTTTATTAATCTTTAAAAGAATAACAGATATGTGATGCTTTCTTTCTTTTTTATCTATTCATTCATACTTTTTTTTTTTAGAAAAATTACATTTACATATTGTTTATTGACCTAATAAGTATAGTGTTCGCCAATGGTTCGGGACCCCGGGGTTCAATTCAAGGTTGAATCATAACAAAGACTTAAAAATGGTACTTGAAACCTTCTTGCTTAGCATTATAAGGTACGTATGAAGGGCAAAGTGGAGCAATCCAGAGAAAGGAGTTGCGCCCTCCCCTACACCTCGGTGTCTTAGCTATTGAAAAGGGACCCTTCGGGTCACCCTTAACTAAGATCGCCAACTTTACTTTTATGTATATATTTATTACTGGCTCATTGGTCTAGTGGGTAGAGTGTTCGCAAATGGTCCAGGAGACCGGGGTTCAATACCCAGTCGAGTTATACCAAAGACTTAAAAAAATGGTACCTGATATCTCCTTGCTTAACACTCAGCTTTATAAGGTACGTATGAATGGTAAAGTGGAGCAATCCAGGGGAAGGCGTCATGCCCTCCCCTACTCCTTGGTGTATTAGGTAAGGAAAAGGGAGCCTTTGAGTCGCCCTCGACTAAGGTCACCAACTTTACTTATAGTAATTTACAAAGCTTTTTGCTTTGATGTGGCACAAGGCCGAAAGAATAGGGTGCTTAATGAGACTCGAACAGGTTTGCTAGTCTAGCTTGCTAACCGTTACACCACCAGAGGTGCCCACCAACATTACTTATATATATTTATACACATTCAAGCAATACTTGTTGACAATTTCACCCGGGGCAGATCACTATCGGTTTGACACCTCTCCAGGTGTCGGGTAGCACTTCGGCCGGCCGTGTTATCTGCGGCACGGATCTGGCCGAGTGTGTCTCGGTACCTGGAGATTTCCTTCGGCCTCAGGGGGCCTTCCCTCCATGCTTTTACCTCCTTCGGGAGGGTTGGGTTAATCGCCTGGTGCCTGAGGCGCCCCTAATCAGGGGAATGCCGACAGGGCCGTAGGCATTTTTGGCAAATGCCGGGCGCGTGTGGGCTACGGCCCTGCACCCGGACCCACCATAAAAAAGGCCTTGTGCCACACTTGCCCGTTGGGTGGGGCGGTCAACAAATACCGTAGACAATTTCACCCACCTCGGAAGACCAGTTCAAATTGCTCAAAAAAGAACCATTTTCAAGCAGTATGCAAATTCAGAAAGAAAAACGTTGAAAGAGTTGAAAAAAAACGAAACCAGTAAGAAAAAATTGAACAGAAGAAGAAAGCCATTATACTAAAGGTCAAATTTAACAACTTTGATTTGGATATGCAAATGGATACAAGCAGTGAGGTAACGCTTATACCAAGAAATTTCGGGGAACATATTTGAAAGCCAACTTCACGAAAGAGCCGTTTACAACTCCGCCAATTTGATGTGTCGGTTATAAAACTTAGAGTACTTTGAAGGTTCCTCGGAGTTAGAATATAAATTAGAAGTGATACCTATAATTGTCACAACTTGTAAAAAGAACCATGGACCTCTTGGATGTGCTTAACATAAATTCTACCAAATTAATTAATGAGGTAAAAGTGAAAAAAAAAAAAAAAACGGAAAGTTAAAAAACTATAGATCGTGTTTAAAATTAAAAGAAAATGCTACCCCCTCTAATTATGAGGCACGAAAATTATCAGTACATCTGTTTCCATTAGTAGTAGCAATACTACGAAAATTAATAGAACAGGACCTTCTTGAACACGTTCCTCCTGGGGGGTAGCAAGTGGGCATCACCCGTTGTACTTTTAAGAACGTCAGATAGAGACATATTCATATGTGGAGATTATAAAATAGGCGTAAATCACAAAGTTTGCTCGGGTTTATATCCGAAACCTAATGTTGAAGTAGTAATTCATGCACTGGCAGGTATGAGTGTTTTTACGAAAATAGATTTGAAAACGACATACCACCAAATACCAATAGACGATATCTTCAAAGAAGTAACGACGATTAATAAGCCAATATGTTTACTGAATTGGAAAAGGATGTCGAATGGAATAAAAAAAAGCAAGCACTATATTTCAAAGGGATATCGAACAGGTTTTTAAAGATGTGAAAAATATGGTTTTTTACCAAGATGATAAATTCGTAGAAGCTACTAATGAAAATGAATAAAAAAAGAAAACCGACATCGTCTTGAATAGATTAAGAAACGATGGAGTGACAATAAATGAAAAAGAAAAATGCGTAAACAATCGTAGTAAAATATCATTTTCGGTTATTCCATTTCAAAAGAAGTTATATCACCAGATTAAGCCTTGATAGAAAAAAAAAAAATAGCTACATCTACAAATAAAAAAAAAGAACTTGAATCTTTTTTGGGATGGTTGAATTTCTACGGGTGATATGTACAAAAATATACGGACTTAACTGAGCTATTTGCAGATATAAGAAAAAAAGAATGTTGAATTTATCTGGTCAGAGAAACAAGAAAAAGCTTTTCATAGATTAAAAGTAATTATAGCAAAGAAACCAGGAATGAAAATTTTTGATCTGAAAAAGGACATTACGTTAACCACAGATGCAAGTGAAGATTCAATATCGGGAATATTATCACAAGGACATCCGATGATGTATTTATCAAGAAGACTAACGAACACTGAATTTAATTATTCAAATATAAAGAAAGAAGCCTTGACCCTTGTGTGGACAACTACTAGTGCCCGACAGTTTTTAATTGGAAAAAAAAGTCTCTTGAGAAATGATCATAGACCATTAGAGTTTATATTTAATCCAAGAAACGAATTACTCAGTAACGACATCAAGAATACTAAGAGGCACAATAAGATTAATGGCATTTGACTTTGATATAGGATATGTCAATGGAAAATCAATTCCACACGTCAATGCACCATCAAGATTGCGATTTTACAAGGAGTCAAAAGATAAATCAGAAGAATTTGAAAATACATTTTTACATTGAGTTGATATTGATGTTTTGTCTTAAGATAGAATGGTTGCGGAAACTAGACATGATCCAGTGCTAGCTAGGATAACATCGAGAATAAGAAAAACATATGGGGAAATTGCTCCAGGGCAGAGAGACCCTACAAAGAAGTAAGATATAAGTTAACGATAGAACATGGAGTGATTCGTAATGGGGATCTGATAATTCCCTTAGAAATGCAAAGAAAATTGGTGATAAAAAGTGTACATGTTGATATGAGTGGAGTAGCGGCCACACAAAAAGGATAAGATTAGAACTATGATGGTCAGGTGTAACACTATGTAGGTAGCCCGCCAAGCAGACGATTCCTTTGTCTGTTTTGGCGCGAAACCAGACAAAGGGTTTTGGAATTGAAATCTCGGCGTGGTCGGAAGTGGTAACGGGACGCGAGAAGAGAGTTGGTTGGAAAAAGGAGCTCACAGGAGTTGGCGATGGGACACGGACAAGGGCAGTCGACACCGGACACCGGAGCAGAGAGGCGAGTCAGCATGAGATGGGGTCCAGCGACAGTGAAGAAGATCGAGTCAAGATGAGTCGGCATTCCAGTTGCTTTGTGGAATTTTCGCTAGTAACCCACGCTAGCGTTAGTCCATATATGCTATCAGGAATGCAAAGTGTTGAATAACTCTCATTCTGCTCTTGAGTTAACCCCAAGCATATTGTTCGTTTTGTTCGTTTGTTCTTTCTTTTCTCCCGCTCCCTCGATTGTATTTGATGTAGTGGCAAGAAATGTGCATTACCCCTCTCAGAACTTCTAGTTGATCGCCGGCCAAGAAGTGAATGGTTAGAAGAATGATGGACGTGGGGGGTGAGAGGCGGTATCGTCACACAGGATATTCACGAGTTGTTAAAGAATATATAAAAAGATGCAAAAAATGTAAAGAATAAAGAAATTTTACACAAACTACTTTACATTCATGGCCCAGAGAAGAGGAGCCAAGGAGTCGTGGGCACATGTATCATGCATACATTACTGGAGTCAAGCTCTTATTAATACGAGTAGACACTTTTTCAGGTTGGCCTGAAGTAATCCGTGTGCCAGACAAGAAAAGTTCTTGGATTCTATGGGTCATATTTTCCGGCACACCAAAAACCCTGTTATCCGACAACGCACCAGAATTTTTCGATGAAGATCTTAATTTATGGTTGGAAAAATTAGAATGTAAACCGTATAAGACCCCGCCATACTGCCCTAAATTGAATGGGTTGGCGGAAAGAATGGTGCAGACTGTAAAAATGGGACAGAAAGCATGTTCTCAGTAAAAATGAAAAGTAGAAGTTTTTCTACCCAGGCTACTGAGAAGCTATCGCACAATACCACACGCCGGAAGACTAGAAAATCCATCAGCTTTAATGAGAAGACAAATTAGAGCTCCACTATGTCGTATTCCACAAATAAAAAAGCGTAGTACAAAAAAACCCAAAGGATCAGAGCCAGAAAGGGCAGCATTTATCTGGCAAAAAGGCCACAATACAACTATTATAGAGAAAAGGGGAATATTATATTAACCCAGGCAGATCAAACAAGCCCCCAGGATAAATATGAAGAGCAAATTAAGGAAGACATCTCTACGTATCCTTCCGTTAATGATTTATTAAAACAACCTTTACACAATGAAACGTCAGAAGACGAAATAATGTATGTTTAGTTGGGCCAGAATGAATTTGAAAACTCAGATGAAGATCAAATGATGCAAGAAGACGACTTTGATTACAGTTCAGTTCGGGAGAGACCTAGATCTCCCTTAGAAAGAAATACAGGAAAAAGACAAGAAAAGCAGAGTAACCCGATAATGAAACATTGACTTGAAGAAGTACAAGACCTACGAGGGGCATAAAACCCATAAGTTTCAGGGAAATTAATTTGGCTAATTTGCATGAGTGTGAGAGAGAGCCTATATAAGTCTCTCACACGGAATAACAGGGAAGCTCGATCAGCCTTTGCTTCGTGCAGAGGCTTTTCAGCTGACTGTCTGGCATTCGTATCGGATAGTTAATTTCCTCAAACCTCAGGGGGCCGTCCCCCCTGGCTTTAACCCTCTTCGGAGGGGTTAGGTCTATTGCCTGGCGCCTGAGGTGCTCCTCTTTAGGGGAATGCTGACGGGGCCCGAGGCATTTTTGGGAATGCCGGACGCGTCTGGGCTCCGGCCCTGCGCCTGGACCCACCTAAAAAAAAGGCCTTATACCACACTTACCCGTTTGGTGGGGCGGTTAACAAATACCGCTCGATCAGCCATTTTACATTTCGATCGACTTTGTTTGCGCGAACACGGATCTGGTCCGGTGTGCCCTGGTTGCGGCGACAGTCGGTCGAGGGGTGCCATTCTGGGTTTATCACCTGGCGCCTGATACGCCTCTCTTTAGGGAAATGCTTACAGGGCGTAAGGAATTTTTGGAGCTGCCAGGCCCGCTGAGCTTCGGCCCTGCGTCTGAAACTACCTAAAAAAAAGGCTTTGTGCCACATTCGTCCGGTGGGTGAAACGGTCGACAGATACAGCTTTTCAGTGAACTGTCTGGCATCCGTCAATGATCAATGGCAGATTTGAGGCCGAATGGGCTCCGAATTCGGCCGGGCCACCTTCAGGTGGTCAAACAGCATCATTGACACCATTGTCATCTATAATATAGCACTGGACCTCGCTGTCCAGTTTAAGCTATAGTTAGGCATTCGTGTGTGGACTATGTTTGGTTTATCAGGCCCATTATGTGGGCCGATGTCCAGCGAAGTCAAACAGGGCCTGAGCCCCGGCTCGGGTCCGACCTTCCTCTTCCCTAATCCCCACTATTATCCGACTTTCGGCTCATTGACCTTATGTCAACTCCTGTCCGGTCGTAGGCAGAGACAAATATTAAAACTTGCTTAGCCACTGCTTCGCACAGAGTCTTTTCTGCGTCCTGTCTGGCATCCGTACCGGACGGTCAATACTCAATGGTAAACTAGAGGACGAAAGCCCCCCGCTCCACAGCTTCGGCTGAGCCACCTTCAGGTTGGTGCGCTGCATTATTGACAACTTTGACACCTTTGTATAGCATTGGACTTCGCTGTCCAGTTTAAGCCTCGGATCGTGCCCAATCCTTCCTCTCCCCTAACCCTCTCTATAATGCGACTTTCGGGTCGTATGACGTTGTGTTAAGTCTTGTTCGGTAAGAGGCAGAGATGAATATAAGCTTGATTAACCACAGACTAGTGCTAACCCTGCTCATCACAACAATCACTAAAGCTAAAAAGATATAATACACTGGTTATTACTGTCACCTTCATAAAACATAAAACGGCTCATTGTAAATTCTAATTTGATTACAGTGTTGGATTTAAAAAAAAAAACGACACCCCCCACCAGAGACAATTAATAATAACATCGTTTTGGCGAATTCAGACAATTGATGACCACTTAGTATTTAGAATTAGATGTAGTGGCGTTTCTCTTGCAACCATAGCTTTCTTTTTTATGATACTTTTCAGATGTCTTATGATTTTTTAGAAAAACATCAATTGATTAAATTGGTGATTCATTTTTTTTTTAAACACGTGAAGTGATAGTCCACAATCATTGTATGACAAAATTTGCCCTTTTTCAAACTTAGATATCAGCTTACTAACGATTTGCAAGGGTTCTAATGACAAATTAGGATATAAAAGCAAGGAAAACAAATTTTTTAGGAATTTCTTATTTTTGAAAATTTCGGAGAATTTTTTCTTTTTAGAAAATTATGACTTTTCGCAACAACCATGGAAACTTTGACAACTATTATCAAAGAATATAATCACTTCCAACGTTGAAGTTGAATTACAACGTTGAAGTTGAATTACAATTTGTAGAAATAAGAATTGATTTTTGTTTTCTTTTCTTTGAGGGGGGTCTTTTTGGTCTATTTCAGAATTGGTCTATTTCTGTAAACGCCAGGATTAGAGTTGTTGTCGTGCCTAGTTTAGCACTAGTTCAGATGTATAGAGTACTCTGTGAGAACTGAACTCGGTAATAAACGACTGCTAAGCCTCCCATTGACCTAGTGGATAGAGTGTTCGTCTCCGGTCGAGTCATACCAAAGACTCACAAAATGGTACTTGATGCCACCTTGCTTAACACTCAGCATTATAAGGTATGTATCATGGTAAAGTGGAGCAATCTAGGAAAGGAGTTGCGCCCTCCCTACACCTCGGTGTGGTAGCTAATGAAAAGGGAGCCTTTGCATCGCCCTCGACTATGGTCGCTAACTTTACTTACTTTAAGCCTAACTTTTTAACTTTTCTACTATACATTTCTATAAACCCCAGTTTTATATATTTAACAAGATTTACCCAGAAAACATTGAAAATCAGTTTATACCTCCTCCTGGACTCAAAATCAAAGTTTATTTAATAGAAATTTCGATGAAAATGCCATGTATCATTGTAAAGACATAGGAGGTGCCCGTGGTGTAATGGTTATCGTCGTAGGATATGGACACGATGACACAAGTTCAAATCCTGGACCAGGCTAATTACATTTCACAAAGCACTAATACCCTTGGGAAAGGTATGAATCCAATTATTCTCCCTCCAGGTATGGAGGGCCGACTAGGTTCTACAGCCTTGGAAAGGCAACTAGTCTAGGAGAAGGAAAACTCTGAATTCAAACCTGTTAAACGCCGCTTAAAAAACTGACCTTGTGTCATATCCTGCCCGAGCGGAGGGGTTGGTAAATATGTATTATTATAAAGACATTTAAAAATTTATCGAAATCATTAAGAGTTTGGGAGGTGTCATTGTAATGTAGTGGTTAAAGCGATGAGCTGCGGAATCGTAGTAAGTGAGTTCGAACTCCAGTCGCGCTAATACGTTCATTTTCGGACAAATACCCTCGGGGAACATATGAATCCGCTAATCTTCCAAGCTATGGGTTGAATAGCATCACTGCTGTTCTTCGAGAATAATGGATTTGACATTAAATAACGTACAATGGTTGATATGCCATTAAACAAAGAAACCAATCTATTAAGAGTTTCTTGATCTATTTTCTTTTGATTAGATATTGAAAATACTTTTTATATATTCTAATATGAAAATGAATTACAAATAATTTCAAAAAACACATTGCAAGTGGTCTTACTATAAAAATGCATTAGGAATTATTTTATTATAACAATGCCTTACATAGGAATTTACTATGAAATGTATAGTAAATGATTTTTATAATAAAATCTATTGGAAATTAGTTTACTATAAAAATGTTTTGCAATCAACTTTTATTATTTAAATGTATTACAAATGAGTCTACTATAAAAATGTATTGGAAATGTTTTTATTAGAAAAGTGCATTGCAAATGCTTTAGAAACGATTTTTATAATAAAAATGTGTTGCAAATTAGTTTATTATAAAAAAGCATCGGGGATTATTTTTATAATAAAATTAATGGTGAATGAGTTTAATATAAATATCCATTTCAAATGATTTCATGATAAAAATTCATTACAAATGATTTACGATGAAAATGCAAAGCAAATTATTTCTATTATAAAAATGCACAACAAATTATTTTATAATAAAAATCCATCGCAAATTACTTTTATTATAAAATTCATTGGAAATGATTTTATTCTAAAAATACATTGCTGATGAGTTAATAAAAATTCTCTGCCAATTCATTTTATTTTAAAATGCACTGCGAATGAATTTACTTTTAAAAAATGCATTGCTAATCTTTTATTATAAAAATGCAAAGTAGTTGAAAATACACTGGAAATGACTTTTATCATAAAATGCATTAGAAGTTATTTTTATTATGAAATGCATCGGAAATAATTTTATTAAAATGAATTAGAAATTAGTTTTATTATCAAACTACATTGCAAATAACTTTACTATAAAATGTATCAGGAATTATTTTCATCATAAAATGCGTTGGATATATTTTTTATTATAAAATTCATTGGAACTGGTTTTGATTAAGAGTTCAATTCATATCTGGACTACGATTAGTAGGAAGGGAAAATCATACAGCCTTGTGCAGGAATCGAACTCAGGCCATCGAGTCTATTTCATTCGACGATAATTGTCAAATCACCAGAGTTCTTTCAGAAAACTCAGCTCATATTGTAAATTATACACTTGCCGATAGATATTTTACAGCTGAGAACAAATCATGAAATTAAAATGGCTTAAAAAAAAAAAAAAAAGACAGACAGAAATGGTTTCCTGTGGTGATTCGACGCATTGTCTCCTCTCTTTCATTTATGTTGGAAGGCTTGAATATTTGCGTTGTCACTCAAAAGCAGACGAGCGTTTCTTTGTCCCACGCATGCGCAAAAGAAAACATCAGCCTCGATATTTTATACGAATGAAACGTCCATTTTGTTTTTCATTTCTTTATGATTTTCTGTGTGCGTTTTTGTACTTTCTCTACGAACCATTTTATATCACCCGACAACCGTCTCTTTTACAGCAAACAACGACTGAGATATAGCAGACGAGCCGTGTTCGGTGGTACACGGACCTTCTCGTGTGGACTCGTTCGCGAGTTCTCACTTGTGACCTGAGGTCAACACTTCTTAGCCTCAGGGGGCCGTACTGCGAGGCTTTCACCATCTCCAGCAGGACCAAGTTTATTGTTTGGTGCCTGAGACGTCCTGTAAGGAAATATCAACGGAGCTAAGAACTCCAGCACCACCGGTCATAAGGGCTTTTATCCGTGCGTTTCTCCCACTTTAAAAATGCATTGTGCCATATAGCATATTGGGGGGAAATGGACAGATACCACTATCTTATAACACCCCTAGTCACCTTGGGCAGTAGAATATACCGACTACATCTCTGCGTAGGGGTAACCCCGTCAATGAGTATCCTGGATGTGACATTAAACAATATGAAGGGGAGGCTCCAGTAATAGTAGAGCTTTGGGCAATGTGGAATACTCCTTAATTGTCATTACTCCCAGATCCACTCTTATCCAGAGGGGTGGTACCTGACAATGTACCGTATTTATACAAGCACCGGACAACCAACATTTGAAAATGTGATGATTAAAAATATTATCATAAATATATATTATCATCATCATGTCGGGCTGCGAGCACGCATTTCCCCCACCTCTCTCTCTCTCTCTCTCTCTCTCTCTCTCTTGCGTGCACGCGCGCCATTCGTCTCAATTATCCTTCGCTTCCGGCAGGTCTTTCAGGTTACATCCTGGGTCCGTACAGACCTATTGTAGATATGTTCTCGCTGGTCATGCTACACTTGCGCGTCTGTGTGAAGGGGTCCATCGGAGAACGTCGCTTATGAGTTCGTCTTTGCTTCTTCAGCAGTGTTCCGCATGTCTTGTTCGTCTGATTTGGATGGTCTTCGAGATGGGTGGTAGGTAGTGGTACAGCTGCCGTTTTTTGGGATGTAGCTTCCAGGATTTGTTTAATATAGCTTGTAGCATCCTTGCACAATCGCCGTGAAGCTTTTTCGCTGTACACTTTGTCAGTTCAGCGTCCAAATGGTGCATACATACAGTTGTATGGACACGACTGCCGATCGGTCTGACTTCTATATGACCGATAACCTATCGATAGCTGTCAAATGCCTTCGCTAGTCGTGTATCGATGTTATTTCCGGTAGATGAGACGCTGTTATATAGTCACATATGCAGATTCACATCTACATACATGCACATATGTAGAATAATTCACAACGACACAATGAATTAATCAGACGCAATGACAAAGACAGACGCAGTAATAAACGACGCAATAAATTAATCAGACGCAGTAATGAACGATGCAGGAAGAGTTCTTTACAAATATATTTTACCTCTCACTTTATTGCAAGGGTTCGAAAGGGTTGTTCAAGGGTTGCATGTGAGAGGGAGCTGGAGATCGAACATAAACTGTAATATCTTGACCCCACTATTATGACCGTCACGTTGTGTCTTTCTCGTTCTTTTGATGCTCAACCGGAGGCCTAGGGCCCACTCATCAGGGCCCAAAGTCCCCTTCGGCCTGATGTGGCTTTCCCTACCACATTTCGTCTATAACTCCGTCCGATCTTCAACTCAACTGCCCCTGCCACTGCCAACTGCTCTGGCTCGTCGAAGTCAACTCAATTATATAATCATTCGACGCCCACTCGATCTTTGAAATCGAATGTTTAATCGTCATCAAGCGGAAATAACTGTCATGCAGTTCAGAGGTCACTCTCTTCTGGTGCATTACTCTGTAATGTACCATGGGAATTACCTTGTCCCATTTCATCAGCCAACTTCCGCCCACGCGATTTCCTCTCCTAACTGCCATTGGAATGTGTGCATTACCTTGGAATAGCATTTTTTGGGCCGGGTCGAAGGTCAAAACATAACAACGCTTCCCTTTTTTATTTCATCTTCACGTCCACAATACGAACATTTTAAAAATCTTTATCACCCTCCTGTTGCCATAAAGAGATCTGTTATCTCAACGGTGGTGCCCGCGGTGTAATGGTTATCGTCGTAGGAAATGGACACAGCGATACGAGTTCAAACCCTGGACGAGATTGATTGCATTTCACATAGCACAAATACCCTTGGGAAAGGTATGAATCCAATTATTCTCCCTCCAGCTATGGGTAAATAGTAGGGCAGAATGAGTTCTTCAGCCGAGTTACTGCTTGACTGAACAGAATAGTTTGAAATAGAAATGTTTTTCACAATTAAACTGTAAGTACATTTAAACTGCGTACTTGTGCTTAACTGAATTATTTGAAATTGAACTGTTTTTGGCATTGAAACTGTACTTACACTAAACTGAATTGTTATATATAACTGCTTGAATAGTTTGAAATAGAAATGTTTTTGACAATTAAACTGTGTACTCCCGCTAAAATAAATTGTTTTAAATAGAACTGATTATTTACATAAAAATGGATTTGGTGTTAAATAACCAACAAAGGTTGATATGCCATAAAACACAACAAACCAAACCAACGTGTAATCTCAAATTCTACCCTTTTTCCTTGTCGGTTTTGAGCTTTTTAGTTCTTACGCTCGCAGCAAAATATCATTGCCACATACGATAAAATCGGGATCCTTGAGAGACAATTGATATCCTATCGGCAACGCCATTGTTATACTGTGCACGGCTGACACTAGTTAGTGGCTAATCGAGCGGTATTTGACCAACGTCCCATCAGACGAACGAGTGTAGCACGAGGCCTTTTTTAGGTGGGTCCGGGCGAAGAGTCATGACCCAGACGCGTCCAACGGCTCCAAAAATGCCTCGGGCCCCGTCAGGTTGCTTCAGGCACCACCAATAAACCTAACCCTTCTAAGGATGGTTAAAAACTGGAGGGACGCTACCCTGAGGCTAAAGGAATTAACCTTCCGGCACGAATTCGAGACAGGCTGCTGAAAAGCCTCTGCACAAAACAAAGGCTGATATTTATCACTGCCTCCCACCAGACAGGACTTGACACAAGGTTAATGACCCGAAGGTCAATTATGGTGAGGATTAAGGCGAGGGGAAGATCGGACACGAACTGAGGCTCGAACCCTGCCAGACTACGCTGGTCATCGATGTGGGCCTGATGAACCTAGCTGGACATGGACTCAAACTGGGTCCAGGCACGTATACCTGATTATAGCTTGAACTGGACAGCAAGTTCCAACGCTATATAAGAGGAACAAAGGTGTTAAGGATGCAGCTCGTCCACCCGAAGGTGGCCCAGCCGAAGTTGGAGGCCTTTCGGCCTCGAGTCTGCCATTGGTTTCGATACCTGTCCGGCACGAATGCTAGACAGTCTGCCGAAAAGCCTCTGCTCAAAGCAAAGGCTGATCGAGCGATATTTGATGAACGTCCAACCAGACAGACGAGTGTGGCACGAGGCCTTTCTTTAAGTGGGTCCGGGTTCAGGGCCGTAGCCCAGATGCGTTTGGTGGCTCCAAAAATGCCTCGGGCCTCGTCGGCGCCCAAGTGCCAGGCAATAAACCTTACCCCTCCGAAGAGGATTAAAACCTGGGGAGACGGCTCCCTGAGACTCGATGAAATTAACCATCCGGCACGAATGCCTGACTGTCTGCTGAAAAGCCTCTGCACGAAGCAAAGGCTGATCAAGCTTCCAGCTATTCGCAGTGAGAGACTTATATCAACTCTCTCTGACACTTAGGCAAATTAAGCAGGTTAATTTACCAACACCACCACAGGTATGGCAAATAATAGAGGAGAAATGAAGAATAAATATCAGTCGTGAGACCAACAACCTTATCCGTTAAAAATACTACTTACGTTCACCTCGAGAATTAGACATTTACGACAAAAATTTCACCCCAATATAGTGTCGTATTGGCACGCTGTTGTTGTCGGCTCGGAGACGCTGATGCCTTTTGTCACAGGAACTTCTGATGAAGCAATTGTTAAAAGCCTATTGTAAACAGGATACGTTTTAAAGACAAACGATTCTCATTCGGATGAGTTTGCGACTCCTGTGTGTAAAAGCAACTGAAAGTATTTTGTTCGTTTGACCTGGGATTGAGGAATCAGACCTAACCTAAACTGGATACGCCAGCAGATTCAGACAAAATATCAACTAGACTAGAAACGTACATATGAACGTATATACCCTCTTGGCGTAAAATATCCCTATATAGGTTGAAAAACCGTTAAAATCAGTCAATCAACCAGAATCACAAATTTGTATATTGTTAAATGATATCAACTATTCCAATCAAATACAAAAAATTCTTTTCAGTTAAATGGTTTCAAGTATTCGTAACAAATATTAATAATTCATTTTAATGAAATCATTTGTTTGCACACAGTTATTTATACCTAATACTAATAATTTTCAAACAGATCCATTTGGACCCTAACAGGCCAGAGTGGAGTTGACCTGGCTGTAATGACGGTAAAGGAGTAGCGAAAACTCTACAGAGCACTGGAACTGGAGCCACACCATCAGCTCCAGTTTATTGTCATGTTGAGAACACTTGGTTGCACACAGTTATATGATAAAAAACATCAGAATCTAATAGAAATAATCTACATAAAGTTGTATTGTATCCCATGAGTCAGGAACCTAGCCGAATAAGTTTATTAACAAGATATTAAAAAAAAGATTTGACGGATTTGGATTTTAGAAGAATCAAAACAGTACATTACAAATGTGTTGGTTGGCAGAAATGGATTTTGAAGGGAAGTATAGATCAAGGATATGTTATTTTGATGGGAAAGAACCGTCAAAAACGTATTATTTGAAGAGATGGGGAAAATATATTGGTTTTTGAAATTTTTTTAAAAGGACCAGAGCAAATATAAGCGAATTGTTATGTCAACGAAACAGGCGAATTCGACGGAAGATTTGGCCCCGAAGGTCAGGGCCTCTCAGTCAAGCAAGTGGCTGAGTACAATTTTTCGGTTGAAACCATGGAGTTAAAAGAAGATGTCCTAAAAAATTCAAATGTGGAAAAAAAATTATAACATTTCTGATTTAATATCTTGCGAGCATAGAATTAGTAATAATTTCAAATTTGGGGAATAACGCTCCTTTTGGGTAAAAGTGAGAGTGAATTGAATAATAAAAAGTTGCAGCAAATTGAGGGGGCGGGATTAATTACTGAAATTCACATTAGGAGGAAGTTGATATTGTTAATAACTTCGCTAGCCACCGTCCCCCAGATGAGAGAAAATGCATATACACAATATTTTGAGAGTTCAGTGGGAAACCAGCGTAAGACAGCTATTAGACTTCACACCGCTCAAGGATCTAGCCTTACTCCACTCGACCCAGGGTTGGAAGAAATGGAGAAAGCCTAAGATAATACAACACTTTGAATGAAGCGAAAGACTGAGATAATACTTTATTTCGATATCGCCAGACTCGTGAACGTAGAAAAGTGAAACCTGAGATACTGCGATGTTTTGGGATAATCTGGCACAGGAACTCTCGGAGATAAAAAAAGAAAAAAAGCGAAGAGCCAACGACAATTCGACCCTTTGAAAGAAGCGAAGATAGCCTAACGTAATACAACACTTGCGAAATAATTCGATACTTTGAGGCGACCTTGAGCTGGACTCGTGAGGGTTGAGAAGCGAGAAGAAATTAGTGTAAATACTACTTTAAATCATCTTGTATCCGACCATCAGGGAACCGAGAAAAGCTGAGAATTAAAGATTAGGAAAGGCAACCATAACCGCCATTTGAGATATTCTAATTCCCGACAATAGAAAGCCACAAAAGAAAAGCCTAAAACTTATACGATAAATTGAGTGGCCTTGTGCCTGATTTGAATGCCGATAAACTGCCGATGACTACAAACTCCAATCTCATGGATGTGTGTATATATGTTATATTTTTAAAGACATTTTCTTACTTAATATTATTATTGTTACTGCTGTGTTTTGTTCTCTGTTTGTTGCCATCGACATTTATTTTTGCTTTCTTAATTGCGTGGTCTCATCCGTCTACACATTGACTAGCGACTGATTAGCGATTTATCTGCTGTCTGGATCTAAAATACAACGTGGGCAAATAAGTGAATTAGTCGTGTCATCGGAAGACATAACCAGACAATCAGAACGGTCAGCAGATTGAAAGCGGAATCCCCCAATGGTTGGGTGTACTGTCAATTTCTAGTATTCCTATCTAATGCTAATAATTAATATACAATTATATGGTCTCAAGAAATTATTTCTATTTAAGAATAAATTGTTTGTATATCGTTATATTCAATTATACGATTATATATATATTTATGGACCCCTTCACATGGACATGCCAGTGTTGGCCGACCAACAAAAACTTACCTAAAAAAGCTATGTGCAGAAACACGATGTAGTCTGGAAGACCTGCCAGTAACGATGGATTATAGGGACGAATAGGGTGACAGAGTCAGAGAAATCTGTGCTAGCAGCGTGACTTGATGATGAGGATGAGAATGATACACACACACACACACAAATATATATATATATATATATATATATATATTCTTGGTTTGTTCTCCATTTTAAGCAAACCCCACACTTCTTTCCATCAAAAATTTTTAGAAACTACTCACATCAATCCACGCAGCCATCCCTCGAAAGAGAGAATGTTTGTTTGGACCTAATGTAAGTAAAAGTAAAGTTAGTGACCTTAGTCGAGGGTGACCCCAAGGCTCTCTTTTTGATAGCTACTACACCGATGTGTTGGGGAGGGAACTATTCCATTCCCTGGAATGTTCCTCTTTACCCTTGATCCTTTCCTTATAATGCTGAATGTTAAGCAATGTGGTATCTAGTACCATTTTTTGAGTCTTTGGTATGACTCAACCAAGGATTGAAACCCCGGTTTCCCGGGCCATTGGCGAACACTCTACTCATTAGGCCAATGTAGTTTCTAATCCCTTTTATTTCTCTATTCCCTACAAGTTTATATTTATAAATCGTATTACTTAACTGATTATCTCTGAGGAGCGAGGTCGGAAAAATATTCGTTAGTCCTTTTCTTTTTCATCTTTTAGTTTTGATTTTCATCATGGTCAATGAATATGGTCTTTTAAAATAAATAATGGCTTGTGTTTTATTGCATGCCACCTTTGTGATATATTTCTTTCTAAATCCTGTCAATATATATATATATATATATATATATATATATTTATATAATTAGAAATTGAATAGTTTGTACGTCACAGTTTAAAACGAGCTAGAAATTATTTATTTAGAGAGTTAAATGGTTCCAAGCATGGCTAATATAACATTTATACTTTCACTTCCTCACAGTTAAATGGTTTCGAGTATTGCCATTCAATATTAATAATTCTGTTTGTACACAGTTAAAGGATTTCAAGTATTGATATTCAATGGGTAAATACTAGGGCAGGTTCTTCAGCCTTTGTGAGGCAACTACTTTAGGAGAAGGAAAACTCTGAATTCAAACCTATTAAACGCCGCTTAAAAATTGACCTTGAGTCATATCTTGCCCGAGCGGAGGGGTTGGTGAATATAGATATTCAATACTAATAATTCGAATCAACATTATTCATTCGTTTGCACATCGTTAAATGGTTAAATAGTTCTACGTGACCCATAGACGCGACCCTAAAAGGTACTACGACTCCGGGTCAGAGTAGATATGAGAGTAATGGCAATGAAGGGGTACTACCCATTCCCCAAAGTTTTGGACCGAAACCTTATCATACGATAGTTTAATGCCATATCTAGGACATCCGTGGATGGTGGGAGACTTTTCCTTCAGCAGAGTGCAGACTACGTATTCTAAAACCTCAGTCGATTAGGCCGGGTCTTTTTAGGGCTATTACATATATATATATATATATATATATATATATATATATATACAACATTTTGAGTTAGATTAATACAGAGATAAATTGAGAAATATGAATGAACGTAAATATATAAAAATTATTTTAGATAGACCGATAGGAACAAATAAAGGATCATAATTCTTAAATTGATTTAAGCATAAAAAAATTCGTCATCGATAAACATGCCCTAAAACCAACCAACCAACTAACCAACCGACTGTCGTTTCCGTGGAAGCAATTAGTTATTAGTTAAATTACTTTCGGAGCAATACTATTTAAAAAGTAGCAATGAATTTTGAAAGATTATATTAGTAAGTTGCCTGTAAACTTGCTCTCATAACTCGACTTTTGCACAAGTAAATACGGTGTATCTTCTAATTTGAAGACATCATCATCATCATCATCATCATCATCATCATCATGTCGTGCCGCTAGCACGGATATCCCTGACCCTCTCTCGCCACTTCTCCCTATCGTTCATCGCCTCTGGCAGGTTTTCAGGGCTACGTCCCGTATCCTCACATAGCTGCTGTATGTCTGTTCGAGCTGGTCGTCGTGCTTTTGCTTGGCCACACGCGGGGGTCCATCGGAGTACATCACTTATGAGCTCGTCTCTGCTTCTCCAGCAATGTCCTGAGTGTCTGGTTCGTCTAACTTGGATAGTTTTCGTGATTGCTCGCAGCATTCTTATGTAATTGCCGTCTAGCTTCTTCTTCAGCCGTTTTGTTAGCGTCCAAGTAGTGCAGTATATAGCAGATATAGCAGTATCGAATTGAGATAAACCTGAATCGTTTGAAAACATTTTATCGTATGAATTTAATAGGTTTTAATATTTCAGCTTGGTTTTCCAAATGAGTTTGTAAGGAGAAGTATACATCTATCTCTTCTCTTCGATGTGTGCGTCTGCTCGTGTCGGTGAAAGGGAGGAGGGTTGCTTGCGCGTTTCTCCCTGATGTTAGAAGCGGGGTTGGTAGCAGCGAGTATAGTGCCTGGAGCATGTTATGTATGGACATATGTTCAGTTGTGCATACGCACGGCTTGGTGTCTCGTAAGAGGGTCACGGGTCACGTGGTTTTGCAAAGATGTAACATATGTTCCTCACGTACTCGGCAACGGTGTCTGGAGATCTGATCTTCATGATAGTAACTATGGAAATCTCTACCCCCAACCCTGAATCCTCCTTAACTCGAGACAGGAGTTTAAAGGGGAAGGAAAGAAACGAACCCCCATGAAATAATTTTAGAATTTTGGAAGCAATTATTCTTATTTGCTTTAATTTTGAATTTTTAATCTACTGTGAAGGAAGGTCAATTATTGTTATTAACTAGCTTTGCGTTAGGTCATTTTGGTGGTTTAATTGAGATAAGAAGGCTTAGATTGATTGGTTGTGTTTTATCGCATACTAAACCTTATAAGTTATTTAATGCCAATTCCTGTTTGTGTGTATATATATATATATATATATATATATGTATATATATATACATATATATATATATAAGTATGTATATATATATGATGTATATATATATATATGTGTGTGTGTGTGTGTGTGTGATTTGTAAATGAATAGTTTGTAGGTATCTTTTTTAAACGATCAAGAGCACATTTGCTTACACACCGTTAAATGACTTCAAGTATTTCTATCTAAAACAAATAGTTCTATTTACCCTCAGTAAAATGCCACTGGTTATTGCTGTCTTATACTAATTTATGAAGCATTCCTTTCTGATTTAATATTTATCAATTGTTTGAATACAATTAAACGGTTTAAAATATTGCTGTCTGACACAAACATTTTTAATTAATAATGATAATAATCATATCAAAGCAAGAATAGATAAGACTCAACAAAATAGCAAATGCAGGCTATGTGGTGACAGAAATGAAACCATCAATCACATAATAAGCAAATGCTGCAAATTAGCAAAGAGGGAGTATAAGTCGAGACACGACTGGGTCGGCAAGGTGATTTACTGGAAAATGTGCAAGAAATTTAAATTTGACCTTACTAACAAATGGTATTTGCACAATCCAGCACCTGTCCTAGAAAATGCCACGCATAAACTCCTATGGAACTTTAACATACAAACGGATCACCTAATCCCGGCCAGAAGACCAGATCTAATAATAATCAACAACAAAAAAAGAGAACTTGCAAAATAGTCGACTTTGCTGTCCAGGCTAATCACAGAATAAAACTGAAAGAATGTGAAAAGAAGGATAAGTACCGTGACCTTGCTAGGGAATTGAAAAAACTGTGGAACATGCAGGTGACAATTATACCAATTGTAATTGGTGCGTTTGGAACAGTAACTAAAGGATTACAAAAAGGACTGGAGGACTTGGAAGTTGGCGGACGGGTGGAGACCATCCAAACGACAGCATTATTGAGAACGGCCAGAATACTGAGAAGAGTCCTGGAGACTTGAGGAGACTTGCTGTCACTCAGACTCCAGTGAAAAAACATCGGCTAACGCTGATGTGGAAAGCTCTAATGAGTGAATAATAATAATAATAATTGACACACACAAACTCCTATGGGACTTTGATATACAAATGGATCACCTAATCTCGGCCAGAAGACCAGACCTTATAATAATCAACAAAAAAAAAAAAAAGAAAGAAAATCAGCAAAATTGTCGACTTTGCTGTCCTGGCAGACCACACAATAAAACTGAAAGAATGTGAAAAGAGAGATGAGTACCGCGACCTTGCTAGAGAATTGAAAAAAACTATTGTGATTGGTGCTATGGGCACGGTAAAAAAAGGAAGATTTGGAAGTTGGCGGCTGAGTGGAGACCATCCAAACAACACCATTATTGAAAACGGCCAGAATACTGAGAAGGGTCCTGGAGACTCAAGGAGACTTGCTGTCTCTCTATCTCCAGAGAAAGACCATCAGCGTACGCTGATGTGAAAAACTCTAATGAATGGTAATAATCCATAATACAAAACTGACTGCCATTTCGGGTTTGAGTTGACCTTGGAAAAGTGTCAATTAAGGGTTACTCCACATCCTCCAAACTTCCATGGATTGACCCTCGTTGGAGATGGAGTTCTTACTCTTCTGCAGAAAATTTTACGGCCCCGGCTGACTGGGAAGGAAGCCTCTGTTAGTTGCAATAGATGCTATAAGTTTGACTTATTAAGGATTGTTCGTTTGGTTTGCGTTGGCCAGATTTTACCTCTAACCAATTGTTCATCTTTTACCATGGAGCAATTAGATCTTACATCTTGCATATTACTTTCTTACAAATCGGCAATAACTATCACGAAGATTGGATGAAAAGTCCATAAGCTGACCAAGACACTCTCAAGAAATGTAACCGAGAGATTTTTTTTCAACATAGTCCCCCTAGCGGCCTTCGCAATTATTCCTCGGTGTTGCAGTACTTCGACCATAACATCATAGGAAATGTTCAGCCTTAAAACAAATGACATTGTATCATATCCTACCCGTGGGAGAGGGGTTGGGTAGATACAGACATTGCCTCTCAATCTCAGTAACAATAACAACAAACATGGTCCTGGAAGATCAAAAAACAGAGTATGTATTTACGTAATGAATGAGATGTAGGTTAGATTTGAGCCTCTCGAGATCAAGGGTTCTTTTGGTTTAGGTGTTAAAGCAGCAGGTGTTATGTAAAGATACATGTATGTGTAGCGGTTCACTACAATGTGCAGCATTATATATTCATGCAGTTTTTAGTAATTGAGTAAAGTTTGGTAAAAAATAGAACCTAATAATAACCGTTTTTATGACATGATATTCCGCCAGAAATAAAATGCTGGCAACTTTGGTTTAGAGGACAGATAACTTTTTATTAAAAAGCTATCAGAAGTCTACTTATTTATAATACACACACACACATACACGCACATATATATATATATAGAGAGAGAGAGTGAGAGAGTGAGAGTGAGAATCATAACGTTCTCTCTATTCATAAGCTGAGAGAGAGAGAGAGAGAGAGAGAGAGAGAGAGAGAGAATTATAAAGCTTTGAAATCCCTTACTTGGAGTTTCATAAGGAGCGCTCAATCATCAGACGGACTTCAAGAGTTTATAATTCTCATATCTTTTTGAATTTTATACTTATTCTGTCATAACAGCATCTAGTTCTTCTTTTACACAAGTGATTTTTAATTATGTACATATATATATATATATATATATATATATATATATATAATTATTCAAACAGACGTTTCATTATCCATACTTTTCTCCAAATGTGAATAAATTAAACATAAAACATCCATTTGATTAATTGTATTGAACATAAAACAGTGGTATATCAATATCAGAAAGAGAAGGCATCGCTCATTAAAAGTAAATGATTATGATAAATGTAGCTTTTGTAAGACAACCAGTTGCAGAGAAGGAAAAAGATGTTAAAACCAGGAGCTAAAGTTCTTAAGACAAAGAGATGTTTTGCTTAACTTAATTCTGGAAAATTCTGTGACGTCACCAATGCAAAGGTTGCAGAAATTTGGGCAATATCTGTGTCGTAAAGAGTGAAAACCTTTGTAACATGGACAACTATAAGATTCGGATGGCATATATATATATATATATAGTTATCCACAGACTGACTGTTTCGTTGTATCACAACTTATCAGTGTGGCTAGACACACGGGTTGCCTCAAAGCTGGGATAGAAATCCGGCCAACTTTACGTCAGCCTGATGACATAATCTCACAGCCATCCGCAATCCCAACGTAAACAAGAGAATTTACCGTATATGTTTTAAATGTTGCCATTTGTTTACATTTTATGCAAACGGAGACTGGAGTGCTCAGTTCATTGGATGAGCTTTGTATTTAGCGAGTGGTAACCGTTAATTCTTTCGCAAGAGTTTTTAACCCCTGCTGGCGGGGAGGATATATATATATATATATATATATATATATATATAACATGTTGTGTTTGTTAGATGAGGAGATAAATAAATAGAATGAAAAAAAAAATTTTATATAAATATGGACCAAGATAGAGAAAAAAAAAAATGCTAGCTATTAAAAGAGATTAAAAAACGAAAATCCTTAAATAACTATTTAAAAAATAGTCAACTCAGGATAACATGAGCTCCTTAGAAATACCGGCGAGCAGGAGAAGAGCTCTGAATACAAACTCCTACTAAAATGTCATGGGCTCTTCTAATAGTCTAAGGTTCATTACTCCCCATTTCTTATAGAATCTAAGGAAGGCCTGATTCTAACAGCATACAGAGAAAAAGACTGAAGAGCTGATGAAATTATATATATATATATATATATATATATATATATATTTATATATATACATTCAGTTTATATCTCTCTATCTGTTTACAATCTGCAAAGAAACCTGTGTGCGTGGGGTCTTCGGTGATGTAAGTCTCCCACTTTGCATAAACGCACAATGCATTTTCGGAACAGCTGCATTTCACAAAACAAGGGGACGGTTTGCCTGTTGAACTGCAGGAGATTTACTGAGATCCACAGGCCGAATACAAATAAACGTTAGTCAATGTAAATGCAGCTGTCGATGAGAAGGAATATACATCGGCTTAATTCAAACAATGGTTGTCACACACACACACACACACACACACACACACACACATATATATATATATATATATATATGAATATATATATATATATATATGAAAAAGAAAGACAAAAAAAGCAGTTCGGAAAATCCGATTAACATATTTTATTAGAAGACAAGCGTTATGGGAATTAACTTTTGACCAGAAAATATATTAAAGGAGTGAGAAACGTAAAAATTTATGTCGACAGGATGAACATTCAATTAATTAAAAAAAAATCTGTTACGGCCAATTCACTTCATTTTTACTGCTTATGCCTTCCAGCATTTCGCATTATTATTACTTCTAAATTTTTCAGTTTTATTTTCAGTTTCTTAAAATCCTTCTTCAGGTCTTTAGCAAAGACCAAGCTTGAGGGAAGGTAGTGATAACATGCATTCAATGCATTAAATCTTTTTGTTTTTTGCAGCCTCTTTTTTGGTGATATTTTTTAATTACGTTGATGGTACTCTCCTCAGGAAATGAGCAGTCCTGCAAATTGCATTTTTGTATTTCGTATTGGCGTTGACTGCCAGGTATCTTGTTAATGTTTATATCTGTTCCTTTCTTGATCCTGCCCAAGGCTCCCACTGTCACCGGCACGGTGGTAGTTTTAAGGGGACACATTTTTTTATTTCTTTTTTCAAGTGTTTGTATCTATTTTATTATATTCTTTGACTAATATGTTATAATGTGATGGCATTTACATATCAATTAGAAATTTTATGCATCTCATTCTGCTGGACAGATTCCGGTTTTTACATATACCATTTGTTAACATGGTCAAATTTCAGTTTCTTGCACAATTCCCTGGGATCATCCATTCCACCCAATCATGCTTAGTACTGTACTTCTTTTGTTTTAGTTAGGTACATTTGTTTATCATGTGATTGACCGTTTTATCTTATTTTTACCTTATGATCTCATCATCATCATGATGTCGTACTGGTAGCACGGATATCCCTGACCCTCTCTCGCTACTTTTCCCTATCGTTCATCGCTTCTGGCAGGTCTTCTGGACTACATCCCGAATCCTCACATAGTTGCTGAATGTATGTTCGTGCTGGTCGTCCTGCTTTTGCTCGGCCATATGTGGGGGTCCATAAGAGTACATCACTTATGAGCTCGTCCCTGCTTCTCCAGCAGAGTCCTGCATATCTGGTTCGTCTAACTTGAATAGTTTTCGTGATGGGAGGCAGGTGGCCGTACAGTTGGTGACTTGTTGGGTGTTGCCGCCAGGACTTGTTCAATATTGCTCGCAGCATTCTTGTGTAATTGCCGTCTAGCTTCCTCTCCAGCCGTTTTGTTAGAGTCCATGTAGTGCAACCATATAGCAGTATCGATGCGACCGCTGCCTGGAAGAAACTGCGTTTCATTTTATCGGTTAGGTCTGATTTCAATATAATCGATAGCCTATTGATAGCTGTCCATGCCTTCGTTAACCTCGTGTCGATGTCCTTTTCGGTTGATGCGACGCTGCTTCCTAGGTAAGTGAATTTGTCTACTAGTTTAAGAGGGGTTCCGTCTAGAGTGGAGATGTCACCCATTTGATTATAGCACATATATTCCGTTTTGTGTGAATTGACATAGAGGCCTATGCCTGTGGCTGCTCGTTCCAAACTATGCAGTAAAGTTTCGGCTTGGTTGGGTGTATTTGCTAGTATCGCTATGTCATCGGCGTAGTCGGCGTCAGTAATTGTTTTTGCGGGGTACCTTTTGCTTCTTTTCTTCGTCAGTTCGAAGCCATTCTCTTTGATTTTGTCAATCGATGTTCTAAGTACGTAGTCTAGACAAATGATAAAGAGGTATGGGGCTAGTGTGTCCCCTTGTAGTACTCTACGTGTAGCTTATTATGCATTTTTGCTTAACATAATAAATTCTTATGGCATTGTTTTGTGTTGTTGTTAAAAAAGATTTAATTTCTCTTTTGATAGTTCCTTTTCTTAGGTCAGTTTGTCTTTCTTCCCATTTCTGTTTCCATGCTTTTTGTTGCTTTTCTATTCGGTTGGTTGGGTTTTATGGTATATCAACCTTTGCAGGTTATTTTATGCCAAATCCATTTTGTAATATAAATGTACATTTCTATTTCAAACAATTTATTTTAACATGAGTACTCAGTTTATTGTAAAAACATTTCTATTTCTAGCTATTCAGTTTTGTCAAACAGTTCTAATTCAACCAATTTAGTTTAGTATAAGAATAGATTTTGTTTACAAACAATTGAATGTCAAAACAGTTGTATTTCAAACAACTCAATTTAGCATGAGTACAGTTTCAATGTCAAAAACAGTTATATTTTAAACAATTCCGTCTAACATACAAAAACACAGTTTAGTTTTATTTGGCCAATAGATAGAACCCTATCAGGTGCTACCACTCCGAGCCAAAGTGGACCTGGGAGCAATGGCACTGAAGAGAAACTCTGAATTCCCCGAAACTCCAGCATTACTTGAGCCTCACCATCAGATTGTTTAGTGTCATATCGAGACACTCTTGGTGGGGGTCTCACCCCTCTGCAGAGATTCAGTCAGTGTATTCTACAGTCCCAACCGACTGGGCAATTTTCTATCTGGTTTTCCTTTGCCAATACTGTTGTTCATGGTTGCTGTGATTAGTCTTTCTTAGCTCTTTTTATTGTGCTCGAATCCATTTATTAATACATCTACGCAGTCCTTAATTCGAGCTAATCCTCTTCTTCCTTCTTTTCTTGATACATATAGTCTGTCTATGTCATCTATCGGATTTAAGGCTTTGTGTATAATTATTAATTTCATTGTCCTTTTGTTCATCAGTCATTCTTTGTTCACTTTAAGGATAGTCCAGAGTACCTTACAAGTTGAAATGCCCAGATCCCTTCTCTGCAGAGTTTGGTTTCGTGAAGTTTTCTTGCTCGTTTCGGGTACCGTCTTACTTTTTCTTTCATCTACGTTTGTTTGATGGTATCCGCTTCAAACATTCCCAAGTACTTTTAGTTTTTCTTCTCTCGAAGCGTTCTGTTTCTTTTCGAGTTTGAAAGTTCTATTTCTTCCATTTTTGTTTTCTCCACCTTTCATTTTAATCATGGTACATTTTTCTATTCTAAATTCCATTCCCATACCCTGGCTGTATATTCATATCTGTATTAATGTATCCAGTTCTTCATTTTTATAAAGAGCTTGATATCGTCCAGGTACATAAAGTGATTAATCTAATCTTTAGTCTTTTTAACAATTAGTTGCCCCCAGTGCACTTACGAAGTATATGACTGAGTGGAATCGTTGCTATTACAAATGATAATGGCGAGAGGGAATCTCCCTAGAAAATGCCTCTGCAGATTTTTACCTCTGCTAAAGGTTTTCCACCTACTATTAATTCCTTTCCTATTTTTCATGGCTTTCATGATGAAGTTGATGAATTTCTTGGATATTTTTACATTTTAAGACATCTTATTCAAATTTGCGGGAATATATCATAGGTCTTTTGTAATCAATTCAAGCCATGGCTACATCTTTCCTCCTTATTGAGGTCTCCTTAAGAATGTGCTGATTTATGTACAGTAGATCATCTGTTCCTCTTGTTCCCTTTGTAGTATCCTTTCGAAAAGAGCCCACAACATACAAGAGAGTAAAAGTTTTTCCTCTCCAATTAGTGCTTTTAGGATTAGCCACATTAGAAGTAGACCCGTTTTTCGTCTGTACTTACTGAGGGTGTTTCCTTTTTGGGGGTATTTCTGGATCAGGGTAGTTTATCCCTTAGTTATCAATTTGGGTATACTTGTATCTAGGCATTTGCACTATGGTAGAGCCAGTCTGTCATCGATGCCGGTGAATTTCTAAAACCAGAATACATATATCCCATAATAGCCTGACGTTTTCTAATTCGCAACTATTTTGAGACTGTAGGTTTAAGTCCGCCTCAGGCCCATCTTTGAGTATTTATAATTCTTATTTCATATTACTTATCAATTAGACTTTTCAACTATGTTTTTTGTTCCCATATTTTACTCCAAAATTGTTTTCCTTCCTTTGCATCCGGTTGTTAGTTTGCCGTCTTGCATTCTCCATTGATAAGTAAAGTTGGTGACCATAATCGAGGGGGACTCGTCGGCTCCCTTTTCAATAACTACAACACAGATGTGTAGGGATGGCGCAACTCCATTCTCTGGATTGCTCCACTTTACTCTTGATTCTTACTTTATAATGCTGAGTGTTAAGCAAAGTGTATCTAGTACCATTTTTTGAGTCTTTGGTATGACTTGACTTGAGATTGAACCCTGGTCTCCCGGACAAATGGCGAACACTCAATTCGCTTTACTTTTACTCCACTGATATGTTGGTTGAATTATTTTCATTATTTTGAAATATTCTATTTTGATTGTATTGTTTGACACTATCCCGGTATCTTTTGAGTCTCCCTTCTTTCGTCAATATCTTTTGATTTATCTCTTCAGGTTGCATTACCTGACTTATCTGCCGATTGATTTTGATGTTTTCGTTCCAATATACCCTTGCGTGTTTTCCTTTCCCTCGTTGTCACAGTTTCTTTACCTGTCCTTCTAGCCTAATTTCCCATCCAGGTTTTGTATTTGTGTTCGGGTTCTTTAGGTTTGTTGTGGTTTTTGGGTTCTATGGCATATCAACCCTTGCAGGCTACTCAACGCCAAATCCACCTTAATGCAAATAATCAGTTTCATTTCAAACAATTCAGTTTAGCGTGAGTACACTGTTTAGTTGTCAAAAACATTCCTCTTTCAAACTATTCAAGCAGTTATATATAAGAATTCAGTTTAGTGTAAGTACAGTTTCAACATCAAAAACATTTCAATTTTATGTAATTCAGTTTAGCACAAGTACCCTGTTTAAATGTAAGTACAGTTTAATTGTGAAAACATTTCTATTTCGAGCTATTCAGTTTAGTCAAGCAGTTCTAATTCAGCTAATTCCGTTTAGTAATAGTACAGATTTTGTTTACACACAGTTAAATGTCAAAACAGTTCTATGTTAAACAATTCAGTTTAGTCTAAATACAGTTTCAATGTCAAAAAACAGTTCTATTTGAAATAACTCAGTTTAGCATAAGCACGCGGTTTAAATGTAAGTACGGTTTAATTGTGAAAAACATTTCTATTTCAAGCTATTCAGTTTAATCAAACAATTCAGTTTAGCATAAGTATGCTGTTAATTATATTTAAACCATAGATAGGGCCCTATCAGGTGCTACCACACCGGGCCAGAGTGAACATGGAAGCAATGGCAATGAAGAGGTGGTCTGCATTCCCCTAAGCCCCAGCATTACTGGGACCTCACCATCAGATTGTTTAGTGTCATGTCCACGACACTTTATGTAAGTGGGGGGGGGCTTACCCACCTGCAGAGGTGCAGTCAGTGTATTCTATAGCCCCACTTGAAATGTCCATACAGTTGTTTTTCTTCCCCTTTTTTTTCTGCACTGTATTTCCCAAGGCCCCAGCATTACTAGGACCTCACCATCAGTGTCATATCCAGGACAATCATTGTGGGGGGGGGGGTCTTATCCCTCTGCAGAGGTGCAATCGGTGTATTCTACAGCCCCAGCTGACTGACAGACTGGTCTCGTTCCCGCATAAATCAGCTCTTTTAGTTCAGTCATGTTGCACGTTGGGTAATTGATAATAATTTGTTTACCTTTTCCGTTTCTACCTCAACTTTTTTCTTGATTAATGAGGGATGGTAATATAATCTTATTTTCAATCATAATATTTTTTATCAACTCTCAATTTATGTCTTCTCGCATTAACATTGGCTTTGTGGTGATGGGATCTATGGTGTTTTGTTTTTCAGTATTTTGTGTTTCATTTTAAGTAAGGGAACTTTTTTTCTCGGTATTTTGCATTTCAAATCGGGTTGGGGACAGTTGTTAATATTCTTCATGACGTACTTGTTCACATATTTCTAGTATCTCAAGGTCAGAAAACCAACCTTTTTGTAAAACCATTCTATCTTTGTCAGAAAGTCTTTGGCTTGCTGTATTAGATCTTGTGGATTCAGTTCAAATTTCTATGATTTTTTCTGTTCTTTCTTCCTGCGGGATTAGGGTTCAATTAACAGTAAGTACGATTCTGCCGTCTTCTCTAGTTTTTTTCCCGTTGGTTTCGGTTGTTTGAGCTGTTGATTTGTATACCGGAAATGACAACAGCTAAGATTCGCAGAATTCCGACCTGTCCTCCATAGTGGTTATCAAGGGAGCACCTGCCGATTATGATACTCAGATCTGTAATATGTGTCCCACATTGATCAGGATCTGGAGTAGATATTTTTCATAAGTGATATAATACTTCTATACGGGACCCTAGGGTGAACCATTATCTGAGCCTCTCTCACTAATGTAGCCTGGGAAGAAAACACTTCAGCAGACCACAAAAATAATAAAAGAGTGGATAATTATACCTTAAAAATAATAATGCTTAATTAAGTCCACATAACCCTTTATTCTTAAATTTTGGGGCTTGGTATTAGTCGTTCATGCTGTTACTTCGTTTCAGATGGAGTTTACAGATAAAACTTCTTAACGCTTTCATTATTATCTTACTCCTTGAGAATTTTTCACACCAACGTTCATAATGCTATTGACAGGATGGTCTCCACTTGTTTTCTTATTTCCAAGTCTTCCAGTCTCTTTAACGATCCTTGGTAATTGTTCCAAGTGCACTAATTACTGTTGGTATTATTGTCACCTACAAGTTTCAGTTTTTTTTAGTTCTCTAGCAAGGTCAAGAGGTTTATTTCTCTTTTCACTGTCTTTTAATTTTATTTTCTGATCTACCAGCACGGCAAAGTCCACTATTCATCTGGTTCGTTTTTTTATTCTAACAATCACTACGTCTGGTCGTCTGGCCGAGATAAAGTGATCTGTTTATATCTCAAAATTTCAAACAAGTTTGTGAGTCTCCTTCTTCAGGACGGATTCTAGACTGTGCTTATAACACTTGTTTGTATGGTCATATTAAAATTTCTTGCACAATTCCCAGTGGGTTACCTTCCCCACTCAGTCGTATCTAGTCTTATACCTTTTTTGCGTTAATTTACGGCAATCACTTATATGATTGATCGTTTATTCTATCATAATTATTTTTTTTACTTCTTGTCAATTTTTCACTCAAGCTTATGGGCTTTCACTTTAGTCTAAGTGAAAATAAGTCACATCCTTTCTCCATGCTTCGTTTGAATATTCTGAACGATTTTAACAATACCGTTGTAGTGATGGTCCCAGTTCTTTCTCTGATTTCTAATTCCTCCCATATTTTTCCAAGCCTTTGGAGATCGCTTCAAGTGCATCAAGGGGTACTACCGTCACTCTCAGGCTGCATCGTTTTGTTTTTAGTTCTCAGGCTAGGTCCAAGTATTTCTCTATTTTTCAGCTTTCTTTTATTTTTTTCTCACTCTATTCACCACTGGAACGCCAAAATCCACTAGATAACATATAACAATAATAGTAATATGAATAGATTTTGAGAGAGAAACGGATCACTTAATCTCGACCAGATGACCAGACCAAGTGACAATATTTCGAAATGTGGGAATTGCTGTCCCGGTTGACCACTGAGCAAAATTGAAAGGAAGATAAAAGAAAGATAAGTACCTGGACCTGGCTAGGTAACAGAAAAAACAGTGGAACATGAAAATGACTGTGATACCAATTGTAATTTGGATTCTTGATACAATCACCAAAGGATTAGAGTACTTGGAAATAACAGGAGACCATCTTTATTAAGATCGGTTAAAATACTAAGAAGAGTCCTGGAGACTAAAGGAGACTAGCTGTCACTCAACCTCCTGTGAGACACCTTCGACTAACGCTGATGTGAGAAACTCTGAAAAGAGTAGACCATGCATAAGGCATTACACCCCAGAGACGACATTGACACACTATATGTTTCAAGAAAAGGGGGTGGAAGAGAACTTGCCCGCACTGAAGACAGCGTTGATGCATCGATACAACGACTCAAAGACTACATAGAAACGCACGAAAGAGGACTAATTACAGCAATCAGAAAAGATAGTGACAACATGATGGACAACAGAATGACAACTAGGAAACAAAAATGGGAAGAATGGCGTTTTAAACAATTAATAAACAACATCTCACAAGAGCAAACCTGGACCTGGCTAAGAAAATGTAAGTTTAAGAGAGAAACAGAATCTCTCCTAATAGCAAGACAAAACAACACCGTAAGAACCAATCATATCAAAGCCAGAATAGATAAGACGCAACAAAATACCAAATGTAGGCTATGCAGTGACGGAGAAAAAACCATCAATCACATAATAAGCGAATGCAGCTAATTAGCACTGAAGGAATATAAGGCTAGACACGACTGAGTGGGAGAGGTAATCTACGGGGTAATGTTAAAGAAATTTGAATTTGACCATATGAACAAATGGTATATGCACAGACCAGCAGCTGTCCTCGAGAATGACACACATAAACTCCTATGGGAATTTGACGTTCAGACAGATCACCTAATCCCGGCCAGAAGACCAGACCTTATAATAATCAACAACAACAACAATAACAAAAAAAGAGAACTTGCAAAATTGTGGACTTTGCTGTTCCGGCTGAACACAGAATAAAACTGAAAGAATGTGAAAAGAAGGATTAGTACTTCGACCTTGCTAGAGAATTGAAAAAATAGGGAACATGCAGGTGACAATTATACCAATTATGATTGGTGCTTTTGGTACAGTAACTAAATGATTATTAAAGGGACTGGAGGACTTGGAAGTTGGCGGACAAGTGGAGATCATCCAAACTACAGCATTATTGAGAACGGCCAGAATACTGAGAAGCTTCCTGGAGACTTGAAGAGACTTGCTGTCACTGAAACTTACTAAAAAGTAAATAGTAATGATAATTATTATTGTTATTTCAACTGATTGTTTTTTATCAGAAGTCTGAGTGCAGTAAATCTTGTTAGGTCTCCTAACTCTTGTCTGTGACCTTGCTGATGTAAACAGAGCTGTTGTCTGGATCGCCTTTATTCTTTCAATGATTTCTAGTTCACCTGGGGTCTCTTCTCCAGGCCCACGAGGACTTTTCCCAGGTCATCTAATAAAAAGATATCCTTGTGATTTTTTCAGCTTTTGAGCAAGATCCAGATATTTGTCAACTTTTTCACATCCGTTTATATTCATCTGTTGGATTAGCAAAAACCATCGTATGACAAATATTTTTTTCTTGTTAATTGATATTGTAATATATTACCTTGACCTGTGGTGAACTCGTAATAGACAGATACACCCGGTCGTAGATAAAATTAACAAAGTAACTACAGGAAAACAAGCAATGCTTAGGTATAAGCCGTGACCAATGAAAAACAAGCATTGCGTGGGTGTAAGCCGTGATCAATGAAAAACAAGCATTGCATGAGTGTCATCCGTGACCAATGGAGAACAAGCGTTAGGTAGGTGTAACCCATGGCCAATGAAAAATAATCATTGCGTGGGTGAAGATGTGTGGCTATGTGAGTCGCGTGGTAGTTTTAAGAGTACATTCTTCTACCTCATGTCATCTTCTCTCGCTACCAATCTCTATCGTCGATTGCTCTCGGGAGAGCTTCCAGTCTACATCCTGCATCGACACAGAGCTGTTGTATATAGGTCGTCCAACCTTTGCTCGTCCATGTGAAGGGGTCCACAGGAGTATATCGCTTATGAGTTCGTTCTAATTTATCCAGCAGTGTCCTGCAAGTCTGGTTCGTCTCACTTGGGTAGTTTTCATGATAGGTGGTAGGTGGCCGTACAGCTGCTGTTTTGTGGAGTATTGTCTCCATGATTCGTTTGATACTGCTCGTAGCATTCCTGTGTAATTGCCGTCAAGCTTTTTCTCCGTACATTTAGTGATATAACTTTTAGAATTTGGGCTGAATTCTGTTCCCGCTGGCTACTCCGACTTCCGACAGCTCCTTTGTGCGTGCGAATCTCTCTCCAACTGCTCCCCTGCTCCACACAAGCATCCCCGTTGAAGAATAAAAATATAAGATTATATTTTTATTTGTACGTGTTCCTCGTTGTTTGTCAAGATCCAGCGGTAGTATACTACAGTACTAGATCTGGTTACCACATCTGGAGTGGGTGATTCATTTCTATCTCAAAGTCCTAAAGAATTTTAAAGGTATCCTTTTCTAAGGCAGATTCTGGTTTGTGCAAATACCTTTTGTCGGTATGGGCAAATTTCGTTTATTGCACTTTGAATATTCAGTCGTCACCAATCTTGGACCAAAATTCTACAGAGAGGAAGAGAATGAAGTCTCTTAAAATAACTGTAGCGCGTGTGTGATTGTGTGTAGGAAGTGTGATGGACTAATTGATAGATACGTATACAATATATATATATATATATATATATATATATCGATAGACCGAAAGACGCTGAAAGAATGCCCGAGAAAGAGATAAGGAGATAGAGAGAGAGAGATTAATAGAAAGATGACGGACTGATAAACTCACTATATATACATATATATCAGAGAGAGAGAGAGAGAGAGAGAGAGAGAGAGAGAGAGAGAGAGAGAGAGAGAGAGAGAGAGAGAGAGATTTATAGATAGATATACAGATTAATAAACAAACAAGATAGATGGATCAATAGATAGAAATACGAAAGAGAAAGATATGTATATAATATATATATATATATATATATATATAGAGAGAGAGAGAGAGAGGAAGTTGGGGAGAGAGAAATGGAATATAGATATATAAATAGACTATATATATATATATATATGCACACACGTACATGTATATACACATACATGTATATATATATATACACCTATATATTATATTATAACAATTTTTGTTTTTTATTATAAGCTATTTACTCCCGACACCGTACGAGCAAGATGTAATACAAAATCAATTTTTTAAGCGGAATTTAACAGGTTTGAATTCAAAATTCTCCTTTTCCTTGAGCGTTGTAATATATTGCATTGGCCGGTGATGAACCCGGCAGATGTAGTTGACAGATACAATCGTTGATAAAATCAACAAAGTATCTACAGGTAAAGCAGAAATGTGTGGGTGTGATACCCGAGGTATAAAAATGTGTCGATGTAAGCCGTGACCAATGAAGAACAACCAATGCGTGGGTGTATGTCGTAACCAATAGAAAACAAGCATTGTATGCGTGAAGAGGCGTGGCCATGTGGGTCGCGTGGGAATTTTAAGAATATACAAGATCTAGATTTGGCTGAATTCAGTTCCTATTGGTTGTTCAGAACAATAATAAATAGGAAACAGAGTTGGGAAGAAATACAACTGTATAGATTTTTCAAGCGACAATCAGACGAAATTGAATTCTGGATCTGGTTAACAAAGAGAAAACCTCAAGAGAGAAATGAATTTCTTCTAATAGCAGCACAAAAAGCGCCTTAAGGACCAACTATGTCAAAGCAAAAATAGATACGACGCAACAAAATAGGAGATGTAGGTTATGTGGTGATAGAGACGAAACGATGAATCACATAAGCGAATGTAGCGATTTAGCGCAAAAGAATGTAAGACTAGACGTGACTGGATGGGGAAGCTGATCCACAGGGAATCGAGCAAGAAATTTAGATTTGACCATACTCCCAAATGAAATACATATAATCAAGAATCCGTCATGAAGAATGAGATGCATTAAATTTTCCTGGATTTTGAGATACAAACGGATCACCAAATCTCGGCCAGAAGACTAGTCCTAGTGATAGTAAACAAAAAAGAGAACCTGCCGAATAGTGGACTTTGCCGTCCCAGCGGACCACATAGTGAAAATAAAAGAAAACGAAAAGAGAGATAAGTACTTCGACCTTGCCAGAGAACTAAAAAAACAAACAATAGAACATGAAGATGACCGTGAATTGGTGAAGTTATATTATGAAATGGTATAAAACTTTCTGAAACACCCTATATGCTTCATAGGATATAAATTTTAAAACTTTTTTTACATTCTAGCAATTTTAGGAAATAGATAAAATAAAGGTATAAAGGGAGGGAAAAGGTTAAAAGGCATGTGGCAGAAGAGGAAGAATAGGGAAGGAAATAGATACGGATGTAAGGATAGTGGTCGAGTTTATTGGTTTTAACTGTGACTGTCTGGGTATATGCTGGAAGCTAGGTGGCATCAAATGTATCAGGTTTCATCAGAGATTTAATCAGATCGACATAGATTAATTTCAGTGAGAAAAAAAATGAGGGAAAGGGAAAGGATAGACGGAGGCAAGGGTTTCAGTCCCTTCCTATTCTTTCCCTTCTTCCTTTTGCCTTTAGACCCTTTCCCTCCCTTTATACATTTAATTTATCTATTTCCTTAAATTTCTAAAATGAAGAAAATCTAAAAAAAATGTTTGGTCTGAAGAAGTTCTGTAAATAAAGAACGAAATATTACCTATGAACTCATTGGAAGGGTTTTAATTATCCACTTTTCCACTTATTTTTATCATATATATATATGTATATATATATACACATATATATATATATATATATATATATCATCATCATCATGTCGTGCCGCTAGCACGGATATCCCTGACCCTCTCTCGCCACTTCTCCCTATCATTCATCGCTTCTGGCAGATCTTCAGTGCTACATCCCGTATCCTCACATAGCTGCTGTATGTATGTTCGAGCTGGTCGCCCTGCTTTTACTTGGCCATATACGGGGGTCCATAGGAGTACATCACTGTTGAGTTCGTCCTTGCTTCTCCAGCAGAGTCCTGCATGTCTGGTTCGTCTAACTTGTATAGTTTTCGTGATGGGAGGCAGGTGGCCGTACAGTTGGTGCCTTGTGGGGTGTTGCCGCCAGGACTTGTTTAATATTGCTCGCAACATTCTTGTATAATTGCCGTCTAGTTTCTTCTTCAGCCGTTTAGTTAGCGTCCAAGTAGAGCATCCATATTGCAGTATCGATACGACCGCTGCCTGGAAGAAACTGCATTTCATTTTATCGGTCAGGTTTGATTTCCATTTTTGATTTTATTATGCTTATCTCTCTATCAAAGAATATCTTCGCTGGGCACAGTTACAGGCGGTACTTTGAGAATTGAACTCATTTTATTAGTAAGGGTAGAGGAGTGGGCTAACCCTTTACGATTTTGTGAAACTGTCTTTTTATTTACGAGACTTAGTTAAGTTCAGTACATGATATCTGGTGTATATGTTGAAACTACCCCTTCATGTCGATGGTTGATTAGTTGGTTTGGTTTTATGGCATATCAACTTTGGTAGTTTATTTAACGCCAAATCTGTTTTTATGCAAATAGTTCTATTTTAAACAATTCAGTTTAGCATGAGTACATTTTATCAAAGTTTATTTCTAGTTTTCTGTTTATTCAAACAGTTCTAATTCAGCTAATTCAGTTTAGTATAGGTACAGAAGTTCTATATTAAACAATTCAGTTTAGTGTATATACAGTTTCAATGTCAAAAACAGTTCAATTTCAAACAATTCAGTTTAGCATAAGTATGCAGTTTAATTGCAAGTTCAGTTTAATCGTCAAAAACGTTTCTCTTTCAAGCTATTCAGTTTATATATATATATATATATATATATATATTGGCACATTAGCCTTGTGGGTAGAGTGTTCGGCAATGGTCCACGTCATACCAAAGACTTAAAAAATGGTACTTGATACTTCCTTGCTTAACACTCAGCAATATAAGGTACGTATCAAGGGTAAATTGGAGCAATCCAGGGAAAGGAGTAGCGCCCTCCCGCACACTGAGGTGCAGTAGCTATTGAAAAGGCAGCCTTCTG
Organism: Sepioteuthis lessoniana; assembly: GCA_963585895.1. Taxonomy (NCBI): domain Eukaryota; kingdom Metazoa; phylum Mollusca; class Cephalopoda; order Myopsida; family Loliginidae; genus Sepioteuthis; species Sepioteuthis lessoniana. Next base: position 28,872,099 of record OY757918.1, read on the forward strand.
GTTGCCCTCGACTACATTCGCCAACATTACTTTATATATATATATATATACACGTATGTACATGCACACACATATATACATACACACACACGCTCACACCAATATAAGTATGATTTGTAAACAAATAGTTTAGAGGTAACTTTATTCTTAAATGAGTGCGAGCTATTTGTTTGCAAACAGTCAAATGGTTTCAAGTAGAGCTATATAGCACAAATGATTCTATTTAATATCAATTATTTGTTTGCACACTGTTAAATGGTTTAAATATTGCTATTCAACATTGTCAAATCTATTTATCGTGTATTTCTATCAAATATCAACAATCTGCACGCCGCTGTACGGTTTTAAATTACAAATAATAATTATTCCCAGTTAAAGATTGACCCTAACAGGTACTACTGTGGGATATGCGGCTGAAGGTCACGAGCAAAAGGCAAGGCTGTGTCGCCGTTTGATATCTGACTCCATATTTTGGTTATTACATTTTATCCTTACGTTGGCTAGTCAGTATAACGCCTTGCCCAAGAAAGTCCCAAAAGAATTATACAAAAGAAAAGACAGCAACAGATAAAAGACGAAGACGTTTCTTTTATACTTTCCTTTATTTACTGGGTTCAACAACCATTCCATGTATGAGGGAGTTTTTCCTGAATACATTGAAATGGTTGAATCCCCCATTTAAGGTGTCAAAAATACGTTAATCGTTTCATGCATGTGTTTGTCCTCATTTTCGGGCTCCCATAAGGGTTAATTTTCTTTTGGAAGTTTGTCAAAGGGTAAGGGTTAGTTTGTAGTTCATTTGTGGGTCTTTTATATTTCAGCATAATGCTGACCGTGAGAGAGCTGCTACTAGGTGAAAGGGACTAACCAACGCCACGTCCAAAGACGTATTGGTGGTGCCCAGACACCATCAGCAACGATGTTGTCAAATCGTTGGTTACTGCCTGAAAGAGAAAGAAAGCCTGTTCTCCTTTGTCAAGAGGATGCCTTTTTTCTTTTCGCATGCATCATCCCTTTTTCCTGTCAGGGACCTCTGAGAGATTCTGCAAATTTAAGGTTTTTTGTTGTTTTTTTTTAATTCAATTTAAATTTTTTAAAATTTATTTATTCATTCCCTACACTACCGCTCCGGGTCAGAATGGACCTGAGATTAACGGTATACTCCTCAATCCCCAAACTTTATGACCAGAGAGCTAGAATCCGTAGAATTCAAAGAAGAATCCGTTGGGGATCCAGAAAGGTTACTTTCTAGAATGTTTTTGAAAGTGGAAAGTGCATTTGGATAAATAATTCCATGAAGACCTTGTAGTGGACATAACCACTATTACTCTAGGTAGGCTAATTTTGCATTAATTTTAAACGGCTGAATCATTTCCGGACATACCTTGTAATGATTTGTGGGTCTAGCTTGCTAACCATGGCTCCATGGTTAAATGGTTCGTTTTTTTTTTTAATTTTAATCTTTTTTTCTATTTCTTTTTACGTAAGTACCATGGTAAATTTAAGTATCTTCACCAAAAAGGTCTTTGTTACACGTCGAATAAGAAGACAGACTCGAGTAGCTAAAATATATTAAAAATAATAGGAAAAGTGAGGAAAAAAAACAGAGAGAGAATTTTTTTTTGCTAAGTTTATTGTCATGAACAAGTTTGTCTTAGTGAGAGAATAGATTTTTTGATAAGCGAAGAGTGTTGTACACAGACAAAGAGGCCGATACAAGCCGCTGCGCAAGGCGCCAGTGATGAAGTCTGTCATTAGCCATACATCAAGTGGGTCTCTGCGGGTGCGAATCGCGTGTGCACACAGTACACAAATAAGCGCACACGAGAAAGCACGTGCACACACATACAGACGCACTCCAACGTACACACACTTACATAAACACTTAAACGTCTCTTAAAATCGCAATTTATGCTCATCTATTGGGTAGTCTAAAAAGGTTGGTTCTGTTTTTATCATTAGATGGCATTAGAAGGGTTTAGTTTAAACTTCATTAAAAAGATCGGCACTCATTTTATTGTCGCTATTGTCATATGAGTGGGAATATTGAGGAGAATTCTATTTAGCGACTCTAATATTGAAACATCCTTTAGACGGAGAATACACTGACTGTAGCCCAAGCAGAAAGAGGAAAATCTCGCTCTCGCCTCATATGGCTATCCTGGGTATGACACTAACCTGTATTTGTTGGTGAGGCTCCACTTCTGGCAATCTAGTAAATGGGGAGTACTGCTATATTGCTATTACTCCTTGGTCGATTCTGATTTAGAAAGATTATACCTGATAAGGTACCATCTATTGGGCAAATAGATATATTTTGGTTTGTTTTCATTGTTTTAAGAGCATATCAAACTTCGAGGGTTGTTTAATGCCAAAGCTATCTTTAGAGAAGAACAGCAATGATACTACTCAACCCATAGCTGGGAGGGATAAAGGGGGTTCAGTACTTCTCCCAAGGTTATTTTTCCGAACTTGAAGGTGATACCGTGACTGGAGATCGAAATCGCTTACTTTGATGTTGCAGTCCAGCACTTTAGCCATTAATTTAGGGGACTTTCTCTGAAGATATGTTTGGAAATTATGAACGTACAATTAACGCGATTCTCTAACTTCTAGGCATAAAATAACCCTTGACAAGTTGACATGCCGTTAAAATCAATCAATCAATCAAAGCATAAAAAAAATTGACAGTGCGACAGAAAGAAGTTCAAACAGCTTTATGAAGTTTATGTTCCTTTCCTAACAGGTTTTTTGGTGGTACGAGGCTTTTGATCATCGAGAAACTAAACAAATACATATAAAAGGATTCGGAAAGTCGGTCAAAACAAAGGAATCTACTTCGATCTGAAATTTCGTGCCTAATATTTCATTCTGAACGAACTCCTGCGTATTCGAAACCCCCCCCAACCCCCCCAAAAAACTCTTAAGAAATGACAACATGAAAATGTAAATGCAATGAACGCGATTCTCTAACCCCTAGGTATAAAATAGCCCAAGATGGGTTGATATGCCGTTAAAATCAATCAATCAATAAATCAATTAATCATTCAATCAATCAAAGCAGCCAAAGTTTTGACAGTGCGACAGAAAGAAGTTCAAATAACTTTATGAAGTTTACGATCATTTCCTGACATAGGTTTTTACGTGGAACAAGACATTGGATCATCGAGAGACTAAAAAAAACAAAACAACAAAAAAACATTAAATATGATTTGAAAGAAAGGAATCTACTCTGATCTGAATTTTCGTGCCAAACATTTGATACTGGAGTTTCACAGTCGCGTAGACTTGCTGAAGTTAAAAGTGTACATATAAACAACTAACCTTATAGAATACTGGAGATAGCCAACATACTAAACATATTCAAATCAATCTTAAAATATCATTTGCACCAAGTTAGTTGTGTTAGTTACTTTAATGAGTGGCTTCCAATTAAGTTAAACGAAAAAAATATTAAATTCTGAAGTTATGAAAATTGTGATAATCGGACAGAAAGAAGTAAAAAAAAGAGCTGATGAGAATTATTTTGTTTTCTTCCTGGCATTTCGGGATGACTGAGACTAGGAAAATTAGCCTCGTTCTAGACGATGGATCACTGTAGGAACTCGGAAATATAGGACAAATGAGTAATATATTGACTTGATCGGGGGTGAGCTAGATGGATGAATTGACAAATACATCTGGGCGTAGATAAGATCAACAAAGGGAACAGGAAAAATAAGCAATGCCTGAGAGGTAAGACCCTTCCTAAAAAAGAGCGTTCTGGGTATGACATTTAACTCCATGGCGATCATTCAATTCTGGAGATCTGGAGGGCAGAGAGAAACCCAGCTCTATTCGAGATGATGTTTAACCATAATGATATCAATCCCAACAGTAATACAATACATATACAAATACAGGCGGACTCTTTCGTTTCAGATACGAACGGGTTTATTAATTTCTGGCTTTGGTCCATGGCGACACAAGGAGAGAGACACAATTCTTAAAAGCCTATGCTAACGATACTATGCGGACCCTACCCCAACGCGCGACGCATCTTGTGATGTTTAAGATCTCAATTCATCTCTGCCAGTCGAGATCCAAAAAAATCAACCGCACGCCTTAACGGTAGAAAACCCAACCTCAACGGTCGAATCTCCACTACTCTCTTTTTAAAATCCTCAAATTCTCAGGACCATCTCTCTTTGGGTATGATGTCATCCACACTCCAGCCCCATTTCCTGTCTGGGGGTTTATGATGAAAAATGGTGATTGTCATATCCTTTGCACGCGGGCGTAAGACTGCACCAGATGACTATGCACATGGACAAAGAGACCCGAGTGGTTCAAAGCCTTACCAAACTTCATGATAAAATATGATTAACGAAAAATGATTAATATAAAAATCATTCCTTAATTATATAACCGAGATAGCTTGACATCTTTTAAGTGGATAATGCACTGACCGTAAAAATCAATCAATTAAATAATAAACTGAATACAAATATTTTTAAATACATTCACTTTAGCCGTAGATTGAACTTTGGCAGGTAAAACCACTCCGGGTTGGAGTGGCTCTGAGAGTAATGGCAATGAAGGGGTACACCATACCCACAAGATCTCCAGAACTAGAGCCCTGCTATCACAGATACAGACATTATTTTAAGCGCTACCGACATCGCTAAATACCGGAAACAGCCAATACACTAAAAATATTCAAATTAAACCTTAAAATCACTTGCGCCTTCTTGCTTTAATTGGTTTCATGAGTGGATTCTAATCAAATTAACCTTAAAAGACCTACTGGGGTGTTTATGCGTGTTAAGTACCTTACTTACCCGAAACAACTGAAAGTATGTTAGCTACTTCATTCAATTTTCTCACTTGACAGAGATGTTCCCAGTCAAATATTTAAACTTGACATAATAATATGAGACATTCAGTCCCTCGATATAACCTACAATGCTAAACTATTCTATCTTCTGTTTAAATATGACTAATTTATATCCCCCGAATCGACAAAGCAAAAATAATTTATCATATAATTATAATAATATAATTATTTATATTAATTATTCATATAATTTTTTAAAATTATTCATTGTATATAAAACAAAGATTTTATTATATAACCTATAATATTAAACTATTCTTGGGAGTGTCCTCGTAGTGTAATGGTTAAGGCGATGGACTGCAGAATCGTAGTAAGCGAGTTCGTACTCCAGTCTTGCGATTACGTTCATTTTCGAGCAAATACTGCTGGGAAAGGTATGAAACCCTCTTATCCTCCTCCTAGCCATGGGTTAAACAGTACCACTGCTATTCTACTTGGAGAATGGCTTTGGTATTAGAAAAACCAAGAAGGTTGATGTGCAATTAAACAAAGAAACCAAACTAAACTTTTCTATCTTACGATTAAATTATATGGAAAATAAAAAAAATTAGATAAAGTAATAAAAAAGTATGGATATTATATAAGTATATAAAAATTATATGAAGTAATAAAAATATATAGAAATTATACAGATATGTAAAAATTAGACGAAGTAATAAAAATATATGGAAATTATACAGATATATAAAAATTAGACGAAGTAATAAAAATATATGGAAATTATATAAATATATAACAATTATATGAAGTAATAAAAATATATAGAAATTATACAGATATATAAAAATCAGACGAAGTAATAAAAATATATGGAAATTATACAGATATATAAAAATTATATGGCGTAATAAAAATATATGAAAATTATAGAAGTATATAAAATTAGATGAATTAATAAAAATATATGGAAATTATACCGATATAACTATAAATTAGATGAAGTAATAAAAATATATGGAAATTATATAAATATATAAAACTTAGATGAAGTAATAAGAATATATGGAAATTAAATAAATATATAAAACGTATACGAAGAAATAAAAATATATGGAAATTATACAGATATTTAAAAATTAGATGAAGTATTAAAATATATGGAAATTATAGAGATATATAAAAAATTAGATCTAGTAATAAAAAATATAAAGAAATTATATAAATTATATTTCCGCTCGGTGGAAATGAGAATGGCTAAAGGAGAATTTTCTATCTGCTCACTTTTTGGTGAGTTTCTGTTACTTGGTAAGTAACTTCTTTCTTCAATATATAAAAATTATATAAATATATGAAAATTATATGAAGTAATAAAAATATATGGAAAATTTATTACAAATGTGAAATTTAAAAATAGTAGCGAACATTAACATGTCAAAGAGATTTGAACGTTTCAATGATGTAATTTTCACAGCCCTTTAGTTATCCTTACTCATATGTAAGAAAGTTGATTAATATCCAAGTGTATTAATGAGGATTTATTTGTCACTGGGGTAACTGAAAATTTTACCATCTGCATAAATCATATTACTGGAAATAAACCGAACTGATCCGTATTTTTTAAATCATTTGTGTTCGCCAATTCTATCAAGATTATCATATTAAAGCCCAGTCTACGGGGGCTGTAGAATGTGCCGATTGTATTTCAGCAGAGGAGTAAGGCCCCAACTAAATAGCGTCCTGAATATGAGACTAAACCATCTGATGATGAGGCTTTAGTCTACGAAGCTTTTGGAGAAAGTACAGTACCCATTTATTGCGATTACTTCTAGGTCCCTTTCTGACCCGAAGTGGTAGTACTTGTTAGTATTTTATCTATGTGACAAATAGAACTGTTTTCTCATTTACTGTGCTTAAAACCATCTAAATGTGGACAAACAAATGACTAATACTAAAGTGAATTATATGTATTTGATAGTAAAGTTTGAAACCCTTAAATTGAGGTAAAAAGAACTATTAATGTTAGGTAGCAATACTTAAAAGCATTTAACTGTATGCAAACAAATGAGCTATGGCCCGTTTAAAAATAATGCTACGAATAAAATATTCGTTTATGAATGAAATGATTTCATATACGGGTATATATGAAAGTGTGGGTCCCACGAATGGTCCTAAAATAAATAGGTAAAAGATAACTTGGCCAGAAAAAGAAGCAATCTTTAATTGCTTAAAGAAAGCATTGAAAAAATGTTATACAGTACTTATATCTAAGGCCATTCGAATGGAAGCATGTAAAAATAAAAGCGAAAATAAAAATATTTTTGTTATATTTCGAGGAAACCTTTACACTTCTTATGAAGTAATATCATCATCATCATCATCATCATGTCGTGCCGCCAGCACGGATATCCCTGACCCTCTCTCGCCACTTCTCCCTATCACTCATCGCCTCCGGCAGGTCTTCAGGGTTACATCCTGTGTCCTCACATAGTTACTGTATGTAAGTTCGTGCTGGTCGTTCTGCTTTTGCACGGCCATATGTGGGGGTCCATAGGAGTACATCACTTATGAGCTTCTCCTTGCTTCTCCTGCAGTGTCCTGCGTGTCTGGTTCGTCTAACTTGTATAGTTTTCGTGATGTGGGGGGGGGCAAGTGTCCGTATAGTTGGTGTCTCGTGGGGTGTTGTCGTCAGGACTTGTTCAATACTGCTCTCAACATTCTTGTGTAGTTTCCGTCTAGTTTCTTCTCCAGCCGTTTAGTTAGCGCCCATGTCGTGCATCCATATAGCAGTATCGACACAATATATATATATATATATATATATATATATTATATATATATATATATATATATATATAAGTATTATTTGGTCCTGTTAAACCGGAGTTGGGAGTAATTCCATCAGGACAAGAAAACTATTCAAGAGTGAACATTTAAATTTTTCTGGTAAAGAGCTCAATGTAACAGATATTACTGAGCAATAATTTCATGAAGAAAAAACAACAAAGCGGTCACATTTGGATTATAAATGTATTTCCATCTTGTTATGTGTTTTTGAAAAATCAAAAAAACACGAAAAAGAATTAACAGGACTTCTTCAGATCTTATGGATAAAGTAAATCAGAATAGACACAGAAAAGAAGGGTGGGAGGGGATAGAACAGGGGTGAAGAGTTATCTCCTTATTTAGCCCACTTTCGTTTTTTATTTCATTATCGGTTAGAATTATAGTAAATTAATTTCTTAAAAATGGATGGAAATAAATTTATAATCCTAATGTTACCGGTTTGTTGTTTTTTCTAAAATTATATATATATATATATATATATATATATATATATATATATATATATATATATATGTGTGTGTGTGTGTGTGTGTGTGTGTGTGTGTGTGTGTGTATGTTTGTGAACAATATTTGGCATTAAATAACCCACGAGGGTTGATATGCTACAAAATACAACCAATCAAACCAACCATTTATATCAGGGGTCGCCAAACATTTTGGTAGGAGGACCACGTCACTAGGTTATAAATTTATCAAGAGCCACATCTTTTTAAAATCCAAAGAATTTAGTCTCAATTCAAGTGCAAGTGTTTATTATTTCTTAATTTTTTTAGAGGCTCCCGCGGACCGCAAAGAACAGTGCTGTGGGACGCATTCAGGCCACTGCTGATTAATATCATTTCACACAAAGCAATTGTGTCTGCTCAGGATCATTGATTAGTTTAAGCTATCGAGAAATAGCTTATAATCAGCACCAAATCTAAAGAAGAAATTGCATAAAAAAAAGAAAAAAAAAGGATTTATCTATCCCTTTCGACTTGGGTCGGATAACGTCCAAGGTTGAATCATTTCAGCAGAGAACAGATTGTTTGACAATAGAATCTAATAGACGGATTGTCATGCTAAGGATAAAGAACTTCCTCTACCTTCCTATGAACTTTAAGGGAAGAAGAGTTGATGGTTTGTTGGGTTTTATGGCATATCAACCTTTGTAGGTTATTTAACGCCAAATCCATTTTTATGTAAATAATCTGTTCTATTTCAAACAATTCAGTTTAGCATAAGTACACAGTTTAATTGTCAAAAACATTTTCAAGCAGTTATATGTAACAATTCAGTTAAGTGTAAATACAGTTTTAATGTCGAAAAACAGTTCTATTTGAAATAATTCAGTTAAGCATAAGCACGCAGTTTAAATGTAAGTACGGTTTAATTGTCAAAAACATTTCTATTTGAAGCTATTCGGTTAACTCAAACAATTCATTTTAGCATAAGTATGCTGTTAGTCCTATTTAACCCATAGATAGAGCCCTATAAGGTGCTACCACTCCGGGCCAGAGTGGACCTAGGAGCGATGGCAATGAAGGGGTACTCGGCATTCCCCAAAGCTCCAGCACTGCTGGAATCTCACTATCAGATTGTTTAGTGTCATATCCAAGACACTCTTTGTAGGGGTCTTACCCCGCTGCAGAGGTGCAGTCAGTGTATTTTACAGCCCCAGCTGACTGGGCAAAAGAAGAGTTGAGTTCATGCCTTTCTCAAATACATTTCCTAAGACGATAACTTTTACACTACGTTCCTAAATAAAATGTAAATATAAGAATAATTGAAAGGAGACATTGAGGCAGAAAATCAAATATTAAAATTGAAAATTAAAATTGAATTGAAATGAAATTTAAAAAAACTGAAAAATTAAATTATTCATTTTTATCATTCAGGGTTTCCAGACTATTGTTTTCATCTTTATTCTTATATTCACAACGTTTCGGGCGATGTGTACCTCGGCCATCTTCAGGTGTCTCTTGTCGAACTCGGTAGTCTACACGAAACTTAAAACCACGCCCAGCAGGACAAATAGCGTAACGGTTAGAGGCATGGGTTCCCTAAGCTTTGAAATGGCAATCATCTGAATGTTGCAGGTTCAATCCAGACAATAGGCGAATAGCAAAGCAGGAATACTTAACACTTCTACCTGGTTATTGTTCATGGAATCAGAGCAAGCGACCTCTGTGGATTAAATAAAGGACGTGGTTTGAAGTTCCGTGTAGGCTACCGAGTTTGACAAGAAACACCTGAAGAAGGTCGGAGGACACATCGGCCGAAACCTTGTGAATATAACTACAAGGATGAAGACAATAACCCGATAACCCTGAATGATAAAAATCGTCAAGCTTCGTCTCAGAAATTCTGACAACTAAATTATTTATGATTGAAAAAATTATAGAATTTCAAAGCACGTCAACGTAGCTTTGATTTGGTTTAGTTTGATCTTATGGTATATCAACAATTTAAAGTTTTTTCATGCCAAATCCACCGGGACATTTGTCTAATGAGTAGAGTGTTCAGCAATGGTCCGGGAGACCGGGGTTCAATCCCAGGTCAAGTCATACCAAAGACTCAAAAAATGATATTTGATACCGCTTTGCTTAGCACTCAGCGTTTAAGGTAAGGATCAAAGGTAAAGTGGAGCAATCCCGAGAAAGGAGTAGCGCCCCACCTTAGACTTTGTTGTTGTAGCTATTAAAAAAGGGAGCCTTCGATTCACCCTTAATTATGGTCACCTACTTTTATTTTGCCCAGTCGCCTGGGGATGTAGAATACACCGGCTGCACCACTACAGAGTGGTAAGACCCCCCCCCACAAATGAGTGTCCTGATATGACACTAAACAATTTGATGTTGAGGTTCAAGTGATACTGGGGCTTTGGAGAATGCGGAGCACCTCTTCATTTAACTTCATTTAATATTTGCAACCATTTAACTCTCAGTTAAATGGTTGCAAGTATTGCTATGTGTCACTAACAATTCAATTAAACATCAGTCATTTACTTACACACACTTTAAATGGTCAAGAAGTTCTATTTAACTCCTAGATAGGACCCTATCAGGTGGTACCACTCAAAATCAGTGGACCTAGGAGCAATAGCAATGAAGGGCGGGAGCCTCGCCATCAGACGGCTTAATATCATATACAGGGACACTCGATGGGAGAATCTTACCCGTCTGCAGAGACGCAGTTGGTGTATTCGATAACCCCAGTTGACTAAGTTGGAAAACATTGGTAAATAAAGATGGGATTTCGTTCATTGTTTTTTTAACGGCATATCAAATATTTATGGATTATTTAATGCCCAAATTTGATTCATATGTAAATGTTTGATTTTAATCATATGCATATTTCCCATGTTCCTTTGCATCTTTTTATCATTCATGTTTTTTCAATTGCATTTTTCTCGATCATTCGTTTGCATTCAGCAATGATTCAATTATTCCTATCAAATACAAATAATTTATTCTCAGTTGTATGATTGCAAGCATTCCTATCTAACATGAGTGATCTATGCACAAGCATGCGCTTTCAAAAAACTATATCTCATTAATAATAATCATTTGCTTGCACACAGTCATATGGAGTCAAATATTACTATTTATCACGTACGATTTTCAACACAAATCTATTTTGACACATAGATGGAAACCGGAACAAGCACTCCCTTTCCGAGACTAAATGGGCCTGTCAATAAAACGGTGTTTTACATAATCCTGAGCTCCATATCAAGAACCCTACCATCGGATATGACACTAAACAATATGATGGTGAGGTTCCAGGAATGTTGAAGTTTTGGGGATGGCGAAGTACCTCTTCATTCCCATCGCTCCCAAATCCTCTCTGGCCCGGAGTGGTAGCACCTGATTGGGATCCTATCAAAGGGTCAAATAGAACTAAACTGTTTACTAATGCTAAACTCAATTGTTTAAATGGAACTGACATTGAAACTGTCCTTACGCTAAACTGAATTGTTTGAAACAGAACTGTTTTAAGATTTAACTGTGTGTAAACAAAAACTATACTTATACTAAACTGAATTCATCTAAATTCAGTGAACGCAAATCATCAAATACAAAACATTAAAATTAATTAAAAAACCAAGAAATAAACAAGACCATACAAATAAACCAAAAAAAAAAACTCTTTAGGGATAAAACCGAATAAAAAAGAATAAAGCCGAATAAAACCAAAAACCTAAATGGATCTGAGAGGGTAGAAAGTACGGATATTGATTGATTGAGAGCAAAAATGTAAATCTCAAAGTAGTTGATATATATTAAAAAAAAATATAATATACGATTATGAAACATGATCATATCCAGGACTCTCGTTGAGTGGGGGGGGTTTTACCCCTCTGCAGAGGTGCAATCGGTGTATTCTACAGCCCCTGCCGACTCGGCAAGAATCTAGTTTGGTTTCTTTGTTTTAACAGTATATTAACTTTCGTGGGTTATTTAATTCCAAAGCCACTCCTGTAGAAGTAAAGTAGTGGTCTAATTTACCAATAGCTGAGAGAAGTAAGGGAGTTCATACCTTTCCCAAGGGTGTTAGTCTGAAAGTGAACTAAATAGCGTGACGAGAGTTCAATCTCTCTTACATCAGAGATTTCAATGGTATCATTTTATACTCTCTGAGAACTCTTAATAGAAGAACAGTCAGCTGTTCTATTAAGTTATCTAATAACATACTTCCAACAAAGGTAAAAGCTTAACCGACTTAATATATGAAATATCAGTTGTTTTGATATCACAAATTTACTATTTGATATAACTTAAAAGCGTTGATGATCATGTCAAATATAAATTAGGTAATTCCAAAATAGATCGTCCATATGATAACTCGTGTTTTTACATAAGAAACATTGTTAACATGAAGAAAAAAAAATCTCTCAAATGTATCAATAACTATTTGTGAAGTTAGAATATTCTAAGATTTCTTGGACAACCAAAGACAAACCGTTTTTCTAATGAATTTGCTTATAAGATACGAAAGTTTGGATGAGCTGAAAAGTTCATATGATGACGTCATATCTGCTGTGGATGACTTTTTCACAAATTGGATCCAAGCACTGCAACACAGATGGAAAAAGCGTGAAGACCGCAACGGGGACGATACTTAAAAATAAACCTAATTTAGTCTCCTTCCATAAGAGTTTCTTGGTGAGTCTATGAACTTTTCAGTTGACTCTACTAAATTACTTTTGCCATAAATATATATATGAATATAAACGTTCGAGCAAGGATATGAAGAGTATACTTAAAATGTGACAAAATTGAAAATATCCATTCAAAATTGACAAATACTGAAAATTGCGGTTTAAATACATAAAAAATTGTTTTGATTATGAAATGCTGGGAAAATTCTAAGTTGTCTTTGAGAAAGTTTGAGGACTTAACAAAGTTAGCAAGGATAAGTGTATTTAGAAGTTCAAAAGAATTAGGGAGTGTATCCCTAGATAGCTAACTAGCTAGCTAGATAAATAGATAGCCTCATAACCTAAATTATAAATGAATGAAGGTTTTTATGCATATATATATATATATATGTTGGACCATCATGCATGAAAATCACCAGGATATCCCAATATATATATATATACATATATAAATATATATATATATATATATATATATATATATATATATATATATGTGCGTGTGTGTGTGTGTGCGTGCGTGTGCGCCAAAGTAACACCTACAGTTTATTTATTATCCACACACGAGCGGTCTAAGACTTAGTCTAACGTAAAGTTGGATGGGTTTCGATCCCGGCTTCGAGCGTCCTACGTGTCTAGCCACGCTGAAGAGTTCTGATAGAACGAAACAGTCTGTTTGTGGATGACAATATATATATATATATATATATATGTATATATATATATATGTGTGTATTGTGTGAACAAATGAAATGAGCAAAATATATGTAGAAAAAGATAAATGGACGAAAGATATGTATTGGGTGTAATTGATGGTTTTATACGTTTATTAATCCTATTAATTTTTCCCAACATGCCTTTCGACTGTAAATTTATGCCTCCAACTCTTTTAATAAACATCCATGAATTGTCATTAAGTTTGTCATTTCAATATTGGCTCCCACGAACGAAGTTCTAGTTGTAGCCGATGTTCTTGGGAAGCATACGTCTCCTTCTTAAATTCATTCATCCAAAAGTCAAAAGAATCATACAAAGATTTGAACGGATCAAATATAGAATAAGCAAACACAAATTGTCTGTCCTATTAATTCAAACATGTTTAAAAGAGGAAATACAGCATTATATATATATATATATATATATATATATATAATTTAGCATTAAAGCCTCTCTAATTCGTAAAATATTTATAGAGCTCAATACACACACACACACACACATATATATATATATATAGAGAGAGAGAGGTATATATAAAGAGAGAGAGAGAGAGAGAGAGAGAGAGAGAGAGGGAAAGAGAGATTCTTTCGTTTCCTAGATTTTTAATGTGATATCATCCTTCGTGGGTAATTTAATTCAAAAAACAATGTTCGTTGATAAACACTAGTGGAACTATTTATCTTTGATAGTTCAAAACTTTCTCAAGGGTATTACTCCTAAAGTGAATGTAATAACGTGACTGGAGTTTGAAATTACTTGCTATGATTTTGTAGTCCAGCATTTTAGCCAATATCGTACGAAGATTTCCTCCTCTCTTTCTCTCTCTCTCTCTCTCTCTATATATATATATATATATATATATATATATATCCACACAAAGACAGAGATAGAGGAACAAAAAATAAATGAATAAAACAAATTTCTTTGTTGCTCCTTAGGTTTGGTTTGGCAGCCTGTCTCGGAGAAAAAAAAACTGGTTGGTTTGGTTTCATGGCTTATCAATCAGTCTTTGTTATTTAATGTCAATTCTCGTTTTAAAGTATATTAAATTCAGTTGATCTAATACAAAATATGAATTTTCAAACTTGAAATTAGAAGGAAGGCATATATCAATTTGTTACCCAACTCGGCACGTGTAGGAAGTGACACACAGGTCTATTTTTTAAAGTAAAGTTTAGAAACTTTGAATTCAGAAGTTTCCTTCCCCTAAACCAGTTGTTTGGCCAAGTTAAAGAGTTTAGTCTGGCCAACTATTTACCCGTATCTGGAGGGATTGTTACCTTTCCGAAAGGGCATTAGAACTTGGTGGAATGCAAGCCATCTCATCCCAAACTCGGATGGCCGTCTCTATTCCCTACGAAGTAAAACCGTTACAGCATGAACGTCTCCTAAATGAAGATGCAACCTATTAAAATAATTATGATTTATTACTTAGACAAGAAATTCCATTTTAGCTGACGTGAGTTTATGTTTGATCTGGATTCAGTATGGGTTCAGCTGAAGATCCTTCTTCAAGTTTCTTTGCAATAATTCACGTGAAAGATGAAATTTTTTAGAACGTCTTCGGAGGGAAATTTTCGGACTCCTTCAAACAGAATTTCTCACCGCATCCACATTGTCAGAATATATTGCAGCCGACTTCTTGCCAGATTTGGGATTTGCTGCCTTCTTGATGAGATTGTTTACTGACCCGGTAGCTTGAAATTTGTTTACCCAACCGTCATCATCATCATCATGTCGTACCGCTAGCAGGAATATCCCTGGCCTTCTCTCGCCACTTCTCTATATCATTCAACGCCTCTGGCAGGTCTTCAGGGCTACATCCCGTATCCTCACATAGCTGCTGTATGTATGTTCGAGTTGGTCGTCCTGCTTTTGCTTGGCCATATGCGGGGGTCCATAGGAGTACATCACTTCTGATCTCGTCCCTGCTTCTCCAGCAGGGTCCTGCATGTCTGGTTCGTCTAGTTTGGATAGTTTTCGTGATGGGAGGCAGGTGGCCGTATAGTTGGTGCCTTGTTGGGTGTTACTCCCAGGACTTGTTCAATATTGCACGCAACATTCTTGTGTAATTGCCGTCCAGTTTTTCTGGGGATAATTGTTAAGTTAAACTTCCCGCGAGATTTTGTTGGCATAGTTTTAGATGATTTTTCTCCAAATAAGTGCTGCAAATATTTCTTCCTCTTTTGTCCAAGTCATCGAGGATTAATAGTTGTTATTGTATACTATTTTCAAATCTGAAACCAAAAAAGAACACAACATAATTATTCGTAGAGTTATCAGCAGTCACATGCATCCCATGTGTATTGAAACACCCTATATATGATTTATGAACGCATGTTGAAGTTTCACACAGTTAAATGATCAAACAGTTCTATTTCTAGCAAGTCAATTTTGCGTAAGTGAACAAAGTCAAATTGTTCCAAGTATTGCTATGTATAACTAACAATTCAATTAAACATTTGTATTCTTACTCACAGTTAAATAAACAAACAGACCTATATCAAGCAATTCCTTTTAGCATACAGGATTTGATTGGACCCATACCTAGGACCTAATCAGGTGCTACCACTCAAGGCCAGAGTGAACCTGGGAGCGATGGCAATGAAAGTGTAGTCCGCAATTCTCAAAGCCCCAGCAATACTGGAGCCTCATCATCAGATTATTTAGTTTAATATCCAGGACACTCGTCGGTGGGATTTTACTTCTCTGCAGGGATACAGTCAGACTGGCTAAAGATATCTGAAATAAAGGCAACTTTACTCAACTAAAAAAAATTTCCTATATATGTAAATATCATGTCCGCAAATAGTTTGGAACGTGGGCCATTGTCAGGAGAAAAGTCTTTGTGAAGAAAAATTTTTTTCTAATTTGAAAATAGTTTTTAAAAGAGTCCATAGGCCACAAAAGAATCAACGAAAAATGGACTGATACCATAGCATATCTATTCGTTGAATGATAACTATATATATATATATATAGAGAGAGAGAGAGAGAGAAAGAGATTGATAGAGAGAGAGTGAGAGAAATAAAGTGATGTGCGTGTATCTGTATACTACATAATCTTTCGTGTATATATTGAATAAACATAAACTTACATATCTATTTCATATATATATATATATATATATATATTATGTATGTATATACATTACATAAACTGAGATGTTGTTGTCTCTAGAGCTTGTTTCAGCTTGACAAAGGCATGTAAGCATCATTCTTTTAAACCCAAGTATACACTTGCCTCCCCCTCTGTACTCTCTCAATTTTCTTAGAGTCTTATAGCTTGCTCTTCACGTTTTACCAATCTTGAGGCTGACACCTCATTATGTGGTTCAATGAAAGAGCTTTACATCGCAATGTTGTCGCTTATATTGTATTACATACGAGATTTGAAAGGTGTTGATGACGAGAACCCATCACATCCGGTCCCTATCCCTTCTTTATCTATATCTCACAGTCTGCATCTCTCTCTCTCTCTCTCTCTCTCTCTCACACTCTCTCTTGCTCTCCCTCTATCAAACGCAAGCATGTCTATTTTTTATGCGCCTGTGTAGAGGGAGATGTTGGTTGCTACGTTGGTGGCAACGGAACAAGACATGATAATTAAAAATAAAAAGAAGCTATGATCTCAACTAGATAGACGAAAAGAGGATGTCATATATTCTTGATTGAGCCTTGTGAGATTTAACAATGGGCGTGACAGCACTTTTGTTGCTTCCCCCGAAGCAGAGAAAACAGTTGTGGGGAAGTAGTTCACCTAATTTCTCACACGGGTTTTGTTTTGTTTTGTTTTTTTTCAAACATCGTGACATGCCTGTGAGGAGACCTTTTTAGTCAAGTTAACTTGTAAATGGATTGAACGCATGGGAAGATATTCATTCATTATCCCAAGAAACCTCAGCTGAAAATGTAAATCAATTGACGAAGAAAAAGAAGTGAGAGAGAGAGAGAGAGAGAGAGAGAGAGAGGTGAAAAACAGAGAGGGTCTACAATTAAAAAGAACTATATATATATATATATATATATATGTAATGCAGCTTGTGCTATGTATAAATAATATGTGCTCAATATCAGAAATAGAGTATATCAAAGTTAGGTTGGTTAGTTTTATGGCATATCCGCCTTTCTAGGTTATTTAATGGCAAATCTATTTTCATACAAATAATCAGTTCTGTTTCAAACAATTCAGTTTAGCATGAGTACACAGTTTAATTGCTAAAACATTTCTATTTTAAACAATTCAGTTTAGTTAAGCAGTTCTAGTTCAAACAATTCAGTTTAGTATGAGTATAGCTTTTATCCACACATAGTTAAATGTCAAAACAGTTCTATTTCATGCAGTTCAGTTTAGCATAAGTACGCAGTTTAGTTCTATTTGACCCATAGATAGGACCCTATCAGGTACTACAACTCCGGGCCAGAGTGGACATGGGAGCGATGGCAATGAAGGTGTCCACCGTATTCCCCAAGGCTCCAGTATTACTGGAACCTCACCATCTGATTATTTAGTGTCATATCCAGGACATCCGTTGCAGAGGTGCAGTCGATGTATTTTATAGCCCCAGCCGACTGGGCAATCTAAGTTAGAATTGTGTAGACACAGAGTCAACAGAACTTGATGACAATCACTTTCTCGCCAACTTTTGGTCTGATTAACGTCTTGCCCAGTACCATAGACTCTGTAATATACATGATCCTACCAATCTCTCTCTCTCTCTCTCTCTCTCTCTCTATATATATATATATATATATATATATATATATATATTAAAATAAGGAATTTTATATTCTAAATTTAATTGCCATGACTAGAAAATCCGGCAAGCACTCCGTGCGACATACAGAATACTGTAGATCTCATCAGCAGCGTATACCGTTATGTCCACCACTGGCGATCGAACTAGCGACCACAGAATGTAGAGCCGAAACTCTACCACTGAACCACCGGTTATATCGCCCACAGCCGATGCCAAATCAACTCGTCATCGTAAATGCGCGACCACTAAACGTAATGCGTCTAAGAAGGTTGAAACAGTTGTTCAGTGTTCCGTATGTGGCTCGGAGTGTTTGCCGGATTTTCTAGCCATGGCAATTCAATATATATATATATATATATATATATATATATATGTTAAGCAAGTAGGAATCAAGTGCCATTTTTTAAGTCTTTGGTATGACTTATATATATATATATATATATATATATATATATATATATATATATATATATATATATATATTCAAATTCATATTTATATATATATATATATATTTACATGAATTGAGCTCTCGGTAGCCGTAAAGCGGATGGATGTAAACAATAGTAATTGTGATTCATAACCATTTAAAATTTACTCTGCTGCCGCTGGTTTCCTCGTGGCTGAGGGGTAGAGTCTTGGATTGGCGTTTGAGTCAACCGAGTTTCGATCCCAGGTACGGGAATCTAGTATGTCTAGCCACACTGATAAGTTCTGATACAACGAAACAGATCGGTCTGTGGATGACAATATAAATTTTTATATATCGCTGTAAGTTATTGTTTTGACAAATTTGGTTAAATACCTCGGAAATTACCATTTTATGATTTTACGTTTTTTCTCTAGTTATCTTACTGGTTTCATTTTATCAGGGTCAAGTTAATAGAGAAGTTGACAAAGTTTCGGCTTACAATCACTTTCGATCAACCCTCACTTATAATAAGCCCTTTCAACACAATATATTTAACAGAAAAAACGAAAAAAAACCCCAAAAAAACAAAAAAACAAACCCAAACAAACAATACAAACAGTTAGAAAACTACCAACGTCCCTGAAGTCAGTATGATCAAAACCGCTTCGAAACAGAACCTAGAGAAAATTCTCCATCATCTTATCCCTGATACAAAGAAACTAAAATCTTGAGAAAAACTCAATAAAATCATTAAAGATTAAAGTTTCGTGGTTTTTAACCAAACTAGTCTAAACAATATATATATATATATATATATATATATATATATATATATATATATATATATATATAGTAAGTAAAGGCGACCGTGGTCGATGGCGACTTGAGGGCCCCTTTTTCAATAGCTACTGCACTAAGGTGTAGGGGAGGGCGTTACTTTTTTCCCTGGATTGCTCCTTTTTACCCTTGATACGAACCTTATAATGCTGAGTGTTAAACAAGGAGGTATCAAGTACAATTTTTGATTTTTGGTATGACTTGACCTGGGATTGAACTCCGATCTCCCGGGCCATTAAAGAACACCCAACCCATTTGGTCAATATATATATATATATATCATTAAAAACACTAAAATTAATAGATATATTCCATTATAAATTTATTTCACCAGCCTATTTACTGGTAATCCATCTGAAGAGTCAGTTAATAGGATGGTGATTTAAATATAAAATGGAGTATATCTAGAATTTTTTTTTGTTTTTAATGATATATATATATATATATATATATATAAAGTGGTCCAGTGGGTAGAGTTTTCGCCAATGTCCCAGGAGACCAGCGGTATTTTCCCAGGTCGAGTCATACGAAAAACTCAAAAATGGTACTTGATGCCTCCCTGCTTAACACTCAGCATTATAAGGAAGAAATCAAGAGTAAAGTGGAATAGCGCTCTCCAGTAAACCTCACTGTAGTAGCTGGAGAAAAGGGAGCCTTCGAGTCGCCCTTGACTACGGTCGCCAACTTTACTTACACACACACACACATATATATATATATATAAAGTGGTCCAGTGGGTAGAATGTTCGCTAATGTCCCAGGAGACCAGCTGTTCAATCACAGTTCGAACCATACCAGACTCAAAAATGGTACTTGATGCCTCCCTGCTTAACACTTAGCATTATAAGGAAGGGATCGAGGGTAAAGTGGAGTAGCGCTCTCCCCTAAACTAGTAGCTGTAGTAGCTGATGAAAAAGAGCCTTCCGGTTGCACTTGACTACAATTACCAACTTATATATATATATATATATATATATATATATATATATATCATTAATAACAAGAAATTTGATAGATATACTCCATTATAAATTTATTTCACCAGCCTATTAACTAGTAATCCATCTGAAGAGTCAGTTGATGAGCTGGTGAAATAAATTTATGATGGAGTATATGTATTAATTTTCTTGTTATTAGTGATATAATTTGCTCCGCATGTGTTTTTTATATATGTTTATATATACTAATTATCCGTGCATTGAGCACTCTTTTTGATTCATGCTTTTTAAGCTTATTTACAGACTTAAATGTTATGGTATACACATACGAACACTCACACACAAACACACACGCGTATATATATATACATATATATATATCAGTTAGTTGGCGACCATAGTCGAGGGTAACCCGAAGGCTCCCTTTTCGATAGCTACTACACCAAGGTGTAGGGGAGGGCGCTACTCCTTCCCTAGATTGCTCTACTTTACCCTTGATCCGTACCTTATAATGCTGAGTGTTAAGCAAGGAGTCATCAAGTACCATTTTTTGAGTCTTTGGTATGACTCGACCTGGGATTGAACCCAGGTCTCCCGGGCCATAGACATAAATATGTACAGATAGGTATGAATCGATTGAAATAGATTGAGTCAAATGTACAGACAGATACAGAGAGAGAGAGAGAGAGAGAGAGATGAATACATATTTATAGAATGATGTTTGTTTCTTTGTTGTTATTAAATGGCATATGAACCTCCTCGGGTTACTTAATGCCAAATCGATATTTTTGAAGGACAGTAGTGGAACTATTTAACCCCTAGATGGGAGGATGAGGGGTTTCGTACCTTTCCCGATGGTATTTGTCCGAAAGTGAACGTTATAATGCGGCTGGAGTTCGAACTCGCGTACTACGATTCCGAAGTCCAGCGTTTTAAGCATTAAACCAGCAGAATGAGATTGACAGATATAAAGATAGATATGAACAACAAGAATACGCAGGACAGATAATGAACTTTAATAGATATATGAATATTTTCGACGGATAAAAAAAGGGAGATTTTAATAACACATATAAATGAATATGAACAAACTAAAATACACTGATATATATATATATATATATAAAGAGAGAGATAGATTGATATGGAGAGACAGAGAGAGTGATAGTTATATAACTGAGTAGGTAAAGTGCTTGGGTACTCATGTCTTGAAAATCTTGTTGAATGGGGGTCAGATAAGTTTAAATTTGGTTTGACATCGAAGGGAAATAAAACCTTGTTAAAATGAATTTCGTTTGTCGTTTGCCTCCCACACTCTCACACTTCTTCTTCTTCTAAATTTATTTTTTTTTTACCCTTTTCATGGCTGGTGAATCTTCCGAAATTGTCATTTGCCGAAAAATCCCCAAAGGAGACATCAGATCCGTTAACAGAATGGATTCGTATTTAAAGCTGTTATTATTTCTATGCAGCGGCTTTGTTTTCTTTCATTAGTTACTTTTTAACTATTTTTGCCAGCACTATATTTCAACACACTGACACCGTTAAGGTTCAGGTTGTGATTTTTTGTTTCCGTTTTATTTATACTTGTCTTGTTTCATGTATTTTCTTAAAATTGTTTTTCTTTGGATTATATATATATATATATATATATTCTTTTAATCCATCGGTTTCTCAGCATTCATGGGACTGTTTATCTATATGACTCACCGGAAACATTTGTTAAAAGGAGAGAAGATAAAGAATAGACGCATTGAGAATAAACAGTCAGGACATAGTGATGAAATTTGGCATAGAAAAATGCGCCATGCGAGTAATTAAAAGACAACTCAGAAATAGAATGGAATTTCCAAATCAAGAAAAAAATTGGACGCTCAGAGAAATGGAAACTTACAGATACTTGAGGTTATTGGAAGCTGACACCATCAAATGAGAGGAGATGAAAGAAGAAATTAAGAAAGAATATTTCAGGAGAACCAGAAAGCTACTTAAAACAAAACTCTATAGCAGGAACCTTTACAAAGGGATAAGTACCTGGGTTGTCTCCCTTGTGAGATACTCGGGACCATTCTTGAAGTGGACCAGAAAAACTTAAACAAATGGACCAGAGAACAAGAAAACTAATGACCATGCATAAGTGTTGCGTTCTGGTTAGTGAACGCTTGTAGTACTAAATAAAGAACAAACCACAATATGAGAGGAAATAGAGATATATTCTCAGGAAAAAGTATATACAATAGAGAGACTATTAGTAGACAAGAACATAGGATCAGTGAATACAGAATAAAGATATAGTCCAACGATAGTTTTGGCTTCCGTTATTACGGTAGCAAGTAAGGTGATCGAGTGCGATCTCCAGTCTCCAACGCTCTAATACTACTCCTATAAGAAACTGCTCTTCACCTTCTAGTCTGCCCTAGTATTTGTAGCTACTGCTATATATGGCAGATGACCTGGTTCATTGTGTGGAAAAAGGTGGGTGATACCCAACAATAAGACACCACAGAGATGACAGGGTATATGTATTAAAAAAAGAATGAGGAAGAGGACTTGCCAGCTTTGAAGGCAGCGTTGACACATCAATAGGACGACTTAAATAATAAATACCAAAACACGAAGAAAAACTGATTATAGCCACCAGAAACGATAATGACAGCACGAGGACATACAGAGTGATAACAAGGAGAAAACCAAAATGGGAAGAAAAACAACTCTATGGACGTTTTAAGCGACTAATAAACAATATCTCACACGAGAATACATGATTGTGGATAAGAAAGGGAAAACTTAAGGTAGAACCTTGTTGCGTAGCCATATGCAAGAATATGGCCATGTGCGAAATGGGTGAAATGGACATCGAATGTTCATAACGGTAATTCATTTAAAGAACGTAGGAATCAGGGAATTCGAAAACACGTAACGACTTTTTGTTCAGGTACGAAACCTTTTTATTAACTTTGAGTTAAAGGTTTCGACGTATGGAGGAGAGACACGGTCTTCTATTCTGTCTTATTCATTTGGCCCCCGTCTCGTGCGGCCCTCATAGAGTGCAAGTTCGCCTCGCGTCCGCGAGCTCCAAAAGTCGATCCTTCTCGTTTGGCGTCTAATTCTCAACTCTTACTTTCTTCAAATCTCACACAAACCTCCGCGCGCTTCCGGTGCGTGACGTCACCCGCACCCTGTCACTTCGTTTCGTCTCGGACTATTATGACATCTGAGTGACACCTCCATCCGCCCGCGCGCGCCCGCGTTAACACCTGCCTCAATGTTGCACCTAACTAACCCATGTGCTGAGCCGAAAGGTTCTCAACCTAACTAAACTCAAAAGCATGAACCGAAATCCCTCGGTTATTATATAACAAACTGAATCTCTCCTAACAGCAGCACAAAAGATCCCTTTAAGTACTAATCATATCAAGCAAGAATAGATAAGACGCAATAAAACAGTAAATATAGATTATGAGGTGATAGAGATGGAACGATCAATCACATAATAATCAGCACAGAAAGAGTATCAAAATAGACACGACTGAGTAGGCAAGGGGATCCACCGGGAATTGTGCCAGAAATTGAAATTTAACCATACGAACAAATGGCATATGCACAATCCAGCATCTGTCTTGGAAAATGAGACTTATAAATTCCCATAGGATTTTAACATACAAAATGATCACTTAATCTCGGCTAGACGACCAGATCTTATAATAATTGTTATAATAATAATAATAATAATAAAGATAACTTGCAACATTTTGTACTTTGCTGCTCCTGCTGATCACAGTAAAATTGAAAAAAAGTGAAAAGAAGGATAAGTACTTTCTTTGCAAGAAAATTGAAAAAACTATGGAACATAAAAGTGACCAATTGTAATTGGTGCTTTTGGTACCAATTGTAATTGGTGTTTTGGTACCAATTGTAATTGGTGCTTTAGGTACACTCATCGAAGGATTATTGAAGGAAGTGGAGGACTTTGAAATAAAAGGACGAGTGGAGACCATCTAAACTACTACACTACTGAGATCGGCCATAATACTGAGAAAAGTCCTGGAGACTTGAGGAGACTTGCTATTACTCCAACTTCAGCGAAAGACTATCAGCTAACGCTCATGTAAAAAACTATCAAGGAGTATAATAATAATAATGATAATAATTATAAAATCTGCAAAATTGTCGACTTTGCTGTCCCGGTTGAATACAGAATAAAACTGAAAGAATGTGAAAAGAAGGATATGTACCTCGACCTTGTAAGAGAATTGAAAAAACTATGGAATATGAAGGTGACAATTATACCAATTGTGATTGGTGCTTTTGGCACGGTAACTAAAGGATTGTTAAAGAGCCTGGAAGATTTAGAAGTTAGCGACAGAGTGGAGACCATCCAAACAACAGATTTATTGAAAACGGCCAGAATACTGAGAAGAGTCCAGAAGACTTGAGGAAACTTGCTGTCATTGAAACTCCAGTGAAAATCTCTAATGATTAATAAATAATTAACAAAAAAAGAGAAGTTGAATAATTGTAGACTTGTAATATAATGGCCTAGGGATTTCGATTTATGCCTTTGGGTTTAGCTAGGCTGAAAACCTTTCGGCTCAGCACATGGGTTACTTAGGTGCAACATTAACACAGGTGATCGCGCGCGGGCGGGCGGAGCGGATGTATCACTCAGAGATGTCACAATAGCCCGAGATGGGAAACAGGGCTACACAGTGCGAATGACGTCAGGGACCGGAAGCGCACGGAGGATTTTGGAAGATTTTGAAAAAGTCAGAGAGTAGAGTTGAAACTAGTCACCGGAGGAGAAGGTTTGACTTTCGCTTGCTCGCGGAGGCCTTGGGCAGGTGTCGCACAAATGGGGACGGCAGATGAAATAGCCAGGATATAAAGATTGTGTTTCTCTCTCTTTATGTCGAAAAACCTTTAAACTCAAAGGTAATAAAAAGTTTCGTACCTGAACAAAGAAGTCGTTACGTGTTTTTCGAATTTCGAGATTCCTATGTTCTATCTTTATGGACATTCTAATGTATGTTTCACACATAGCCGTATCATGGCTATGGTACACACTGATCCAGCGGAGCACAGAGCAAAATTGAAAGATAGCGAAAAGAAAGATAAGTACCTGGACCTTTTGAGGGAATTGAAAAACTGTAGAACATGAAAGTGATGTTTATACCATTTGTATTTAGTGCTCTTGGTACAGTCATTAAAGGATTTGTACAAGGATTGGAGGGCTTAGAAATAGGATGACTAGTGGAGATAATCCAAACTACAGTATTGCTGAGATCAGACAGAATACTGAAAAGAGTCCTTGAGACGAGATGAGATTTGTTGTCACTCAGACTCCAGTGAAAGACCATCAGTTAATGGTGATGTAAAAAACTCTACGGAGTAAAATAATAACAATTAATAAAATAACGATTGGGTGAGGAAGGTGAGCTTCTTGGAATTGTGCAAGAAATTTAAATTTGACTATACTACCAAATCCAGTATCCGTCTTGGAGAATGAGACTCACAATATTCTCTGGGATTTTGAGATACAAACAGATCATCTAATCCCGGCCAGACGACCAGACCTAGTAATAATAAACAAAATAGATCTAATAAAGGCAAAGTAAATGTTGAGCTAATAAAAAAAATAAAATTACATTAAAATCCTTCTCTAAACAAAAACTCGATAAAAAAGTTAAGATAGAAACTGAAACGGTTGAAAAATTATTGACAAACATCCCATCATGTAACATCACTGAACTAAACGAACAAACTAATACTGGATCGAAACTCGTCTGTTGGTTGGTTTTTAAGGCATATCAACCTTTATAGGTTATTTAATGCCGAATACATTTTTATGCAAATAGTTCTATTTCAAAAAATTCAGTTTAGCATAAGCATGCTGTTTAAATGTAAGTACGGTTTGTCAAAAACATTTCTATTTCAAGCAATTCAGTTTAGCATAAGTATGCTGTCAGTTCTATTTAACCCATATATAGGGCTCTATCAGGTGGTATCACGCCGGGCCAGAGTGGACCTGGGAGCAATGGCAATGAAGGGGTGCTTCGCATTTCCCAAAGTCCCAGCATTACTGGAACCTCAGCATCAGATTGTTTAGTGTCATATACAGGACACTCATTGGTAGGGTATTACCCCTCTGCAGAGGTACAGTCAGTGTATTCTACAGCCCCAGCCGACTGGGCAAAAAACTTGTCTGTGATAAAATCGGCATTCCTCTAAGGAACCCGAATAGAAATACAAAATCTGGTTGAGAATTTAAAGTAGAAAGACAATTAAGCGACAACAAGCAAAATTGCTAAGTAAGGAAAAATACGATGAGATGTTAGGATGAAATGACAAAAACAAAACAGCAGACAAGTCTGACAACCCAATTGGAAGAAGTAAATCAAAAGATATTAGCGAAAGAAAGGAGCCTTAATAAATACCGAGACAGGGTCAAGCAACACAAATCAACAAAAGAAAATTTTACCAACATGGTGAAGAATGCACCAAAACCAATTTTGAAGTAAAGTATGGGAACAGAAAAAAAAAAACATCAGCGAAAAGCCGAAGAGATAAATGACATAAAGAAATAATTGCAAGGACTTGAAGAAGGCCCTTTGGTGGACATACACTTTAGATCGCTGCAAGCTGTGTTCAAAAGAATACCGAATCGGAAGAACAAAACAACCCATGATAGCATACATTGATTCTGGTTTAAAATTTCACGTCCATTCATGATAGACTGGTTCTAGAACTGAGTAGATGCCTAGAAGAAAGACGAATACCCGAGTGGATGACAAAGGGGAAAAATTGACCTGAACAAGAAAGACCCCAAAATGGTATCATCCGTAGAAACTAGAAACAGTTACGTGTCCTTCAATAACATGAAAAATCATGGAGATCTCTTACTCGCTTGTATGTGGTAGGCTGTTTCTGGAGGAACAGGAAGGATCCCCCAAGGAACCAGGAAGAACAGCGGACTTACTGTATATTGATCCACACATCCTCAAGGAGAGGAAAGCAAGGACGGAAAATTTAGCCATCACATGGATTAAATACAATAAAGGCAATGGATATGGCCCAACAAAGAATGATAGTAGTTTGTTAGGAAATGTAAAAATTATCCGACAAAGACAAAAAATTCATATCGAAATCCATGAAAAACTGGTTTGTGGTTATAACAGCAGGTGGAAAAAACATTAGCCGAGGTAAAAATCTAGACAGGCATCTCCAAGAGAGATTTGCCCAGTTGGCTGGGGCTGTAGAATACTCCGACTACACCTTTGAAGAGGAGTAAGACCCCCACGCCATCGAGTGTCCTGATATGACACTAAATAATTTAATGAAGAGGTTACAGTAATGCTGGAGCTTTGGGAAATGCCATCGCTCCCTGGGCCATATCTATAGGTCAAATAAAACTAAACTTGAAATAGAACTATTTTGACATTTAATCTGTACTTTCGCTAAACTGAATTCTTCGAAATAGAACTATTTTTTCATTCATTTTGATACGTAAACTGCGTACTTATGCTAAACTGAATGGTTTGAAATAGAAGTGTTTTGATACTCAACTGTGTGTGAACAAAAACTATAATTATACTTAACTCAGTTAGCTGAATTAGAACTGAATAACTTGAAGTAGAAATGTTTTTGACAATTAAACTGTGCTCATGCCAAGCTGAATTGTTTGAAATAGAACTGATTATTTGTATAAAAATGGATTTGTTATTAAATAACCTACAAAGGTTGATATACCATAAAATCCAACCAAACAACTAAACAATTAACTTAAAGAAATGATATTTCGCCAGGACGATGTGTAATGGCAATGATTCCATTCAATCATTAAGAAGTCTACGGGGAGTTTATACGTTTACTAAATTACAATAAAAAGTTAATCTTCTAATATTAATGGACGACATCAAACTGTTTCCCAAAAAATGAAAAAGAATTAGAGACTTTGATAAAACAATAATAATATATAGCCAGGAATGGAATTTGAATTTGGCACAGAAAAATGTAATTTAATTACTTGTAATGAAAAGTGTAAAAGAAAAAAAAAACAAATAATTGAATAAATAAAACTGCTAAATTAAGAAAGTATCAGAACCTATGGAGAAAAGGAAAATTACAAGAACTTGGGGATATTTGAAGCGTACGCTATCAAACAAGTGGAGATGAAAGAATAAAAATAGACGAGAGGAGAAGACAGACAAAAGAACCAGAGTACAAGAAAGTTGATAAGGATGCACAAGGCCTTACATCCGAGATATGTCATTGGCTGAAAGGAGGAAGACAGACAAATGAACTAGAGTACAAGAAAGTTGATAAGGATGCACAAGGCCTTACATCCGAGATATGTCATTGGCTGAAAGGAGGAAGACAGACAAATGAACTAGAGTACAAGAAAGTTGATAAGGATGCACAAGGCCTAACATCCGAGATATGTCATTGGCTGAAAGGAGGAAGACAGACAAATGAACCAGAGTACAAGAAAGTTGATAAGGATGCACAAGGCCTTACATCCGAGATATGTCATTGGCTGAAAGGAGGAAGACAGACAAATGAACTAGAGTACAAGAAAGTTGATAAGGATGCACAAGGCCTTACATCGGAGATATGTCATTGGCTGAAAAGAGGAAGACAGACAAATGAACCAGAGTACAAGAAAGTTGATAAGGATGCACAAGGCCTGACATCGGAGATATGTCATTGGCTGAAAGGAGGAAGACAGACAAATGAACTAGAGTACAAGAAAGTTGATAAGGATGCACAAGGCCTTACATCCGAGATATGTCATTGGCTGAAAGGAGGAAGACAGACAAATGAACCAGAGTACAAGAAAGTTGATAAGGATGCATAAGGCCTTACATCCGAGATATGTCATTGGCTGAAAGGAGGAAGACAGACAAATGAACCAGAGTACAAGAAAGTTGATAAGGATGCACAAGGCCTTACATCGGAGATATGTCATTGGCTGAAAGGAGGAAGACAGACAAATGAACCAGAGTACAAGAAAGTTGATAAGGATGCACAAGGCCTTACATCGGAGATATGTCATTGGCTGAAAGGAGGAAGACAGACAAATGAACCAGAGTACAAGAAAGTTGATAAGGATGCACAAGGCCTTACATCGGAGATATGTCATTGGCTGAAAGGAGGAAGACAGACAAATGAACCAGAGTACAAGAAAGTTGATAAGGATGCACAAGGCCTTACATCCGAGATATGTCATTGGCTGAAAGAAGGGAGAAAACTCGCAAACATTGAAGATAGAGTCGATTCATCAATAGGAGGACTTGAAAACTTCATTGAAAAAGAACAAAGATAAAACTAATTTCAGCAGTCAGTAGCAGCACTGACAACATAAAGACAAACGGAACAACAGCAACAACAGGGATGCAAAAAGGGGAAGGAAACAACTTCATGGATATTTCAAGTGTCAAACTGCCGAAATCTCACGCGAGAATATCCAGACAGGGCTAAGAAAGGGAAACCTTCAGAGAGAAACTGAATCTCTTCTAATAGTTGTACAAAAAGATGTCTTAAGGACCGATTATATTAAAGCGAAAATCACAATAGCAAGTCTGGGTAATTTGGTGTCAAAAGCAAAAAGATTAATCACATAAAAAGCGAATATAACAATCTAGCGCAAAAAAGTCTACTAAGACTGGGTGTGAAAGGTAATCCAATAGGAGTTGTGCAAAATATCGAAATATTGACCGTACGAACAAATAGTATATGCACAAGCCAGAACCTGTCCCAGAGAATTAGATACATAAAAATGTCTATGATTTTAAGATGCAAACAGATTTCATGATCCCGACTAGAAGACCAGACCAAGTGATTATTAACAAAGAAGAAAAAAAGAACAAAGAGAACTTTGCGTATAGTGGACTTTGCCAACCCAGAGGGCCACAGAGTGAAAATCAAAGAAAGTGAAATGAGAAATATGCACTTAAACCTTGCCAGAGAACTAAGCAAGCTATTGGAACATGCGAGTGACGGTGATAAAAGTAGTATGATGATTAGTAAATCGACATCATTTTCATCATCTTCATCATCAAGGCATGGATTCGTGAACGAAAACCAAGAAGAGGATGATCTACGTTGAATGCAAGTGTGTTTGTGACTGACAAGGCCAAATTGGGACAGACAGGCACGGTTGCAGCAGCTGTAGCTAAAGGTCAAATCAGAGTTTGATGACCATGTGTTGCAATTGTTCCTCCTGCACTTTTGACCTTCGATTACTCCAGTTGGTGTTTTCATGGAAAGAGATAACACTATCTCTATAACACTATAATAAAGAATGGCTCTGAGGGGTCATTGTTGAGTGTGAATTGGCCATGTTGTTTTTCACACAGCTAGATGAGCATGTTCAGGATTTTTGGAGGAGAGTCGAATCGTTTCATGATCTGCCCCATTCCACTGCTGGTATTGAAATTCCAGGTATCACAGTTCTCAGCTAAGGTGAACCATTGATGTGACAAGTACTAAAGGATTTTTTCAAGTAGTGCTTTTGTCTATTCTTTGGTGACCCCCTATCGGATTGGCAGTAAAGAATTTTCCGTACAACATATCTCGATGACTTTCTATAGGACCTCTGTGGGTGCCTCTAATCGTTTGAGATTAAAAAAAGCTGTCATCAAAACAGTATCTAACATAGACGCCCTCACTATCATCAAGATCTTCTTTGGCCTGTTTGAGCATCATGTTGAAGAGGATAATAGAAAGTCTTCGTATCAGGACAAAACCCTACTTCTCTCAGTTGATGATCGAGAAGGGCTCTGAGAGGTCAATATTGAGTCTGAATTGGCCATGCTGGTCTACATACAGCTAGATGAGTAGGTTCAGAATTTTTGGAGGATAGTCGAATCGTTCCATGATCCGCCACATTACACTTCTGATCATTGTGTCGAATGCTTTCATCAGATCAATGGACGTTACATAGAGCCCCCTATTTTGCTCTTGACACTTCTCTTGGAAAAATCGGAAAATTCCATGTTAGTGGTGCTCCTGATAGCTCTGAAACCACATTGGCTTTCTGGAAGGTTTTCTTCAGTGATGTTGAGTACCAGTCTTTTAAGCAGAACCTTTGTGGTAATTGGAGCAATCTGGCTTTTCTTCTTTTGTTAATGATATCAGTGTTGCGTTGATCTTGAGGCAGATTTCCCTGTTCCTAGCAACAGACGAAGGGGTCGTGTAGTTTTGTATACCAAGCTGGGCTCCTATGTTTCCAAATCTCTGGTGGGATTCTGCAGCTTTGACACACAGCTTTTTAAGCAACTTCAATGGTGGACAACCCTTTCTAGTTCCACATTTATTGGTTGATGGAGAATGCAGAGTCTTATAATGTTCGAAACCTATTCTTTGTCGTCACGTTTGTAATGTCCCGTGAGGCAGGTAATTTTGGCCGATACTTAAAATCTCTTCACTCTCGTGGAATAGCGAGTACTGAGCATAGAATGCTAAACAATACTAACTCAAAATGTCACATTTCACATCTATTTTGTATACGCACGTGTCTCTACGCGTCTGACCCATTTATCATATTTATCACCCCCCGCTCGGGCAGGATACGACACAAGGTCTATTTTTAAGCGGAGTTTAACAGTTTTCAATTCAGAGTTTTCCTTCTCCTAGACTAGTTGCCTCTCCAAGGCTGAAGAACCCAGTTTGTCCTACTATTTACCCATAGCTGGAGGGAGAATAATTGGATTCATAGCTTTCCCAAGGGTATAAGTGCTATGTGAAAATGCTATCAGTCTCGTCCAGGATTTGAACTCGTGTCGCCGTGTCCATTTCCTATGACGATAACCATAACAGCACAGGCACCTCCTGACCCATTTATAAATCCACCTCTTCTAGAAACGTGAACACCAGTAGCGCAATCCATTTCAACACTTGTGTTTGTTGGCTAGAGATCCGTGTTCGAACTACGAGTCGGTATCAGTACATCTTTTATCCGACTCCTCCCGCTCCGATTTTTTTAAAAAGCTCTCTATGAGTGTTGATAGTAGTTTTGAACACACTTTTTCTACTTGTTTTTGAAGTCCGATTTTGACCTGTCCGATTTAGAAAAAAAATTCCACCATTTCGTTAAGCGAAAATTTCTCTCCCGGACTTGGTGACGAGTAATTATAATTTTGCTTTCATTAAGCCCCGTCGAAAAATTGGCACATACTCGGATTGTGTTATTCTTTTTCTTCACGTAAACTGTCGGTGATGCCCATTCGGAGTTGTCTACTTTGGAAATGACAACTAAATTCTCTAACCGTTCCAATTCCAAATTGATTGGATCTAAGACCGTAAAAAGTACACTCCTTTTCGGTCTGAATATTGGTGTTGTATTTTCTTTAACTTTAAATTTCGCCTTTGCTTTTGTACAAACTCAATATCTTCTAAAAAAGTTCTGGACACTTCCTTTTTAATTCAGTTTTGAAGTTTTCTATTGCAGCAATATTACTAGTGGTGACCCTATTTATTTGGTTAAAGGACGAAGTAATAGGTAGGACCCAAAGATCGAATAAGACAATACCATCCGTTCCGAATAAATTCGTCGTGTTTTTTAACACAAGCACCACTGCTTTTTTCTTTTTTTCCTACGAAAGAAATGTTACAGGCGAATTCGCCTAATAAATCCAATTTTCTTCCTAACACACCACGAGAAACTTTTCTTGAAGTCAATAAATTAGGTTTACCCAGTTTTTTTCCAAGTCTTTTCATTAATTATAGTAATATCGGACTCTATCCAATTGTAATTTTATTTTTAGATTGTTAATTGTGACAAAATGAAATTTTCTCTTCGAAAATGTTTCGTTCGACTATTTGCTTATTTTTTCTTTTTGCTTGTCAACTTTACGCAATGTATATACTTTGTAGACATATTTCTTTTAATTCTCTTCCATTTTCTGCTTTGCAACAAGTATTCTCATGTCCTCTTCTTCCACATCGGTAAGATCTTTTTGTTTCTAATGAAGCTGTCACTCTTAAAATGCAAACCACCAATACCGTGGCAAGTATTAGGTATTAAGGGTGAGGGTCTCATTGTAATGTTTTACTTTTTTGCTGCCTGTTGAAAAACGTTTATATTTTTCCTTAGATGGTTGGACACTATGTATTTGTGTAACGTGTCTCTCCTCAATCCTAGTTTGCCCTGTCAGCTGGGGCTGTAGAATACACCGACTGCTTCTCTGCAGAGGGGTAAGACCCCACTCAAGAAGTGTCATGATTATGACACTAAACAATCTGATGGTGAAGTTCCAGTGATGCTGGAGCTTTGGGGAATGCAGAGCAACCCTTTCATTACTATTGCTGCCAGGTTCACTCTGAACCGGAATAGTAGCACCTGATTGGGCCCTATCTATGGGTTAAATAGAACTAACTGCTTACGCTAAACTGAAAAGCTGGAAATATAAATGTTTTTGACAGTTAATCTGTACTTAAATTAAAACTGCGTGCTTATGCTAAATTGAATTGTTTGAAATGGAACTGTTTCTCACATTGAAACTGTCCTTACACTAAACAGAATTGTTTAATATAGAACTTTTGGCATTTAATTGTGCGTAAACAAAATCTGTACTTATACTAAACTGAATTAGCTGAATTAGAACTGTATGAATAAACGGAATAGGTTGAAATAGAAATGTTTTAGAAAATCAAACTGTGTACTCATACTGAAGTGTTTGCAATAGAACTACTTGCATAAAAATGGATTTGGAGTTAAATAACCAACAAAGGTTGATATGCCAAAAACCCAAACAAGCAACCGACATCAATCCTAGTGGTGTCTTGTTTTAAATTCGCCATACGCTGACATTCTTCAGCTATTTTTGGAGAGTTAATTTTCAATCCATTTCTAGTTTAGTAAAAATCCTTATTTCTGTGCCCTTATTTGAAGTCAAACCTTAAACGAATATCAAACATTTGACTCGGAAGTTAACTTATTTAACTTAAACTTCTCACATTCTCGATTGACGACTCCTGCGTATGTGACAAAATTATCGTCGTCGTCACATTTTACTAGATTTAAACAATTCCATTTCGTCGATCAAATGCTTTTGAAAAGTCAAAGAAACAGCGATATAATTGAAAGTTTAATTCTCTGCATTTCTTTTGCAGTGACCGTACACTGAAAATCATGTCTACTCATCCACGATTGGTGCGAAAGCTGCACTGCGATTCAGGAAGTATTTTATTGACAATCGCACTAATTAATCTATTCAAAATAATTCTCGAAAAGACTTTTCCCATATTGGACATCAAAGATATACCTCTAAAAAATCTCGCAGTTCGACTTTGACCCTTTCTTATGAAGTGACACAAGTACCACATCTATTCAGCCTGTAGGTGCCTCACTTTCCCACACATCATGGATGATTTGCTCCAAAAGATCGATCATCTTGTCTCCACCACATTTAAGAATATCTGCTGTAATGCTATCCATTCTCGTGCCTGTGTGGTGAAATGCACAACGTTTTTTTTTTTCTCAAATCGGAAAGTGCTCAAATAGTGGGCCGTAGAGCACGATAAAAAGGGAATAAATTTATGTATTTATTGCATCCTCATGTCTGTATCATGCCTATAAGTTTCAAGAATTTAGGGAAAATTCTATCTCTAAATGAATCGTGCGCTTACATTTTTTGTCTGTTTGAGACTTTTGCACATTTCTAATTGATAACCGTTCCTACCCTGCCAAATTTACTTTTAAAGTTTTTTTTTCTGCCCCAGCAACACCCAACAAAACAACAGCTGTTGAGCCACTTACCTCTCATCTCTAAAACCACCCAAGTAAGACAAAGAAGACACTGCTGGAGAAGCAAGGACGAACTCATGAGTGACATTCTTTGATGGATCCCTTCACATGAACATGCAAGTGGTGGCTGATCAGCAAGAACTTACCTATAACAGCTTTAGGTGGACACATATGTAGTTTGGAAGACATACTGGATACAATGGGTGATAGTGACGGATGGGGGGAGAGAGAGAGAGAGAGAGGGTCAGGGAAATCTGTGCTAGCAGTGCGACTTGGTGATGATGATGATGTTACAATTGGACACAATAATTAATACAGATATCAAATTGTTCTTTTATATAAATTATTGTTCATAATTCGTCAGAAGATATAGGTAGATGAAGAAGAAAAGAAGATTGGAATTTTCTTCGTATTTACCCAACCCCTGCGAACTAGTAGAATGTGACGCAAGGTCAATTTTATCAGCGGGAATTAAGTTATCATACCCTAGACCTGTTGCCGTATCAACATTAAAGAACACAGTATGCCTTAAAATTTGCCCGTTGCTTAAAGGAGAATATCTGGATTCAAACCTTTCCCAAGGATATAAGCGTGTCGTTAAATGCAACCAGCCACATCAAGGTTTCGAACTCGAGTCACAGCGTCCATTTCCTGGGAAGATAACCATTACAACACTAGCACCTATATGATTGTGAAATGTTCTTGGCATCGTAAGGGCTAAGGTCACAATGGTGAATATTTGATTTTTTCCCAGATCTATTCCAACCGTCTCTCGAATTTAGCTTGGATACATAAAAGATGTTCATACAGCTGCGAATTTATAGGTTCATGCCTCCTCCTGTTGTTTCCATACCACCCAAATAAAAAGGGTATGGAAAGGGAAAAGTAAATAAAAAGCGAAAAAAAAAGAAGAAAGAAAAAAAGGAGAAAATAAACAACGTACTTAAGTTGAAGATGAGGGTTTAATACGTAGGACGATGTCTCTTCAGGTCATGAAGCAGACAGATATATTATTTTCAGGGACTTAAACACTACCCCCTTCTCCTTGTAGACAAACTGGCAGAAGTAAGTTAAGTCTTGTTGAATCTTGTCTGCCGGCAATGTTTTTATTATTGTTATTTTTTTTTCATTTTTTAAGTACTATCCTCATTATTTAGTTTTACATACATATACATCAGCTACGATAGAATGATATGCATATGTACTCATTATATATATATATATATATATATATATATATATATATATATATATATATATTTGTTTGTGTGTATGCATAGTTATGTAAAAGCTAATATTTTCAGGAAAAATTATATCTTTGCTGTTTCGCGTAGCTGAACGTTTTCGTAACTATTAATTCAACATGAATTGGGTTATATCTGCAAATATGTGGGCATGTATGTTCTCTTTTTTGAAACTAACACACACACACACGCACACACACACACACACACACACACAGATATATATATATATATATATATATATATATATATGTCATTTCTAAAGAGGTCACATAAAACAAGTCATTTTGATATCTGCATCATCTTTTTTATTTCCTAATAAAAAAAATATATATATTTGCATATTTATGTGCGTGTGTGCGTGGTTATAAGTGAATATATACATATATACATATATATGAATATATATATAAATGCAGATTTTGTTTCTCTATCCCTTTATCTGTCCCTTTATATATATATATATATATATATATATACCTACATAGCCAGAAGTAATCTACCTAGGTGTCACAAAACCGGATCATCAAAATGTTTATTTTGATGAGGCATTGCTATATTAGTTGATTATTGGTAAGCAGTACGAATGTATTTAGTTTTTTGATTTTTTCCTCTGATATCCGTTTGTGTAATATTTTTCACACAGTCAGAATTATAGAATATATATATATATATATATATATATAGGTCCAAGTGGGGACTAAAAGATTCATATTATGATGTCATATCTGCTGTTAGAGACTTTTTGAGGAATGGGATCCCAGCACTGCAACATGGATTAAGTATGAATCTCATTTGTTCAAATTCCATGAGATTATTTTTATTGAGCTGATACTTATATATATACATTCAATCACCTGTTTAAATATTTATAAGGGTAAATAAATGCATTGTTACTTACGACTTACTAGTTTATTTTAATCGCATGCCTAAAATCATAGTGGCAGTTTACTAAGCTTTTTGCATAAATGAGGCCATATGAATGAGGCACCCAATGAGGGTCAAACTCACTCTTGAATGTTTGTTAGCCTAGCTTAAAATCAGAGTAGAAAAGTCTCGTTTTGCTGGTCATATCTAAACGAAAATACGCCAACTGAATCTTCTTCTTTATGGGTAACCACTAAACAAAAAAAGAGTCCCGTGTATGACACACTGAGGTGATGAAATCCTATTTCTGGAGTTTTCTAGAAAGTGAGGTAACTTTCAGGGTCTTATGTCATGGTTCAGATCTATCAGAAAATTATTAGTATTATATTTGAATACTTGAAACCATGTTAGTGTGCAAATTGTTTGAAGAAAAAATTACTTGAAATTATAATTGTTTACAATTTATTATATACTCGTTAGAGTTTTTTTACATCAGTGTTAGCTGATGGTTTTTCACTGGAGTTTGAGTGACAGCAAGTCTCCTCAAGTCTCCAGGACTCGTCTCAGGAATCTGGCTTTTCTCAGCAATGCTCTCGTTTGGATAGTCCCAACCCGTCCGCTAACTTCCAAGTCCTCCAGGCCTTTTAATAATCCTTTAGTTATTGTGCCTAAACCACCAATCACAATTGGCACAATCGTTACTTTCATGTTCCACAGCTTTTTCAATTCTCTATCAAGGTCGATGTACTTATCCTTCTTTTCACATTCCTTCAGATGTATTCAGTGGTCCGCCATGACAGCAAAGTCAACAGTTTTGCAAATGCTTTATCTTTTTTTGTTTGGTCTTTTGGCCGAGATTTGGTGATCCGTTTGTATGTTAAAGTCCCATAGGAGTTTATGCGTGTCATTTTCTAGGACAGGTGCTGGGTTCTGCATATACCATTTGTTAGTATGGTCAAATTTAAATTTCTTGCCCATTTCCCAGTGGATCGCCTTGCCGACCCAGTCGTGTCTCGCCTTATACTCCTTCTGTGCTAATTTGCTGCATTCGCTTATTATGTGATTGATCGTTCAGTCTCTGTTAGCGCATAGCCTACATTTACTGTTTTGTTGCGTCTTATCTATTCTCGCTTTGATATGATTGGTCCTTATGACGTTGTCCTGTGCTGCAATTAGATGTGATTCCGTTTCTCTCTTAAGGTTTCCTTTTTTTAGCCAGGTCCAGGTTTTCTGGTGTGAGATGTTGTTTAAAGCGGCCATAGATTTGTTTTTTCTCCCATTTTTGTTTCCTAGTTGTTGTCATTCTATCGTCTATCTGTTGTGCGTGCCGTTTCTGATGGTTGTAATTAGTCCTCGTTCGTATTTTTCTATGTAGTCTTCGCGCCGTTGTATCGATGCGTCAACGCTGTCTTCAACGCTGGCAAGTCCCCTTCCTCCCTCTTTTCTAGATACATATAGTCTGTCAACGTCATCTCTGGAATGTAATGCCTTATGCATGGTCATTAGTTTTCTTGTTCTTTGGTTCATTTGTTTAAGTTTATCTCTGGTCCACTTGAGGAAGGATCCCCAATATCTAACAAGGGGCACAGCCCAAGTATTTATTCCTTTGATGAGGTTTTTGCAGTTTTGTCTCGAGTAGTTTTCTAGTTCTCCTGAGATATTCTTTTCGGATCTTGTCTTTCATTTGCACTTGTTTGATGGTGTCAGCCTCCCAGATACACAAGTATTTGTAGGTTTCATTTTTCTCGTCAGGGAACAATCCGCAGCTTGTTAGCGAGTAGTAGATCTTTTCCCTTATTTGTGCTGTTAGTATTTTCCATATCATTGGTAGGCAGGTTATCGGTCTGTAATTGTTTGGAGCAGTTCTTTTACTTGGGTCCTTTTGGATAAATCTAATCTTTCCTTTGGCCATCCATTCAGGTACTTGCGTGCCTTGTAGGCGTCTGTTCATTTCTAGTGATAGTCTGCTGTGAACAGAGGTGAATTTCTTGCACCAGAAGCCATGCATTCTATCATGGCCTGGCGCTTTCCAGTTTGATATTCTTTTTAGTGTTTTTTTGAGTAAGTCGACGTGTATTTCCGGTTTGGGGCTTGCTTCAAATCCCTTTAGTTCTCTCGTAATATTGTTTATCCATTCAGCATTTTCGTTATGTTTTTTGGTTGCCATATTTTTGTCCAAAATCGTTCGGTTTCTTTCGCATGCGGTTGTTGGTATGTTTTCGTGTCACTCCCTCCCAGTTGTTGATAGAATTTTCTTTCGTTGTTTTGGAAAGCCTTTTTTTTTTCTGTATTGTTTTACCCGTTGTCGATATCTCTTTAATCTTCCTTTCGCCAGCACTTTCTGGTTTATTTCCTCAAGTTGTACTTTTGTTTTTCCCTGTATTGCCTGTCCCCCCCCCCGCTTCTTTCAGCGCCTCTCTTTTTGTTTTATCATTCTGGCTTGTTTTCCTAGCTCATTTGGGAGAGCGTTAGACTGAAGATCTAAAGGTCCCTGGTTCAATCCCGGGTTTCGGCATCCGGTGGCTGGAACGATTATTTTATATCCGCGCAGGCGGCGCGACATGATGATGATGATTTTTATTTGCGTTTCCAGTCGAATTTCCCATCCCGGTTTTGACTGTTTCTTCGTGCTTTTTGAGGGGGATCCCAATTTTCTCAAAAACTAATTTTGCACCGGCATGGATTAGTTCATTTATTATTTGTCGGTAGGTAAGGTAATATGTGATTTATTTTATTCGTTTCTATCTTAAGTTTTTTCCATTCTATGTTTCTTAATGAAGGTAGAATAGTCTTTGATTCTCTTTACAGGATTCTCTTTCCATTTTCTTGATTTATTTTTTGTTTTTGTGATCGTGTTTCTTCCTAGTTGGTTGGTAGTGTATCGTTTTGGAGTGTGGTGTTTTCATTTGCCGAAGTTTGCAGTTTTTTATCGTTGGATTGTTTTTGTTTGACACCACTTGATGTGTCTGGTACTGTATTATAGTTTTGTTTATGTGTTTTTTGATGGATTTCTTGTAATTCAAGGTCAGAAAACCAATCCTTCTTAATTATTGTTTTAATTTGGTCGACTAGTCTTTGGCTAGTCTGAAATTTCGCACATTCTTGTTAGATCTCTATCATTCTCATCCTGTATCCTCTTTGTGAAGAGTTGCTCCTAAAATAGCATTGTAGTGCAAGTTGATTATCTTCCCTACTCCATGTTTTGCGTGTAGGTCTCTGATCGTTGTGGTTTGTTACGGCGTCGTTTCTGTACCTGAAAAAAAGAGCAGCCAACATTCGTAGGATGACTATCAGGTCTCCCATGTTGGCTTTTAGGAGAGCACCTGCCGATCATGACACCCAGGCCTGTTGCCTGGGTCCTACGTTGTGTAATATTGTGATTGGACATTTTGATCATAGGTGGTATATTGTGGCTATACTAGACCCAGGGGTTATTTATAATCTGCGCGCCCGACACAGATGTGAACAAGAACATCTATGATGGCTGTACATGAACAGCGGGTCACAAAAAAAAAGAAGGGAAGATTATGTTACCCTAAGTTTTAGCTTAGTTAAAGTCCGTTGGCCCGCTACTTTCTTTTAAATCCCGAACTAAAATACTTACCTAATTTTAGGTTTTCTAGTGTCATATTTCTTGTTTATATTTACTGTCTTATATTTAAACTAGTTCGAAATAGGTTGGTTATATTTTTTTCATAAAAGGTTTGATTTTCCATTGAAATACAGGGCAGAAAATGTCTATTGGGGTAGTCGATGGGTACTATTGAGAGTGACGAGATAAAATAGATCTTCAATTAGTTCGAGAGATTTTACCTGCCAAATAGTTTAGCTTCAATAAAAATATATATATATAACAATAATTCACCAAAAGATTTTACAAGTAACCGAAAATCAATGTGCATTTTTGTTTTTTGCTTTTAAATAAAGGCATTTGTTACTAACCTTGTCATCACCAGGTTCTTCTGAAGACTTTTTTCGCTAGCTACTAAGTTGGGGTTTGCTTTTAATATATTTTCCTAACAATTATATGACACCTGATACCAGAATATTCCATCCTAGAATTTGGTGTGGTCTTTCTAGGGTGTGGGGGAGTGGAAGGGGAGCTAGCCATGTAGTATTGGTATTGTCAAGGCTCGATCCTATCTGCTGCTACTACACAATTTATTATTATTATTATTATTATTTACTCTTTGAGAGTTTTTCACATCAGTGTTAGCTGTTGGTTTTTCACTGGAGTTTGAGTGGCAAGTCTCCTAAAGTCTCCAGGACTTTTCTCAGAATTATGGCCGTTCTCAATAATGCTGTAGTTTGGATGGTCTCCACTCGTCTGCCAACTTCCAAGTCCTCCAGAACCTTTAATAATCTCTTAGTTACTGTACCAAAAGCACCAATTACAATTGGTATAATTGTCACCTTCATGTTCCATAGGTTTTGAATTCCCTAGCAAGGTCAAGGTTTTTATCCTTCTTTTCACATTCTTTATTGTTTTATTCTGTGGTCAGCCGGGACAGCAAAGTCGACAATTTTGAAAGTTCTGTTTTTTTTTTTTTTGTTGATTATTATTAGGTCTGGTCTTCGGGTCGAGATTAGATGATTCGTTGGTATGTCAAAGTTCCATTGGAGTTTATGGTTGTTATTTTTTCGGACAGATGCTGGGTTGTGCATATACCATTCGTTCCTATGGTCAAATTTAAATTTCTTGCACGTCTCCTAGTGAATCACCTTGCCCCCCCCATTAGTGTCTTGTCTTATATTCCTTCTGTGCTAATTTGCTGCATTCTATTATTATGAGATTGATGGTTTCATCTCTATCACCGCGTAACCTAAATTTGCTATTTTGTTGCATCTTCTCGATTTTCGCTTTGATATGGCGTTCTTATGGCGTTGTTTTTTTGCTGCTATTAGAGGAGTTTCTGTTTCTCTCTTAAAGTTTCCTTTTCTTAGCCAGGTCCAGGTAATCTAAAATGAGATGTTATTTATTAGTCGTTTAAAACGTCAGTAGAATTGTTTT
Source organism: Sepioteuthis lessoniana (assembly GCA_963585895.1). NCBI lineage: Eukaryota > Metazoa > Mollusca > Cephalopoda > Myopsida > Loliginidae > Sepioteuthis > Sepioteuthis lessoniana. The sequence continues at coordinate 28,914,437 of OY757918.1, forward strand.
TCTTCCCATTTTTGTTTCCTAGTCATTGTCATTCTGTTCATCGTGTTGTCAGTATCGTTTCTGGTGGCTGTAATCAGTCCATCTTCGTGCTTTTCTGTATACTCCTCGAGTCTTTGTATCGATGCGTCAACGCTATCTTCAATACTAACTTGTCCTCTTCGTCCCTCCTTTCTTGATACATATAGTTTGTCAACGTCGTCTCTGGGATGTAATGCCTAATGCATGGTCATTAGTTTACTTGTTCTTTGGTTCATTTTTTTATTAGTAGTAGTAATATTAGTATTAGTATTATTAGTTACTTAAAATCGAATAGTTTACAAATTATAATCATTTGTACTTGAAACCTTATGATTGCTTTTGATTATCCAACAAGGATTGATATGCCTCAAAATATGACATTTAATATGAGCAACCTTCCCACCGATCTAAATTATGGATATATACTAGTCATTTAAAAATTGTCCTCTTTTCCGGTTGTCCAATCTCGAAACTTGTACATAAATCATAAAGCTGTGTCCTCGAAAAGTAAACAAAGCAAGTAATTATCATACAACTTAGACCGTTGATGATATTATTTCTCAAGATTCGATACTCACAGGGAGGACCTTATACCACTGACCTTGTGCCAAACTAAGGTAAACTTAGTTTTACATACATAAATCAGAGAAAGAACAAGATAGTTTGAATAATCAGATTGACATGTTTTGCTTGTGGTCTTGCAGAATACCTATGAATTTATGGCCAAAAACGAAATCTATATAACAAGGAGAAAAACTTGGTATAAAACAATGGACAGCGGAATCATAGTTAGCGATTTCGAACTTCAGATGCGCTATTACATTCACTTCCCGACCAAAAAAAAAAAAAAAACCCTTTGAAAAACTTGATAATTTATGCAGTGCGTAGGGGTGCTCTATTAATGTACTTTTCGAATGTCTATAGATGTATATATACTAGCACATAAATCTCCCTTGTCGAGTAGATTTCGTTTTTGGCTAAAGATTAATTTTCCTTCTCATGACACTGCAAAATAGGTCTTTCTTCTTTTTCATAGCGTTGGATTTCATACCAAATTTTACTCAAACATGCATATTCTCAAAGATGTAAAGATATGCACGATGATTACAATTATGATATGATATTTAAATATATTGCAACTTTAATGAAGAAATAATGTAAACGCAAGTTTTGCAGTGTTGTCCTCGTGGTGTAATGGTTAGAACACTGGACTGCGGAATCGTAGTAAGCGAGTTCGAACTCTAGTTGCTCTATTACATTCACTTTCCGACAAAAACCCGTTGAAAAGGAAAGAACCCCCAGATATGGGTTAAATAGTACCACTACTGTTCTAAAAGGATGGATTTGGCATTAAATAACCAACAAATGGTCATTTGCCATTAAAACTAAAGAAACCGAAAACGGTTGAGGTTTCAAAACCGTTTTTTTTTTGTTGGCCTATGACGATTGAAATAAAATATATTTCCCCTTAGTGGCTCAAGACTTTGCTGGGTCAGGGAGATTCCATGTGCATACTGGGAGAGAAAGAAAAATCCATTTGATTCTTGTTACGATTATCAAGAATGTAGGTAAGCGGTGTGAGATGGACACCCAATGAAAGTAGCATGACACAAGGGATGTAAACACTGAAGCCGAATCCCTTACAATATACACTAAAAATTCTTGAAAGCATGGTTAAATGTGGGTCAAAATAGCTGAGAAGTAGCTGTACCGGCTGGCGGGCGTTTGAAGCATTGTGTACTGTGTAAATGAATATTTCATTGAATATATTGATATTTTTATGAATATATATCGGCAACCTCAGTCGAAGGTGATCCGAAGGCTCCCTTTTCAATAGCTACCACACCTAGGTGTACGGGAGAGCGCTACTCCTTTCTCTGGATTGCTCCACTTAACCCTTGATCCTTAACTTATAATACTGAGTATTCAGCAAGGCATTATCAAGTACCATTTTTAGAGTCTTTGGTATGACTCGACCTGGGATTGAAGCCCGATCTCCCGGACCATTGGCGAACACTCTATTCATTAGGCTAATGAATATATTGATATGATATTTTTATGAATATATTGATATGATATTTTTAAAACGATACAAAGTAAAAAAAAATACTGAATACAAAAAAATAGAATATGAAAGAGAAAATACTCTGGTTTGGTCTTATGGTATATCAACCTTTCTCGGTTATTTAATGCCAAATCCAGCTAATGTATATATATCAAATATATACGATTTATAAACATAAGCCAACGAAGTTAAATTGTTCTAAGTATTGCTGCATATCACGAACGATTCAATAAATCTTCTGTTATTGTTTACACACAGTTAAATGATCAAACAGTTTTATTTCTAACAATTCAATTTAGCATAAATCCAAATACTGCTATTTATCACCAACAATTCAATTAGACATCAGTCATTTTTTTACACTGGGTTAAACGATCAAACAGTTAAATTTCAAATAGTTAAATTTAGCATAAGTCATTTGTTTGAACTCAGTTTAAAAGTCAAACAGTTTTATTTGACTCATAGATAGGACCCTATCAAGTGCTACCACTCCAGGCTAGAGTGGACCAGGGAGCGATGGCAATGAAAGGGTGCTCTGCATTCCCCAGAGTTCCAGCATATATGGAGTCTCACCATCAGATATTTTAATATCATATATAGGACACTCGTTTGGTGGGTTCTTATGCTTCTGCAGAGATGCAGTCAGTGTATTCTTCAGCCCCAACCGACTGGGTTGATATGAAAGAGAAAAGAAAAATAACAAGTAAAACCAAACGAAAATGAAAAACGAAAGGGAAAGATGCAAATAAAATTAAAAATTAAGGAAAATGAAAAGAAAGGGAAAATTGAGGAATGATACTAAAAAACGAAAGAGGAAGAAAAATGAAATAAAAAATAGGTATAAATGAAAACAAAAACGAAAAACAAAGACAGTGAGAAGTTTTAAAGGAAAGAAGAAGAAAAATGGATGAAGATGAATAAACTAAAATATAAAAAGAAAAACGAATGAAAGTAGACAAAGAGAAAGAATGGAGAAAAACAGAAATAAAACAAGAATAAAAAAAGAAAGCGAAAATAAAATTCGGGAGAACAATGAACGAAAAAAAAAAATGAAGATTGGAAATTGAAAAAGCAAAGGAAAGATAATAGGAAAATAAAAATAGAAAAAAAATTTATAGGAAAAAAAAAGAGAGGAACGATTAAAGAAAAAAATCTCGGGATAAATAATGAAAAACAACAAAAAAAGTAAATAAATGAAAAATAGAAGTAATTAAAAAAAAAGAAAAGAAATATAAATAAAACAAAGGTATAAAAAACTGAAATAAAAAGGGGTAGAATTACCAAAAAAAAAAAACAAAAAATAGGATCTATAAAATTAAACAAATAAATAAAAATGAATGAAACAATGAAAAAAAAACGAAGAAAAAAATGAACGATTAGAGAGAGAGAGAGAGAGAGAGAGAGAGAGAGAGAGAGAGAGAAAGAGAGAGAGAGAGAAGAAATTATAAGAGGACAAATAGGAAAAAACTAGCGAAAGTTGAGGTGTGAAAGGTGGAAATAAAATACTAAAAAGATGGAAAAGAAGAAAAAGAAAGAAAAAACAAAAGCACAAGAAATACTTGAAATACACAAACATACACACACACACATGTATATATATATATATATATATATATATATATATATATATATATATATATATATATATATATATTTGTATGTATGTATGTATGTTTATGTAATAAAAAAGATGATAAGAATAAAAGTACTGAAAGAAAGAAGCACCGATGAAAAAGAAAGGAAAAAAAATGGTTAAATAACAGAGAGAAAAGAAGAAGAAAAAGGAAAGAATAGATGGCAAAATAATCTGAATTAAAAAAAGGAAAAGGAAACGAAAGAAAAATTTCAAAGAAAGGGAGAAATGAAGAAGGAACCAAAGAAACGAGATTCAAATTAAAGATATGAAAGAAAAAAAAGAAAACAAAAAATGAAAGAAAATATTAGAAAAATAAAGAATACATATAAATAAATCAAAGGGAGAGATAGATAGATAGATAGATAGATAGATAGATAGATAGATAGATAAAGAAAGAATGAGAGATAGATAGATAGATAGATAGATAGAGAGAGAGAGAGAGAGAGAGAGAGAGAGAGAGAGAGAGGGAGAGAGAGAGATGAAGAGTAATGAACTAAAAAAGAAAAAATTCACCTGTAAATAAGAAAAATGAAAAAAAAAAGAAGAAAGGAAACGAAAGGGATTGAATTAAAAAAAAAGAATGATTGCACTGATCAGATTTGAAGCTCTCTCTTAAAAAAACATTAGAGAACACAGTCACAGAAAAAAAATCAAAAGGACTGAATTAAAAAAGAATAAGGAGAAAAAATTCACTAAGAAAAAGACAAGCTCTCTTAATAAATAAGAAAAAAAGGAAGGAATCAACAAAGACAAAGAAGTAAAATCTCTCTGAAAAAATAAAAAGCTTTCTTTTTAAAAAAGAAAAGAAAAAAAAAAATGAAAAAAGTGGAAAGGAATAAATTGACAAAAAAAAAAAAAGAAGCTTACTGACCAAACAAACTCTTTCTTTAAAAGAAAGGTAAAGAAAATACAGATAAATAAAACTAAATAAAAATGAAAATGAAAAAAAAAAAAAAGAAAAAGAATGAATTAATAAAGAAAACGTTCACTAGAAAAATAACAAACCCTTTCTTTAAAAAAGAAAAGAAAAGAAATAAAAGAAAAAGAAAAAAAGAAGGAAAAAGAATGAATTAAAAAGAAAAAGAAGAAAAAGTTTACTGAAAGAAGTACAAGTTCTCTCTTAAAAAAAAGAAAAGAAAATGCAGAAAAAATGGAAAGAAATGAATTAAAAAAGAAAAAGAAGAAAACTTTCCTTAATAAAATTACAAAATTTCTTTTTAAGAAAGAAAAATAAGGAAATATATAGGAATGAATTACAAAAAAAAAAGAAGAAAAGTTCACTAGGAAAACAACAAGCTTTCTTTCTAAAAAGAAAAAAAAAAGTAAAAGAAAAAAAAGAAAACGAAGAAAAACACGAAAGGGAGTGAACTAAAAAGGAAAAGAAAAAAAAAAAGAAAGAAGTTCACTAAAAAAATAACAAGCTTTCTTTTTAAGAAAGAAAAAAAAAAGGAAATATAAAATGAGGAAAAAGAAAATAAAAATAAAAAGAAAGAAAGAAAGAAAGAAAATAGAAATGAATTAAAAAAGAAAAAGAAGAAAACGTTCATTAATAAAATAACCAGCTTTCTTTTTTCGAAATAAAAAAATGGAAATATTAAGGAATGAATTTCAAAGAAAAAGAAGAAAAGTTCACTAGGATAATACCAAACTCTCTTTATAAAAAAGAAAAGTAAAAAAAAAGAAAACAAAATAAAAATGGACAGGAATAAACAAAAAAAAAAGCCTCGAAAGGAATAACAAGCTTTCTTTTTAAGAAAGAAAAAAAAAAAAGAAATGAATTAAAAAAGAGAAATAAGAAAACGTTCATTAATGAAATAACTATCTCTCTTTAAAAAAACAAAAGAAAAGAAAACGTTAAAAAAAGAAAGGAAAATAAAACGTAAAAAATGTAGAGAAAACATTAAAAAAGAAAAGAAAAGAAAACGTAAAAAAAGAAAAGAAAAGAAAAGAAAACGTAAAAAAAATAAAAGTAAAGAAAACCTTAAAAAAAAGAAAAGAAAACGTACAAAAAATAAAGAAAAGAAAAGAAAACGGAAAAGAAGAAAAAAACGGAAAAAAAGAAAAGAAAAGAAAAGAAAACGTAAAAAATAAAAGAAAAGAAAACGTAAAAGAATAAAAGAAAAGAAAACGTAAAAAAATAACGAAAAGAAATGAAATAAAAAAAATACAGAGAGCCAAGCAAAACATTCAATTCTCCTCTTGAAACCCACGTACAAAACCAAGTAAAAACTAATATTACACTTGGTGATCGTCTTCTGTTGTTGGTGTGGTTAGGTTTTCACGCCTGCCGTTATATAAATACAAAACAGGCATTGTTGACCGTAGATGGTTAGAGTTGGTACCCGGGAGGGTGGGAAGAATATTGAGTATTGGGAGGGTGGGATGGAGAAAACGGCAGAAGGAATTAAAGATCTTGGAGAAATTCGAAGGAACTGGCGAAGCGTCAAACAGAAGAAAAAAAATACGATGCTCGATTTGCTCGGTCAATACCACCGACGTCTACCCGGGGTGGGAGGTAAAAGTTTAGCTGGTTATGGGGGGGGCATCCAACGCATCTTCATCATCCAGGTGCAGCAATGGGTGCGGGGTGAAAAAGGGGGGAGGCTAATAGCAGAAGGAGGAGGGGAGAAAGAGATGGCTGGTAGGGTTTGAAGGTGAACGTGGAGGGGGTGGGGCTGGAATCCCATGAAGGAAAAAATAGAAATGGTTGTTCTGGTCACTGAGTGAAGACGGTGGAATTTTGAGATGAATTTCGTCAAAGAGTGAGTCGCCTTTTCGACACACACACACACACACACACACACACACACACACACACACACACACACACACCACACACACACACACACACACACACACATTTGAAGACAGAAAAGAAACAAAAACAAAATAAAAAACAAAAAAACAGAAAAAACAAAACAAAACAAAACAAAAAAACAGAGATTGAATAAAAAACAAAGTTCAAAAAAGCTTGTGAAATTGGTCGTCACAAAGAGAAAAAAATAAAGCAATTAAAAAGTTAAAAAAAGTAAAGTTGGCGACCTTAGTCAAAGGTGACGCAAAGGCTCCCTTTTCAATAGCTACTACACCGAGGTGTAGAGGAGAGCACTATTCCTTTCCTTGAATTGCTCCACTTTACCCTTGATACGTACCTTGTATTGCTAAATAGGTTTAAGAAAAAAAGACATTCAGTATATATATATTAGAATGAAGAGTCCCGCAAATGAATTTAAATAAGATACTTCAGGTTCTTTTTTCATATACTAATTTACTAAGCTTTTTTTTTTTTGCTTAGATATGACACAGAGCCGTATGAATGGAATCGAACTCATTTGTAAAGGGGTGTTTGTCCAGCTTGCTGACTATAACACCACCCGAAGTGCCCATTCCTATTTCATCTAGTTATACTTCACGCGTGTCTCGGACTTCATGGTCCTCTTTAGGAGACTGTTGTATACACTAGCAGTCAAAAGTATTTGGCAATCTCCCCAAAATTTCATTTTTCATAATTAAAGTGTTATTTCTAGCAAAACAAGTTAAGCACCACATAGCTTTATTCATTATACTAAATACAAGTCTTCCTGAACCATATCAGATATAAATTACCCCCCCCCCCAAATCAAAAATCTTTTAAAATTTTGATTCATCAAATTGACCCCTTTTGGCCGCTACTACAACTTCACAGATTCTCGAAATTCTTTCCACCAAAGACCTGGGGTAAACGGAAAATAGTTTTGCCCTGCTTTCCTGTAGGAATTGCCAGAGGTCAGCCACACTTGCGGGTTGTTTAGCTCTGACTTTTCGGCCAAGTTCATCTGACACTAGTTCAATGGGATTTAAGTCCCCTGACTGTGCCGGTCAAGTCAATAATTGAAGGACGTGTTGTTCCTCTTTGCTTTTAATACACCTCTGGCACAGTTTACTAGTGTGCTTTGGGTCAATATATTGCATGAGAACAAATCCTTGACCCACAAGCCGCATTACAGATAGGATCGCCTGATGCTATTTAGTATGTTGTGAGAGCTGGTCTGATTCATTTTGCCCTTCATCAACAGGTAAAATCCCCCCACAACATAACAGAGCCTCTTCCTTACTTTACGGTTGGTGTGATACCAACTCTTCGTTGCATACAGACTCTCGTATTTGACCCAATGATTTCGAACTTTGATTCGTCTGTCCAAAGGACTTTATTCCACTGCTCTATTGTCCAGTCTTTGTGTATCTTGGCTCATAGGTTCCTTTTGACATAGATTTGGTTCCTCAGTAGTGGTTTCTTGACTGCAATTCTGCTATATAGGCCACCTTCATAGAGTCTTCTTCTCACAGTGGATGTTGACGCGTTTTTTTTTTCACGACATTGGTTCAGTTATGCAGTGTCCTTTTGTAATATTATGGCCAAGGGATTTTGTTTTATGCTTTTGGGTTTAGTTAGGCTGAGAACCTTTCGGCTCAGTGCATGGGTTACTTCGGGGCAACATAAACGCAGGTGTTCACTCGCGCGGACGGAGCGGACGTGTCACTCAGAGATGTCACAATAATCCAGATGGGAAACGGGGCTAGAGAGTGCAGGTGACGTCACGCACCGGAAGCGCGCGGAGGATTTGGGGGATTTTGAAGAAAGTCAGTTGGTTGAGTTGAGTCCTGCCTCGGAAGAAGACGGTTGACTTTCGCTTGCTTGCCAAAGCCAGGCCAGTGGCGTTGTGGCCGGTGCCCTATGTGTTGGGTGGGGCAGATGGAAAAGCCAGAATAGAAAGAATGTGCATTCCTCTTCCTTATGTCGAAACCTTTAACTCAAAGGTAATAAAAGGTTTCGTACCTGAACTAAGAAGTCGTTACGTGTTTTTTGTGTTTCGGGATTCCTATGTTCTATGTATATATGTTATAAACATTCTATGTATATTTCACATATCCGTATCTGGCTATCTTACCTTTTGATGCAGTCAGCTTCCTGTCACGGAAGCTGGTGACTGTTGAAATTATCTTCTGCATTGGTAAAACTGGTAATATCCTGCACGCAGTAATTTAACACATCATAGTTTAATGTGAGTTCAAGTGATTGTTTAATGTAACTTTTGGAAAATGTTTTATTCATGTTCAATAATAAAGAAGAAAAACCTCTTCAAATCAAATTTTCATAAGATATACAAAGGTCAAAGTTACTAAGCAAGACTTGTAGTAATTTACAAAGCGTTTTGCTTAGATGTAGAACAAGGCCGAATGAATAGGGCACCCAATGAGACTCGAACTCCTTCTTGCAGGTTTGCAAACCAATCTTGTTAACCATTACACTACGTGTGGCACCCTGAGTAAGACTTGTATTTAGTATAATAAATAAAAACATGATGGCGCTTTACTTGTTTCATTAAAAATAACACTTTTAGGATGAGAAATAACAAATTTTGAAGTCCGCCAAATTCTTTTGACTGGTTATATATATATATATATATATATATATATATATAGATATATGTAGAAAAACTGATAACAACGATCCAAGTGGAAGGAATGATTTATTAACGGGTCGATACTATAGCGTTTAGGTTCTACTGAACCATCATCAGGACCATGAGGGGTGATATTAATAATTTTAAGTTAACGATGGATGATTAGAAATGTGAAAATTATTATATCTATAGAAAAATAAACCTTATTTGGTCACTAGCCATGAGAATATGCAAACGTTTCAGCCGACACTTATATGTATTTTAGTTTTGTTTGCCGAAGATCTTCAGGTCCGAATGAAAATACGGATTGTCGTCAGGTGATTTCATGAAAGCAAATCCTTTTTTCAGTAAATATTATCTTGAATATCCCTTATATATATATATATATATATATAAGTCAGTAAAGTTGGCGACAATAGTCGAGGGTGACCCATGTCTCCCTTTTCGATTGCTACAACACTAAGGAGTAGGGGAGGGCGCTACTCCTTTCCCTGGATTGCTCCAATTTACCCTTGATCCGTAACTTATAATACTGAGAGTTAAGCAAGGAGGCATCAAGTACCATTATATATATATATATATATATATGTGTGTGTGTGTGTGTGTGTGTGTGTGTGTGTGTGTGTGTGTGTTTAAGATGTTAACTAACTCAAAGGTTTATTCTCTTACTTTTGAAATTCATTATTTATTGTTGCTGAACATTAAACTGAACAACTTGTAAATGCAACGGAATATATTTTAAAAAATCTTTAAACTCCTTGCCAACATTTCATGGGTTAGCATGGCAAGATAAGGTACATTATTCCTCTTTTCACATAATCCTTGGAGTTGGCTTCAGTTCTGAGGAGAACTGAAGAACTCTACACAGATGAGAACAAAAAAAGTGTTCAAATGATGGTCAGCAGAGCAACAGAAAGAATAAAATGAATGTAAGAGTCGACTTCGCATAGGACTGTAGAATACACCGAATACATCTCTGTTGAGGAGTAAGACTCCCCAACGAGAGGCCGAGATATAACCCTAAACCATCAAATATTGGCAGCCCAGTGTACGACTCCACCCACGAGGCTGGGGCTGTAGAATGTGCCGACTGCATCTCTGAAGAAGGGTATGACTCCCCCAACAAAGGTCCTGTATATGACTTTAAACAATCTGAAGGTGAGGCTTCAGTAATGCTAGAGCTTTGGGGAATGCGGAATTATTTTTCACTGCCAATCTAGTCCGTAGCATCTGATAGGGTAGCACCTGATAGGGTCCTATCAATGGCTCAATCGGAACTGTTTGACATTTAAACTGAGGGCAAACAGATGACTTATGCTAAACGGAACAATTACAAATAGAACTGTTTGATCATTTAACTGTGTGTAAGCAAATGGTAGATGTTTAATTGAATTCTTAGTGTTACATTGCAATATTTGGAACAATTCAACTTCGTTGATTTTTGCTAAACTGAATTGTTTCTCATAAAACTGTTTGATAATTTAACTATGAATGAATAATGACTGATGTTTAAATAAACTAGCAATACTAGGAAGGATCTACCTGAGTGCAGACGGATGAGTTATGTTGAGTAGAATTATTAATATTATCATATTTATCTAACCCCTCCGCTCAGGCTGGATATGACACAAGGTCAATTTTTTAAGCGGAGTTTAACAGGTTTGAATTCAGAGTTTTCCTTCTCCTAGACTAGTTGCCTCACCTAGGCTGAAGAACCTCGTCTGCCCAACTATTTACCCATAGCTGGAGGGAGTAAGGGTGTTCATACCTTTCTGAATGATATTTGCCCGAAAGTGAACGTAATACCGCGGGTGGAGTACGAACTCGCGTACTACGATTCCGCAGTCCATCGCTTTAACCATTACACCACGAGAACATCCGTAATATTAAAGCGATGCGCCAAAATTGAATTATCGGCATTACATAACAATACTTGGAAACTGTCAGTAAATGAATGAATTGAGTTGAATCGGGTTAAATTGCAATACTTGTAACCACTTCACATTCTGCAAACAACTGATTAATATTGAATTGATTTATAAGAGTGATATCGCAAATATTGAAATCATAGCAATACTAGTGTGCAAACAAATTAATTCTAACTCATTTAAAAATCTAATTCTTTACAAACTAAATTCTCACATACCATGTATTTATCTATTTAAATGTGTGCAAACTAATGACTGATGTTAACAATTGTTGAAACCATTTAACTGTGTGCTAAAAAAAGCTCAGGCTCGTTAAAATATTATCGACAAAATGTGATTGCAAATCATATATATTCAATATATATGAATATACCGGATGTTGATTTAAATAACCTACAATGGTTCATATGACGTAAAACCAAACAAAATCAAAATATTCCCTAGTCGGCTTGAGCTGTAGAATAAACCGATTGCATCTCTGCAGAGGGGTAAGACGAGTGTTCCGATAGGACACTAAATAATCTGATGGTCCTATTTACCCAACCCCTCTGCTCGGGCAGGATATGACACAAGGTCAATTTTTAAAGCGGAGTTTAGCAGGTTTGAATTCAGTTTTCCTTCTCCTAGACTAGTTGCCTCACCAAGGCTGAAGAACCTAGTCTGCCCTACTATTTACCCAGAGCTGGAGGGAGAATAATTGGATTCATACCTTTCCCAAGGGCATTAGTGCTATGTGAAATGCAATCAGTCTTGTCCAGGAATTGAACTCGTATCGCCGTGTCCATATCCTGTGACGATAACCATTACACCACGCTGATGGTGAGGTTCCAGTAATGCTTGAGCTTTACGGAACGCAGAGTACTCCTTTCTTGCCATTGCTCCCAGGTCCACTCTGGCCAGGAGAGGTAGCACCTGAAAGGGTACTATCAATGAGTCAAATAGAACAAGACTGCGTATTTATGCTAAACTGAATTGCTTGAAATAGAACTGCTTTTGACATTGAAACTGTATTTATGCTGAACTGAATTGTTTGAAATGGAACAGTTTTGACATTAGACTGTGTGTAAACAAAAAACTATACTTATAATAAACTGAATTGATTGAATTAGAACTGTTTGTCTAGACTGACTAGCTTGAAATATAAATGTTTTTGATTATTAAACTCTACTTAGACTAAAAAGAATTGTTTGAAATAAAACTGTTCATTTGTAAAAAAAAATGGATTTGGTATTAAATAACCGACAAAGGTTGATATGCCATAAAACCCAAACAAACAAAAAAATAAAACAATCTCCTTCGCAGTTTTGTTTCATTACAAATAGTTTCATATAAAATCTATCAAATAGAAAACACGTCCTTCAAATTAACCTTGTTTTTATTATCTGCATTTTAAAACATTTCAAGTTTTAGGAGTTTCTGGTTTTAAAATGTGAACGAATTGTGTTATTAAGAAAAGGGTATTTTAAAGAATCAAAAGAAAGTTCTCAACACCAGTCTGCATAACCGTAAAAAGTCGAAGATGAACAAGGTTTTATTCATTACCCGCTCCTTAACTGCTCAACTAATGTTAATTGTTTGCGATCTTTTTGCGAAAAAAATCTTGAACACATTTTCAGATTGCTTTTTTTCCTTAAAAAAATTGCGCACATCTCGTTGTAATAGAGTAGTCCAGAAAAGATAAGTTAACGCCATTTACTTAGGGTCATATATATATATGTCTATGTGTGTGTGTGTGTGAGAGAGAGAGAGAGAGAGAGAGAGAGAAAGAGAGAGCGAGAGATTGTGTGAGTGTGTGTTTATATACGTATATATGTACGTATTTCTAGTAATTGAATATTTTCTTCCTATAGCATGTTTCTCGGTGTTACTTTTATCATTCAAATACAGAACAGAAATATAAGGAGTTGATGTACGCATGTGCCCGCCAGAAATTGTGTCTATATATTTGCCGATTCAAACTGACGAAACAACAACTGCGACCGAATATTGGAAAAAAAAAAAAATGAACAGTGTTGTGGAGAGGAGGAACAAGGTAAACAAAACGGGCGACCATTATGGCCACCACTGCGGCAACCGGCAATTTAGCCTCACAGGCAGTGCGGCGGGCGGGTTACTTTCGGAGCATGGTTGAGCGGGTTTCGGACGAATGGCTGAGCAAACTTGGATCCGGGAGCAGCAGGGCAAAAAAAAAAAAAAAAAAAAAAGAAAAAAAAAGAAAAAGATGTATTTGGTTTTGTTTGGCGAGGATCTTTAGGTCGGAAGGATAATACGTGTCGTCGTCTGGTTTTTACTTTCTGGGAATAAGGACGTGGATGGAGATGAAGAGGTAAAAAGGGTGCCTTTTACTTACGTGAGGGTGGTAGAAGGTGGCGGGATGTGTCGTGGGTGATGTGAAATAAAAGTTGGTTTTGAAACAACACTGGAGCTATTATTGTTACTCCTCTTTGATTTGGATAGTGGAACTGAAAGTGTGTGCGACCAAGCAAGAAAGAAAAGAATTTTTTTTTTCAAGTAAGTTAAAAAAAAAGTACGATGTGTTTAAAATGATTTACTTTAATTCCCCACAGACACATTTCAAACCAGAACAATACCAAATGGGAATAGAGTTGACATGTCCTATAATATTAATAATAAAATAATAGCAATAATGAAGAGGGTATCGACCCACAAATGGAACAAATATTCCTTTTTGATATTACCTTCCTTATAGTAAGGACAAGAAAGTTAGTCCCATAGCTATACGATAGTAACTCTCCGTTATACTGAGTACTCTAATTTATTAATGTTGGACCATCTCATTGATACCCGATACCCACGATAGTGAGCAAACAATGAGCTTGGATTTTGTTTTGTTTATTAATTAATTTATTTCTGACACTTTTTGAAAACATCATTTTGGTGATTGGTTTGGTTGGGTTTTATGGCACATCCACCATTGTAGGTTATTTAATGCCAAATCCTCTTTTTATATATATATATATATTAAATACATATGATTTGGTTTGGTTTAGTTTAATGGCATATCAACCATTGTTGGTTATTTAATGTCAAATCCTCTTTATACATATATATTAAATATATATGATCTGGTTTAGTTGGGTTTTATAGCATATCAACCATTGTAGGTTATTTATGGCCAAATCCTATCTATCTATATATATATATATATATCCAATATATATGATTTGGTTTGGTTGGGTTTGACGGCATATCAACCATAGTAGGTTATTTAATGCCGAATCCTCTTTATACATTTATATTAAATATATAGGATTTGTAAACAAATTTTGTTGATAACGTTTTTAAACGAGTCTCAGCTCATACTTTTGCCCACAGATAAATGGTTTTAAGTATTGCTATGTATCATTAACAATTTAATTAAACATCATTTTACACACTGTTAAATTATTATACAGTTCTATTTCTAATAATTCAATTTAGCAGAAGTCATTTGTTTGCACACAGTTTAAATGTCAAGCACTTCCATTTAAGCCATAGTTAGGACTCTATCAGGTGCTACCACTTCGGACTAGAGTGGACCTGGGAGCAATGGCAATTCAGGGGTACACCGCATTTCTCAAAGCTATAACATTAGTGGAGTCTTACCATGAGATTGTTTAGTGTCATATTCAGGAGATGCGTTGGAAGAAGGGAGGATTTACCTCTCTGCAGAGATGCTATCGGTACATTCTACAGCCTCAGCTTCACTTTAGTGTGAAAAATCTGAGATTTTTAATGGATTTTTTTCTTTTTTACGGTTTAAATTGAAAGTATCACTAAAAAAGAAATGTCCTCATCTTAATGAGAAAATAACAACAGAATTCTAGGGAGGAGATAAACAAATTTTTGATTGGTTCAATAATAAAAACTTACAGACATCGCTATCCACTCTGAGTAGAATTAGCCTATATTTCACAAAAAGCAAAAAGAAAAAATGATTCTGATTGTCATAAAGCTACCACTAAACGAAGTGATCAATGAATAAAATTCACTGCTCTCACAGACAGAAAGAAACCTTTGAGAAATTCTAGCAAAAATATTTCAAATCTAATAATATAAAGACCATCGCAATGAGCTATCTCAAGAAAACCCTAAGAAAATGGAATTGTATCAGAGATGTGTACTTAGAGACAAAAAATCTCAAGGACAGACTGCATTTTGCTGCAGATTACTGCAATTTTGATGCAAAGTAGTTTGAGAGCTTAATATGATCAGACTAATCAATATTTTGCCTTCATAGTGATACTCGAAAATTTTGTTTTCAAAGATTGGGAGAAAAATCATTATCAGGATATCTGATAACAACTGTCAAACATGGAAATTGTGGAATAATTGTGTTGGTATATTTCTCGATTTCTGAAGTTAGTAACGTCGGTGAATGGGTACTTCACACTCTCCAGATATCACGAAGTAAAGATTCACCAACAGATGAGTTTTAGTGTCATACCAAGGACACCCTTTTCTGAGGGGACCTTACCCTTCTAAAAGGGAAACAATCAGCGTATTATTTGTCCCGCCAACAAGGCGATTTGGTGTTATCGTTATTTCCTGCAGCATGACGTCTAATATTTACTACATTTATCACAAAGGTTTGTTAGTTATTTTGTTTAATGGCATATTAAACTTTGTTGGTTATTCAATGACAAATATATTCATATATATGATATCATGTGTATTGATATAGTTGTAGAAAGAATTTTCATTAATTTCATGTGAATCAAAGGGGTGTCCTCGTGGTGTAATGGTTAAAGTGATGGACTGCGGAATCGTAGTAAGCGAGTTCGTACTCCAGTCGCTCTATTACGTTCACTTTCGGGCAAATACCCTAGGGAAAGGTATGAATCCTCTAATCCTCCCAGCTATGGGTTAAATAGTACCACTACTGAATAGGAGAAAGGCTTTGGCATTAAATAACCAACAAATGTTGATATGCCATTAAACAAAGAAACCAAACCAACCAAACCTCAACTGCAGAATCATAGTAAACGAGTTCGTACTCCAGTCGTGCTATTACGTTCACTTTCGGGCAAATACCCTTGGGAAATGTATGAACCCCTTTATCCTCCCAGCAATAGTTATATAGTACCACTTCTGTTCTTCGAGGAGAAAGGCTTTGGCATTAAGTAACCAACAAAGGTTGATATGCCATTAAACAAAGAAACCAAACCTCATGTGAATCAATAGCAGTTTCTCTCAACGTGATTGACTCTCAGCCACTTACCTTTTAACACGTGGTGTAGTCGTTATCGTCGTAGGATATGGACATGGCGACACGAGTTCAAATCCTGGACGAGACTGATTGCATTTCACATAGCACTAATACCCTTGGGAAAGGTATGAATCCAATTATTCTCCCTCCAGCTATAGGTAAATAGTAGGACGGACTAGGTTCTTCAGCCTTGGTTAGGCAACTAGTCTAGGAGAAGGAAAACTCTGAATTCAAACCTGCTAAACTCCGCTTACAAATTGACCTTGTGTCATATCCTGTCCGATCGGAGGGGTTGGTAAATAGTACCTTTTAACACTTATAAGATAAAATTTTTTGGATGTTTGTTTCTCATAAGATCAATTAGTAGAATATGATCTGTGTTTAATCATATTAGTTCTGAGGTTTGATATGACCAGCTGATCCATTGTATCAGGCTCCTCCGACCACCTGTCTAGCCCAAGAATGGGTCAAAGTGGTGTGTTACAGGACAGGTGACTACTTAATCCTCGTTCAGCTACCACGATGCCATCCTCAGGCATTACCATATTTGCCAACCCCTCCGCTCGGGCAGGATATGACACAAGGTCATTTTTAGCGGAGTTTAAAAGGATTGAATTCAGAGTTTTCCTTCTCCTAGACTAGTTGCCTCACCAAGGCTGAAGAACCTAGTCTACCCTAATATTTACCCATAGCTGGAGGGAGAATAATTGGATTCATACCTTTCCCAAGGGTATTAGTGCTATGTGAAATGTAATCAGTCTCGTCCAGGATTTGAACTCGTGTTGCCGTGTCCATTTCCTACGACGATAACCATTACACCACGGGCACCTCCAATATTTTACCTTTTTCTAGAGATTAGACGCCTTCGGAGAGTGCTGTGGTTAGCAAGCTCGACCAGCAAACCTTCTCGAGTGAGTTCGAGTCTCATTAGGGGAAGGATCAAATAAATACATATTAGATTCTGCTTAGTACTGTACCTGCAGTTATTGAGTGGTACTCTATCTCAGAAATGAACAACCACATCGCTGGTTGAATTTTGTTGACTGTGAAGAATCGATACTTTCAAAAGGATTTGAAAGTCAATCTTTGTTTCCACAGTAGTAGGTTTTCTTGAAATCTTTTCGTATGGCTTATTCTGTCATCGGAGATTATAATACTCTGTATGTATCCCTCTCCGTCAAAAAAGGAGTAAGACCCCCGCCAAAAAAGGGAGTAAGACCCCCCTTCCCCCGTTAAAAGATGTATTTGGGTATGACACTACTGGTGAGGCACCAATTCTGTATTTATGCTCATCTGTTGAGTTGTCTAAGAAGATGGTTCTATTTTTATAGTTAGATGG
Source organism: Sepioteuthis lessoniana (assembly GCA_963585895.1). Classification (NCBI taxonomy): domain Eukaryota; kingdom Metazoa; phylum Mollusca; class Cephalopoda; order Myopsida; family Loliginidae; genus Sepioteuthis; species Sepioteuthis lessoniana. The sequence goes on from OY757918.1 coordinate 28,932,076, forward strand.
CATAAGGGGTGTTTAGTTTAAACTTGCATAGAAAGATCGCCACTCATTTTATTATCACTGCTGTTATAACAGTGTGATATTTAAACAAAATCCTGGTTAGGTTAGGTTGGTTGGCTTTTATGGCATATCAACTTTTGCAGGTTAATTAACGCAGAATTAATTTTTATGCAAATAGTCTGTTCATTTTCAAACAATTCAGTTCAGCTTAATTACGCATTTCGATGTCAAAACAGTTCTATTTCAAGCTGTTCAGTTTGATTCAAGTATAGATTTTGTTTACACACAGTTAAATGTCAAAGCAGTTCTATATCAAACAATTCAGTTTAGTGTAAATAAAGTTTCAATGTCAACAGTTCCATTTCAAACAATTCAGTTTAGCATAAGTACACAGTTTAATTGTCAAAAACATTTCTATGTCAAGCCATTCAATTTATCAGACAGTTCTAATTCATACAATTCAGTTTAGCATAGGTATGCAGTTTAGTTCTATTTAACCCATAGATAGGGTCTTATCAGGTGCTACCACTCCAGGCCAGAGTGGACCTCGGGGTAATGACAATGAATGGGTGCTCCGCATTCCCTAAAGCTCCAGCCTCACTGGAACCTCACCATCAAATTGTTTAGTGTCATATCCAGGACACTCGTTTGGGGGGGTCTTACTCCTCTGTAGAGGTGCAGTCGGGTATTCTACAGCCCCACCCAACTAGGCAAACAAAATTCTATCTAGCGATCCTAATTTTTTGATGCTCTGTCGGCGATGACTCTATCTTTTGTTGAGGAGTAAGACCACTCCGAAAAATAAAGGAGTCGAGGGTATGAAGCTGAAGCGGGAGTCTCGTTTTCTGGACTTCTTGGGAAGGGTAGTGTACTGCTTCATTGACATTACTCCCAGGTTCTCTCTGACTCCTCATGTTAGAGTCCCATATATGGGTCAAGTTTAGTTACTTTGTTTGCCCGTAGTGTAATGGTTATCGCCGTAGGAAATTGACACAGTGACACGAGTTCAAATCCTGGACGAGACTAATTGCATTTCACATAGCACTAATACCCTTGGGAAAGGTTTAAATCCAATTATTCTCCCTCCAGCTATGGGTAAATAGTAGGATAGACTTCTTCACTCTTGGTGAGGCAACTAGTCTAGGAGAAGGAAAACTCTGATTCAAACCTGTTAAACTCCGTTTAAAA
>OY757918.1:28938260-29045760 GCA_963585895.1 Sepioteuthis lessoniana
TAAAATGAACAGCTAAAGCAGGAATTGGAATTCACCCTACTAAAGCCTGATTGTCACAGCTGGTGAATTTCAAAAATGCAATCTGACACTTGCGAAGAACGATATGCAATAAAATTGTGTTTTAAACTTGGAAAAAATGCCACAGAAACGTATGGAATAGTTCAGGCTGCTTTTCAACCATCTTGCATGAATCGAGCATCAGTTTTAGAGTGGCATAAAGGATTCAAGGAAGGCAGGGAGTCTGTGAGGGATGATGAGAGGTGTGTGAGGAGTAAGGAAGTCAATAGACCAGAGTTGATTGGTCAAAGGGTTATGGTTAGGGTTCGGGATACTATGTTGAGGTTTAAAGGGAGTTCAGGAAGAGATTCCTAGGGAAGAGGCCAGCACTCTTCAAATCGGGTCAGTTGCATTTCGCCCAGGACAATGCACCAGTCCACAACTCCATCCTTGTCTCAGACTATTTGACCAAGATGGGCATCAAGACACTTCTTCACCCTCCCTATAGTCCAGACGTTGCTCCCTGTGACTTTTGGTTATTCCCTAAGCTCAAAGGCTGTCGTTATGAGACAAATGAAGAGATGAAAGAGGCTGTGACAAAGGTCATTGACACGGTCACACAAGAGGACTTCCATGGGTTTTCCAGAAGTTGTTGGAACGGTACAACAAGTGCATTGCATCCGGAGGAGATTATTTCAAAGAGGACTAAAGTTTCATGTGTGTACTATTAATAAAAGTTCCCGTACGAAAACAGTCTGGAAACTTATCGCGTGCACCTCGTAATTTGAAACAAAAAAATATACTCAGAGTTAAACACAATTAAGATTTGTAAAGATTATTATCATTATTTGAACCAAACATCTATTGCAGAGTCTCCAATGCTTCGTGGCTATCGTGCTGGACTACGACAACGTAGGTAGTGAGTTCGAACTCCAGTCGCGCTATTACGTATGTTTTCAGACAAATCACCTTGGAAAAGGTATGAACTCCCTTATTTATCCCACTCCATTGATAGGTGAAACAGCACCACTACTTTGGCATTAAATAACTCACGAAGGTTGATATGCCATTAAACAAAGAAAGCACATCAAACATCTATTCGTCTGATTTGTGTCATTAAAAGGATTTCGTTTGTTTTTAAGGATATGATTTTCATGGTCCGAACGTTATTAGCCACAATATTTACTTAGTGCACCATCGTTATAAATATTATCAAGAAAATTCATCTTAATTAACATTGAATCACATGGAAATAAATCAAAGCTATAAAAGTTCCTGTGTTGAAATAATTATACACGATAATTAAACTTTATACAATTATTTAGAAGAAGAGTTGTGAATAAATTTCCATTCCATGTTCTTTGATGAAATGATATAAAGAAATTACATAATTGAATAATGAAGGTTTCAGTTTCTTTGCTTAATGGTATATCAACGATCCTAGGTTATTTAATGCCAAAGCTATCCTAGTAGAAGAACAGTAGTAGTACTATTTAACCCATAGCTGGAAGGATACGGAGGTTCCTGCCTTTCCCAAGGGTATTAATCTGAAAACCAACGTAATAGCGCGACTGGAGTTTGAACTCGCGTAATATGATGCCTCATTCCTGCACGTTTGCCAATACGCCACTACGCAATGAAAGATGTCCTGAAAATTTAACACTTCTAATTAGTAAAAGACTAAGTTCTCGATGGCAAAAAGCGTCGTGAACAGGATTTGACTGAAAATGCATTCTTAAATATCAATAAAAAAAAACCCAGACAGACGTTGCTTTGACTTTAACTGAAGTGAAGAACAAATTAGTTATTCTGATATAAATTTTACACCTTCAAAAAGGCCTATTAACGAAATCTAAACTCTGCGTTGTTTGGTGTTGGGTTAGAGGAAAATCTATCTTATCTCGCAAAAATATTTGTTTTGAGGATCTTTAAAATCGCATCTAAATGAACAAAGTGCTCCAAGCTTGAACAGAAGTCTGTAATTAATATTTTCGTGGCTGAGAAGTGCAAACCCTGTGAAATTTATAGAAGAATATGTCATGCCCGTAGAAGCATATTTTAGAGAAAAAAATCTTTACTAAAGGGCTAATCATAGGTTTGCCAGTATGAGTGAGAGTTGAAAATACAGACGTCGAAGTGAAACCGCATTGTTTTCTGGTAGGGAAAAAGTTATGGGCGCAACGAACAGTAAGGAAGATCATGTTGACTGTGTTCCAGGACATGAAAGGATCCATTACGATTGATTCCCTTGTAAACGGTGCAAATGAAATCAGTGCTTCTTATTGTCAACAACTATCCATAGAGTGTCTCAATATACATGGTAACCATGTGACTGTTAATAACTCTACAAATAATAATGTTGTGTTCTTTTTTGTTTCAGATGTGGAAATAGTATACAATAACAACTATAAATCCTTGATCACAATGCCTTGGACAAGAGAAGAAAAATATACTACTTATTTCGAGAGAAAATCATTGAAAACTGTTTCAAAATAGATGCAATCTATTAATATGATAATGATTTATTACTGAGACAAGAAACACTAAAAAGGATTGCATTTCCTGGAAGTTGATATCATAGCAATTAAAAAAACATTCATTTGATGTCTCCAGCTTAACGGATGCATTTTTTACAGGACGTTCTAAATGACCGCCATTGCGCTCGTCTCAGTAAGAAATCATTATCCTATTAATGGGTAAAATCTAGACAAGCATCGATGATACAAAACTGCTCTCGTTCTTCTGTTTTTTTTCTCTGCGATTGTCTCTGATGATTGTATTTAACACACTCTCTCGTAAGTATAATCTGAAATCATTTTATTTTGCGGGACGCGTTTTTTCTTCTTTTCTTTTTGATACGTTTATTTCAAAAGTGTTTTCGTAATTTTTCTAGCATCATTGACAGTAGAACCACTTGGTGCTGCCCTGGCAGTTCTCATTGGAATTAGTTAAATAAATAATGAAGCATTAAGACCACACACACACACACACACACATACACACTAGTAGGCAAACAAAAACACAGGGACACACCCAACAATGAACACGCACACGCACGTACGCACACACACGTACGTAGACACACTAGTGAATGTACGCGAAAACCTAGACGTGCTCACTGAATGTCTATACACCCATAACTTCCTTCTGTATTTAAGCTTGAATTAAAGTCAACGGGTACATCGCACACCGTTTCGCCACACCACCTCCTATCACCGTGAGATTCACTTCTCAGAGACACAGACTCTCTGATTACGGGGTCAGGCACTCGAAACCCTGGGGTCAGGATTCTCAATTCAAAAAGTCAAAGCTGTGAGATCATCATCTTCATTATTGTTGTTATAATTGCATTCATTAAATTTTAAGGTGACAGTGTCATGCGCTTAAACAGATCTCGATTGTATATACTATATTATGCAAGCAAATAAACATACAATTTATATATATATATATATATATATATATATATATATATATATATATATATATATATCAGTAATATCCAGTCGGCGTCCGAAGACAATGGGTATGGATTATTCGAGTATAGAATATATGATGAATTTTATATAAATCTATGGGAGTGCTCGATGTATGGCTATTGCTATATATTCCTTTTCAGGTTTGCATAATAAAACTCACATAGAGAGCGTATACAAGGTAACTGGAAGAAAACAAACCTGGTTAAATTGTCATTATAAATTAATTTTAGCAAAGAATATAATCTTCGTCTCTTCAGATAACATATACACTTGAGGGTAAGGGTGTATGTCATCTGAAGCAATGAAGATTATAATTTCTTTTGGAGGTACCTTTGGTATAATGGTTATCGTCCTAGGAAATGGACACGACGACACGAGTTCAAATCCTGGTTGAGGCTGATTGCATTTCATGTAGCACTAATACCCCTGGGAAAGGTATGAATCCAATTATTCTCCCTCCACCTATAGATAAATAGTAGGGCAGACTGGGTTCTTCAGCCTTGGTGAGTGAACTAGTCTAGGAGAAGGAAAACTCTGAATTCAAACCAGTTAAACTCCGCTTAAAAATTGACCTTGTGTCATATCCTGCCCAAGCGGAGAGTTGGTAAATATGATTATAATTTCTTCTCCGAAATGAATTTGAAAGAAAATTTAACCAGGTTTGAGTTTTCTTCCAGTTACGTTATATATATATATATATAACGTAACTGGAAGAAAACTCACCTGGGTTCAATACCATGTCACGTCATAGCAAAGAGTCTAAACATGGTACTAGATACCTCCTTGCTAAACACTTAGCAATATAAAGTACGTATCAAGAGTAAAATCGAGCAATCCAGAGAAAAGAGTAGTGCCCTCCCCTACACGTCGGTGTAATAGTTATTGAAAAAGGGAACCTTCGACTACGGTCACCAACTTTACTTGCATATATATACTCCTCATATATATATACGAGGATCATTAAATAAGTTTCCAGACTTTTTTCGTATGGGCACTTTTATTGATAGTACACACATGAAACTCTAGTCCTTTTCGAAGTAATCTCCTCTGGCTGCAATGCACTTGTTCTACCGTCCCAACAACTTCTGTACGGCCCCATGGAAGTCCTCTTGTGTGAGCATGTCAATGACCTTCGTCAAAGCCTCTTTCATCTCTTCATTTGTCTCATAACGACAGCCTTTGGGCTTAGGGAATAACCAAAAGTCACAGGGAACTAGGTTTGGACTATAGGGAGACTGAGAAACTGTCTGAATGCCCATCTTGGTCAAATAGTCTGTGACAAGAATGGAGTTGTGGACTGGTGCATTGTCCTGCTGGAAATACCACTGACCCGATTTGAAGAGTGCTGGCCTCTTCCCTAGGAATCTCTTCCTGAACTCCCTTAAAACGTCAACATAGTAACCCTAACCCTAATCCTTTGGCCAATCAACTGTGGTGCATTGACTTCCTTAGTCCCCCCCACACCTCTCATCATCCCTCACAGACTCTCTGGCTTCCTTGAATCTCTTATGCCACTCAAAAACTCATGCTCGATTCATGCAAGATGGTCGAAAAGCAGTCTGAAGCATTCCATATGTTTCTGTGGCATTTTTCCCAATTTTAAAACAGAATTCTATTGCATATCGTTCTTCTAAAGTGTCCTCACGTCCAGATTGCATTTTTGAAATTCACCAGCTGTGACAATCAGGCTTTAGTATGGTGTATTCCAATTGCTGCTGTTGCTGTTCATTTGAACCTGAAATCATAAAAATTGGTTTGTCATCTCATAAGAAGAATAGCAATAACATACTGAATTTTCAAGAGTCTACGACAAATTTTAAATGCCTGTACAAAAAAGTCTGGAAACTTATTGAATTCACCACATATATATATATATATATATATATATATATATATATATATATATATATATATATATATATATATATATGTGTGTGTGTGTGTGTGTGTGTGTGTGTGTGTGTGTTAGGAAAATGGAGAAAAATCAAAAGGAAACAAAATATAAAATATAAGAAAACCAATACATTCACAGGATGCATTTATTTATATACCGATGTAATTGGATAAGTTAAACGTTTTATTTTTCTAAATCATCCTCAGGACGATATTAGAATGTGATATTAGGTCTTATACGAAAATTATTCTTAAATGAAAAAAAAAACAAAAAACAAGCAAATTGGTTGAAAAAAAATAGAAAATGCTTAGCGATCTATTAATAATTGATAAAAATTTCTTGAAATAATTTAACTATCCCTTCTTTAAATCAGTTTTTATTAGTTGTTAATTAATGATATTCATTTTGAATAGTTTCTATGTAATTTCTAACAAAACATTTTCTTCGCTAAATTTTTATTGCAAACAACAATAAATACTTTATTATATTTAACATAAAAGAATTAAAATAATTATGAAATTTACTTTTAATAAAAATTAAAAAAGATATTTTGAAACTACTCACATAAGGGATATTTTTGAGAAATTTTAAAAATTTCTTAATTCTTATTGGAGTCGTAAAATTTAAAAATCTCTAGTGAATACGCTAACCATTTTTGAAAGAAATAAATTAAAATTGAATAAAAACAGAAATATTTCACAAAAATATTTTGGTCACATTCATGTTGAAATAGAACGCTATTAACGATCATAGAATGTTAACAATTTTCTCCTTTTTTCATATATATATATTTATATATATAGTATACTGATTACTATCATAGACACGGTGACCCGTGTTCAGACCCTGGATGAGGTAGTTTGTATCTCACATAGCGCTAATAATTTTTGGAAAGGTATGAACCCAACCATTTTCCTTCTGTCAATGGATAAATAGTTGGGCAGGCAGGGCTCTTTAAGCTTGGAATGGCAACCGGTCTAGAAGAAGGAAATTGCTGCATTCAAAAACCGCTAAAGAATTGAGCTTGAATAGAATAGTTGGTATATATATATATATATATATATATATATATATATATATACATATATATATATATATATATATATATACATATAAATATATATATATATATAAACATCACTTATATACATATGTTCCGAAGTTCACACATATATAAGTTTGTTTGTTGGTTGATTGTGTTTTACGGCATATCAACACTTGTACGTTATTTGATACCAAATCCTGTTTTTACATACACGCACACACATATTACACACGCACACACATTACACACACACAAATATACACGCACACACATATTACACACACATACAGACACTTTACACACACACATACAAACACACACACACACATATATATATATATATATGATTTGTAAGCGAATAGTGTGTAGGTAACAATTCTCATTTGTTTGCGTACTTAAATGGTTTTCATCATCATCATCATCACATCGCGCCATCAGCACGGATATCCCTGACCCTCTCCCGCCACCCCTCCCTATCTTCTATTGCTTCCGGGAAGTCTTCAAGTTACATCCCGTATCGGCACTGAGCTGTTGTACGTAGGTTCTAGATGGTCGTCCTGCCTTTGCTCGTCTATGTGAAGGAGTCCACAGGAGTACATCACTTATAAAATCCTCCTTACTTCTCCCGCATGGTCCTGCATGTCTGCTTCGTCAAACTTTGATAGTTTTCGTGATGGGTGGTTGGTGGCCGTACAGCTGCTGCTTTGTGGGGTGCTGCCTCGATGACTTGTTCAATATTGCTCGCAACATTTTTGTGTAGTTGCCGTCAAGCTTTTTCTCCATACGTTTAATTAGCGTCCATGTAGTGCATCCATATAGCAGTATTGACACGACCGCTGCTTAGAAGAGACTGCGTCTGATTTCCATATGACCGATAGACTATTGTTAGCTGTCCATACCTTTGCTAGGTACGTGTTGATGTCTTTCGTGGTTGATGAGACACTGCTTCCCAGGTAGGTAAACATTGGTAATTCTATTCAACATTATTCATGCGCTTGGACATAATTAAATGGTTCCACGTATTGCTTGCTATGTAACACTAATTATTCCTTTGTTTGCGCACATTGAAATGACTTCAAGAATAAAAAAATGTTCAAATTCGACCATATCAGGTGCTGCCACTCCGGTTCAAAGTGAGACTGGGGTAATGACAATGAAAGGAGGTACTCCACATTCCCAAAGCTCTGAGACAGAACGCTCACCATCCGATGCAGTTTAGTGTTATATCGTGAACACTCGTATTGTTCGATAGAGATGCCAGTCGGAATATTCTACAGTTCCAGTCGACTGGACTCACATATTGATAAAGAAAGTTACTAATATATATGTGGAATAGAAACAGTCACCAACATAAACACATATATTCATGAGGAGACATACACATGTAGGTAGAAACCTGCACATACTCTCCTTAGCAAAAAATTCAATGGATTCCATTATTTATTTCCTTAATAACTGAGTTATTCCATAACATTTTCCTCAACATGGTTTGTAAAACATATACTATTAATTTAAATAGTTTAATCTCGTTTGTTTAAGGTGTACTGCATGTTCCGCAAGTAAATAATGTTTTTCGGTTTATCCATGTTGTGTTCTGGTTAGTGAACACAAGTAGTAGTAATAATTAGACAAACCACGATATGTGAGGTAAATATTTACAGGAAAGAGTATTTACAAAAGGGAGACTGTTAGTAATAAGAACATAGGATTAGTGATAGAGTAAGGATATACTTCAACAATAGGAACGGCTCTTCTGGTCTGACTTGTAGGCTTATTCCTCCCTCGACTGATCTCCACTACTGCCATATATGGCAGATGGAACAGCTCTTTATGCTGAAAAGGTAGGTGATACCCAACAATCCATTTGTTAATCTACTTGTATGTGTGTGTGTATGTGCATTTTTGTATATATATATATATATATATATATATATATAGTAATCTATCTTTTGAATTACTCTCGTCTAGTTTCGACGACAGGACGTCTTAAGAAAAAAAGCTCTTTTTTTCTTCTAAAAACAGTTTGTATACTACCAAAGAAGTTGCAAAAAATGGACTGATCCCTTCTCATATCCTAATCTTTATGGTTTTTTTTTTTTGTTTTGTTTTTTGTGTGTATTTCATCCAAGCGTTTTGAACGGGCCATTTTACTATCTCTGCAAATTGTGAATACCTAAAAGTGAGATCTATCAGTGAAAGATACCTGTTAGGCATGTTCAGCATGTAAATAATGTTTTGCGATTTTTCCATTTGTTAAACTCTTGCAAATAAAAAAAAAGAACCTCTTAAAGAATGTCACCTAAGTTGGCTCATTCCATTATTTTTAGCTGGAAATTGATAGGCACAAATATAATAACTAACACTCACAAACACAAATATGCATATATGCGTACGTGTGTATTCATGTGTGTGTATTTTGTGCATATATATATATATATAGAGAGAGAGAGAGAGAGAGAGAAAGAGAGAAAGAGAGAAAAATTGATTGATTCATAGATATAGATATTTGTAGATGTAGATATATAGTTGTGTGTGTGTGCGCATTTTGTGTACTTATATATGAGTGTATGTTTTTGTATGTATTTTGTGCATGTATATAAATATGCATATATCGTTGAGTATGGGAGCTTATGTTGAACGTATATATATATATATATATGTGTGTGTGTTTGCGCGTGTCTATTTTGTGCGTATATATGTGTGTGTGTATTTTGTGTATATACATGCATGTAGTGTGTGAGAGTGCGTATATATGTATATGTGTGTGTGTGTGTTTGGTGCAAGTGCATATATATTTGTGTGTGTGCGTATTTTGTGCCTCCATGTGTATGTATGTGTTTGTGTGTTTGTGTGTGTGCGTATGTGCATTTTTTGCGTATATATATATATTTAAAAGAGAGAGAGAGAGAGAGAGAGAGAGAGAGAGAGAGAGAGAGAGATTGATAGATACGTGGTGCATTCAATAAGTTTCCAGACTTTTTTGTACATTCATTTAAAATTGACGTAGACTCTTGAAATTTCAGTATGTTATTGCTATACATCTTATGTGACGACTGACCAATTTTTATGATTTCAGCTTAAAATGAACAGCTACAGCAGCAATTGGAATACACCCTACTAAAGCCTGATTGTCACAGCTGGTGTATTTCAAAAATGCAATCTGACGCTTTACAAAAACGATATGCAAAGAAATTACGTTTTAAACTCGGAAAAAATGCCACAGAAACGTATGGAATGCTTCGGACTGCTTTTGGAGCATCTTGCATGAATCGAGCATCAGTTTTTGAGTGACATAAGAGATTAAGGGAAGGGATTCTATGAGGGGTGATGTGAGAAGTGGGAGGAGTACGGAAGTCAATACACCAGAGTTGATTGGCCAAAGGGTTAGGCTTAGGCTTAGAGTAACTATGTTGAGGTTTTAAGGGAGTTCAAGGAGAGATTCCGTCAGAAGAGGCCAGCACTCTTCAACTCGGGTCATGGGCATTTCCACCAGGACAATGCACCAGTCCTCAACTCCATCCTTGTCACAGACTATTTGACCAAGATGGGCTTCCAGACAGTTCCTCAGCCTCCCTATAGTCCAAACCTTGTTCCCTGTGACTTTTGGTTATTTCCTAAGCTCAGAGGCTGTCATTATATGACAATTGAGCTATTGAAAGAAGCTGTGACGAAGGCTATTGACATGCTCACACAAGAGGACTTCCATGGGGCCTGCCAGAAGTTTTTGGAATGGTACAAGTGCATTGCAGCCGGAGGAGATTACTTCGAAGAGGACTAGAGTTCACGTGTGTACTATCAATAAAATTACCCATACGAAAAAAGTCTGGAAACTTATTTAATGATCCTCATAGATATAGATATATATAAATATAGATATAGATATATAGTTGCGTGTGTGCACATTTTGTGAGCATATATATATGTGTGTGTGTGTGTGTGTGTGTGTGTGTGTTTTGTGCATGTATATAAATATGTATATATGGGTGAGTATGTGTGCGTATTTTGAGCGTATATCCATATAAGTGTATGTGTGTGCGTGTCTATTTTGTGCGTATATGTGTGTGTGTGTGTGTGTGTGTATTTTGTGCGTATATATATATATATATTTATGCGTGTGACGTGTGTGTTTGTGAGTGTATATATATATATATATATGTGTGTGTGCGTGTATTTGGTGCGAAAGCATATATATTTGTATGATTGTTTATTTTGTGCCTATATTTGTATGTACGTGTGTGTGTGTTGTGACGGGAAATTGACTAAAAATCCCAAAACGGGACTTTATTTTCGCACGTGTGAAGACGGGGCAGGTTGGCACTTGATCCCCTATAGAATAAGTCCTCGTTCAGAGTTTTTCTCTCAGGCATATAAGACCTGGCATATTACGTGAGGGATCAATTTTTAGAGCCAGACTGACCGCCGCTGGCAAGGGGTTCCAAATTTCACACTATCACACACCCACCAGGCCGCTTTCTTCCTTCCCCAAGACAATGGAAGAATATGGACCTATAGGTTTTAGTCGTAATAATATTATATTGTAGTAGTCGGCAACTCCGGTTTCCCGTGTGATATTTTAGGAATTAATAGGACAATTCTAAGCAAGATAACATAAGGCGAATAGAAGCTGGAAAGGAAGCATGAAATAATAACATATTCGTAGTAGAACAGCAAAGAACAACATAGACCACATGGTTACATAAAAATACATGAATTCCTTTACTACAGTTATATACACTTTCAAAGTGTCAAAACATATAATAATTGGACAGTCCACGAATATAAATGTCTTTTCTTGACTTTTGTCTTTCTTCAAATTAAGAGAGAGAGAGAGAGAGTGGAATGCAAAGTTTGGGCATAAAGGAAAATGGCCCCAAAGTTACTTATCTTATTTTTCGACGGGGTTCCACTGGAGAATCTTTCTTCTTTCACGGGCTACTAGACTTTGTTCTGTTTTTAATACTGGCTTGAAGAACTCGGGTCCCTCATGTCTCAGTATTCTTTTGTCTTCAACCCGAAGTAGAATGGCTATGGTTCGTCTGCCCGCTACGGACCCTGCTCAAAAACTCATTTTCTTGTCCTTTACTTCCGCTGAGGGGAAGGGAGCCCCACTTCCGTTTTGGGGTCCCAGCCAATCATTTGGCTTCTCTCTCTTTCCCCTTCCGGTGTCCGGCGACCTGAGGTTACTAAGTACCAACACCTGTTGATACCCCTCTGTGACCTACATTCCTCCTTAACGGTCACTTTTTTGACGGCTAGGTACTGTTAATTTCAACGGGAGGATAGTAATTTTATCTCCCTCCTCCCAGTGGGATATCACGTGACAGTGTGTTTAAAATGCATTTTTTGCGTATATATATATATATATATATATAGTAATCTATCTTTTGAATTACTCTCGACTACTTTCGACGACAGTACGTCTTTAGAAAAAAGGTTTTTTCTTTAGTTTTAAAAACAGTTCGTATACTACAAAAGATGTTGCGAAAAATGGACTGGTCACTTCTCATATCCAAATCTTAACGATTTTTTTTTTTTTTTTTGCGTATTTCATCCAAGTGTTTTGAACAGAACATTTTATTATCTCTGCAAATCTTGAATACCTAATAGTGAGATCTACAAATGAAAGATACCAGTTTGGCATAACTGGAGTATGTTTTAACTTATTCGGAAATTTTTTTACTAAGATGTATACTGTTTGTTAAATTTGTATATATATATATATATATATATATATATTGTATAAGAAAGAAAGACTACACCAGTCAAATATCTCAATTGTCTGTTTCTCAAACACAGCAAAAGAGACAATATCTCTTTATTTATCATCATCATCATGTCATGCCTCTGGCAAAGATTTCCCTCGTCACTCGGCTCTATCATCCATCGCTTACGGTGGGATTTCTACAGAGCTGCTGTAGATAATTTCTAACTGGTCGTCTAACACTTGCTCGTCTATGTGAAGGGGTCCAAAGGAGAACGTCGGTTATGTGTTTGTCCTTACTTCTTCAGCAGTGCCCAGCATGTTTTGTTCGTCGGAGTTCGATGATTTTAGAGATGGAAAGCAGGTGGCCGTACAGCTGCTGCTTTGTGGGATGTTGCTTCCAGGATTTGTTCAATACTGCTGGCAGTATTTTTGTGCAATTGCCGTCAGGCTTTTTCTCTATACTCTTTGTCAGCATCCATTATTGTTACACTATTGTGTTTCAATAAATAAGTGTTAATTGTTAACGGAGATTTTTCTTGTGTTTGAATTGCCAACACCCCGGCAATTTGTTCAAACAAACCGCCTAGGCCGTCAGAAGTTCTGGATAGATTGTGTCATCCCCCATCTGTGATTATTTCAAACACAACGTGGGCACAGAGATAGTTCATAAACCAACTATCCGGTAAGGTATGTGGTAGTCATGTTAAAAGAGAGAAGATATCCGATGTCTATACCGAAGACAGGAGAATAAGGAAATAAATCTCTCCAAAAACTAAAACCTCTCCAGCAAAAGCCTAACTCTCCGAAAAATTAAGTAACACAGAAAAACTTCTTCATCCAAATACCTCAATTGTCCGTCTCTCAAATACAAAAAGGAACACAATTTCCAAACATAAAGACACACACACACATATATATATATATAATATGAATATATTTCATTGTTACACAATTAAGTTTCAATTAATAATTGTTAAGTGTTAACGGAGAGTTTTATGGTTTTTGAGTTGCCAACACCCTGGCAACTTGTTCCAACAAACCACCCAAACCGTCTGGATTGTGTCATCCTCCAACTGTGGATATTTCAAACACAACGTGGGCACAGAGGGAGTTGATAAGCCGACAAGCCGGGAACGTATGAGGTAGTCATGTAACTAAGGCCACTATCAAGTACAATGATTAGTATAGAACCACAAAGTGGAAGATATTTGTAGAAATGGAGTGTGTTTTAACTTATTCAGAATTTTTACGAAGATATATATCTTTTGTTGAATTTGTATATATACATATATAATATCCTCCTTCCTGGAACCGAAACATTATTTTATTTCTTGTGGAACATCGTAGATACAAAAAGCATATTATTTGGTATTACCTAATACGGTATTACGATACGGGACGTTACACCATTGAAATTCTGTTACCAAAAAACCATAAATAAGCAGCTGTCCAGAAACAATACACACCTTGTATATTTGACATGTAAGTTCAAAGTTAAAAAAAAATATCTAACCAAACTCAATACGTTTAGAACAATCATTTTTTGGCATAACACAAGTTTGCGGGAGTGCAACAACATCCATACTTGTCACACCCCGCTGTGGGACATTTTTTTCCGAAACAAATAATTCATCTGAAGATTTAAGAACGAGGACATTAAAGGCATCTTAACACCATATAAAACATGTTTCTGAGATTCGTCGACTAATGTAAAATTCGCTGGAGTAGTGTATTTAATACCAAGATGACTATTTAGTTTTGATACCTTTTGAGTGTACATTGTAGAATTTTGTTTATTGTTCTACATCGTACCGCAGACGGCAGGAGATGCTGCCTTAATCACTATGGTGCCTGTGGTGTAATGGTTATCGTCGTAGGAAATGGACACGGCGACAAGAGTTCAAATTCTGGACGAGGCTGATTGTATTTCACATAGCACTAATACCCTTGGGAAAGGTATGAATTCAATTATTCTCCCTCCAGCTATGGGTAAATAGTCGGACAGAATGAATTCTTTAGCCTTGGTGAGGCAACTAGTCTAGGAGAAGGAAAAGTCTGAATTCAAACCTGTTAAACTCCGCTTAAAAAGTGACCTTGTGTCATATCCGGCCCGAGCAGAGGGGTTGGGTAAATAGGATCACTTCGGTGATTAAGCAAAGAATAATCAGTAGGCATTTCCCCATCTCTTCTGCGTTGATCGGCGAGGTGTTTAGGTTTGGTTTCTTTGTTCAATGGCATGTCAACTTTTGTAGGTTATTTAATGCTAATGTCATCCGTGCAGATGGAGAGTTGTGGTTTATTCAAGCCATATCTTGAGGAAATAGGAGAGTTAATACCTTACCCAAAGATATTCATTGAAGTCCAGTACGTTAGCCAGTACGCCCCGAGGACTTCTCACATATATAGTAGTAGTCGTAGTATTAGTTTTTCCGTCATACATAACGTACGAGTGCCAAACAGTTCGAAATGTCAGTGGTTGGCGTACACTCAGAGGAGGTTTGTTTATAGTCGAGAAGATGTTAGTAGAACCGACCACACTTTTGCTGTATGTTTATAACTAAATAATAGTACACCAATTATAGATTTTGCCGTGTGTTTTGTTTGTTGGTTTGTTGACCGATTGTTTGGGTTTGGGTTTGGGTTTGGTTTGGTTTAGTTTGGTTTGGTTTGGTTTCTTTCTTTAGTGGCATAGCAACTGTAGCATAGCCAAAATACGAATATGTAAAATATTCAGATGCAGAGAAATCCCGAAACACTGACGACTTTCTTTAGTTCAGGTACGAAACGTTTATTCACTTCTTGATTTTTAGTTTTTCGACACGAGGAGACAAGTTTTACTATGCTGACTGTTCCTACGTCGCCCACAGCCAACCCCCAGCTGGACTGCCTGGCCCAGAGTCAAATTCTCAACTCGCCTCGCTCAGAGTCAAATCTCAACTAACTGCCTTTTTTCAAAAATCACCAAAAATCACAGCCCTTCGCTTCTGAGCATGATGTCCATCACACCCCCAGTCTAATTTCCTATCTGGGGTTTTTATTGATATTTGAGATTGTCACATCCCCTGCGCACGAGCGTGAACACCGGCCCTAACAGTCGAATTGTTCAAAGGTTTGGTTTCTTTGCTTAATGGCATATCAAACTTTGTAGGTTAGTTAATACCAAAGCCATTCTCCTAGAACATTAGTGGTGCTATTTAACCCATAGCTGGGAGGATAAGGGGGTTCATACCTTTCCCAAGAGTTTTTGCCTGAAAGTGAACGTAATAGCACGACTGGAGTTTGAACTCGCATACTACGATTCCGAAGTCCATCACTTTAACCATTACATCACGAGGACACCCCCGAATAGTTCAAAGTCCAACCAAACCGAATGATAAGATATAATTAATGAAAATGATTAAATAAAAAAAAACATTCCGTAATTATATAACTGCAACCGTCGTGGGTTATTTAATGAGGAAATCTTCCTCGTTAGATGACAATTGTGATACTATTTCAACAATTGCAGGCAGTGGAGAGAGAGAGAGAGAGAGTGAGAGAAGGGAGTACTTATCTTTCCCGAGTGTATTAGTCCGAAAGTATACTTAATAGCGTGACTGGAGATCGAACTCAGTTACTATGATTTAGCAAGTCCAGTACTTTAGCCACTACGCCACCCCTGTCTCTCGACGATGGGGTATGGGCACGCGGTTTAGAAGAGACCACTCCACCCTGTGACCGTCAATTGCGTTTCTACAGTCTGCTACGCCACCACCTGCCGGCTGCGTTCGTGAAAGAAATGTACTAGTCCCTTCCCCTCCCTCTGTCTCAGCCCATCTCTTTATTTACGCCTTTATAGATTTAGAAAGCTGCCAGTACGACGGTGGGCTGCAGATGATCTCGGTTAATTTTTTGGTTTCTTTAAGAGTTAACGACCTCCTCATCATCATCATCATAGTCGAACGTGCCTACTAGACAAATAAATAAATAAATAAAAGTAAAGAGATCTGACACAAAATCCTAGAAGAGTGAACATGACCTTTTAAGTTTAGTTGGCTTGGTTTGATTTTATGGTATATCAACCATTTTGTGTTATTTAATGCCAAATCCTGTTTTTAACATATATATCAAATAAATCTGATTTGTAAATTCATTTTGTAGATATATTTTTAAATGAGCCTGAGCTCATTTTCTTTCTATTCAGTTAAATGATTTCAAGTATTCCTACAGGGTGTAGAAGCTAAACTAGGAATATTCTTGTATAATAATAACAAACAACTCTATTATAAAAAAAATTCGTTTTTATTTTTAAAAAATAAACATCAATAGTAGAAGATAGATACAAAACAATAATAATTGCCGGCATTTCTTTAATTATGTAATCAACATGTCTTCGAAAACGATTTGCATGCCTTCAAAATAAATTCTTCAGACATTTTATTCCATTCATTCTCAATAGCAGTTTTAAGAGAACCACTATTTGGATGGGAAGTTTTTTTTTTAAAACGCCCCATACAGGATAATCAAGGGGGTTATGATCTGGACTTGATGGAGACCATAAAGAAATTCCAATTATTTCGGAACATTATTTGGATTGGTTTCGGCGCAAAGCAAATCATAGATTCTTTGTCGTTTCTTTTCTTGCTCATTTATATATGGCTGAATTTTAATGAAAAAGTGCTTGAATAATAGAGCAAATCATGAAAATTTAGACTTATCTCGTTTTTTTTTAATTTGAACTAATTAGGCTAAGATTTGCGTTTTAAAACTAACTTCGTGTTTTGCTTCTGCTTCCTGTATAAAAGGCATGAATTCAATCTTCCCTATTCCATGTCTCTGCACCCAATATCTAACACGAATATTTTTATTTACAATAAATCATTTGTTTGCACACTGTTAAATGGTTTCGAGTATTGTTATGTAACATTAACAATCTAAAATCGTTTATTTGTTTGCACACAGTGAAGTGTTTACAAGTATTGCCTCTTCACACTTATTATTCTATTCAACACTATCTAATTAAATGGTTCTATGCATTGCAATGTATCACTAACAATTCCATTAAACATCAATCATTTATTAGTAGTAGTCATAGTAGTTGTAGTATAAGTTATTCCGTTGTTCATGCAGATATGCAGTCGGTGTATTTTCACCATACAAATCACTACACAAGAAGAGATGGATTCCAAGAAACTTTCTTCATTAGCAAATCTCATCTTTACTATTGCTCCTATTAATCTGCTAATTTATTCAGCCATGTAAACGTTGTTTTTTTTTTTAAATAAAGAAATTAAATCTAAATTATTGGCCTGCAGGAGTAGATATGAAAATAAAAAAAATAATCAGAACACTCACGGTAATATAGTAGCAGCTACTTCTTTAGAGAAGGCCCTCTCCTCAATTCCGATGAAAATACCCATGGGACGCAGGTGACTCCTCAGGACAATTTCTTTCTTGTAAGCCTTATTGCATAAAGCAAAGATAAAGATAAAGCAAGGTAAATGTCTTGATCATTGACATATCCCTTGTAGTCTTTTATATGATTCCTAAACTTGCAGTAGACCCATATACTCTATCAAAGAAAAGACAAAAATTGCCAGAGGGTTACAGCAGAAGGACCTATGTATAATTTGCCTGCGTTATTTTGCTGCTGTGAGATCTCATATAACCTCTAAATCTGGCCGAGGACCAAAAATCCCTACAAACATGTTTAGGCTAAAAAGTGATTGGGACCAAGGTCAAATCCTCCTCTATGGAGTGCTCGTCTCAAGGCGGAGTGTTCGATTCTCTGTGCTTCAAGGGCTTAACAGATACCTTTGATCGATTTCCTGCCATCTCTAAGATTGACACTAAGTCCTCTGAGGTTGTTTTTGACGTCATCCTTAAAATGTTTCTTAACTTTTTGTCTCAGACGTTTACTATATTATAACTCTCCGTAAAACTTTGGTAACTTGACATCCTTCCCTAGTAAGGTTCCTAGACTAACGCACCTGGTTACGTATAAATATAATTTATTGAATCCACGGGGTTGCCTGTTCTGATTCCGTTAGCCATAACTGGGTACAAGTGTTAAGTATTCCTATATTGTTACTCGCCTGCAGTTAGGATTGAATCTGCAACCTCCAGATGATTGTCTCCTTAGAAGATTAGGGAACCAACGCCTATAACCGTTACGCTATGTGTCCTGCTGGACAATAAAGGATGCAGTTTGAAGTTCTGTGTAGGTTCCTGTGTTCGACAAACACCTGATGAAGGCCGGAGGACATATCGGCTGAAACAATGTGCAAATAACTATAAAGATGAAGACAATAGTCCGAAAACCTTAAATGATAAAAATCATCAAGCTTCGTCTCAGAAATTTAGACAACTAGTTTGGTTTGGTTTTATCAACCATCGTGGGTTATCTAATGCTAAATCCGTTTTACACATTAGATGTATATGATTTGTAAACATAAGTCCAGAAAATTAAATAGTTTCAAGTATTCATAATTATCGCTAACAATTCCATTAAACATCAGACATTTGTTTACGCACAGTTACATAAAACAGTTTAATTTCTAACAATTCAATTTTGCATGTCAACAAAGTTAAATGGTTCCTTGTATTGCTATGTATCACTAATAATTCAATTAAGCATTAGTTATTTGTTTACAGACAGTTTAATGATTAAACAGTTCTATTTCAAACAATTCAATTTAGCATAAATAACTTGTTTGCACACAATTTATATGTCAAACAATTCCATTTGCCCTTTAGATAGAACGTTATCAAGTGCTACGACTCCGGACCAGAATGGACTGAACAGGTACTCCGCATTCACCAAAGCTCCAGCAATACTCTAGCCTCACCCTTAGATTGTTTAATGCCGTATCAAGGACACTCGTTTAGAGAGGGTTTTACCCTTCTGCAGAGGTTAAGTTGGTGTATTCTACTGGATTAGGTTAAGTTGTGTTAGAGTGTTCGTTAATGGTCCGGGAGACCGGGTTCAATCGCAGGTCGAGTCATACTAAAGACTCAAAAGATGCTACTTGATGACGCCTTACTTAGTACTCAGCACTATAAGGTAAGGATCAGGGGTGAAGTGGAGCAATCCAGAGAATAGAGTAGCGCCCTCCCCTACACTTCGGTGTAGTAGCTATTGAAAGAGGAGCCTTTGGGTCACCCTCGACTACCGTCGCCAACTACAACTTTGTTTCAGTATATGTAAATTTATTTTCTCCCTGTCTTTCTCGCTCTCTCTCTCTCAATATATATATATATATATATATATTTCTTTAAGAAAAAACAAAACCGGTCACATTAGGATTATAAATTTATTTCCATCCTGTTATGTGTTTTTGATAAAATCAAAAAACACGAAAAAAAATTAACAGGACTTCTTCAGATCTTATGGATAAAATAAATGGATAAAATAAATCCAGGAAAATTTAAATGTTCACTGTTGAATGTTTTTTTTTGTCCTGATGGAATTCCTCCCAACTCCGGTTT
Organism: Sepioteuthis lessoniana; assembly: GCA_963585895.1. Taxonomy (NCBI): domain Eukaryota; kingdom Metazoa; phylum Mollusca; class Cephalopoda; order Myopsida; family Loliginidae; genus Sepioteuthis; species Sepioteuthis lessoniana. The sequence goes on from OY757918.1 coordinate 28,957,847, forward strand.
AACTGGACCGAATAATATATATATATATATATATATATATATGTGTGTGTGTGTGTGTGTGTGTGTGTGTGTGTGTGTGTTACTAAATGATTTGCATTGAAACAGTCATCCTCTGTCCGATTTTATTCCAGACTTTATACAGACCCGCACACATACATGCATGTCTATATATATATACTTGATGATCCGTGAACCTGGCGTATTCCTGTTAAAACAGTTGTCTATAATGGTAATGATGCTTCTATTTAGAAATCCCTGATGAATTCTAATGATTGTTTCTTATTTATCTCTGCTATATCGAGCATTTGGATGCTTAAAACGGAGATTCAGCGCGAATGAAGACCTGATCAAACTGAACCGGAAATCGCTATGTGTAGTGCTCTGATGAAAATCTCGCTATGATATGCAGTTTTTACTGGACTTGTTAGTCATACAAAACCTTTACTTACCTGATGATTACCATTCATGAAACTTAAACAGATAAGTTCGGTGACCTTTTTCAATATTATTGCTTTTTTCCCATTTTAATATATTTACTCCAAGGTATTTAAAAAAACACTTTCTGCTGTTATTACAGCCGTGTGTGTGTGTGAGCGTGTGAGAGAGAGAGAGTGTAACGCTTATATATATATATATATATATATATGTGTGTGTGTGTGTGTTATAAAATGTGTTTGAGTCACATTAATGTATTTTTGTGTATGTGTCTGTAGGTGTTTGTGAGTAAACTTTATGGTGTTTCTCTCTTCTCTTTGTGTGTATGTATGGCTGTTTGAGAGTTCCGTTTAAGTATGCAAATATCTATGTGGGCGCGCGTCTTAGATTCTTAGAGAGAGAGAAAAAGAACCTTGTCCAGTGCGCATGTGTGGTGACTTTGATCTCAAGTGCGCCATTGGAACTCCCTCTGGTGGAAAATCCCCAGCTGATAACGCCTCTGAAAGTCAAACTCGGAATTAAGTCAAGCATGATATTTGCCTTTGTCATGTTATGTTTGCGACCGTAGAACATTGGAATGCCAGGCTTCTGCTTCGGAGAACGCCAATTACAGAGATTTTTCGTCAATCGCATTTATAAGAGTCGACTTATTCAAAGATGGTAGCTGAGAGTAGTCAAAGTTTGTAGGTAAAAGTAGTCAAAGCCTGTAGCTAAGTGTGCAGAGCCAGCCTGAGACAAATAAATGCCTATTCAAAACCGCTGCTGCGCCTATTCAAAGCCAGCAACTAAGACTATTCAAAGTCTATAGCTGAGACTATTCAAAGCCTGTTGGATACTCAAAGCCCGAAAGCTGAGACTATTCAAAGTCTATAGCTGAGACTATTCAAAGCCTGCAGCCGAGACATTTCGAATGCAGCAACTGAGTCTATTAAAAGCCTGGATCTGAGATGATTCAATACCTGAAGATGATATTATTTAAAGTTTCAGCTAAGATTAATCGAAGCCTTTAATGCCAAATCCTCTTTATACATATATATCAAATATATACATTTGTTAACTCATTTTGTAGATAACATTCTTAAAAGAGCCTGAAATCTTTGATGCACATATTTAAGTGGTTTCAATATTTCCTATATAACAGCCACAATTAAACATCAGTTATTTGTACAAAGAATTATCTATCTAATCCATTGATAGGACCCTATCAGGTACTATCACTCCGTGGAACTTGAAGCAATGGCAATGAAGGGGTACTCTACATTTCTCAAATCTCCAAGTTTGGAGCCTCAACATCAGATGCTTTTTATGTCATACCCAACTGCAGAGGTGTATTCTACAGCTACTGCGGACTGGGCTGCCCATAGATGTGACCCTAAAAGGTACTACTACCCTGATTTGAACTAAGAGTAATGACAACGAAGGAGACACTCTACACTCTTAAAAACTCCGGAAGTGGAGCAGTTTTCTTTTATACTCATGGCATTCATCTTCAGGAAAATATACTAAGATAAGAATGCTTATAAAGAAAAAAGATCGATATAATTCTGATCAGAACTACCAGACACCCACTTGATTGCATGGTTGGCGTCTTTGAAGTCTTTATTTAATGGCATATCAACCTTTGTAGGTTATTTAATGCCAAAACCATTCCCCTAGAAGAACAGTACTGGGAATATTTAACCCATAGCTGTGAGGATAAGGGGGTTCATACCTTTCCCAAGGGTATTTGCCCGAAAGTGAACGTAATAGCGCCACTGGAGTACGAACTCGCTTACTACGATTCCGCAGTCCATCGCTTTAACCATTACACGACGACGACACCCCCTTGCATAGTTGGGTTTGGTTTCTTTGTTTAATCCACTATCAATCTCCGTGCGTTATTCAATGCCAAAGCCATCCTTGTAGAAGAACAGCAGTGATACTATTAACGCCTGTGGTATAGTGGCTCGTACCACATGACTTCCGGTATCGCGGAGGTATAAAAGACGTCGTGTTTCTTAAGTACGAGGGTTCTGAAAGATCTTGGTCAGTAGTAAGACCAACTTCGGACGTAACACCCACAGCGCTAGACTTATAATAATTGTTGGACTGTACCACTTCAGTTAATAAATAATTAACTTTTTATTTCACTGTGTATCTCTTCCTTACCACGATTCAACAACGCCATAGCTGGGGAATAAGCAAGTTTATGCTTTTCCCGTGGTTATTAATCCAAAAGTGAACGTAATAGTCCCACTAGAGTTCGAACTCGCTTTCTACGAGTCGTAGTCCAGCAAGTTAGCCACTACACCACGACGATTCTCCCTTTGATTTCATGATAAAATTTCTTTCTTTGATTTTATTCTTGTTCATTCATATTTGTTTTTCGTTTTGATGTTTTATATCGTTTTTATTACGTTTTTTTTTTGTGAGGGAGATAGTTAGAGGGTGGAAGGTTCGACTTTCGGATCATCTGTGTGTTTCTTCAAAATTTCAAGCGCTCTGTTTGCAGGCGTCAGAAAATGCTGAATGTATCCCGTGTAGAGGGTTAAGACCTCACTCTCCCATCAAAAAGCTACATCTAAGGGTTAGACTTCGGTTCTGGCTGTCTAGAGAGTATGTAGTACCTCTTCATTGGCATTACTTTAAGGTTCACTCTGACCCGGAGTGGTGGTACTGGTTAGGGTCCCTTCTATGAGACAAATAGATCTGTATAAAAAATTTTCGTATTCAATGGAACCGTGCTAAAACAAAATTATTAACGTACAGTTGAACGTGATTCTCTAACCTCTAAGCATAAAATAAACATAGACATGTTGACGTTCCGTTCAAGTCAATTAATTAATCGAATTATCGAGCAATGATGATTATTTATCTAAATTGCCAGTCAACTGGGGCTGTAGAATACACCGACTGCATCTCTGCAGAGGGTTAAGACCCCCCCACCAGCAAGTGTCCTGTATATGACATTAAACAATCTGATGGTGAGGCTCCAATAATGCTGGAGCCTTGGGGAATGCGGAGTATCCCCTCATTGCCATTGCTCCGAGGTCTACTCTGATCCAGAGTGGTAGCATCTGAAAGGGTCGTATCTTTAGGACAAATATAACTGCTTGACATATAAACAGAGTGCAAACAAATGACATGCTAAATTGAATTGTTTGAAGAGGAACTGTTTGATCATTTAACTGTATGTAAACAAATGAATGATATTTAATTGAATTGTTACTGAAATATCACAATTCTTGGAACTATTTAACTGCGTGCAGACTAATGAGTAATGTTGAATAGAAAACTTCGTGTTAAATAGCAATACTTGTGACCACTTTACTGTGAGAAAACAAATGATTAATATGGAATAGAATGATAAGGGTTATACAGACATAAGCGAATCTGTTCAGCTATGTAGAAACTATAAAAATACAAGTGTCTAAACAAATTAGTTTTGATTCCTTTCAAAATGAAATTACCGACAAACTAACACCTTACATATCATGTATATCTATCGAAATGTGTGCAAACAAATAACTGATGTTAAGTTGTGACTGTTCTATAGCAATTGTTGAAATCATTTAACTGTGTGCAAACAAATGATTAATAGTAAATAGAGAGGGAGGTGCCCGTGGTGTAATGGTTATCGCCGTAGGAAATGGACACGGCGACACGAGTTCAAACCTGGACGAGACTGATTGCATTTCACATATACCATTTACTAATACCATTGGGAAAGGTATAAATCCAGTTATTCTCCCTCCAGCTATGGGTAAATAGTAGGACAGACTGGGTTCTTCAGCCTTGGCGAGACAACTAGTCAAGGAGAAGGAAAACTCAGAATTCAAACCTGTTAAACTCCGCATAAAAATTGACCTTGTTTCATATCCTGCCCGAGCGGAGGGGTTGGTAAATAGGATTAATAGTAAATAGAATTATTCATGTTAGATTAAAATACTTAAAACCATTTAAGTGAGTGCAAAGAATGAGCTTAGACTCGTTTAAGAATGTTATCAACAAAGTGTGTTTACAAATAATATATATTCAATATATATTTAATATGTATGTATAATACCGGGTCAGTGATCTAATGAGTAGAGTGTTCGCCAATGGTCCGGGAGACCTGGGTTCAATCCCAGGTCACGTCATACCAAAGACTAAAAATGGTACTTGATACTTCCTTGCTTAACACTCAACAATATGTATATATCAAGGGTAAAAGGGAGTAATCCAGGGAAAGGAGTAGCGCCCTCCCCTACACCTCGGTGTAGTAGCTATTGAAAAAGCGCCTTCTGGTCGCCAATTTTACTTACTTTTCATCATCATCATCATCATGTCGTGCTGGTAGCACGGATATCCCTGACCCTCTCTCGCCACTTTTCCCTATCGTTCATCGCCTCAGGCAGGTCTTCGGGACAACATCCTGTATCCTCACATAGTTGCTGAATGTATGTTCGTGCTGGTCGTCCTGCTTTTGCACGGCCATGTGTGGGGGTCCATAAGAGTACATCACTTATGAGTTCGTCCCTGCTTCTCCAGCAGTGTCCTGCATGTCTGGTTCGTACCATAAAACCCGATCAAAACAAATCGTATATATTTAATATATCTGTTTAAAGAGGATTTGTCATTAAATAACCGACAATGGTTTATATGCCATAAAACCCGACCAAAACAAATCGTGTATATTTAAAATATATGTATGAAGAGGATTTTGCATTAAATAACCGACAATGGTTGATATACCATCACACGAACCAAACTAAACGGCTCTATTGCCGACAAAGTCTTCATCAGATAAAGACTGGGTAGCAAATCATGGTTTCGGGACTAAAGAATCATTCCCACTAATTTGGAGCACTACAGCAAAATCTTACGACAGCACAAGCATTTTATTAGTGCTTTCTGTCATATCGTTACATTGGTGATTATGTTGTTAGCTGGAGAGCCTTTTATAACAACAGTTACAAATGAATACTTGTAAAATTCTTGAAATACCGGTACAGAAACTACATTTATCGGATGATGATGAGACAAAAGAAAACAGAGAACAAACTTGATAATGTAGGGTATCATGAGCTGAAATTTCTGGCGGAACTGATCTCTCTTCTGTTCAACAACTAATTTGAATTCAGTTTTTCATTCACGTAGACCTTTTGCTTTACCAAGGTTTAAAATATGGAATGTAAACAGCCTCGTCCAAATCTAAACTCATGTAGCCGAATTCATTTGCTAAGAAGATTATTGTTGTGCTGTTGTATAGCCGCATACATATACATATACAAATATAAGCAGAAACATAATCAAACATAATATACGAACTTCAATGAACGAACGAACATACTTCTTTATAAAAATATAATCTATCACACTTTATTCTCGAAAGAGTTGATGTTGGTTGTGTGTGAGAGGTGAGTTGGAGACGGGGACAGACTGCGACATATTGGCCCAAGTTCTTTTGACCATAGCAGCACTTCTTTCTCATCTTGGCTAGGGTTGCTCAACCGTGGGTCACTGAAGGCCCAAAGCCCTCTGTCTGCCGCTGGCTCTCACTTCGGCATCTTCTCCCCCACACACTCCAACTCCAACTGACTCAAGCTGTCTATGTCCTGGTTATATTTTTGTTTGACGTCCACCTGATTCCCCTGTTCTTCCGCTTATTTACACAGGTGCATCTCTTGATTGCCGGCTCGGTCGAGGGTCAATATGTTACAGTGCAACAAGCACAGAAACTATAAAAAGCAATAACTGAATAAATAAACAAATTGCAATTATATTATTTGTCCATATTTCTGATATGAATCTTGGTGATTTTTATCCTTTAGTGTATTTGGACTATTGTCTTCGCTTTTATTGTTATAATCTTGTCGAACTCGGGAACCTACACGGAACTTTCTGTATTGGCTTCCGAATTCGCCAAGAAACATTAGAAGAAGGCCGAAGGATACATCGAGCGAAACGTTATGAATATGTTGTGGATTAGCTCATCATACATATCTTCATTCGTAGATAAACTGGTCCATGAGCATTTATTTAATGCTAGTTAGAGCTGTAGACGAAACAATAATTCACAGACAGGAATTTCAATACTACGAATACAGCAAGTCGTCCCTTTGATGACCTTTAAGCGAACTACCAATTTTTAGCACTCTGCTACAACGGCAGTTACATGAGAATGTTGTGAGCAATATTGAATAAGTCCTGGCGGCAGTACCCAACAAGGCACCAACTATACGGCCACCTACGTCCCATCAGGAAAACTATCCAAGTTAGACGAACCAGACATGCAAGACACTGTTGGAGAAGCAGGGACGAGCTCATAAATGATGTACTCCTATGGACCCCCACATATGGCCGAGCAAAAGTAGGACGACCAGCTCGAACATACATACAGCAGCTATGTGAGGATACGGGATGTAGCCCTGAAAACCTGCCAGAGGCGATGAACGATAGGGAGAAGTGGCGAGAGAGGGTGAGGGATATCCATGCTAGCGGCACGGCCTGATGATCAAGATGATGACAACAACTGATTCAGATATATTCGTATACCGATCCAATCTAGATACCGGATTACAACAGAATATAATAGTAAAGATGAACACAATAGTCCAAATAATTTATAAGATAAAAATTTCAGTTAATGTTTTTAATGTGGTGTCGATTTTCCGAGTGAACGTTTTGAGCATACCACGTGCCATTATCCACTGACAAAGATCCGCGTGAGTCTTGGAACTTACCTAAGTTAGATAGTGAGGTCCTACTAACTAACATTCATACATTGTGTGCGTAGCGATTATCCATATTGTGTTTGATGCTCAAGTCGTGTTCTCCGAGCAAAGGTTGTGATTTCTATCAATGAAAACGTTAACGTTAACATTAGAGATGTATGGAAGCTCAAGGGGGTAATTTTATTTGATTGATGGTACGGTGTACACCACAGCAGATGAGTTCTGATGAATGTTCTTCAAATATACAAGTATAAACCACCCGATTCACTCCCAAATGTCTTCTTTATTTGAAATAGTGATCAGATCCTTTCATACTTCCTTTTCTTTTTTTCTTCTTTTTTTTACCTCTTCTCTTCGTATTTACATTCCTTCTGTTATTTACTTCCGTTTTTTTTTAATTTTCTTTTTTTACATGGTTCTTTCGTCTATTCATTCTTTTATTTCTATTTTTTCTTCTGTTCATTTTTTATTCTTATTTTTGTCTTCATTTCAATTTTTATTTATTTTTTTTGCGTTTTCTTTAAGTTCCATTTCAATGTTTCTTCTCGGTTAATTTTTCTTTCTTTCTTTCTTTCTTTCTTTCTTTCTTTCTTTCTTTCTTTAAATGTTTTTTCTTCCGTCTTTTCTTTTTCTTTCTTTTCTTTTTCTCGTATTTTTAACTAAATTCTTTCTTCCTATCTAGGTGTCTTCTCTTTCTTTCTTTCTTTCTTTCTTTCTTTCTTTCTTTCTTTCTTTCTTTCTTTCTTTCTTTATTTCTTTCTGTCTTTTGTTTAACTGACTGCACACCTCCCAACAAAAAAAAGAAAAGAAAAAAAACAAAACAACAACAACAACAACAAAAAAAAAAAAGAAAAAAAAAAAGAAGAGACAAAAAAAGCAAAGCATTTTTCCCTGGATATTATTTCTTCGAGAGGGATATTTTTTCTTGAGGGAGAAATATTCACAAGAACACAGTCATTTCTCTATTGCCACTAACGGAAGTTTTATTTCATTTCAGTCTTTTGGGCTTCCGTGATGCCTTTTGCAAGCTTCACTTGGATAGAAGAGGTAAATAAAAGACTAGGTATATGCTAAAATTTGGATCGGAGCCAACGAGATGGGAAAATTGAATTTTACATTGGTATGCCACGTTAAATAAAATATGAAAGTTTTCCTTAATGTTATGATAATAACTTTAGTAATTATCAGTCGACCCTTCCAAAATTAAATGATTTCCGCTTCACAATCTTCGTTAAGTTATTCATCTTCATTTGACTTTGTCCCGTATTAAGCTGTTTATTGATTATCTATATCTAGATTGTTTCTGGCCCAGTCGTCTGGGGCTGAATAATACACCAACTATATCTCTGCAGATTGGGTATGTCTTCCCCAACGAGGCTGGCCCAGCCGGCTGGGGCCGAAGAATACACCAACTGCATCTCTGCAGGTAGGGTAAGACTTCCCCAACGAGGCTGGCTCAGTCGGCAGGGGCTGATGTATACACCAACTGCATCTCTCTGCAGATGGAGTAAGACTTCCCCAACGAGGCTGGCCCAGTCGGCTGGGGCTGAAGAATACATCGACTGCATCTCTGCAGAGGCGTAAGACCTCACCCAACGAGTGTCTTGGAGATTAAACTAAGCAATCTGATGTTGATGCTCCAGTAATATTAGAGCCTTGGGGAATGTGGAGTACCGCTTTATTGCCATTACTCCCAGGTCCTCTCTGACCCTGTGTCGGAGCACCTGATAGGGTTCTATCTAATGGTCAAATAGAACTAAACTGTGTGATTACATTTAACTGCGTACAAATAAATAACTGATGTTTAATTGAATTGTTAGTGATACATAGCAATACTTGGAACTATTTAACTTTGTTGACTAAACTAAATAATTTGAAATTGAACCGTTTTTGACATTTAATCAGTGTACTTATGCTAAATTGAATTGTTTGAAATAGAACTGTTTTTATATTTAGTTGGGTGTAAACAAAAAACTGTACCTATGTTAAACTAAATTGTTTGAAATAGAAAGTTTGGCTTAATAAAGTTGAAAGTTTGGCTTAATAAAGTCTTCAAAGGATGGCTGTATCAAGTAAAGTTTACGAAAAAGTTTATCAGTTTGATAAAATAAAGAAACTGCCCTGTAAGGTTTCTACAAAATAGGAATTTTTAAAATTTCAGCCGGGCATGATATTCCGGAATACAAGATAGCAGACCTGATACATTGGATTGCCAAAAGAGTAAAACCATTAAAATCTGCAAACTGCTAATCTATTGATTAACTGGTTGATTGATTGATTGATTGATGTCAATGTTATTTTATGGGAATCGTTTTGGGAATCGTTTTCATATTTACATTTTTATGTAGTTGATTTTTAAGATTTTTTTTTGCACACAATCCTATCGGATACGAATAAATTGTCGTAGTTCCTTTCTTCTGAATATGTACTTACATGAGTAAAGACAAAAATGAACAGCTTATGTTGCAAAGTTGTCCGGCCAATTATATACTGTTTCCTTGAGTGCAACTAGAGGTGCTACTTTATGATGATGGGAGTTCCCTTCCTCTGAATATGTACACACATTGGTATAGGTTTAACATACGTATACTGTTTAGTTCTATTTAACCCATCGATAGAACCCTATTAGGTGCTACTTCTCCGGACCCAAGTGGGCATATGCCCAATGACAATAAAGGGGTACGCTGCATTCCCAAAAGCTTCAGTATTTCTGAATGTTCGATATTAGATTGTTTAATATCATATCCAGGACACTCGGTGGGAGAGTCTTACCCCTCTGCAGTGATGCAGTTGGTATATTCTACAGCCCCTACCCACTGGGCCATATTAGTATTGGATGGCATTGCTTGAAACCCTTTAACTGCAAACGAATGAATAATGTTGATTAGGTTTATTAATGTTAAATAGCAATACTTGAAACTATCTAAATGTTTGCTAAAATAATTATTAGTTTAAGATACCAATATTTGAACCTATTTATTTGTGTAAGCCAATAAATAATGATGATTAAAATTATTAGTGTTTAATAGTATTACTTGAAAACACTTAACTGTGTGCAAACAAATGTTGATTAAAATTATAAGTGTTGAATAGCAATACTTGAAACCATTTAACTTTGTACAAACAAACGAGCTCTAGCTCTTTTTAAAATAATGTTACCAGCAAATTATTTACTTACAACTCATATATATCTAATATATACATATATATAAGGAATCTGTTTTTTTTTATAACCCTTAAGGTTTAAAATTCCATAAAACAAACCAAACCTAATTAATTTGAAATTTACTAATTGTTCATCCATTGAATTGCAATTTACCTTTATCTTATTTTAGATGTATTCATTTAAAGTTTCACTGATTTTTAGCTAAAATTACTCCTCGGAAAAAAATAAAATGTTATGCAAGAAGATTGTGTTGCTCCAGTCTTCCAGAGCATATAAACAAAGATATTAACGAATATTGTTTTTTTTACAAAGGATAGCTTTAGTGTTGGTTGGGTTTTATAGAATATCAACCCTAGTAAGTTATTTAATGCCAAATCCTATATATATATATATATATATATATATATATATATATATATATATATATATATATATATAAATGAACACTCTAAACATTGATACTCATAATAACCCCTGATAATAGCTCATAAAGGATCCGAAAGTGCTCGAGACAATTTCGGAAAATCTATCTACCAACTCCAACCTAAAACCAAAGCACTTACAGAAAACTTGAAAGGATCATAATAAAATTATATAGACATATTATATATTATTTAATCAAACCTGCTTAAATGAAAGACTACTGCCCAATCACACACACGTGTGTGTATGTGTGTGTGTGATTCATAAACGAATATTTTGTTGGTAACATTATTTTTCAACGAACCCGACCTCATTTCCTGACAAACAGTTAAATGTTTCAAAGTATTGCTATTTATCGTTAAATGGTTTCAAGTATTGATATTTAACACTAACCATTCAAATAGATTTAAATAATTTGTATGCACACTGTTAAATAGTTTCAAGTATTCCTATATAATACTAATAATTCTATTTAATATCAATATTCTATTGGCACACGGTTAAATAGTTTCAAGTATAGTAAATGATTAAATATTTCTATTTGACCATAGACGGGACCCTAACCGGTACTACTACTCCGGGTTTCAGGGAACTTGAGAATAATGACAATGAAGGGGTACTACACTTTCCCCAAATCTCTAGAACTGGAGCCTTACCATTAAATGCAGTTTAGAGTCATAACAAGGACACTCATGGGGGGGGGTCTACCCGACTTCAGAAGCGCAGTCAGCATATTCTACAACCCGAGTTGACAGGGCGGACTAAATTCAATTTTTATAAAAATAGATTCTTCAGAGTTCTGATTCTGGAGTCGATTTTAAAAGATAAATCTAATATTCTATTCAAAAGTTTGTTTAGATTTTTTTCTCATGTTTTCCTATCTACTTGTCGATTGAATATTGTGGACACAAAGAGTCAATCAAGAGACTAAAAGATGGACAGTTATACTAGGACTAACTTCAATATGTGCATATATTTATTTACCCAACCCCTCCACACGAGCAGGATGTGGCACAAGTTCAATTGCTTAAGCTTAACGGGTTTGATTTTTTTTCTGTTCGACTCGTTGCCATACCAAGGTTAAAGAATCCAGTATGCCCGAATATTTATCCATAGTCGTAGGGAGAATAGTTGGATGCATACAATTTGGGGGGGTATTATTGGCATAATGAGTTGAGTGTTCGCCAATGGTCCGGGAGACCGGGGTTCAATCCCAGGTCAAGTCATACCAAAGACTCAAAAGATGGTACTTGATGCCGCCTTAGTTAACACTCAGCATTATAAGGTAAGGATCAAGGGTAAAGTGGAGAAATCCAGTGAATGGAGTAGTACCCTCTCCTACACCCCGGTGTAGCAGTTATTAAAAGGGAGCTTTCTGGTCACCCTCAACTAAGGTCACCAACTTCACTTCTTTACGTATTAGTGGCATATAAAATGTAAACGGCTTCGTTAAGGATTCGATCACGGGTCTCCATGTCCATTTCTTACAGTGATAACCATTGGACCACTAGCGCTTTCTTTTTAGTCGTCAAAATTTCATTTTCAATTCATTAGAATAGTCTTTTATTGGAATAATTTTGAGATGAGGCTTCTTAATCTGAGAATTAATTTTTATTTATTGCAGACTTTTTGTCCTCGTCTTGGTAGTTTTTGTGTTGTTTCTTCTTTCACAAAGTTTCGGCCAAATTTCACCTCTGGCCTTGTTCAGGTGATTTACCGCGACCTCGGTTAGGAATGATGAGTCTTGTAACCGTATCCCCAGTAATTACTGCCTTCCATAGTTTTTAACTATCGTACCACGTTTTTGACTAAGTAAACCTCTGGCCGGCTTGGGTAGGATTTGAAACCGCTATCTTCTGACAATGCTCACCCGGAACCGTAAAGACTCAACGCCTCTATCAGCTGCGTCACGGGCCCCGAAGGGCGATGAAGGATGGATATTTTGGTCTTCCATAATCGAGTCCGTACCGAATTTTGTAATTGTCTTTAATTGGAATCATTTTGAGATGAGGCTTCTTAATCTGAGAATTAATTTTTATTTATTGCGAACTTTTTGTCCTCATCTTGGTAGTTTTTGTGTTTCTTCTTTCACTACGTAAATTACCTGAAGAAGGCCATAGATGAAATTTGGCCGAAACGTTTCTTTCTTTCTTTACTTAATTCTTCCATCTTTTTGCAACCGCTTTCTTTGATTGTTTTTCTTTTTTTATTTTCAGTCTATTTTTTTTTTTTACTCATAAAAACTTTCCATCTATCTGTCTGTCTACCTTTATTAGTTTCTCATCGATAATAGCCATTAACCAGTAAATAGCACGGAATTCCCTGACTCTCTCTCTCTCTCTCTCTCTCTCTCTCCATCCCAGTATATTGTCCATTGCTCCAGGCAAGTCCTCTAGACTGCATCCAGTGTCTGCACAATGTCTTTGCAGGTTGGCCAATACTGGTGCGTCTAGGTGCAGGAGCTCATGAGGGAACGCCGTTTATGAGATCGTCCTTATTTTTAGGGCCCTTCCGTTAGTGTAGTGGTTAGCAAGCTAAACTACCAAACCTTCACGGGTGAGTTCAAGCTTCACTGGGTGCTCCATTTATATAACCTTGTGCTACATCTATGTAAAAAGCTTAGTAAATTACTTGGACTCTACGGTGGTGTAACGGTTAGTAAGCTAAACTAGCAAACCTTCACGCGTAATTTCGAGTCTCATTAGGTGCCCTATATATACGGCCATGTGCCACATTAGAGTAAAAATCTTAGTAAATTACGATTTTACCGGCAGTGCTCCCCAAGTCTTATTCGTCTTACGTGGATAGTTTGTGAGATGGAAGCTTAGTCGCTGTGCAGCAGCTGTTTTGTGGGGTGTTGATTAGAGGATTGATTCAAAACAGCACATAGAATTCTTATGTAGTTCATATCTAACTTTTTCTCAGTGCGTTTCGTTAGAGTCCAGGTAGTGCATCCATACCGTAGTATTGACAAAGATCCAGGCTGGAAGAAACCCTATTTTATTTTATCAAAGAGATAAAATTTTCATATGATCGATGAACTGTCAATTGCTATTCACACCTTTGCAACGTGAATGTTGACATCGCTTTCAGTAGAGAGGATATTGCTGTCCAGGTATATAAACTAGGCAAGTAATTTTAGAGGCTAGCCACTTAAAAGGATCATTGATCCTTATTCTTTAAAACCCATGAGGTGCGCGTGGTATAATGGTTATCGTCGTAGGAAATAGACACGCCGACTCGAGTTCAAAACCTGGACGAGACTGATTGCATTTTACATAGCACTAATACCCTTGGGAAAGGTATGAATCCAATTATTCTCCCTCCAGCTATGGGGAAATAGTAGGACAGGCTGGTTTCTTCAGCCTTGGAAAGGCAACTAGTCTAGGAGAAGGAAAACTCTGAATTCAAACCTGTTAAACTTTTGCTGTCTTTTCTATTTTTATTTTCTTCAAATCTTTCTTTTTTTCTGACTAATTTTTCTTTCTTTTATTTTCTCCTCCACAAAGCCATCCCATGACTCTTTCTTTCTTTCTTTCTTTCTTTCTTTCTTTCTTTCTTTCTTTCTTTGCTTTTCTTTTGCTGTCTTTTCTATTTTTATTTTCTTCAAATCTTTCTTTTTTTCTGACTAATTTTTCTTTCTTTTATTTTCTCCTCCACAAAGCCATCCCATGACTCTTTCTTTCTTTCTTTCTTTCTTTCTTTCTTTCTTTCTTTCTTTCTTTCTTTCTTTCCTTTTCTTTTGCTGTCTTTTCTATTTTTATTTTCTTCAAATCTTTCTTTTTTTCTGACTAATTTTTCTTTCTTTTACTTTCTCCTCCACAAAGCCATCCCATGACTCTTTCTTTCTTTCTTTCTTTCTTTCTTTCTTTCTTTCCTTTTCTTTTGCTGTCTTTTCTATTTTTATTTTCTTCAAATCTTTCTTTTTTTCTGACTAATTTTTCTTTCTTTTACTTTCTCCTCCACAAAGCCATCCCATGACTCTTTCTTTCTTTCATTCTTTCCCAAATTTTCTTTTATTTTCCTTTCGTTGTCTATTATTCTGTTTTCCTTCCTTATTTTTCTGCTTCATTTTTCTTTCTTTCTTTCTTTTTTTCTTTCTTTCTTTCTTTCTTTGCTTTGCTTTGCTTTTCTTACTCTCTTTTCATTTCATTCTTTGTAAAAGAAAGAAAAGAAAGAAATGCTGTTAACTAAAAAAAGTGCATTCCGTTATTTTTTAAACATAACCAAATGCAAAATATATTTCTATTAGGGTTTTTCTCTCATTGCCTTTTCTTTCACTTTTTTCTTTCATTCTTTTTCTATTTTGAAATTCAAAGACATTTTCATTTTCTCGACGTGTCCCTCGTCTAAAAACAAAACTCTTCCCATCCAAACTGGCAATGGATACAAAAAGAGCTTAGAACGGATTTTTTTTTGTTCCCGTGGAAATGAGTGAAAAACACTGAACACCGTGGAGGACGTCTTCACAGTTGATTGTTCGACAGGTTGAAAGACGATTAGGGAAGAATAGTTTTGATGTGAACGTTTGCCATTCGATTCGCACTTTCTTCATTTTCCCCGGAGATGCAACAGAAAAGGGAAAAAATAAAACGATTTTTACAGATTGTATGGGATTTGGAATCAGCCTCCCGGACGAAAACACACACACACACACAAACACACACACACACACACACACACACACATATATATATATATATATATATATATATAAACTAAAAGTAATCAAAATCTCACCTTCTTACTATCGCATCATTACTCTAAGTTTCCTGAATCATCAATAGAATAGAAAAACACATTTAGCAGAAATGGACGATTGATTGATTGATTTGGTAAAATAACATTAAGATAGACAGACACAGACAGACTAATATATATATATATATATATATATATATATATATATGTGTGTGTGTGTGTGTGTGTGTGTGTGTGTGTGTACCTATTCTTTGTTTTTATGTCAACCTTCGTGGGTTATTTAATGCTAAAAATATCTTTGTAGAAGAACAGTAATGATACGATCTAACTCATAACTGGGGCAATAAGGAGTTGGAAAGACAGACAAACAGACAGATGATAGATAGATAGATAGATGATGATGATGATGATGATGATGATGATATCCTAGTGATAGCACGAAATCTCTTTCGCCATCCGTCCCTATCGTCCATTGTTCCTGACCAGTCCTCTAGACTGCATTCAGTGTCCGTACTGAGTTGATGTAAATAAGTTCTTACTGGTAGACTAACCCTGGTGTGTCCATATGTAGGAGTTCATAAGAGAACGTCACTTATGAGTTCGTCTTTACTTCCTCTGCAATGCGCGGCATATCTTGTTCATGCTATTTGGATTATTTGTCAGATGGGAGGCAAGTAATCGTAAAGTTGTTGTGTTGTGGAGTCCTTCTTCCACCGATATGTTAAAACAGCAATACACCCATGGATCCATGAATAGAAAACGATTTATACATACAATGAAATTGATTTAGATAGATAAAAAGAGAATATGATAGATAAAAGTGTTTTAAATAAAATAGATTAGGATCAACTCATAAAGGATGACTAAGACGAATATCAGGTGATGAAAATAGATGGATAAAGAGATAATGAGATTTGGATAAGTGATTAAGTTAAATACATTAAGAAAGATCTTGAACAAGTCCTGGCGGCAACACCCCACAAGACACCAACTGTACGGCCACCTGCCTCCTATCTCGAAAACTATTCAAGTTAGACGAACCAGACATACAGGACACTGCTGGAGAAGCAGGGACGAACTCATAAGGGATGTACTCTTATGGACCCCCACACATGGCCGTACAAAAGCAGGACGACCAGCACGAACATACATTCAGCAACTATGGGAGGACACAGGATGTTGTCCAGAAGACCTGCCTGAGGCGATGAACGATAGGGATAAGTGGCGAGAGAGGGTCAGGGATATCGGTGCTACCAGCACGACATGATGATGATGATGATGATGATGATGATGAACAATGTTACAATTAAGATAGATAATACAGGATTAAAATAGGTACATAAAAAGATAATGGGATTTTGTTTAGTGAATGAGATATGTTGACAAATTCGTGATAAAACAATAAAGATATGTGAAATTAGTTTTAAAAAGATATGCAGAAATGATTACGATTGTTACATAAATGGATTACAGGATGAAAATAGTTTGATTTGGTTTGGTTTTATAGCATATCAACCATTTTAGGTTATTTAATGTCAAATCCATTTTTATACATATAATCAGTTCTATTTCAAACAATTCAGTTTAACATAAGTACGCAGTTTAAATATCAAAAACATTTCTTCGAATTCAGACAAGCATAAGAACGCATTTTATTCTATTTGATCCATAGATAGGATCCTATCTGGTGCTACCACTCCGGGCCAGAGTGGACTTGGGAGCAATGGCAATAAATGGGTACCCCGCATTCCCCAAAGCACCATCATTACTAGATACTCACCATCAGGTTATTTAGTGTCACTCGTTGGAGAAGTCTTACCCCTTTGAAAAATGCAGTCCGGTGTATTCTGCAGTTCCAGCTGACTGGGCTAAAGATGATGATCGTTTAGAAATATATGGAGAACTAAAAAGAGTGTCAGTTGAATTAAAAGAGTTTACGAATGAGGAAATAAATTTTGGTAGAAAAAATTTAGAGTTAGGAAAAGAGATATATGTACGTACGCAGACACACACACACACACACACACACACAAACAAAAAAAAAACCTATGTATATATATATATATATATATATATATATATATATATATATATATGTGTGTGTGTGTGTGTGTGTGTGTGTGTAAAATCTCTTAAACCCGGTCTCTGCAAACAGAAGGAATTTAGATCCAACCTCCAACTAAATTCTGTTTCGTGTTTGCTCCATCTGAACCAGGACAATTTATATGGGGTTTTTCTTCTTTCTTTTTTTTTTCCTAAAGGATTTTTCTCTCTCCGATTGCGTCTCTACATACGGAAAAAGCGGAAAAAGAACTTTTTTCGAAATGAATCTCCTACTATGTATAGATCTAAAAAGATTTTGATGGATAATAGTAGTGGAAAAACATTTAATATAGACATATAATAGATAACGATAGATTATCGTATATAAAAATCGATTAAGGTTGATAGAAAGGGACTTTGATTAAATAATAAGATTATCCAGTTTTAGTTTAGTCTGCTTTGGTTTTATGGCAAATCAATCATTGTTGATTATTTAATGCCAAATCTTGTTTTCACATAAATATCAAATATAGGATTTGTGAACATATTTTGTTGATACACGGAGATAAATGATCGAAAAGTTTTATTTCTAACTAGTTAATTTAGCATAAGTCATCAAAGTTGAATGGGATCCTAGTATTGCTATGCATCACCAACAATTCAATCAGACATCAGACATTCATTTACGCACAGTTGAATGATTAAACAGTTCTATTTCAAACAATTCAGAATAGCATTAGTCATATGTTTGCATACAGTTCAAATTTCAAGCAGTTATCTATGACTCATTGATATGACCCTATCAGGCGCTACCAGTCCCGGGCAGATCCAGATTGGACCTGGGTGCAATGGAAATGAAGGGGTACTCTGCATTTCCCAAAGCTCCAGCATTACTGGAGACTCACCATCAGATTGTTTAGTGTTATATCCAGGAAACTCATGTGGGTGGTCTTACCCTTCTGAAGAAATGCAGTCGGTGTATTCTACTGCCAGGCAACTGGTCAAAATTATTTGGATACTCAGATAAACATGAAAAAATATTAAACAAAGAGGAAAAGATGATAAGAAACAGGAACAAAAAAAAAGAGATGGAAAAAAGAAAAAGAGAATAAAAAAGAATTTAAAATAGATTATGGAAATTAAAGTGATTATCACTAAGATGTAAAATTAAAGTGATTATCACTAAGATGTAAAATTAAAGTGATTATCACTAAGATGTAAAATGAGATTAAGACAGGGATACAAGAAAAGATTAGTTGTTTGGTTGGGTTGTTTTTTTATAGCATATCAACTATAAGAGATTATTAAACGCCAAATCCTCTTTATATTGAATATACAAAATCTGGTTAGGTTTAATTTTATGACATACTAACTCTTGTAGGTTATTTAATGGAAAATCCTCTTTCTACATATATATTAGATATATATGATTTGGTTTGGTTTGGTTTTATGTTTTCGTGATAATATTTTTAAACCAGCCTGAACTCATTTTTTGCATACAGTTAAATGGCTTCAAGTGTTGCCGTCTAATTCAAACAGTTCTATTCGACCCATTGATATTGGACCTGGGAGCGATGGCAATGAAGAGGTACCTCGCATTCTCAAAAGCTCCTGCATTACTGGAGCCTCACCATCAGATTTTTTAATGCCATGCCCAGGAATCTCGTTGGGAAGGGAGTTTTACCCCTCTGAAGAGATTGAAATGATGTAATCTGCAGCCCCAGCCGACTGGGCTGAAGAACAGATTGAGATAGATTTAGATATCAAGATGGATTAAAAGAAATTAAGAACAATAAATATAATTAGATAGAAAAGGATTAAGAGTTATAAGAGATTGATTAGGATGAACAAAGATTTGGATAAAGGTCTAAATAGATATAGAAAGATAATAAGATCAATACATTAAGAGACCCCCCCCAAAAGAAAACAAAAAAAAACAAAAACGAAACAACTATTATATTATATAAAAAGAGATGAGCATAGGGGTCAGAACAATTATAACAACATTTGGATATATAAATAAAAAAAAAAGTTTATGCTTAGGTTTTATGGCATATCAACATTTGTATGTTATCTAATGCCAAATCCATTATTATACAAATAAGTAAATTTGGCGACTGTTGTCGAGGGTGACCCGAAGGCTCCATTATCAATAGCTATTACACCGAGGTGTAGGGGATGGCGCAACTCAATTCTCTGGATTGCTCCACTTTACCCTTGATCCTTACCTTATAATGCTGAGCGCTAAGCAGGGCGGAATAAAGTACCATTTTTTGAGTCTTTGATATGTCTCGACCTGGAATTGAACCCCGGTCTCCCAGACTATTGGTGAACACTCTAATCATTAGGCTAATGGTCCAGTCATATGGACTACTTTTAAAAGCTGAAAATGTTTCACGAGAAGGAAAAGAGAAGTAAAATTGAAAAATACAAAATGAGAGGGAAAAAAGAAGGAAGGATGAAGAGGTCTAAGGAATAATCATAAGGAGAAGGGTAAATTAAACAAAAGAAAAAGGAA
The DNA here is from genome assembly GCA_963585895.1 of Sepioteuthis lessoniana. Classification (NCBI taxonomy): domain Eukaryota; kingdom Metazoa; phylum Mollusca; class Cephalopoda; order Myopsida; family Loliginidae; genus Sepioteuthis; species Sepioteuthis lessoniana. The sequence goes on from OY757918.1 coordinate 28,977,828, forward strand.
GAAAAAAATGGAAGTAAATATAATTAAATCTAAAAGAAAATGAAAAAGAAAAAAAAAGTGTGAAGAAAAGGAATAAATACAAGAAACAAAAAACAAAACATGAGAAACGAGTGGAAATTTAAAAGAAAGTCAAAGAAATAAGAAATAAATAGAGGGGTATAGCGCGATAAAAACGATATCAACATACATAACAGAAGATAATCAGGATTATCACCCACAGATATCAGGAGATTAAGTCTGAGATATAAAAGGAGATTTAGATGGATTAAGAGATTAAGACAATATGAAGATAAGATAACAAGAGAGATAAATAATGATTAATCTAGATAAAGCCGATTAAGATAGTCAAGATCAGATAATCTAATCTTAACTATTTTATTCGCTTCATCATAAAATGTGATTAAGGTAAATAGATTAGATTAAAATAAGATCAAGACAGATATACGGATATGAAAACAGATAAAAAGAGATAAGATAGATTAGAGAAAAAATTACATAGATATAAAGAGATTAAGATAGATTGAGGGAAGCCGATTAAAAGAGATGATCCATTCCCTTTTGGTAAGAGTAAATTATGATTTTCCTTGTGCATGTCATTCACTCGATAAGCCGCTTTAGAGAAAGATTATAGAGATATGTTGATCCAGCGATGTGATGGAAAGAACACCAACTTAACTTTTAAAAAAAGCAAGATAAAAAAAATTCTTCACGGAGGGTCCATTTTGAATATAGCCCAACCCAACGACGCATTGAAATCCCGCGGGTGACATCAAACAGTTGGGGGGTCGGCACACCCACCGTACCGACCGCACGGCTAAAAGAAATAAATTTAGAAGTCTATAAATTTTCTACTTTTCTCCCAAGTTCGCTTTGAACACAGAAACTTACTCGCGTGTCTATACGTTGATGTGTCTGTTTAACTGAATATACACCTGCTGTTAAACAAAAACAAAGAGAAAAAAAAAAGAAAAAAGAAAGAAAAAATCTAATCGAAAACCTGTGCCGACAATCATCCCTTCTTTCTTTTATTTTTTCTTTAATTCATATTTTTCCATTTTTTATTTTACAAATATTTACGAAACCGATATTAAACGAATATACAAAATATGGTTATAATTTACTGAGCTTCTTCGCTTAGGCGTGGTACAAGGCCGTTTGAATGGGGTACTCATTCGTGAAGGTTTGGTAGTCTAGGTTGTTAACCATAATACCACCCGAAGCGCCCATGACATTCAAAATTTGGTATCCCAATGTTCGGGGAATTCAAACATTGTGTGTGATCTGAACGTAGTATGTGTATTTGGCCCAGTCCTTTGTGAGCAGTTTTTGAGTGCGATATATTACTCAGAGTCTCCGTTACGGATAGGATTTGAAACAAGGTAAATTTTAAAGCTAAGTAGAGCTTGTTTGACGTTAGAGTTTACCTTCTCCTAGACTGGTTGCTTAACTAAGCCAAAAGAATTCAATCTGTCCCACTATTTACCGGGAGAGACTAGGTAAATTCATATCTTTACTAAGTGTATTTGTGCGAAGCGAAACTCAAAAAGCCTTGACTAGGGTCTGAACCATCCCCATTTCCTAAAACGATATCGATAAGTTATCGATCATATAGAAGTCAAACTCATCCGATAAAATAAAACGAATTTTTTTCCAAGATATGGTTGTATAAATTCTCCCATGTAGATGTGCCACATGAACGCTGACTAAACGTATTGAGAAAAAGCTAGACGGAAACTGCCCAAGAATGCTTCGTGCTATACTGAACAAATCATGGAGGCAACATCCCACAAAACAACAGCTGTGCGGCCAGCAACCTCCCATTTCTAAAAACATCCAAATAAGACAAACAAGACTACCGGAGAAGAAAGGACAAACTCTTAAGCAACGTTCTCTAATGGACCTCTTCACACGGACATGCAAGTGGTGGCCGACAAAAAAGTACTTAACAACTCTTTACGGACACAGGATGAAGTCTAGAAGACCTACCGAAGAGACACAAATGGCAAGAGATAGTCAGGGAGATCCGTACTAGCAGCGTGACATGATGATGATGACACACACACATATATATATATATATATATAAGAAAAATTTATAAAGTAATCAAAACAGAAGGAGAGATCTATTGAGAAACGAAGTCGATACTATAGGGTTTCGGTTCTAATGTACCATCATCCGAACTGAGAGGGATGATATTAGAGATGATGTTAAGTCAACGACGGATGTTTAAAACATTTATGCAAAAATCTAGGGAATATATATACATATATATATATATCAAGAGAGAGTTGGCCGTTTAATTAGTTTGTATATCAGCATTGTTTTTAAATTTATTCATTAAAAATATGTTACCATGGAAAAGAATTAAAATTTCTGACACTGATTTTTAATTTTACCTTTTTCTTTTTTTTTTATAACTGTATTTTTATTCTTCTTATTAGATCATCTTTTTTCGTAAAATATTTCATAATCAATAAAAAAAAGAGATATTTTAGAATTTCGTATTTGAAAAAGATAATCTTTTAAAGTCCAATTGCTTTCAAATTTTTTCTTCCGTTAAAAATATGACTATATGAATCGATAACTACGCCGAAAATATCCGTATCTTTACGGTCAAAGCAGGATCGTTCATTTATTTAAATGATACTAAGCTTGTGAAGGTTAGAACAAAAAAGAAAAGGAATAAATATAATTAAATAGATTTTAAAAAATGTAGCAGATCCCTAAAGCCCTCGGACAGGAAGCAAGAACGGTGCATGCCTAGAGAAAGGGTCTTCCGGGCGCTGAAGAGAAATTCTATCACTTCATCCGTTCCCCTGATATTGGACGGACTTCATTCATTTAGCTGCCAGGAGGTAGTGCACGATTTCACCCAAGTCTCGGACTTGCCGGAAGGTGACGTCTCCAGTTAGCTGCGGCCTCTGTTGAAGACAACAACTGGACATAGCACAAACTTCAACTTATAAACCTTCCGAAAATGGCTCTTAATATATTTTAACACCTTGTCTGGGAAACAACATAAATCTACAGGTTTCAGGAAGAATTTCCTCGCCCACAGATTAATCCTTTAATCCTGAGTTGAAAGATATATTCGTCTCTTTCCACCGTTCCTTCTCTAAATCTTCTTGCAGCCATCCACGGACAAAGAAGAAGACAAGTTAATGGGATAAGAAGAACAAAAGATGCGGATACTTAAACCCAAAATCTACGACCTCAGACCAACACCGACATCAATTACCAACAAAAGAAAGAATAACCCACAAATCTTCCCAGCCCCATATGTTTTGAACAGGTCGTATGTAAACAGCACAACGATTAGTTGCGTTTATATCCAATCAGGAATTCTGCTTTATGTACGATATTTGGGAATCAGTCTTACATGTTCCAATAATTTTTGTTCTCTTGTTATAATTTATAAATTCAAATACTGAACCCCGATGATTTTGTAAGTGGTTGGCCGAACATAGACGAGGGCAATCCGAAGCCTCACTTCTCAAATGTTACTACAGAAAAGTGTAGGGAAGGGTGAAACTCCCTGCCCTGGATTGCTACACTTACCCTTAATCCATAACTAATAATGCTGAGTGCTAAGCAAGGAAACATCGAGAATCATTTTTTGAGTCTTTGGTACGACACGATCTTGGATCGAACCCTGGTCTCCTAGACCATTGAAGGACACTAACCATTATGCCAATGGGCTGGTGGTACTTTTATACACTGCCAACATTTTATTAGTCTCCTGAGGTCAATATAAAAGAAGTAAAGTTGACGATCTCAGTCGAGGGTAACCCGAAGACTCCCTTTTCAATTGCTACTCCACCGAGGTGTAGGAGAGGGCGCTACTCTATTCCCTGGTTTGCTCCACTTTAACCTTGATCCTTGCTGTGTGCTAAGCAAGGCAGAATAAAGTACCATCTTTTGAGTCTTTGCTATGACTCGACCTGGGATTGAACCCTGGCCTCCCGAACCACTTTACTCATTAGGCCAATGACCTGGTCATATAGACTACTTTTAAAAGCCATGTTTTCAAAAGAACTAATGAAACACTGGTTGGGGCTGTAGAATGCACCGACTGCATCTCTGCAAAGGGGTAAAAACCTCGAACAAGTGTCCTAGGTATGACACCAATGAATTACCAATATCTGAATGTCGGAGTAATCCAGGTCTGGTGGATTTGCTTGTGTTTGAAGTCGGCGTTGATAATAACCTGCTAGTGTTCTGTGTAGGTGAATAGCCATATATCGCCTCTGATAATTGCCTTCTTCGTTTCAAACTTACTGAGAAATATCGGTCAGATAAAATGAAATTAGCCAACTCGAGCATTAAAGTTTACAAGAAGGATGTTGTTTGTATTCGTGATAGCAAGAAATATATGGTCGAGCTGGTTGTAGAAACGTTCTTTTTTCTGGACTGTTGGTTATAGTCGGGAAATTAGTGGTGATGAGGATACAATATCTACTGTCGACTAATGGAGACCTAAGCGGGATAAGTCTGTCACTTAGTGTTTTGGGATCCTCAGATATAAGTGACTAGACAATTCATGACCGCAATAGCCACACTAGATTTACTTCTGCTTGTTGAAATTTTCCTGCACCAATAAGTGTCGTCAGTATCCTCTCTGATGCAGCCATTTTCAGCGAATCTGACCTCACTCAGAGCCGCCGTGTCAATGTATTTTTAGAGGTTTTCAGATATTATGGTGCTTCACCTTTCAAGATTGTTTCATTTGGGTTTGTCTAGCATTTTTCTTACATTCCATGTGGCTAGGTTGGGGTTGAACGTTTTTTTCAACCTTTTGATGGGTATTTTTTCTTTGTCGGAGAACATGTTTTGCTGAAGGAAATAAAGTTTGTTGTTGGACGCACTAAGGTTTGGCATTAAACTGACTGATGTAAAAACTTAACATAAACTGTCGGAGACTTTATTTACGCACGTATTTATCTAATTTTTCCTTTATCGACTGTTAACGTAAATCTATAAGTAATTTTGATACATTTGCTGGAGTAGCGTTTTGAATCCAAACATATATCTTTAACATTTATTTATACTGTTTATTCATTATAACGGATTACTTTGTCATCTACCATTTAAACAGTTGAAAAATAATTTGACATGGTTAATAATAATAATGGATAAGACGCAACAAAATACAAAGCGTAAGTTATGTGGTGATAGGCATGAAATAATCGATCACTTAATAAGCGCATGCAGCAAGTCAGTGCAAAAAGAGAATAAGACTAGACACGACAGGGTGGGCTAGGTAATCCACTGAGAACTGTGTGAGAAAATTGAAATTGAAATTGAAATTTGATCATACTATCATCATCATCATAATGTCGTGCCGCTAGCACGGATATCCCTGACCCTCTCTCGCCACTTTCCCCTATCGTTCATCGCCTCAGGCAGGTCTTCAGGTCTACATTCCGTATCCTAACATAGCTGCTGTATGTATGTTTTAGCTGGTCGTCCTGCTTTTGCTTCGCCATATGTGGGGGTCCATAGGAGTACATCACTTGTGAGCTCGTCCTTGCTTCTCCAGCAGTGTCCTGCGTGTCTGGTTCGTCTAACTTGGATAGTTTTCGTGATAGGAGGCAGGTGGCCGTATAGTTGGTGCTTTGTGGGGTGCTGCTGCCTGGACTTATTCAATATTGCTCTCAACATTCTTGTGTAATTGCTGTCTAGCTTCTTCTCAAGCCGTTTTGTTAGCGTCCAAGTAATGCATCCATACAGCAGTATCGACACGACCGCTGCCTGGAAGAAACTGCGTTTCATTTCATCAGTCAGGTTTGAACATACTAACAAGTAGTATAAATACAGACCAGAATCCATCCTGAACAATGAGACACGTCAATTTCACAGGGATTTTAAAATACAAACAGATCACTCAATCTCGGCCAGATGACCAGACCAATGCGATTGTCAAAAAAAAAAAAAAAAAAAATATGAAAGAACCGGCTGAATAGATGTCTTTGCCGTCCCGGGGATCCACAGAGTAAAATTAAAAGAAAGAAAAAAAGAGAGATAAGAACTTCAATCTTGCTCGCGAACAAAAAAAACCCAAAAAAACTGGGAAATGTGGTTGACGGTGATGCCGGTTGTAACTAGTGCACTAAGAACAATCTACAAAAAATTGGAAAAGGGACTGGAACGCTTCAAAATAAAAATACAAGTGAAGACCATTCAGACTACAGAATTATCAAAATCGACTAGAATACTGAGAAGAATCCCGGAGTCGTGAGGAAAAATTGCTCTCACTCAAACTCCAGTGGAAAACCATCAGGTCACTCTGGTGGGAAAAAATCTCAAAGGAATAATAATTATAGATCATATATATTCGACTATGGTCCATTTGCTTCGGCAGCCAATGTCGAGTAATACATATATGTATATATATATATATATATATATATATATATATATATGTGTGTGTGTGTGTGTGTGGTTAGGTAGCAGTCTTTCATTTAAGCATGTTTGGTTAAACAATATAGACACATTTTGTCTATATAATTTAATTTCAATTTTCCTGAGAAGTGTCTTGGTTTCAGGTTGGATTTGGTGGATTAATTTACCAAAATTGTCCCGAGCGCTTTTGGACCTTTCATCGGCCATCATCAGGGGTTGCTTGCATGTGTAAAGAGTGTTTTTTAAAGAGTTTTGAATGTTTTTTGGGTTTTTTTTAACATAACAAAATTACGCAAACGCAGATTTGGATAAAACTGAGTTGCTGATAAATTAAAAAAAAAAACAGAACGCTATCAACAGAAATAGAACATTATCAAGAAATACGGAATATTAAAAAAAAAGTTCTTTGCCAACTGTAGTCTAGAGCGACCCAAAGGCTCCTTTTTCAAAAGCTACAACGCCTAGGTGTTGGGCACCTCGGGTGGTGTAACGTTTAGCAAGCTTAACAATCTAACTTTTAAGAGTGGATTCGAGTCTCATTGGGTGCCCCATTCATTCGGCCTTGTGCCACATCTAATCAAAAAGCTTAGTGAATTACTATAACACCGAGGTGTTGGGGAGGGCACTAATCCTTTCTCTGGTTTGATCCATTTACCCTTGATCCGTAGCTTATATTACAGAGTGTTAATCAAGGAGGCATCAAATACTAGCTTTTGAGTCTTTGGTATGACTGCGATCAGGGGTTAAACCGTGGTCTCTCTTATCATTGGCTAATAATCTTTTCCCTATGCCAATGGACAGGTCAAACACCCTTGGGAAAGGTATGAACTTCTTATTCTTCCAGCTTTGGGTCAAATACGACCAGTATTGTTCTTCGCCAATGATTGATCTGGCATTAAATCACCCAGGAAGGTTTATATGCCATTAAACAAAAGAAACTTTTATATCATTTCTAAATATTGACATCTTTTTGGGATCTCAAGAATAACGATCTTCTGACAAAAGATAGTGACTTTATGGTCAGATTGGTTGATAGCAATTTTGTTGTGTTGATTGGTTGTTTGGTTGAATTTTATTGCATATTAACCTTTGTCGGTTATTTAATGCCAAATCTATTTTTATACAAATAAACAGTTCTATTTCAAACAATTCGGTTTAGCATGAGTACACAGTTTAATTGTCCATAACATTTCTCTTTCAAGCTATTCAGTTTAGTTAAACAGTTCTAATTCAACCAATTCAGTTTAGAATAAGTACAGATTTTGTTTACACACTGCTAATTGTCAAAACAGTTCTATTTTTAAAAAATTCAGTTTAACGTAAGTACAGTTTCAATGTCAAAAACAGTTCTGTTTCAAACAATTTACTTTCGCATAAGTACGCAGTTTAAATGTAAGTACAGTTTAATTGTCAAAAACATTTCTATTTTAAGCTATTCGGTTTAGTCTGACAGTTCTATTGCAAACGATTCAGTTTAGCGTAAGTACAGTTTCTATGTCAATAATAGTTCTCGTAAATATAATTTCAACGTCAAAAACAGTTTTAGTTCAAACAATTCAGTTTAGCATACGTATGCATTTTAAATATAAAAACAGTTCTATTTCAAGTAATTTAATTTAGCATAAGCATGCAGATTAGTTCAATTTAACCCATAGATAGAGCCCTATCAGATGATACCACTCCGGGCCAGAGTTGACCTGGGAGCGATGGCTATGAAGGGGTACTCTGCATTCCCCAAAGCTCCAGATATTCTGATGAGTGTCATGCGTTACATTATTATTGTATTACTAAAGTTAGTTTAATCTATTTTATTTTTTTGATTAATGGTATATCAAACTTTGATGTTTATTTATAGCCAAATACTGTTTATGCTTAGATATTATATAGATGATTCGTAAGAGACTATTTTGTTGCTAACTTCATTTTGAAGCTTTTTATTTGTATACAGTTAAATGGTTTCAAATATAGCTATTTAACTACGAATAATTCAATTTAATATTAATAATTTCTTTACACACAGATTATTTTGTTGTATTTTGACCTTTGACCCGGCCAAACATGCCATTCTAAAGTGATGCGCCGGAAGGAAGTGACACATTCCAATAGCCAGTAATCGAAAGAGATCGCGTGGGCGAATTTGGCTGATGAAATGAGACAAGGTAAAAAATCCCATGATACACTCATAGACTGATGCACCAGAAGAGAGTGACCTCTGAACTGCATGACAGTTATTTCCGCTTGATGATGATCAAACATGCCATTCCAAAAATTGAGTGGGCGATTGAGTGGGCGTTGAACTATCATATAACTTGGTCAAGACAGGAAGTCAGACAGTTGGGGTCCAGAGAAGTTGCTGATAAGATGTGGTAGAGAAAGCCCGAGTTAGAGATCGAACGGAGTTAGAGACGAGATGTGATAGGGAAAGCCACACCAAGCCGAAGGGGCCCTCAGGACCCCCGATAGAGTTTTGGAGACCAGTTGGTGATAAGATGCAGTAGACAAAGCCAGCAGAGTGAGCCTCTGGGCCTCCGGTTGAGCAACCCTGAAGAACGAGAAAGACACAGCGCTCATGGCCATAAGAGTGGGGTCAATATATTGCAGTCTCTGTTCGGTCTCAAACGTTACAATAAAATGAGAGGTACATATTTTTCTAAAGAAGGTTTCACTCGTCATTATTTATTGCGTCAGTATGTATATGTATTATGTGTTTGTATAGTTAATCATGGTCATGGCTATTGAGTGGCTATACAACAATTTCAAGTATTGCTTGGCCCAGTTGGCTGGGGCTGCAAATTTCACAGACTGCTTCTCTGCAAAGGGGTAAGACTATCCCAACGAGTTTCCTGATATGACACGAAACAATCTGATGGTTAGGCTCCAGTAATGGTGAAGCTTTGGGGAATGTGGAGTACCCCTTCATTGCCATTGATCCTAGGTGCACTCTGTCCCGGAGTGGTAGCATCTGATAGGGTCCTATCTTTGGGTCAAATAGAACTGTTTGATATTTAATCTGTGAACTTATGCTAATTGTTTGAAAAATAACTGTTTTCATATTTAACTGAATGTAAACAAATGATTAGTTTATCTACAAAATGTATTTGAAATCATATATTTAATATATATTTTTAAAAATGGATGTGGTATTAAATAATCTACAATGGTTGGTATGCCATAAAACCAAACCAACAAAGTATTGTTATCTGACATTAGTAATTCTGTTTTTCAAGTATTTCTATTAAATACGAACAACTTCCTCAAAGCTTTGTTTTTAAATAAACTATTCTTAGAAGTACGTATAAGTATCCTATTGCTGTCTATGTACATATTAACTAACTTATTTTATCTGCCGGATTTCAAACTGATTTGAGTCACAAAATTCTTGTCACAATTAGTCAAGAGGGTGACTAATAAATTCGATTCAAGACTCTGCGCAAATTGTTAGCTAGAGAGAGAAAGAAGGGGAGAGGGAAGGACAGAGAGGGACAGAGATAGAAAATTAAATTGAGGGGAAGAGATGGAATGGGTGAGAGAGAGAGTGAAAGAGGAGAGAGTGAGAGAGGGACAGACAGAGAAAGTGAGAGAGAGGGGGGAAGAAGTGAGGGAAAGAGTGAGAGATAGGGAGAGAGAGAGAGAGAGAGAGAGAGAGAGAGAGACAAAGAGATCTCCGACCACCTTTTTATTGACAAATAACGATGGTGGAACCGGTACTTATATTTTCTTACAAAATGGCGGAACTGGTACTTCCGGTGTGTTAAAACTCAAAAACCAAATTACCAGAAGGTTCTCATAGATTTTTTAAAACCAAAAACTAAATGTAAAATCTAAATGTGTTTTGCCATTCCGAGTATAGTATAAATGAAAAAAAATCAATATCAGTAATTTTTGTAAGGCAGGTCATTTATAGCACAATGTTGTCAAAAACAAGTATACTTCTCTACGCTTAAGAGATTACTGTACATGATTAGAATAATTATAAAAAAAAACTCATCCGTTCTTGACTTTGTCGTTACAGAGAAAGATACCAATATTTTGTATAGGCATCATTCGGAAGACATACACTCTGAAGTTCTGTATATTTGCATTTAATGGACATTAACGAAATGCTTTGATAAAAAGCTAGCAAAGAACAACACAAAGTTGCTGCATGCTTTTTGGAAGAAATCAAAGGAACAGGACCCCACAAAATAGCAGCTGAACAGCCACTTACCTCTCATCACACAAACTATTAAACATAAAACGAGCAAGATATACAAGGCACTAGGGAAGTAAAGAGGAACTCATCAATAGTATTTTCTCTTGTCGACTTCTACACATGGACACACACCAGCGTTGGTCGAACAGTAAAAACTTGTAATTGTCGGCTCTGAGCGGACACTGGCGGCTGTCGAGAGGACTTCCTAAGTGCCATGACCGACAGGAACGGATGGTGAATGAGAGTTAACGAAATCCATGTTGTCCACACACCTTAATGATGATGATGATGATGAATACCTCTCCGTGTTGCTTATGAATATTCTGATTTGCATATTGGGAATATTTTACCATGTTTCTGGATTACCTGGGCAAGTTCTGCCACTATATGAAACGATGGAACTCTAGCTCGGATTTTATCGCACAAAATACTCCATAAATGTTTTCTAGGATCAAGATCGCGCCCTGTTTTAAGCCACTGAAGAATGTTGATTGCATTACTTTGGAGATGTATTTAACTGACACCCAACCACGCCAGAATTTTGCACTTGGTCGTATTATGGTGGGGGTTCGGGCCCCGTACGAACTGAGACATGCACGGTTGGTGCAAAAATGACTTGACCCCCGTCGGCATTCCCCTAATAGGGCACCAAACAATGATCGTAGTTGGCAAAACCTAAAGGGACAGTCCCCTAAATCCAAGTGATCATATCTTTACACGACCACCCGGCACGAATACGAAATGACCGGGACGAAGGCCTAGGTCATTACGTTGGAGATATTATTTAACTGCATGTTCTCTGTATAGTCAAGCATGGACACCCATAAAAAATAGACTGATTGCTAATGGTGTTGCATACATATATATACTGGATACATACCGACGCAATGATAACAGACGCATGACAAACGACAGACGCACGAATAAAGGACGCATGAAGACTTCTTTACAAATATATTTACCTCTCACTTAATTGCAAGTGTTTGAAAGGGTTGTTTAAGGGTTTGCATGTGAGAGGATGCTGGAGACCGAACGTAAACTTCATATTTTGACCCCACTGTTATGACCGTTACATTGTGTCTTTCTTGTTCTCTTAGATGCTCAACCAGAGGTCTTGGGGTCCACTCCATCGGGGCTTTTCCGAGGGGCCCCTCGGTCGGGTGTGGCCTTCCTTACCACATCTCGTCTCTAACCCTCTGGGAGTCTGCTGGCAACTGCTTTGGCACCCCAAACTCAACTGAGTTAAATAATAACTCAACGCCCACACGATCGCCTACTGGATCTTTGAATCGGATGTTTAATCGTCATCAAGCGGAAATAACTGTCATGCAGTTCAGAGGTTACTCTCTTCTGGTGCATGACTGTAATGGCACAATGAGACCTTCACCTTGTCCCATCTCATAAGCCTTAATCTGCCCACGCGATCTCTTTCGATTACTGGCCATTGAAATGTGTCACTTCCTTCCGGTGTATCACCTTGGAATAGCATTTTGGGGCTGGGTTGAAGGGTCAAAATATAACATTCATCCGTTAATTATTTTTCAAAATTCCACATGTGGAATTTTCTTCACGTTCGTCTCCATCAATCTCACATATTTTACAGAATAATTTACAAAGGACAATAATGGCTGAAAACATAAAAAAGAATCACTTGAACTGCAGCAAACAAAATCTTGTTTAGAGGGCGACCTTCTCTCTATGTAACACTTGCCCGGCTAATTATTATCTAAATTTCTCTTACTATCTTTGTGTGGTTGGCCATCTTGACATGTGTGCATCAAGGTACCATACAGATGCATTTTTTTATTTTCTCAACACAGCGGGCCCTCCATAATTCCTTGAAGAAATTTCAAAACCCTAAAAAGACCATACTCTGGTCCATATCCTGGTCACAAACTTAGTGACCCTGGTCATTCCAGCAATACATTTCGCCTGGATTCCTCATGACCCCACTCCAGTTTTTTGCTCAACAGGTTCCTACCTGGAGTAACCGGAGAATATCATAAACTAAAACACAATATCTTCAAGGCTCAAAGCATTCCACAAAAATCATGGCCCAAAACAAAGTATCACAATACATCCGAATGTATCACAATCTGGCACGCATGCTGTAAACCACCTAAAATAGTCCACGCAAAATACTAATTAGCAATGTGTTACCCATTTTTTTTTCATTAAGTTTCTGTTTCCATGCCCATTGGTTTGCAAGCCCCTGAGGAAACATGTTTTACATGATCAAACCCGCGCCGGGTTTCTTTTCAATTTAATCAGGAGCCCACTTGGCTACCAATATATAGGCACCTCGCCTTTCCCAGATTCGTTTCACTTAGCCAAATCACACACCAATCCAAAACACCATCGGGACTGAAAGACTCAGACATTATCCACAAAATTTTGGAGTAGGCCACGCCTTTTTTCTTTTATTCCATTCTCGGAACTCCAAACTAAAAAAAAATAGAACAGCTTCATTGGCCGGCGAATTCTTCGATAGAATTGCTTTCTTTGCCGTCTACCCATCAACAATCTGAAACCAATTGGATGAACGTCTGTCCTATTCTCACGTCAGCCACGATTTCCTCAAAAACGCCCCCCCCAAAAGAATATTTCCTATTTCACGAAAACCCCAAATTCTAAAAAAAAATTTTAGAATCAATATAATTTCAAATATCATTAAACCTAGAATAAAATCCTCTGTTAATGGTTTTCGTCAAATTTCATAATATGAACAGGAAAAAAAATTTTCTAATGTCGCCTTTAAACTCAAACAAACTCAAAAATTTTCACTTTACAACAAGTCAAAACAATATTACAATCACAGTTCAAAAATGTTCCGTTTTCTTTTCTTCTTTTTTTCAATCTATGTAGTGATGTACTGTCTATTTAAAAAAATGTTCGTTCTTTCTTTCTTTTTTTTTTCATATGCTGTATTCAACAATGTTCAAGTTTCTTCTTTTTCTTTTTTTTTTTCTTTCCGTCTTTTTTCTATTGTCCTGTACGTTTTTGTTTTTGTTTTCATTTTCTTTTTACTCGTTTTTTTTAAAAAATTTTTTTCATAATAAATTGCTCATTCAATGTCCCTTTTTTTTTTCAACCTTATATCTACCTCTCTGTCTTTACCTTAACATGATAACTAAAGGTTCGCCTCCCAGTTTATTCAATTTCAGTCTACAATACCATAAATTAAGCCTGATTTATAATACAACTTTTTCAATAGCTTACGAGCATTCTTCTTCTTTTTTTTTTCTTTTCACAAAATATCCCGGTTTTTTTTCTAAACAACCCAAACTTTTATAAATTCTGCCAACATTTCCCAATTCAAAATATTTCCGAATCTGCGAATCTTCGCCACACTTGGTTCTGTCAAAGTTCTGCGCATTTCTTAATTACATCCAAAACCCTGTTTCAAAATATCTTCCCCAATAACAATCCCAAAGCTTCACTCCAGGGGGAACTCACAAAATACCTGTCTGCATCGTTAAACACAAAAACATCTGTCTCTTAGTTACCCTGCCTCCATGGCAAGACCGTTTTCAAGACAATACCTATATCTTCAATAATTGATATCAACAATTTCTACAGCAAAACAACCGGCCTGGTTCTACTAGCGCCGAAAATATCGATTCTCCCAACTTCATAAATATCGAAAAATTATATGCGCATCATTCAGACAAACCACCAATGTGCGAAATTCTTGAACAATGCCATTAATGCTCCCAAGATTCCATCTCTCGGATTTAAATTCTCATTTCCAATCCACAAGTTCCAAACATGAAAACCTGACCAAAAGGTCTTAACTACAGATATGCGGGATTCCAAATCTTGGACTGAAATTCTAATTTTCAATCACCACTTGTCTGGACCAATGAAAAGCTACAACGAATTTTTTTTTACTCACAAAGACCTATTTGCGATAAAAAAATCCCCATTCATAAAATTTATCATAAAGTTTATTGTTTACGATAAGCTGTCTATCAAAAAACGGACAATAACTGTCCCATAACCATCTTTGTTCCCTTCTTTTTTCCTCCTTCACTTCGATACAACATTACACATAGCAGTAATTTCAATTTTTATCTAGGGATCACACATTTTTTTAAAAAGTTATTTCCAATTTTATGCTTCTAGAAAGGCCCTTGTCATTACAACAAATCTTTCACTATTATACCCAATTTAAATAACAGAGAGAGATAGAAGTTACATGAATGAGCAATCCACTTACATTTCCTGTTTTTTTCTTTCTTTTTCTCTTTTCTGTTGCTGGTTTGTTCTTGTTTCTTGTTTTTTTCTTCTTCTTCTTTTCTTCCAGCACGTTGCCTTCCTCTTTTCTTTCTTTCTTTTCTTTCTTTCTTTTCGCGTCAGGCTGTTCATCTGTTTGTTGCTCGTTTGTTCTTGTTTTGTTTTTTTTTTTGTTTTTTTTACTTCTTTCAATTCCAGCATTTTTCTTTGTCCTTTTCGTTGATGTCGTGTTGTGATGCTTAAAAACTGTTGTTTACGGTAACCAGGTTCGTTTTGAATCCTTGAAGAACTCTGCTGGCACAAGCACCAAATCAATATATGTTGCATACATATATATACTGGATACATACCGACGCAATGATAACAGACGCATGACAAATGACAGACGCACGAATAAAGGACTCATGAAGACTTCTTTACAAATATATTTACCTCTCACTTTATTGCAAGTGTTTGAAAGGGTTGTTTAAGGGTTTGCATGTGAGAGGATGCTGGAGACCGAACGTAAACTTCATATTTTGACCCCACTGTTATGACCGTCACGTTGTGTCTTTCTTGTTCTCTTAGATGCTCAACCAGAGGTCTTGGGGTCCACTCCATCGGGGCTTTTCCGAGGGCCCCCTCGGTCGGGTGTGGCCTTCCCTACCACATCTGGTCTCTACTGTCTGGAAGTCTGCTGGCAACTGCATCGGGGGTTTCCGAGGTCCCCCTCGGTCGGGTGTGGCCTTCCCTACCACATCTCGTCTCTAACCCTCTGGGAGTCTGCTGGCAACTGCTTTGGCACCCCAAACTCAACTGAGTTAAATAATAACTCAACGCCCACACGATCGCCTACTGGATCTTTGAATCGGATGTTTAATCGTCATCAAGCGGAAAAAACTGTCATGCAGTTCAGAGGTTACTCTCTTCCGGTGCATGACTGTAATGGCACAATGAGACCTTCATCTTGTCCCATATCATAAGCCTTAATCCGCCCACGCGATCTCTTTCGATTACTGGCCATTGGAATGTGTCACTTCCTTCCGGTGTATCACCTTAGAATAGCATTTTGGGGCTGGGTCGAAGGGTCAAAATATAAAAATGGGTGATTCCTTCTCATATGCCTCTAAGCAAATAAAGGAAATCAAACCAATACAATTTTTTTCAAACTGATCCCTTTCATTCAAAGACGTGACCATAACAGGTTATGCTTCTCTTGCAAAGAAAACAAATACAGGGTGAAACGATAAAATTGTCGTCCTTAAGAAAACAACACTACAGCTTTATTTTAAAACTTTTATTGAAAAAATCAATTCAGGTAAATTGATTATGTGGTAGAGCTGACAGCTATTCAATGTAGCCGCCTTCAGCCTCAATCACCGCCTCGATACGGATCCGGAACTGAGAGCATGCCATTTCCACAAGCGCCGGCGAGAGCTCACGCGAATACTTGACGGACGGCGGCGATCAGGCTGGCTTTGGTGTTGTGGGAGGTCATGTTGGTGATGTTCTCGACGTATGACCAAACGAAGTAGGCCAGCAGGTTCAGGTCGGGGGAGGAGGGGGCCTGTGAGAGAATGATACAAAGTCGTAACACTCCTTCTGAAGCCAAACCTGGGTCTCTTTGGACTTGTGGCCGGTGCCGAGTCCTGCTGCCCCACCCAGGGTCTGTCACCGGCCACCTGATTGTATCAGGGATCACCACACTCTTCAGCACATCCAGGTACACTTTGGTGTTGACTTGCAAGCCGACTTCGAAGATGTGAGGTAGCATGATGTGGCTCTCACTTGAAATCACACCAAAGACCATAACCGTAGCTGGAAACTTTGTTTTCATCACCCTGGGCACGTCTCTGTTATTCATGGCAATCCAGATTTGCATTTTGAGGGTGCTGGCGATGGTCCTGTTGTCATAACTTGGATCTGTAGAGTTCATGAGTTGTACAGCGGTGCATCTCCGATCTCGCTCGTTGAACATTGTGTCACTTTCAGACATGATAGAAGGCTCCTATCGCTCTTGGGATTTGTACACAAATGGCCAACTAGTAGATGGTCTGCAACAAAAAAAGAAAACCGGTTTTCATTTAACGGAAATGGAATCATGTCTTTTTTAGGGCGACAATTTTATCGTTCCACCCGGGAACTAAGTTTTTTTTTTCTTTTTGAGTGACATTTGCCTATCTTATCTGTCTGGACAACTGTCTGCAATCGGTTGATCTGTTGATAACTATATCCGTCTTGTTGATGGACAGTGTTAAACATTGCATATGATCACTCTAGTTTTTGAGTCCTTAATGACCCAAGGTCCTCCAGACTAACTTGTGTATAATACATTGCTAATTTTGCTGTGCATGCATAAATATCCTTTAGACGCCAATGAAATATCACCAGCCGCTAAAACGGTTAATAAAACTTAATTTGCTCTTTGACCAAATACAGTTAAGAAATATTACAAATTAGAAGGTGTAAATGCTTTGAATATCAACATATCATGGCTCGAATTTAATAACTATCTGAGCTTTGAAGCAGGTAATCTTTTTTCTGATTTTGTTTTTTCACACATTCTCTCTTACCATTTCTCCCTGTTCGACTTTTTATCAACCGATTGAATTATTGATCTATGCCAGTTTATTCTTCACTCAGTCGGTGTGATTTTATCCATGTTTATATTTATTTACCTGTCACTCATTCTTTTTATCTAACAGTTTGTTAATATCTAACAAAATGGTGTGGTGTAATTGTCAACGTCGTAGGAAATGAACACGGCGACACGAGTTCAAATCCTGGACGAGACTGATTGCATTTCACATAGCACTAATACCCTTGGGAAAGGTATGAATCCAGTTATTCTCCCTCCAGCTATGGGTAAATAGTAGGACAGACTAGGTTCTTCAGCCTTGGTTTGGCAACTAGTCTAGGAGAAGGAAAACTCTGAATTCAAACCTGCTAAACTCCGCTTAAAAATTGACCTTGTGTCATAAAAAAAGGAGGTGCCTGTGGTGTAATGGTTATCGTCGTAGGAAATGAATACGGCGACTCGAGTTTAAATCTTGGACGAGAATGATTGCATTTCACATAGCACTAATACCCTTGGGAAAGGTATGAATCCAATTATTCTCCCTCCAGCAATGGGTAAATCGTAGGACAGACTAGGTTCTTCAGCTTTGGCGAGGCAGCTAGTCTAGGAGAAGGAAAACTCTGAATTCAAACCTGTTAAACTCCGCTTAAAAACTGACCTTGTGTCATATCCTGCCCGAGCGGAGGGGGTTGGTAAATATGATCTTACAAAATTTGTTCATTACTACGAGTCATCTCTCTGCTCCGAGTAGGATATCTGGAGACTAGTCCCCATGATCCAGGGATTTTTATTCTTCTTTCATGAATTCTTTTGTAAATTCAACAACTTTTAAAATTATTCATTCATTTATTTAGATAATCAGAATTTTAGTCACCCCCACTTCCTCGCTTCCGTGGACCACTTTGAAAATTCACGTTTTAGAAGATCTATGATGGGAGAAAAAATATAAATAAGTTGGAAGCTTCGTATCTTAGCTGACAATAACAAAATATGTTGAAGCACCAGCAATAAATTAAAAAAAAAAAAAAAAAAAAAAAAACAATGCTATATGATTAAACTTTTTGAAACAATAAACTCCATTTTAAGAGCGAACCCTAAATATCTGACACCCGCCCGACAGTGAAGAAATATTTCCCATCTAAAGTGTTTGAATGCTTTTAAAATCCACATTAGGTTTTGTGAAGGAATGGAAGAACATTAGTCGGGGACGTCCGACCAAAAGCACCGTTAGCCTCATTTGCACGAGATATACAAATAGGTCTCGACGGTGGATGTGTGAGACACATACAAACTACCCAAATTGATCTACTGCATTCGGGAATGCATCGCAGATACGACAAACTGTACACGTTTTTATCAGAGCTCGAACTTTATACAGTGTAACCCGGACATAAGAGATCCCGATATAAGAGACTCAGATATAAGAGAAATCAGGATATAAGAGAGATTTTCTCTGGTGCCATATTAGAGCCTGCGTTAATGAATATGAAATAGATCAAACCCGGATATAAGAGACTTCTCCGGTTTCGACAACTCTCTTATATCCGGATTACACTGTAACTATCTGGGCAATGAAGCAAGATAGTCTTTTCTTTGATTTTGATTTTTACACATTCTCACTTACCCCTTCTCCCTGTCTACCTTTTTATCAACCGTTTGAATTATCAATCTATTCCTGGGTCTGAATCAAAACTACATCCAGTGGCGATGTTTCAGTTCCTGAGCTCTCGGAAGCTTGAAGTCATCTTTTCATTGCTATTAATCCGAGATCCCCGGTGTGATAGTACTTGTTATGGTCATATTTTGGAGTCAGATAGATCTGTGTGAAAATTATTTGTATTAAAAGACATTACTTGAATAATCTTTACTTGAAACTAAAAATGCCCAGTAGGCTGGGGCTATAGAATACACCCACTGCACCTCAGCAGAGGCGTAAGACCCCACACCCAATGAGAGTACTGATTATGACACTAAACAAACACTAAACTTTGGGGAATGCAGATTACCCCTTTTTTGCCATCGCTCCCAGTTACACTCTGGCACGGAGCCCGATCTATGGGTTAAGAAGAATTAACAGCATACTTATGCTAAACTGAATTGTTTGAATTACAACTTTTTGACTAAACTGAATAGATTTAAATAGAAATGTTTTTGACAATTTAACAGTGTACTTACATTTAAACTGTGTGCTTATGTTAAACTGAATTGTTTGAAAGGGAACTGTTTTTGACATTGAAACTCTATTTACACTAAACGGAATAGTTTAATATTGCACTGTTTTGACATTTAACTATGCGTAAAGAAAATCTGTACTTATACTAAAATGAATTAGCTGAATTAGAACTGTTTGAATAAACTGAATAGTTTGAAATAGAAATGCTTTTGACATCTAAACTGTGTACTTATGCTAAACAGAATTGTTTGAAATAAAATTGACTATTTGCATAAAAATGTATTAGGCGTTAAATAACCTACAAAGTTTGATATGCCATAAACCCCAACCAACCAACCAACCTACTTGAAAGTAAAATTTCTTACTAAGCATTATTATTAGTTACTTGAAACTAAATAGCTGTATATAGATTATTAGTATTAGATAAAAATATCGGTTGGTTGGATTTTTTATATCAGCCTTTGTTGGTTATTCAATGCCAAATTCATTTGTATACAAATAACCATTTCTATTTCAAACAATTCAGTTTAGCATGATTACGAGGTTTAATTGTCAAAAACATTTCTTTTGCAAGCTATTCAGTTTTGTCAAACAGTTCAAATTCAAACAATTCAATTGAGCAAAAGATATCAAAACAGTTCTATTTCAAGCAATTTTGATTAGCATAAATAAGAATTTTAAATGCAAAAACAGTAAACTCTCGAAACCATGGTTAAGTTCTATTTGACCCTTCGATAGAACCCTTTTCAGGTGCTACCACTTCGGGCCAGAGTGAATCTGAGAGCGATGGCAGTGAAGGGGTACTCTGCATTCCCCAAAGCTCCAGCATAACAGGAACCTTACCATCAAACTGTTTAGTGATATATCTAGGACATTTTTGGGGGGTGGGGTCATAATCATCTGCGAAAGTGCAGTTGATGTATTCTACAGCTGTTATCTAATTACGGAATGATTTTTTTATGTAAATCATTTTTCGTTAATTATATTTTATCATTCAGTTTGGTTGGGCTTTGAACGATTCGGCTCTTAGTTCACGTGCACAGACATTAGGTACAGTTTACGCTCGCGCGCAGAGGATATGACAATCATAATTGTCATAATAAACTAATAGATAGGAAATGGGACTGGATTGTGATTGACATCATGCCCGGTAGCGATGGGCTGAGAATTTGGGTATTTTGAAAAACACGTCAGTTGGGTTTTTACAGAGGACCAGTCCAGTTGGTTGTCGAATGGGGACTAATCGAGTTGGTAGTCGACTTTGGCCATGTAGACGGACAGTAGAAGTTGCGTTCCGACCATGGTGTTGAGAAGTTTAGGTTTCGACCGTTGAGGCATACGGTTAAGTTTTTCGGGTCCCAACCAGCGAAGATGAAAGGAGATCTAAAACTCCACGAGATGTGCCGAGCGTTTGAGTTTTGTTAGAATTGTGTCTCTCTCTCTCCTCGAGTCGAAGAACCGAACTCAGAAGTCAAGAAATTAATTCTATTTACCAACTCCTCTGCACAAGGTGATTTTAAGTGGAGTTTAACAGGTTTGAATTCAGAGTTTTCCTTCTCCTAGACTAGTTGCCACACCAAGGCTGAAGAAATCAGTCTGCCCTACTATTTACCCATAGCTGGAGGGAGAATAATTGGATTCATACTTTTCCCAAGGGTATTAGTACTATGTGAAATGCAATCAGTCAGGTCCCGGATTTGAACTCGTGTCGCCGTGTCCACATCCTGCGACGATAACCATTACACCAGGGGCACCTCCAAAGTCAAGAAGTTAATATATGTTCGTATTCGAACAACGGAGAGTCGCCTGTGTATTTGATTCCGCCTGTGTATTGTGTGATTTGCATATGTATAACCTTTGTGATTGATATGGCTATACTACGCAGCTTCTGTCGACTGGGCAAAAGAATACCCGATATCATAAAAGTATCTGCAAAGAAATGATTGTAGATTGGTTTGGTTTATTTTTATAGCGTATTAATCATTGTTGGTTATATAATACCAAATCTTGTTTTTACAAATTTATCAAATATATAAATTGTAAACTTATTTTGTATATACACACTGTTAAATGATCAAACAGTTCTATTTCAAACAATCCAATTTAGCATTTACCCAACAAAGTTAAATGATTCCAAGTATTGCTATGTATCACTAACAATTCAATTAAACATCAGTTATTTGTTCACACACAGTTAAATGATAGAACAGTTCTATTTCTAATAATTCAATTTAGCATAAGTCATTTGCTTGCATTTAGTTTAAATGTTAAACAGTTCCTTTTGACCCATAGATAGGGCCCTATCAGTTGCAACCACTCTGGATCTGAGTGGACCAGGGAGTGATTGCAATGAAGGGGTACTCCACATTACTAGAGCCTCATCATCAGATTGTTTGATATCATATCCAGGATACTAATTGGGGAGCCAGAGTATTACCCCTCAGCTGAGATGCAGTCTGTGTATTCTAAAACTCCAACCCAATGGGCTAAATGATATAATAATATGCAATGAATAAAAAGAGATGAAATATTGTAAATATAGTTATATATTTATACTGTCTTTCCCAGGACAACATATTTCTGTGCGTGGAGGGAGAGGTTTACCTCTCAGCAGTGGATAGCAGTACTCTAAGCCCTTCTGACTGGGTGGGATCCACAATAGGTAACCTACATATGTGGCTGTAGGTCATGGTTTCTGAACAATACTTCAATGTACTGACCTCGATCATCTTTGGGTAACTTTGTACTTAATAACCAGTATGTACAAATTAGGTACAATTGTTAACAAGCTTTTCTCAAGGACCATTTCTAGTGTACTGAATTCGACCCTCACTGGGCGCACCAGATTTACTGCCTTTCCACGCTTGATAAATAATTGGGTTGGGTTGATTTGGTTGGGTTTTATGGGATATCAATCATTCTACGTTATTTAATGCCAAATGCTATTTATACATATATATTAAATATATAGGATTTGGTTTGGATTAGTTTTATGATGTATCTACTGTTGTAGGTTATTTAATGCCAAATCCTCTTTATACATATATATTAATCATATATGATCTGGTTTGGTTGGGTTTATGGCATGTCAACCATTGTAGGTTATTTAATGCCAAATCCTCTTAATACATGTATATGAAATATCGAGGATTTGGTTTTGTCGGGTTTTATGGCATATCAACCATTGCAGGTTATATAATGCCAAATCTTTATATACATACATATTAGATATATAGGATTTGACTTGCTTGGGTTTTATGGCATATCAACCATTGTAGGTTATTTAATTCCACATCCTCTTAATACATATGCCTCAAATATATATGGTTTGTAAATACATTTTGTAGATAACATTTTTCACAGTGCTAGAACTCATTTTATTCGGACGCGGTTAAATGGTTTCAAGTATTGTTATATAACAGTCACAATTTAACATCCGTCATTCGTTTGTACACATTTAAATAGATATACATCATATGTAAGTTTGTTGGTAATTTAATTTTTAAATGAGTTAGAACTAATTTCTTTACACATAAGTATTGGTTTGGTTTGGTTTAGTTTGTTGGGTTTTATGGCATATCATCTTTTGTAGGTTATTTAACGCCAAATCAATTTTTATGTAAATAATCAGCTCTATTTATCCGATAGATAGATGGATGAAGGGATCCATACTCCCCTTCCCTAAAAACGGGGACATCGGATTAGCCAAAAACTACCGAGGCATAACACTTACATCCATAGCAGCCAAAATCTACAATGCCCTACTACGAAACCGCATAGAACCCAAAATCGACAACATACTTAGAAAAAAACAAAATGGCTTCCGAAGAAATAGATCCACGACCTCACAAATATTAACCATCCGTAGAATCCTTGAAGGTGTACGGGCAAAAAACCTACAAGCGACATTAATATTTGTCGACTTTACCAAGGATTTCGATTCCATTCACAGAGGAAAGATGGAACCAATCCTACTAGCGTACGGCATACCTAAAGAAACCGTAGCGGCAATAACGATTCTCTATAGAAACACTAAAGTAAAAGTACGATCACCGGATGGAGACACAGAATACTTTGACATTGTAGCAGGAGTACTACAAGGGGACACGCTGGCCCCGTACCTCTTTATCATTTGTCTAGACTACGTACTTAGAACATCGATTGACAAAATCAAAGAGAATGGCTTCGAACTGACGAAGAAAAGAAGCAGAAGGTACCCCGCAACAACAATTACCGACGCCGACTACGCCGATGACATAGCGATACTGGCAAATACACCTGACCAAGCCGAAACACTTCTGCATAGTTTGGAACGAGCAGCAGCAAGCATAGGCCTCTATGTTAATACACACAAAACGGAATATATGTGCTATAACCAAACGGGGGACATCTCCACTCTAGAAGGAACCCCTCTTAAACTAGTAGACAAATTCACTTACCTAGGAAGCAGCGTCGAATCAACCGAAAATGACATCGAAACGAGGTTAACGAAAGCATGGACAGCTATCAATAGGCTATCGATTATATGGAAATCAGACCTAACCGATAAAATGAAACGCAGTTTCTTCCAGGCAGCGGTCACATCGATACTGCTATATGGCTGCACTACATGGACGCTAACAAAACGGCTGGAGAAGAAGCTAGATGGCAATTACACAAGAATGCTGCGTGCAATCCTGAACAAGTCCTAGCAGCAACACCCCACAAGACACCAACTGTACGGCCACCTGCCCCCTATCACGAAAACTATTCAAGTTAGACGAACCAGACATGCAGGACACTGCTGGAGAAGCAGAGATGAACTCATAAGAGATGTACTCTTATGGATCCCCACACATGGCCGCGCAAAAGCAGGACGACCAGCACGAACATACATTCAGCAGCTATGTGAGGATACGGGATGTTGTTCTGAAGACCTACCTAGGGCGATGAACGATAGGGAGGAGTGGCGAGAGAGGGTCAGGGATATCCGTGCTACCAGCGCGATATGATGATGATGATGATGATTTAAAACAATTCAGTTTAGCATAAGTACACAGTTTAATTGTCAAAAACATTTCTATTCCAAACTATTCAAGCAGTTATATGTAACTATTCAGTTAAGTGTAAATACAGTTTCAATGTCAAAAAACAGTTCTATTTCTAATAATTCAGTTAAGCGTAGGCACGCTGTTTAAATGTAAGTACGGTTTAATTGTCAAAAACATTTCTATTTGAAGCTATTCAGTTTACTCAAACAATTCAGTTTAGCATAAGAATGCTGTTAGTTCTATTTAACCCATAGATAGGGCCCTATCAAGTGCTACCACTCCGGGCCAGAGTGGACCTGGGAGCGATGGCAATGAAGGGGTACTCCGCATTCCCCAAAGCTCCATCACTGCTGGAACGTCACCATCAGATTGTTTAGTGTAATATCCAGGATACTCGTTGTGGCAGGGGTCTTCCGCCTTTGCAGAGAAGCAGTCGGTGTATTTTACAGCCCTAGCCGACCGGGCAAACAGAAGTATTGATATAGTTTCTACTCATTTAACTGGTTTCAGTTATTTCTATCTAATTCTTATATTTCTATTCAATATTAATCATTTTTTTAGCAGACAGTAAAGATTGGTTTTGTTTGGTTTGGGTTTTATGGCATATCAACCTTTGTAGGTTATTTTACGCCAAATCCATTTTTATGTAAATAATCAGTTCTATTTCAAACAATTCAGTTTAGCATGAGTACACAGTTTAATTGTAAAAAACATTTCTATTTCAAACTAATATAGCAGTTATATATAATAATTCAGTTTAGTGTAAGTGCAGTTTCAATTTTAAAAACAGTTCAATTACAGATAATTCAGTTTAGCATAAAAATCGCAGTTTTGATGTCAAAACAGTTCTATTTTAAACAATTCAGTTCAGCATAAATACTCAGTTTAAATGTATAAAAACAGTAAACGCCAACCACCGTTTAGTTCTATTTAACCCATAGATAGGACCCTTATCAGGAGCTACCACTCCTTACCAGAGTGGACCTGGGAGCGATGGCAATAAAAGGGTACTCCTCATTCCCCAAATCTCCAGCATTGCTGGAACCTCACCATGAGATTGTTTGTGTCATATCTAGGACACTCGTTGTGGGGGGGGGTCTACCCCTTTGCAGGGAAGCAGTCGGTGTATTCTACAGCCCCAGCCGACTGGACAACAGACAGTAAAGATGTTACAATTATCTATATCTAATTATACAATTAAGTGGATACAATTATCGATCTAATATTAATTGTTCCCTTCAACATTACACATTATTTTGCACACAGTTCAATGTTTCCAAGTATTTTTATGTATCACTAACAATTCAATTAAACATCAGTCATTTGTTTACTCAGTTACATGATCAAACTATTCTATTTCTAACAATTCAATATAACATAAGTCATTTGCTTTCGTACAGTTTAAATGGTAAAAATAGTTCTATTTGGTCTATAGATAGGACCCTATCAGGCACAACTATTTCTGGCCAGGGTCGACCTGAAAGTATCGACAATGAAGGGGTACTCCACATTCCCCAAAGCTCCCCCATTACTGGAGCGTCACCATCGGGTTGTTTGGTATCATATCCGGGACACTCATTGGTAATGAGGAGGTCTGATCCCTCAATAGAAATGCAGTCGGTGAATTCTACATACCCAGCCTACTGGACTGGAGAAATATTAGGAGCCATGCCTTAAGATAATGTTCAACCAATAAGTCTTGTCGACTAATGGAATGAAGAGATATGCTTTGGCATAAAATAAACCAAGAACGTTAATATGTTATTCCTCCATTTTTCGTCGTTTCTTAAGTGGCATATCAACTCTTTTAAAAAGTATTTTAAAATTTTCTAAAAGATTAAAAAAAACAACTTTTCTTCACGGAAACTTTCTTTCGACGATGACAAAATGTCGAAATTAGTTGAGAATAATCAAACTAAAAATATCAGAAAAAAAATTGTTCGTCTCATTTCTTGTGTTAACTTTTACACACACACACACACACACACACACACACACACACACCTATATATATATATATATATATATATATAATTGTGAGAAAAACTCAATAGACCATCTGTGTAATGTTAGCAAACTAGAGTGGATTCGTGTCTCATTCTTCTATCGGCCTCGTGCCATATTTGAGCAGACCGTCTTCTGGCTATTTCAGTTGGCCACTCAATTTATATATGTATTTAATTTTTTTGCTTAGTGGATTAAAAGTGATGAATGCTTTTATAGGAGAGCTGGTTTAAAACCGAAGATTTTAAAATGAAAAAAGAACAAACCCGTTGAGTTCCTCCTGTTATTCTGTGTTTCACGCATCACAACAAACATCAAACTGAAAAAATATAAAACAATACCTCCTTTCACCTCCCTCCACCCCCCAAAAAAACCCTTGTAGGTTCTATACTTATAAATTCTTATTTCATACTAAGAGTTGTTTCTCTTCGTACGCCCATTCATTTAATATATATATATATATGTATACTCCCCTACTCCCGTAGGGTCGAGTTCTCTAGCGAAGAAGTAATCGTGTTGCCATTAGCGCCTTTGCAAGTCTCTTCGTATTTGAATTGAGATCTCGGCGGCCGTTTGAACGGGTGTATGTAAACAATAGTAACTGTGATTCATAACCGTTTAAAATGTACTTCGTAGCTAATATCTCCTCGTGACTGAATGGTTAGAAGCTTTGGCTTGGCGTTTGAGTCAACTGGGTTTCGATCCCAGCTACGGGAAGATACTGTCTAGCCACACTGATGAGTTCTGATAGAACGAAACAGATCTGTCTGTGGATGACTATATATATATATATATATATATATATATATATATATATATATACCTCCGTGAATATAAGAAGTTTGTAAGTGTTAGAAAACTGCTACCGAATGCCTTTCTTTCACAGGTTCATCGGCTTTCTTATCTCAATATAAATGCCTCTTCGATAAGATGTTTAAAAAGCTTTCTTCTACATAGTAAGAGTATTGAGTTCCTTATCCACATTACTTCTTTCACCCTTCTCTACTTGTCTATATTTTTCTTTCTCACTTCGTTTTTTTTTTCTTTTTCTCTTTTACCCGCTTTCTCTCTTTTTCTCTAGATGCAATTTCTTTGCCTTCACTATTTTTCTTTCTATTTTAATTACATTCCCTTCCCACATATCGTCATAATTTTTTTCTTTTTTCCTTGTTTCCCTTTTTTTTAAAAAAAAATCAGTCTGTTTGAAGTTGCCCGACTTATTGGGCGACGTTTTGTTCTTTTCTTATCTTTTCTTTCGTTCTACCTTTCTTTTCAAATAAACTTTCTGTCTTTTTCTTTTCTTTTATTCATTTGTTTATTGTTCTTTCTTTCTTTTTCTTTTTTCTTTGTTATTTTTCTTTCTTTTCGGACAAGCTCTCTTTTCCTTTCTTTCCTTCTTCGTTTCTTCATTATTCTTTGTTTGTTTCTTTCTTTCTTTCTATTTTGTTGTTGTTACTTTCTTTTTCTCATTAAACTTTTTTGTTTCACTGGTGGTCTTTTTTAAAAATTTCTTATAATTTTTTCTTTCTTTCTTTAACTTGTAATCTCTTTTCATGTCGTCCAAGACTTCTTTTTGTCTATCATTTTCTTTGTCTGTTTCTTGTTATAATATTTCTTTCCTTATTTCTTTTAGCCTTTCTTTTTCTTTTTTTTGTTATTTTATTCTTTTTTCTATTTTTCGTTTTGTTCATTCATTTTTTTTACTCTTTCTTTTTTCAACTTGTAATCACTTTTCGTTTCTTAGATTTTTATTTTCCCTTTCTTTCTTTTTTCTTTCTTTCTTTCGTTTGTTTGTTCGTTCGTTCGTTCGTTCGTTCTATTAGCTTTTCCTTCGTTTTGGCACAAAGCCGAATGAATGGGCACCCAATGAGACTCGAACTCACTCGTGTAGGTTTGCAAAGCTAGCTTGCTAACCATTACACCACCAGAGGTGCCCTTCTATTAGCTTTTCCTTTCAATCTTTCTTCTTTTCGTTTTTCTTTTTTCTTTTTCTCTCTTTCTGTTTTTTTAAATTTTGGTTTTATTTTTATTTTTTCTCTCTATCATTCTTTTTTTCATAGATTTGTTCTTCCTTTCTTTCGGTCGTTTTTTGTTTGTTTGTTTGTTTGTTTGTTTGTTTGTTTCTTTCTTTTGTTTCTTCGTTCTATTAGCTTTTCTTTTCGCTCTTTCTTCTTTTCGTTTTTTTTTTTTAATTTTGTTTTAGCTTTTTTTATTTTCCATTTTTTTTATCGTTCTTTCTTTCATCTATCCGTTCTTCCTTTCTTTCGGTCGTTTTTTTCTCTGTTTCTTTTTGACTTTCTCTTTTGTTTTTCTCTGTTTTCTTCTTCTTCTCTTCTTATTTTCTTTGTTGATATTTCTTTCTTTTTCTTTTTGCATTTTGCTTAAACCTATATTATCTAATATTCTCAATTTGCTTACGAATGAAGTTTCAATTCTTTCATTTAAGTCTGTTGTTATTTGTTTGATTGTTTGTTTGTTTGTTTTTGTGGGTGGATAGCCGATTTATTTTTCTTTAATTCTATTTATGACTTTTTGCATTTTCTTTTCTTTTTCTTTGTTTGAATTCAGTTCAAGCTGTAAAATAGGCACAATTATTGTCGTTGGAATGTTACATACCCATAATATACGGATGTGTGAAATAGACATAAAAAAACTAAAAACACGAAACTTTACGAAGTTGGTTCAGGTACGAAACTTTTATTCACCTTTTTGAGTTTAAAGGTTATGAGAGAGAGAGAGACAGAGAGACAGAGAGAGAGAGAGAGAGAGGCACAGTCTTTCTATGCTGACTTTTCCATCTGCCCCCACCACGTGCGGCACCCAGCCGCAAACTACTGGTCTGGTCTCGGCGAGCCGCAAAAGTCAACCTTCTTCCGAAGCGGGAACTCAACTAACTGACTTTTCTCAAATCCCTCCAAATCCTCCGCGCACGCTTCCGGCGCATGATGTCATTCACATTCCCCGGTCAATTTACAATCTAAGAATTTTTATTTTGACATCTCTGAATGACACGTCCTCCCCGCGCGTGCGGGAACACCTGCGCTCATGTTGCACCTAACTAACCCATGCGCTAAGCGAATGGTTCTCAGCCTAACTAAATGGAAAGGCAAGATATATAAAACGAAATCCCTCTGCCATTATATTACGGGAAATGGAATCGATAACTCGAGTTCAAATCCTGAACGATGCTGTTCGTGTTTCTCTGAATTCTAAAGACTTTGGGAAAAGCATGAATCCATCTCTTCTCCCCAAAACAACGGGTAAAATATAAGGGCAAACTAGGTTTTTAACCTTAAAATGGCAACCGATCATGGAAAAGGAAAACTTTAAATCCAACCCAATTTCATTCCGCTGTCACATTCTTTTCGTAGCGATGGTATTGGGCAAATATTTAAAATAGTATGAATTCCTATGTAGTTAGGTACGAATAATTGCGTATTTTTCAAAGGCAACGAGAAAGTCTAAACATTAATGAATATAGTAAATTAAAAGCCAGCATTAAAGATTAATCATCATCATCATCATATCGTGCTGGCAGCACGGATATCCCTGACCCTCTCTCGCCACTCCTCCCTATCGTTCATCGCCCTAGGTAGGTCTTCAGGACAACAACCTGTATCCTCACATAGCTGCTGAATATACGTTCGTGCTGGTCTTCCTGCTTTTGCGCGGCCGTGTGTGGGGATCCATAAGAGTACATCTCTTATGAGTTCATCTCTGCTTCTCCAGCAATGTCCTGCATGTCTGGTTCGCCTAACTTGAATAGTTTTCGTGATAGGGGGCAGGTGGCCGTACAGTTGGTGTCTTGTGGGGTGTTGCTGCCAGGACTTGTTCAGGATTGCACGCAGCATTCTTGTGTAATTGCCATCTAGTTTCTTCTCCAGCCGTTTTGTTAGCGTCCATGTAGTGCATCCATATAGCAGTATCGATGTGACCGCTGCCTGGAAGAAACTGCGTTTCATTTTATCGGTTAGGTCTGATTTCCATATAGTCGATAGCTTATTGATAGCTGTCCATGCTTTCGTTAACCTCATTTCGATGTCCTTTTCGGTTGATTCGACTCTGCTTCCTAGGTACGTGAATTTGTCTACTAGTTTAAGAGGGGTTCCTTCTAGAGTGGAGATGTCCCCCGTTTGGTTATAGCACATATATTCCGTTTTGTGTGCATTAACATGGAGGCCTATGCTTGCTGCTGCTCGTTCCAGGCTATGCAGAAGTGTTTCGGCTTGGTCAGGTGTATTTGCCAGTATCGCTATGTCATCGGCGTAGTCGGCGTCGGTAATTGTTGTTGCGGGGTATCTTCTGCTTCTTTTCTTCGTCAGTTCGAAGCCATTCTCTTTGATTTTGTCAATCGATGTTCTAAGTACGTAGTCTAGACAAATGATAAAGAGATACGGAGCCAGCGTGTCCCCTTGTAGTACTCCTGCTACAATGTCGAAGTATTCTGTATCTCCTACTTTTTAAAAAAACTTTCTTTTAAATGTTACGCAGAAAACGATTGCTTATATATATGGGGAATAAGAAAAGTTTTATAATTCGTTTTAGTAAATGGTCGGTTAATTGTAGGGTTCTGTTGGGATGATTCAGAGTTTTGTGTCTGACTCAGTATTACTTCTTCTTATCCCATTCACTCATTGT
This sequence comes from Sepioteuthis lessoniana, assembly GCA_963585895.1. NCBI lineage: Eukaryota > Metazoa > Mollusca > Cephalopoda > Myopsida > Loliginidae > Sepioteuthis > Sepioteuthis lessoniana. Next base: position 29,009,060 of record OY757918.1, read on the forward strand.
CTCTTTTATCTGAAGAAAGCTGCATGAGAAATAAGAACGGAATGAAAGAGACAAGGATACCTTTAAACTTAAACTTTTGGTGGGGCGTTCTCAACCATTCAGTTATATGCTAATGTTTCCTAGACCAGTAGAAATAGTTGTTTCTTAGACAAAGCGTTGAAATATATTAGAGTCATTTTAAGGAAGTCATGAGTTTGAAGTTTATTGTGTGTCCAAAAGGTGTCATTAGTGAGGTATATATCATATTTACCAACCCCTCCGCTCGGGCAGGATATGACACAAGGTCAATTTTTAAGCGGAGTTTAACAGGTTTGAATTAAGAGTTTTCCATTTTGGATATGTACCCGAGGCATAATGGCAAATGTCCTGGTCTGAGACAACAAAATAAACGAGTTCGAACTCCAGAAACACCACAACGTAAGAACCCTATTATCCCCCAGCTATAAGAAATAAGAAGAATAATGGTTATCATCGTAGGAAATGGACACGGCGACACGAGTTCAAATCCAGGACGAGACTGATTGCATTTCACATAGCACTAATACCCTTGGGAAAACTATGAATCCAATTATTCCCCCTCCAGCTATGGGTAAATAGTAGGGCAGACTAGGTTCTTCAGCCTTGATGAGGGAACTAGTCTAGGAGAAGGAAAACTCTGGATTAAAACCTGTTAAACCCCGCTTAAAAATTGACCTTGTGTCATATCCTGCCCGAGCGGAGGGGTTGGTAAATATGATATGCTGATATTTCCTCAGTTTAACATAGTCAGGCACGGACATAGAAAAAACTGAAGCAACCTATTAGAAAAGAACTCATTATCAATCGTTTGGAAAAAGCATAAAAATTGACCTTGTGTCATATCCTGCCCGTGCGGAGGGGTTGGTAAATATGATAAGATCTTCTACAAGGATGGCTTTGGCATAAAATAAACCAAGAACGTTGATATGTTATTCCATATTTACCATATTTGGGTCATCCCACTCGGCTCTCACCTATTCCAGTAGGGCTTGGTTTATCGTATGGTACGTGAAGCTCCGTTTTTTAGGGGAGCCCAAGGAAATTTTGGAGCCGCCAGGCGTGTCAGGGCTGTGGCCCTGTGCCAGGTTTCCACGTTAAAAAAGCCTTGAACCGTATTTTGTTACTTGCTGGGTACAAAATAAATACATTTTTATTGAATAAAGCCTGAATAGGGTTTATCTTCTTCGTGTCTTCTATTCAATATATATATATATATATATATATATATATATATATGCGATAAAATCTCATGTCAATACTCGCCTACCCGAGAATCGACAACGTTTTATCCCGTTTTGTTGTTATTCTACTTTTAGAAGAATATATATATATATATATATATACACATATATATATATATGTTTGTATATATCTATATATATACGTTTGTGTGAGTGTGTGTGTTTTTAGCCACACTGAAGTGTTGTGATACAATGAGTGTGACTATATATATATATATATATATATGTATATATTGGAACTCAACTGATTTCCATACCAAAAAGTGTAATTTTTGTGCAATTTTTTATCTCTATTTTTACATTCATCAAGCAACTTGCACATTCATACAAGTTTTAAAATTTCAAGATACTCTTTGCCCACGTCAACATTTGACTTGCCACGATAAATTTGTTGAATCGATACTCAAAAAAAAATTTTAGAAACTTTTTCCCTCCAAAAATATTAAAAACACAATTTCCAAACCAATTAAATTCATAGATATCCCATCAACTTTTTAAGCTAATTTACAAGCCTAACTAAACAGTATAAATAAGCGTAATGAACTTTTCTTTCGTGAGTATGGATTTATCCATGCTTACTCAACTAACAGAAAGTAATGAAATTACTAACTTAAATATCTTTAGATTTATTTATTTATTTATTTGAGTGAAAATCTACATTCTTCTCTTTCGAGAATGAATTTCACTTCAAGTTGTTTAATTTTTCTTTAATTAAACCAAGGTTTGTTTACATCCTGGTTGATTTGTATCAGCAGCAGTTAAAAGCAGTTGACAAATTACGAGGTGCATTCAGTAAGTTCCCAGACTCTTTTTGTACAGGCTTTTAAAATTGTCGTTGACCCTTGAAAATTCACTATGTTATTACTATACATCTTATGAGATGACTGACCAATTTTTATGATTTCAGGTGACTTTTGGTTATTCCCTAAGCTCAGAGGTTGTCGTTATGAGAGAATTGAGGAGATGAAAGAGGCTGTGACGAAGGTCATTGGCACGCACACTCAAGAGGGCTTCCATGGCGCCATCCATTAGTTGTTGGAACGGTTCAACAAGTGCATTGCAGTGCGTGTACTATCAATAAAAGTGCCCATACGAAAAAAAAGTCTGGAAACTTATCGTATGCACCTCGTATGTCTCTTTATTTTACACTAACAATTACTGCCATACTTCATTAATATCTACACTTTGGTTAACAGGGTGGAGGCAACCCTCCTGGTGTAATGGTTAAAGCGCTGGACTGCAGGATCGTAGTAAGGGAGATGGAACTTCATTCGCGTTATTGGGTTCATTTTCGGACTAATACACCTTGGGAAATGTGTAAACCCCCGTATCCTCCCAGTTATGGGTTAAATAGTACCACTACAGTTCTTCAAGAAGGGTGACTTAAATGAACGTTGTTATGCCATTAAACAACAAAACAAACATCATCATCATGTTGTGCCGCCAGCACGGATATCCCTGACCCTCTTTCTCCACTTCTCCCTATCGTTCATCGCCTCTGGCAGGTCTTTAGGGCTACATCCCGATCCTTATAGAGCCACTTTTTGTATGTTCGAGCTGGTCTTCCTGCTTTTGCTCGGCCACATGTGGGGGTCCATAGGATTACATCACTTATGAGCTCGTCCCTGCTTCTCCAGCAGTGTCCTGCATGTCTGGTTCATCTAACTTGGGTAGTTTTCGTGATGGGAGGCTGGTAGCCGTATAGTTGAATTTGGTTAAAATTATCTTTACTTACAATAAAATACTTGATACTTTTGTTTTTTCAGCAAAATTTTCACTCAATTTAAAGAAATGAAAGTTATAAACTTGTGTAGGGGGACATATTATTTGGTGAATATGTTTGATCTCCCAGTTTTTAGTTGGTATGTATATATTTTTTGGTAGATAGTTTGGTTTATATTTGTTTAGTGGTAAATTGTTTGTGTTTATGCTTATAACTAACTCTAATTCTACAAAAAGAAAAGGAACTAAATAACAAAAGTGTCCTATGCGTGTTGACTAAGTATTTTCTATAGAATCTTGATAGTGTATATTAGGAGGAACGTGTCTTCTCCCATGTTATTTGTTTCTTTCTTTCGGTGGTTTGATGAAATTTCTGTTGTTTTTGAAGCTGGAAAAAATCTCACCGAAAAGGCGTAACAAGTAAGAGAAATGGTTGCGTTGCATATACATTTTTGTGGCGGTATACTGCAGTTAGTTGAAATGAGAGAGAGATAGTATTCTCTCTGGAAGTCACACTGGAGAGAGTGTGTTGGCCCTGTAAGTGAAAATGTGAAAAAGAGAAAGAGTGTCGGAAGACGTAGTATTTATAGAGAATTCTTGTCATGGAGTTGGCTCCAAAAACGCTGGATAAAATTGGAGTTGCAGACGTAGTTTTAGGCACTAACCACGTGGTTCTCCTGGCCAATGGGTTCCCGAGACTGATTGTTTGCGTGCGTCCGACATAGAGGCATAACGTCCATTTTAAATTATAGGAGTGTAAGTCCTATACTTGTAGATCAGATTTTTATTCCTTCATTTTCTGCTTTATTTATTGCTACATATATCTATTCATTTTACTTCATTATACTCAACTCTTCCCTTTCTTGCTATTTTTTCCTTTTCTTCTAATTTTTTATCTCTTTATTATCTCCCGTGATCATGCCGATTGCTATTCCCTTTGACTTACGGTCAAATCTTGCTGAAAGAATAACCAAAGTCAAACAGTTGTGAGTCCGTTCAATATCTAAATGAGTGACCTTTTAAGAACAGCAGGTACTGTAAACAACCCAAGACCTGAGTGCTAGACATTATACACCGCTTGATAGATAATAATTGTATTTACTGTATAACTTTCAGGTCACACTGAAAGTACCGTTTCCCGAAAGATCTCCGAAGGTAAATAGTTATGATCCTGTCCAGTACTTAAATTGGTGACTCCTTTAGGAACGGTAGGTACTATAATCAAACTTATTAGTCTAAGCAAAGCTAAGTAGAGGGTGACCCCCCCCAATAAAAACATCACCCATTATTACTTCTACAAAAATATATAGGTTCTGTTATTTTGGGGGTCACCCTGTGAATAAAATTAATATGTTAGGGAGTTAAGCTGCAAAGATCCAATTCATTTATGATATGGATGTCCACTTAGTAACAGCTCGTATTATAAACCACCCGAGGCCTTTGGGTCAAATTAGGCGAATATAAGGAAATAAGAATAATATTAATTAGAAAAGTTAAATGACGATGTCTGTTCAGTTTTGGGATGGTTGACCTCTTAGTAACAGCTGGTACCGAAATCAATCAGAGTCCTGTGTGACAAATTAAGAGAACCGAAGTAAATAAAATCTAATATTTCGAGAAGTTAAGCAGTGATGAGTATGTTCAATTCTGAGATAGGTGACCTTTTAACATCAGCAGGTTCTATAATCGACCTGAGGCTCGCGTGCAAGACCAAGCATTGCTTATTATGTAATAACTATATATTCTCTTTGACTTACAAGGTCAGCGGCTAAAGTACTTGACTGCGACATCGTTGTGAGTTCGAATTCCAGTTGTGCTATTATGTTCACTTTCGAATTAATACCCTTGGGAGAGTTATGAACACCCTTATCTCTCGGGGTACGGGTGAGAGAATATCATTGACGTTCTTCGACAAAGATGGCTTTGGCATTAAATAACCCACGATGGTTAATATAACAGTAAAGAAAGAAACCAAACAAAATCTTTGGCCTACCGTCACATTAAAGGCACCTATTTTCATAGGATCTGTGAAGTTAAGCATTGAGGAGCCAGTTCAGTTTTTTAATGGGTGACGACTGAATAATAGCAGGTACTGTAAGCAACCTGAGTGCTTTTTGAGTAAGCACAGCTTGGTAAATAAAAACTGTATTTTCTCTCTTTATCACTGACAAGTTTTTTGTTGGTTTTTAACCAGCTTCTCACAACTCTTTTTTCTCTCTGTTTTTTTTCTTTCGTCTTCTTTATTTTCTTTTATTTTCAAAACTTTTCTTCTTTTTTAATATATTTTTTCTTTCTCCTACCTTTTATTTTATTTTATGTTTTTCTATTCATACCATTAAACTCTAAACTTTTGTCTTTTGATTTTTCTATATATCTTGGTCAAATCGTGCACTCTTTCGGCTTCCAACTTCCAGTTAGCACCGCCTCGTCTTCGGCACTTGTTACATACATCGTTTCTTATGTCTCTTTCCACGTATACATTTCTCGCCTCATTCTACATCAAACAGATACAACGGGTTAGAATTCGTCTGGTTGGACCGTCTGACCCTTTTCCCAAAGAGTGCACTGGTATTTTAGCTGGCGAATGTATTTTCATTTGCAGAGAACTAACATTACGATTAAATCCCACTTCACTTTTTAGATACATACCCTGGGTGGCATTCTCGGGTTAAGCTCAATGGCTAACAATGGAATCTTTAGACCTGAGGTTCACCATATTGAATACGTGGGAATTTCGATAATGTAAGTTGGTTGTTCAGAAATTACTAGGTTGGTTGGTTGGTTTTTATGGCATATCAACTCTTGTAGGCTCTTTAATGCCAAATATTTTTATATATGCTACATATGTATTATTTGTAAACGGAGAGTACAAGGGTGATTGGTTGGGTTTTATGGCATATCAACCATTGTTGGTTATTTTAGATCAAATCCTGTTTTACATATATATTAAATCAATGATTTTGTAGATAAAAATGTTAAATGATCAAACAGTTCTATTTCTAACAATGCAATTTAGCATAATTCAACAAAGTTAAATAGTTCAAAGTATGGCTATGTATCACTAACAGTTCAGGTGCCCGTTGTGTAATGGTTATCGTCGTAGGAAATGGACACGGCGACACGAGTTCAAATCCTGGACGAGGCTGATTGCATTTTGCATAGCAATAATACCCTTGAGAAAGGTATGAATCCAATTATTCTCCCTCCAGCTATGGGTAAATAGTAGGGCAAACTGGGTTCTTCAGCCTTGGTGAGGCAACTAGTCTAGGAGAAGGAAAACTCTGAATTCAAACCTGTTAAACTTCGCTTAAAATCATTGACCTTGTGTCATATCCTGCCCGAGCGGAGGGGTTGGGTAAATAGGATTACTAACAGTTCAATTAAACATCATTCATTTGTTTACGCACAGTTAAACGATCCATCAGTTCTATTTTAAACAATTTAATTTCGTATAAATCAATGTTAAAATGTTGAACAGTTCTATTTGGCCCATAGCTGGGACCCTATCAGATGCTACCAATCGAGAATAAAGCGGACCTGGAAGCGATTGTATTGAATAGGTACTCCGCATTCCCTAAAGCTCCAGCATTACTGGAGCCTCACCATCAGATTGCTTAATGTCATAACCAGGACATTCGTTGGGAGGTGGCCTTACCCCTCAGCAGAGATTCAGTCGGTGTATTCTACAGTTCTAGGCTGGTACCAGGGTGAGTCAAAATTTTGCAATAATACTTAGTTTGCGTGAGGTACAATTCGACGACTGATGATGTTTTTGCTGAGGTAATGAAGGTGACGAACCAAACTGGACAGTGAGATACTGAGCTCGTCTGATATTCTCCGAGGGATACTCGCCGGATATGCCTTGGAGCACGGCTTCGAAATCCATGGTTTTAGGCCTATCTGACCTTGGCTGATCATCAAGGTTTTTTCATCTCGAGCACAGTTTCTTGAATTATCTGGTTGCTGTACGATTATCAAATGCACCTTCATTTTTCACTAAACAAATGTTTTTGTTTACTTCCGAAATGTTATAGACCAGTTCGAACACGTATTGCATGTTTCCGATTTAAACTAAGTTGTACGTTCATCTGTACGGCTTTCAAATCATTCACAGAGTGAAGCAGTGTATAGCATGTGTGCGCACCAACTAACATGATACTACTAAACACAGCTAGTACCTTGCATAAAAGTTTAGAATCACTCCACTAATATCACTTATTTTATTCGTCTAAATTTTTTAAGAAGCGTAACAATTTTTTTGTTTAGGTTAACGAAATTAAAACACTCGAAGTTCCGTATAGGCTCCCGAATTCAACAAAAAGCACCAGAAGGATGTACGGCCGAAACGTAGTGAATATATCAGTAATGATGAAGACAATAGTCTGCCTTGTCTAGATAATGAAAACCTCTTATCTTATTCACTGTTTTCGTTCACTGGACTTGTAACCTCTTTTAAAACATTTTTTGGAGTGGGCATGTATTGAGTGGGGATAGCCTGGCAGTGCGCATCTCTCTCCAGGTCAACAACTGACGTGAATTTAGTGTTTTCCTTCACCTGGACCGATTGCCATATTCAGGGTTTAAAAGTCGTGTCTTCTTAACTTTCCCTTCGTGAAATGCCAACAGCCTCGGTCTGAATTTGAATTGGATTAGCCAAGTCCATTTCTAAAGATAATATCAGTTATGCTACTTCTCTGAAACTGGTACACAAATTCACCTACCGAGGAAGCAGCGTCTCATCAACCGAAAAAGACATCGACACACGGCTAACGAAGGCATGGACAGCTATCGATAGGCTTTCGATCATATGGAAATCAAACCTGTCCGATAAAATGAAACGCAGTTTCTTCCAGGCAGCGGTCGTGTCGATACTGCTATATGGATGCACTACTTGGACGCTAACAAAACGGCTGGAGAAGAAGCTAGACGGCAATTACACAAGAATGTTACGAGTAATATTGAACAAGTCCTGGCGGCAACACCCCACAAGGCACCAACTATACGGCCACCAACCTCCCATCACGAAAACTATCCAAGCTAGACGAACCAGACATGCAGGACACTGCTGGAGAAGCAGGGACGAGCTCATAAGTGATGTACTCTTATGGACCCCCGCATATGGCCAAACAAATGCAGGATGACCAGCTCGAACATACATACAGCGGCTGTGTGAGGATACGGGATGTAGCCCTGAAGACCTGCCAGAGGCGATGAATGATAGGGAGAAGTGGCGAGAGGGAGAGTCAGGGGTATCCGTGCTAGCGGCACGACATGATGATGATCATGATGATGACTTCACTTTTTAGATACGTTCCCAGGTTGGCATTCATAGGCAAGCCTCAATGGCCAAATGTAGCAACCCTGAAGACCTAAAGTTATAATATTCATCTACTTTAACGTGAATAGACTTTAAATAACTTAAAATATTGTTAAATGCGTCGTAATTTCTAAAACGTTAGAGAGTCATTCAAAAATTCATCATCATCATCATGTCGTGCCACAAGCACGGATATCCTGACCCTCTCTCGCCACTTCTCCCTATCATTTATCGCCTCCTGCTGGTCTTCTGGACTATATCCCGTATCTTCACATAGCTGCTGTATGTATGTTCGAGCTGGTCGTCCTGATTTTGCTCAGCCATAAGTGGGGGTCCATAGGCGTACATCACTTATGAGCTCGTCTCTGCTCCTCCAGCAGTGTCCTGCGTACCTGGTTCGTCTAACTTGGATAATTTTTGTGATGGGAGGCAGGTGGCCGTATAGTTGGTGCCTTGTGGGGTGTTGTCGCCAGGACTTGTTTAATATTGCTCGCAACGTCCTTGTGTAGTTGCCGTCTAGCTTCTTTTCGATCCGATTTGTTAGCGTCCAGGTGGTGCATCCATACAACAGTATCGACACGACTGCTGCTTGGAAGAAACTGCGTTTCATTTTATCGGTCAGGTTTGATTTCCAGCCAAATATTGATGATAATTTCATGGCAGTAGAGGTTAAACCTGACTGGAAATAACAAATTTTTGCTGCTTTGTAACAGATAGCTCAAGAGCAGTCTGGAAAAATGAGGTTTGGCTTTTAAAAATTGTCACCCTTGTTATTCATTGCTACTTGCTCAACGTTTACGCAGACCAAACCGAGGATAGGAGCACAGTTAACCAGTGGGTAATTGCGTTTCAGCAATGTGAATGACCAACTGCTTTCAGCACATCTGTCAAAACACAAAATGAAAAGTGCTTGGTCAGCTAATTCGCGCCAAAACGGGCCGATATTGGTCATACGCCCCACCAAGCGTATGAGTATGGCACAAAGCTGTTTTTAGGTAAGTCCTGTCGCAGGGCCATAACCTAGACGCGTCCGTCTGTCCCCAAAATTTCTCAGGCCCCGTCGGCATTCACCTAAATGTGGTGCCTGAGGCGCCAGGTGAATAACCTAACCAATCCGAAGGGGGTTAAAACCTAAGGGATCCCCCTCCTCTGAGACCAGAGGTATGTCCAGTGAAGAGACACAACTGACGAGAACCGTCCAGCACGTAACATGGCCGGCCAAAGTGTGTCTCATCAACTGAAAAGTCTCGCCTTGAATTAACGTGAATCGAGCCGATATTAGGTAAACTATTCAATCATCCATTTTTCATCGGCCCGATCCAAATGTACATCTTTCATGCAATGTTATTATTCTAAAAGTCAATGTGTGAATGAAGTTCAATGATTTTAAGCAGATAAACACATCCTACTTATTTACAATATCAATTATTTAAGAGCAACAATAGTTCAAACAAATCTATTTAACCCAGTAATTTCCAACGTGGGGAACATACACCAACAGTGGAGCATGGTAATATTTTGGTGGGGCATAGTAATATTTTGTCGGGGATTATTAAGAGCAGGTATGGGCAAACTGCAGCCTGCAGACCGAATACGGTCTGCTGCGGCCCGCGGGAGCCTCTAAAAAAAAAAAAAGAAAAAATAACACTTGCACTTGAATCGAGATTAAATTCTTTCGATTTTAAAAAATGTGACCCTTTGATAATTCATAACACAGTGATGCGGCCCTCCCACCCAAAACTTTACCCACCCCTAGCTTAGAGAACTACTTAATGGCTTTTAAAGCTTCCTTCGCGTAAATTTTTGAATATGTAAGAATTAAATATTACGGGGGGGTGCATCATCATTTAAATATACCCAAGTAGGGTATGGCCGTGGCGTCCACGATATATATTACCAAGGCCTGTCATATGATTAAAGTTAACTTACTGACGTCACTAGTAGAAGAGTTCTGTTTTATTTACTACATGGCGTCTTTTTGCGTTGACTCAGTTTCAGAACCAAACATGCCTTCCCCTTGTGTAGTACCAAAGTGTCGAGGGAATTATAAAAATGGTCCGAAAGTTCATTGTTTTTCGTTTCCAAAAAGTAAACAATTATTTGATAAATGGAAACTTGCCATTTAAAGGGAGAATTTTACCCTAAGTCCATTTATAGCAAAGTGAGTAGTTATAATTTTTATCACCATTTATTGCAACCGGCGCTAAAATCAAAATCTGTTAAAAAATTAGTTTTACCGTAGCACAAGAAAGAAAGCAGTTTTAAAATTTAAACTGAAGCCGAAAAAACATTATATTTTCTAAAAATATTTTCTAAAAATATTCAAATTAATATTTTTTATTGGTATTTCATTTAAGAAAAGAGTGTTTTCTTTACAATGAAATACTAAAAAAAATTCTTTGAAAACGATCGTAAAAACTTTTAAGTTTTCTATAGTTGAAACTTTAGGAATCATTTTTAAACATGAAAAAGTATTCCTGAATTAATTTTCTATCATTCTTGAATGACCAAAAACTACAAAATTTATTTTTTAGTCAATTCTAAAAGAATTTGTTTTATTTTTAGGTTTATTTTATTTGAAAACTCTGTAAAATTATTTGGACCAAAAGTCAAGTCACTATTGTCGAAAATTTAAATTTGAAAATGATGACTATTACTTTGTTTAAACCTATTATTTCTGAATAAGTTTTGAATTTATTTGAAACATAAAGGTTTAAATCACACCACCACACTTGAATTTTAAAACTTATTTTTAAAATATTTAATTTTTGAAAATGTTTAGCACAAAATGAACACGCTAACGCTCAAAAAATATTTTCCAAACATTTTTTTCTTTTTGATTATTTGAAAGTTTATCATCGATATTAATCCGTAGAAAAAATTGGAAAAAAATATAAGATTTTTAACTTACGAATGATTTTTTTTTATGGTTGGTTTAGGATTTTTAATCCTTAAAAAATTAATTAGTAAGTAAACATTTACCCAAAAAGAGTTTTGCAAAAAATTATTTTTGATAATCAGTTTAACATCATAAATGAAATAGAAACATCAATTTTTACATTTTTTTTTTCAATTTTTACTATTAAAATATTTTTTAAATGCTAATGAATTACCAAATATCCTAGAATTTTTTAAGTGTATCTTTTTTGAAAGGTAAAACTCTTTTTATTTCATCCAGGAGGATTTACAATGGATTTAGAATATTTCAAAATATTATTTTAAAATTCGAACTCCGTTTTTTTTTTTTTTTTTTTTTTTTTTTTAACAGAATTTCCCTAAGACATTGTTTTTCTAATAAATGAAGATATAATTTGACTTTAAATTAAAATAGGGAAATTCACTTGATTCAGTGGATAGCTGGACTTTGGAATAGTAGTATAAAAATTCGAATTCCAGTCTTTCCGTTTACGTTCACATTTGGATAATATCCTTAGAAAAGGTAAAGTAAAGTTGGCGACCATAGTCGAGGGTGACTCGAAGGCTCCCTTTTCGATAGCTTACTACACCAAGGTGTAGGGGAGGGCGCGACTCCTTTCCCTGGATTGCTCCACTTTACCCTTGATCCGTACCTTATAATGCTGAGTGTTAAGCAAGGAGGCATCAAGTACCATTTTTTGAGTCTTTGGTATGACTCGACCTGGGATTGAACCCAGGTCTCCCGGGCCATTGGCGAACTACTTGAACTTATTTAGTTTGGATTAATTTGATTGAATTTAATTTGTTGCATTTTGTTATTTTTTTGATAAATAATTTTTGCTTATTTATTGTTGCTTCTTATTTGTTCCTAAATTCTAATGATATTATTGTTGGTTGCTTGATTGCTTTATTTGAGTGATTCTGATATAAAAATTCTTGCAATTAAAACAAAAGTGATTGTGATTTTTCATAATTAAATCAAAAATATGAAAATTTAAGCTGTGTTTGTTAAATTTTTAAAGAAATTTAGACGAATAAACGAAAAAATTTGTCTTTAAAACCGTGTTTATTTACAAAAACGACCGACAGTCAGTGATGTTTATGTTTATATTTTCTTATTAATTATTGTTTTTCTTAACTTTAATTAAAATTAATAAAAACCCAGTATAAATCAAAACATGTCTCTTTCTTTTCTTTCTTGATACGTTTTAAAAAAATTCAAATTTTTATTAAAAAAGTTTTAAAATCTTTATTAAAAAAACGACTCTGTGATTATAATTCAACGTTGTCATGAAGCGATAGTTTCATGGCTCCACTAGCGTGACGTCACATTTCATCGCGCAAGCCTGGGTATTAGCGACGGCTACGGTATGGCCCCAAATCGGTTGGGGACCACTGATTTAACCAGCCAAACATTACTATCAAAAGTGATAGTAGACTGTGTCCTGGGTACGACATAAAATTGCATCCGGTGGTGAGGCTCCAGTTCTGAATCTCAGGAAAGTGCTGTATTTCGCTTAATAACCATTATTCCTGTCACAAGATAAATTGGTGACATCTGTTATTGATATCTAGTGTAGCGTTCAAATTTAGCCTTGATGTTATATAATTACAGAATGATATTTTTTATATTAATCCTTTTTCGTTGATTATATTTCATCATTCAGTTTGGTTGGGCTTTGAACTTTTCGGCTCTTAGTTCAGGTGCATAGGATTGGGTACAGTTTACGCTCGTGTGCAAAGGATATGACAATCACATTTGTCATAATAAACCCCAGATAGGAAATGAGACTGGAGTGTGAATGACGTCATGCCCGGAAACGATGGTCCTGAGAATTTGGAAGATTTTGAAAAAGAATCAGTTGGGAGTTGACTTTGGACGATGTAGGCAGAAAGTTGGGTTGTCTGCCTCAGTGGCAGACAGTAGAAGTTGGCATCCGACCACGATGTTGAGAAGTTGAGTTAAGACCATGGTGTTGAGAAGTTGGGGTTCGACCAAGCAGTTGGGATTTTGAGGTTGGACCATGGAAGACGATAGTTGAGTTCCTGCCATTGGGGCATAGAGTTGGATTTCGGCCATTGAAAGATGTACTTAGTATAGTATGATTACGAAAGACTTTTAAGAATTGTGTCTCTCTCCTCGTGTCGAAGAACCGAAGTCAGAAATTAATAAACGGTTCGTACCTGAACAACGGAGTCACCTGTGTTTTGTATTTCCCTGTATTTGCATTTGTATATGTACAGTTGTTATTGATATCATTATGATTTTGGCTATACAACACTGAGCTGTATAACACGTGGAAAAACACAGAGGTGTGATTGTGTTACATAGCCAGATATGAATACGTGAAATAGAAATATTCATACCGGTACACAAAACGTTCATAATGTCCATCAGGCATATATATAGATAACATAGGAATCCCGAAACACAAAAAACACTTACGACATCTTAGTTCAGGTATGAAACTTTTTATTACCTTTGAGTTAAAAAGTTTTTCGATCTTAGGAAGAGAGATACACAATCTTTCCATGCTGAATTTTCCATCTGCACCCCCACCACCACGCGTGGCACCTGCCGCAAGGCCTCAGCGAGCAAGCGAAAGTCACCTGTCTTCCTCGGGCGCTAAAACTCAACTCACTGACTTTTCTCAAATCCCCAAAATCCTCCGCGCACGCTTCCGGTGCATGACGTCATTCACATTTTATTTTGACATCTCTGAATGACACATCCTCCCCGTGCGCTCATGTTGCACCTAACTAACTCATGCGCTAAGCGAAAGGTTCTCAGCCTAACTAAACCAAAAGGCAAGGTATGTAAAACGAAATCCCTCGGCCATTATATTACAATTGGCAGCCATTGAACTTGATTTCATCTGAGACAACGCTTCTTATTGGATAGTTTTAATCATGTGATCAAGTCGGTTCTAGAGCAAAAAAAAAGTTAGTTAGTGAGAAACACTTGACCCGAGCGGATGAAATTTCTGCATCTGTTCTCTTATCACTGACTGCTCCTCTAGTCGGACGGGTGATGGAAAAAAAAAGGTGGGAAGAAATAAAAAAAGTACTCGTGAATATATGGTCGTATTGTTATTCAGCAACCCAGTACAGAAGAATTTAAAACAATAGGAGATGAAAACTGAAGACAAGGAATGTGAAAAAAATGGCGACATGTGGCGATCGACAAGACGACCGACTTGAAAAGAAATGAGCCGATTAAGAGCCATATAACATAGATTAGCTGAGTGAATGGACATATGTAAAATGATACTATATATATATATATATATATACTCAGAGTAGTTGAAAATATTGGGGTCTCATTTATGGGTCAAATAGGCAAGTTTAAAATAATGCCTTGTTTACCTGTTTAAAAAAAAACTCTCAATTATTAGTGTTGGATAGGAATAAGTGAAACCTTCTGGGTTTAGCCCAATTGTTTGGGACTACAGAATACGTCGACTGCTTCTCTGCCGAGGGTTAAGATCCCCTGGCACTATTGGGTGAACAAACCATTGCTTTTGTGTTTTTGTAAAGCATCCTTACGCAGGTTACAATTTCTTTTGGAAGACCAAACGTTAGAAGCAATTGCCCCATTTCTCATTTATGAATGGAATAAAATATTGTGGATCGAATTCTTTGAAAACTATTATGATTTTTCCAAAGAATTTTCTCAACTTCTTGTCGGATACGATAGAGAAACAAATCATTATAAAAATTAGAAGCTATAGAAGTAATAACTATGCCTTTGTTGTTCTTAATGATTCCGAGTTCGTCTTTCTTTGGGAAGTGATGGATACAGGCTTTTCTCCATTTCTCTATTGTGTTTTAATACACAGTCTTGCATAATTGAAGAAGAATGTCGTGTAATTTTCTTTGTCTTTCATACTTCAGGAGGTATTTCTAGTTTCTAGCTTTTTTGGTTCTATTTTCATTTTTTCAGTACTGCGTCAAATGCTTCTTCTCTGTAAACTTTTCAAATTTGAGGTCAAGTTCGTCATTAATGATTTCTTCAGTATGTTTATCATGATTACAGATTTCCAAGCAGATTCTTGAAATGTTCTTTCCACTTCTGAAGTCTTTCATCCTGACAGCTTATAGTTTTGCTCTTGAGGTGCTTTTCTTTCAGCTCGCTTCATATACCGTCTGGCGTGGTAATCGTGATAATCTATCTTCTACTGAATTTATGATTTTTATTTGGTCTTGTATGCATTTAAGATGTTCTTTTTTGGTATGTTTTAGTTAGTTGTATCTGGGGTTTCTTGGGTTTCTGCGCATTTGAATTTTTTTGGTTTCTATCCTAACTTCTATTGCTCCCAGGGAATTCCACTTGAAATAACAAGACACAGAGAAAAGTGGTGGCGTAAACTTGGCTTACTTGTCAGTCGAATATCCAGTCTATCCAATCTCACGATGACTGACCGACCGCCGAGAGTACTTGGCTCTCGATTAATATAGGATTTGGAAGAGTCCATTAATGGGTAGGTATCGGTCCCATAACAGTATGTACTCGGCTGCTGCTTCTATGTGGGTGGTAATAAAATTGTCATATTCGTCAATCGGTGTACGTCTTTGAGATGTCTCGTAAAAGTATAAAACATTTTTCTTACTATTACGGTACATTGATTACTTATATCCCGCTAGACAAATGAAAACCTGTCACATCCTAAAACGTTACCTTTTTAATTCCTATTCCTGAGTAGACTCCGTCGAATCATTGCTGAGGCGATTTTGGTTGGTTGGTAGGTTGGTTGGTTGGTAGGTTGGTTGTTTTGTTTTACGGCGTATCAAGCCTTTTCCGGTCATTAAACACCGAATTAAGTCATTTTGAAAAGTTTCAAACAATTCAGTTGAGTATAAGTATAACATTTTGTTCACAGACAGTTAACTGTAAGAACAGTTCTGTTTCAAACAATTCAGTTTACCATAAGCACACAGTTTAGTTCTAGTTGACCTGTAGAGAGGACTCTATCAGGTGCTATCACTTCGGGCTAGAGTAGACCTGCGAGCGATAGCAATAAAGGGGAACTCTGCATTCTTCAAATCTCTTGTATTATTGGAGCCTCACCATCACATTGTTTTGTGTCATATACAGGACACTCGTTGAAAGAGTCTTAGCCCACTGCAGAGATGCACTTGGTGTATTCTACAGCCCCAGCCCACTGGGACAGTGATTTTAGTATCGAAAGATATGCCAGTCAAAAGCGCGGTTCATCCACTTCTTTCAATAAATATATAATCTAGCATTGCTGTTGAGTAATTTGGGTTGATGAAAGTCTACAGCTTTCACTTCCTTTTCTGAAATTTAGTGTTTGAGCATACAAACCTATTCTCGAGAGAAACCTCAATTAGATATTCCTCATTTCTTTTTAAAGAGTTGAGTAAACAGAATTTTGTTTTGCTTTTGCCGACATGAACATTCATGTCTACACTGATGATTAGAACGTTGTGCGTGGGAATGCGTCAGACAAGAAAGGATAGCCGATTATAGAAGTGGATGATATCAGTTTCATAACTGACATTTGTGGGACTATTGCCTGAGACGATTATTGTACAAGGGTTACCCTAGAATGCTGCACACATTGTTTTCGGTTGGATTTTCTCTATGCCATTTAGTGATTTTAAAGCACTAGGACGGACAAGAATCCCGATACTTCCTATGGCGGTATTGATGGAGTTTTTCCATCCTGATGCCAACACAAATATTCATTCATAACAAGGTTCATAGTATTTTAGTTTGCTATGGCTATATTTATATTCCTGTATGCATATATTTATCTTCTGCTCAGCTGTTGACGCTGTTTGCTGGGTGGCTTGTTTATTGCATTTTGTGTTATAGCATTTACAGTTGAAATGTTGACAGTGTTTCTGCATCTATGTTTGGATTGGGTTGTGTCGCTGATTTTTCGAAGACTATGGTCTCAGAGAGTTCACGCCTCAGCAGAACGCAGCCTTTATTGACCCGTGTGATGCAATTTGAATATATGACTCGGATATATATTTTTTCTCATCAATAGGCGCTGCTCTTATAGATGAATTGCAGTAGTTTACTAACTAAACTATGTGATTCTGAATGTTGACCTAGGAGGATTCTCCCCCGAACACCAAGAGTAACCCTCCATTGGATTCTTCTACCTTGCCTCACATTCACCATGCCGCATCCTATAGTTTCCTTTGCTTGTATAGCACGAATAATACTCTCCCTTCTTGGAATATATTATCCAGTGACAAGACAGGATAAGATAACAGTGATTATGTAGTCTGCTGGACTGATCATTGTTTTACTGTCGTGGAGTTATACATCTCCGGTACAACATTTTTCGTTTTGTTTTTCGTTTTCTTTGTGTTTTTTGGCATATCAACCCTTGTGAGTTCTTCAATGCTAATTCCTGTTTATATATATATATATATATATATATATATATATATATATATATATATGTGTGTGTGTGTGTGTGTATGTGTATGTGTGTGTGTGTGTGTGTGTGTGAATGCGTGTAATTTGTAAACAAATAGTTGGTAACATTTTAAACGAGTCAGCGCACATTTGTTATCTAATTCTATCTAATGTCATTAATTTTATTTGCGCAGAGTGATATGATTTAAAGTATTGCCAAGACTGATAATTCTATTGTCACATGATTAAATGGTTTCAAGTATTCTTTTTTTAATATCATTAATTTTATTTAGAAAGTATTTCTATCTAATACCCAACACAGCAATATCATATTAGATAACCGATATATAATAAAAATCGTTAGTAAATGATTGAACAGATGTATTTGACCCATTGATTGATCCCTAAACGGCACAATCATTTTGAGTCATAACTAACTGGAAAGTAATGATAATGAAGGGGTACTTCATATTCCCCAAAATTCCACCACTGGAACCTCTCCACCAAATGAAGTCTAGTGTCATAACAAGGGCAATATAGTTCTATTTAACTCAGAGATTTAACCCTGACAAGTACTACTACTCAATGACAGAGAGGACTTGGGAGTAATGATAATGATGAGGTACTCCATATTCCCCCAAAATTCCAGTACTGGAACCTCACCATCAAATGAAGTCTAGTGTCATACCCAGAACAATATAGTTCCATTTGATCCAGAGATGTAACCCGAACAGGTACTACCACTCAATGACAGAGAGAACTTGGGTGTAATGATAATGAAGGGTTACTCCATATTCCCCCAAATTCCAGGACTGGAACCTCACCATCAAATGAAGTCTAGTGTCATACTCAGGACAATATAGTTCAATTTGACTCAGATACGTAACCCTGACAAGTACTACTACTCAATGATAGAGTGGACTTGGAAGTAATGATAAAGATGGGGTACTGTATATTCCCCCAAAATTCCAGTACTGGAACCTCACCATCAAATGAAGTCTAGTATCATACCCAGGACAATATAGTTCCATTTGATCAGATGACATTTAGTATCGTAGCCAAGCCACTCGTTTGTGGTATGGGTCTTACACCTTTGGAGATTGGCAACCGGCGTATCTACTCACCCAGCTCTCTGGACTATCGTAGAGTTTTGGTTATATATATTAATAAAGAATTTTCTTATATTGATGAATAAATAATGCTCAAGTTCGGTCTTTGAGCATTTAAATGTTGGGGACTAATGTTAATAAAGATAACACAATTAACACGAATGATACAAAAATAGAGAAGTTTTATTCTTGGATAGATCTAAAAACAAATGTTATATAATTAAGGAATGATTTTTTAAAATTTTAATCATTTTTCATTAATTATATTTTATCATTCAGTTTGGTTGGGCTTTAAACTATTAGGTTTAAGAGTTCAGGTGTGTAGTCAATAGGTGCAGTTTAAGCTCGCGTGTAAAGGATATGACAATCACCATTGTCATAATAAACCCCAGGCAGGAAATAGGGCTAGAGTGTGGAAGACGTCATGCCCAGAAGAGATGGGCTAAGAATTTGGAAGATTTTGAAAAAGATTCAATTGAGGTCCAACCATGATATGAGAAGTTGGGGTCCAACCAGGCAGTTGAGGATTTGAGATTGGACCATGCAGGCAGACAACTGAGTTTCTGCCATTGGGGCAGAGAACTGAGTTATCTGCCATTGAGTTGAGTTTTCTACCGTTGCGGCGGCGGTTAAGTTTTTCGGGTCCCGACCAGCGAAGATGAATTGAGATCTAAAACACCACCAGATGTGCCGAACGTTAGGGGTGGTGTTAACATAGTAGGATTACGAAAAACTTTTAAGAATTGTCTTTCACCTCGTGTCGAAGAACCGAAATCAGAAGTCAACAAAACATTCGTACCTGAACAACGGAGTTCGCCTGTGTTTTGTATTTGCCTGTATCTGCATTTGTATATGTACTGTTGTTATCAATATCATTATGGTCGTGGTATGCAACACTAAGAAATGAAATTGTTCTTATCTTAAAACTGAATTTTTAGTCAGCATGTGGGGTTGATAGGCTTGTCGTCCAAGTTGACCTTCTTTACTTGATAAGGTTCGTCTGGTGGTCAAGCAAGCTTGGGCTGCTATGAGACTCTGAAACAAAGTCATATATACCTTGCTGGGTGTCCTCGTGGTGTAATGGTTAAAGCGATGAACTGCGGAATCGTAGTACGCGAGTTCGTACTCCAGTCGCGCTATTATGTTCACTTTCGGGCAAATACCCTTGGGAAAGGTATGAACCCCCCTTATTCTCCCTCCAACTATGGGTAAATAGTAGGACGGACTAGGTTCTTCAGCCTTGTTGAGGCAACTAGTCTAGGAGAAGGAAAACTCTGAATTCAAACCTGTTAAACTCCGCTTAAAAATTGACCTTGTGTCATATCCTGCCCGAGCGGAGGGGTTGGTAAATAGTACCTTGCCTGGAGGACAAGTAAATTGTTCTCAGGTACCTTTGAAAATGTTTTGACTTTATAGTATTTGCGGGGATCATGCACTCACGTTCGTTCAGCAAATTCCTAACGAAGAAAGTGACCACATATTTTTTAGCACACCTGATTGGTTAAAAAATATGGTCTAGTGTTTTGATTTTTTTAGTTGGGTTTTTCCCAAATTCTTCAGTTTTCGGAAATTTTCTTATGACAATTAAACTAAAATTAATCAGTGTCTTCAAGAACTTTCTTTTACGAGGAAATTGCATCGTGTGTCTGCACATAGCTGCTTTCGCCTGTATTTTAACATTTGTTTGTCCGTGTGAAGGGGTCCTGAGGAACACGTCGCTTATGAGTTAGTCCTTACTTACCCAGCAATGTCCAGCATGTCTTGTTCGTCGGACTTAGGTGGTTTTAGAGATGGGAGGGAGGTGGTTGTATAACCGCTGTTTTGTGGGATGTTGCTTCCGGGATTTGTTCATTACAGCTTGTAGCATTCTTGTGCAATTGCCGTCAATCTTTTCCTCAATACGCTTTGTTAGCGTCCAGGTGGTGTATTCATATCGTACTATGGATACAACTGCTGCCTGGAAAAAAATGCGTTTTATTTTATCGGACAAGGCAACACACTCATTTGTAGATTTCTCTGAGGCATTTGACTCCATACACAGAGAGAAGATGAAACAAATAGTTATTGCCAATGGTCTCCCATAATGATGCTCTATACAAACACGAAAGTAAAGGTTCACTCACCGGATGGAGACACAGACTTCTTTGTCATTGTCTCAGGTGGCGAACGTATCTCCTTGTAACACGCAAAGAGACACAATAGCCACTTATCTGTTCATAATCTGCCTAGACTTCGTATTTCGAAAGTCGATAGCTTTAATGAAAGAAAATGGCTTTACTCTGGCGAAGGCAAGAAGCAGGCGATTCCCCGTACAAATAATTTTGGAGACGGACTATGATGATGACAAAGCGTTCTGGCAAATACAGCTGCCCTAGCCGAATCCCTGCTGCATAGTCTGGAGAAGACAGCAGGTGGCATAGGCCTCCATGTCAACACAGACAAAACGGAATACATGTGCTTCAATCCGAATAAAAAAGTAGAGATCTCCACACTAAAAGGTGGTTCGCTGAAACCAATGAACAAGTTCACAAACTTCGGAAGCAGCGTTTCATCTACCGAAAACTTATTTATATATATATATATATATATAGCAAATGTCTATCGTATAATGGTATTAACCGCAGATTTCCTCAAGTCTTAGAGATTAGGATTTGCTTTTCGGATCATTAATCTTTAATGCAAAGATCAATCACTCTTTAGTGTGGTACTCTGTGATCTGTCTTAATTGAACTAAAGTAAAATTCTTCGAATTGTATATTTAATAAAATAAAAACAATAAATGAATAAATCATAAAAAGCAAAAAAAAAAAAAAAAACCCCAAAAACCCAACTTGGATGAATTTACCATTCCTCCCACACATAGAAGAACTATCCGAAAGAAATTTTCTTCCACCACTTTACACTTGGTATTTGACCTCGTCAAATCAAAACCTGAAATATCTAAGAAGAGAACTCGATACGGTTGGGACAACTAATATTTTAGCTGGCCAATGCCGGGGTTGCGTCTTTATTTCGACTCTCTTTTTTCTATTTTATTTGACGTTTTCTTGTGTCCAAATTGTTGCTTGATTGCCAATGTTTTCTGGCCGTCAATGAAACCTTGTTTATTCAGTCAGTCCGCATCAAATAGCAGGCCATGTCTCGTGTTTCGTGTTGTGCAACAGGCCGAACACGAAGCGTACGTCAATCTTGTGATGTTCGACTCCCAGAGTAGAGCGTCGGGTCGCCCCCTACACCTATCCCTCTCAGGTCAGTCACTCTCCATGGCAAGTTTTTAGACTTTCTTTCTTGGTATATATATTTCTGTTCTTTAATATATTCGGTCTTTATTTCTTGTATTTGATTTCTTTCTTTCTTTCTTTCTTTCTTTCTTTCTAAGATTGATCACATTTCTTTCTGTTTTTCTTTCTTGGCTACTCATTTCCATTTTTCTTTCTTTCTTTCTAAGATTAATCTTCTTTTTGTATGCTTTTTTTTTTCTTTTCTTCATTTTCTTTCTTTCTTCCTTTCTTTGATCAATTTTCTTCATTGCAAATTTTCTTTTTATTCCATATTGCCATTCTTCCTTTTTTTCTTTTTTCTTTATTGCAAATTTTCTTTTTATTCCATATTGCCATTCTTTCTTTCTCTCTTTCTTTCTTTCTTTCTTTCTTTCTTTCTTTCTAAGATTAATCTTCTTTTTGTATGCTTTTTTTTCTTTTCTTAATTTTCTTTCTTTCTTTCTTTCTTCCTCTCTTTCTTTCTTTCTTTGATTAATTTTCTTGATTGCAAATTTTCTTTTTATTCCATATTGCCATTATTCCTTCCTTTCTTTTTTTCTTTATTGCAAATTTTCTTTTTATTCCATATTGCCATTCTCTCTTTCTTTCTTTCTTTCTTTCTTTCTTTTTTTCTTTCTACGATTAATCTTTTTTTTGTATGCTTTTTTCTTCTTTTCTTCATTTTCTTTCTTTCTTTCTTTCTTTCTTCCTCTCTTTCTTTCTTTCTTTCTTTCTTCATTGCAATTTTTTAAAAATTCTATATTGCCATTCTTTCTTTCTTTCTTTCTTTGATTAATCTTCTTTCTGTATGCCTTTTTCTTCATTTCCAATTTTTCTTTCTTTCTTTGATTAATCTTTTTTCTCTCAATCTTTCTTTTCATCCCATATTGCCATTCTTTCTTTCTTTCTTTCTTTCTTTCTTTCTTTCTTTCTTTTCCCTTATTTCCTTACTTATTTTTACCAACCTTCTTTCCCGCCTATTTTTCAACCAGTTTGGAGTTTTTCCTTCACACATTTTTGTCTCTTTACTCCGTTTTTTCATGTTTCTTGTATTCTTTTTCGATATCGTTCTCATTTCGCTACTTCGACACGACAATAAACACAAGACTTCATTTTTCCTCTCTTTAATAAAAACATAGACCGAAACCTTGTCTCTTTTTTTTTCGCTTTTATTTCGCCTCTGACATTTTTTTACATGAATTTTTGATGTATATTTACTTATTTTTGTTTAAACGATATTTAGTTACTTATCTTAATGCTCAGAGCTTTTTTTTCCTAAAAAGAATACAAATACACACACACACACACACACACACACACACACACACACATATATATATATATATATATATGATTTTACGAGGGCAGAAAAAGGACGCGTTTGATTATTCCCCACTTTTGGAAGCCAATCGATTATATGATGTTAAATGTAAAATTAATATCTACTTAGTATTCGCCAATGGCCCGGGAGACCGGGGTTCAATCCTAGGTCGAGTCATACCAAAGACTTTTAAAATGGTACTTGATACTTTCTTGCTTAACACTCAGCATTATAAAGTACGTATCAAGGGTAAAGTGGTGCAACCCAGAGGAAGGAGTGGCGCCCCCCTAAACCTCGGTGTGGTAGCCATTGTAAAAGGAGCCTTCGGGTCGCCCTCGACTACAGTTGCCAACTTTGCTTACTAGTATAGAGTATATTTTTATCAAAACCCCTCAGTCGAGAGCAGGTCGGGACACAAGGTCAATTTTTAAATTTTAAACAGATTTAGATTCAGAGTTTTCCTTCTTATTGGTTGGTTGCTATACTAAAATTAAAGAACCTAGTCTACCCTACTATTAAACCATAGCTGGAGGGAGAATACTTGGTTGCACACCATCCCCAAGACTATTAACACTCTGGAAAATATAAACAGCCTCGTCCGGGGTTTGAACTCGAGTTGCCCTGTCCATTTCCAACGTCAGTAACCATTACACATTGAGCGCTGACATAGTATAGATCAACAGTATCAAACAGTGAATCGTAGTATAATTGAGGTATGAGAATTCGGCGCTTTGCCAAGGGACAATGGTTTCCAAGGTAGAATCATATATCATTCAGTTGAAATGAGTTCGTATCATCCTGGTTCTTAAACACTTGCAAACTTTTGTGACGGGAAACAGCTAAACTAAGGAAGCACACACACACACACACACACACACACACAAATATATATATAATGGGGTTTATTCCTTTCCCAAGTATCTAATTCAGAAAATGAACGTAATAGCGCAAATAGAGTTCGAACTCGCTTACTACGATACAGCACTTCGGTATATTAGCCACTACGCTATGGGAACTTCTCTAGTAATGATGATGAGGATGATGAGTGTGAGGAAAATCATACATTATTAGGAAAGTATCCCAGAGGCTTCTAAAAGGAAGGAGAATATGTTGAGAATAACATTTGAATAACTTAGACATTAGAGTTCCTTTTGGTATATTTTGTAGGCTATTACTGCTTAATATGTATATATATATATATATATATATATATATATATAAAATGGAACAAGTATTACTTTTTACTGAAACCCGAATATATATATATATATATATATATATACCCGAATATATATATATATATATACACACACATTGTTATCTACAGATAGAAGAGCTTTGCATTACGCAGGTGCTCAACCCTCAGGAGGGGAGCATGTATACTGTCTTCTACAGACAAACTGTTTCGTTGTATCACAACTCTTCAGTGTAGCTAGACACGCAGGACGATTCAAGCTGGGATCGAAACCCGTCTAAATTTACGCTAGACTTGGTATCTGACCGCTCATAGATATGTCGTCAGGGTAACTGATAATTAACTTCCTCCTCCTCATCATCATCATCATCATAAAATCGTGCTCACAGGGCAGAGTCCCTAGAATTTCTCTTTTGCAATCCACTCTCCTCATCCATCACACCCAACAGGTCCTCTATACTGCATCGAATGTCTTCACAAAGCTGATGAAGTTTATGCTAGTCGGCAAACACTGGTGTGTCTATGTGTAGTAGTCCATAAGAGAACATCGCTTTTGAGTTCGTCCTTACTTCACCAATAGTGCCCAGCCTGTCTTTTTCGTCTTACCCGGAGGGTTTGAGAGAAGGGTGACAAGTAGCCGTACAACATTTATTTTATGGCTCGCTGCTTCCAGGACTTGTGCAAAACAGCACGTAGAGTTCTTGTGTAGTTTCTATCTAGCTTTGTCTTCATGTGGTGCATCCATACAGTTTTAACTACACAGTCATAGCTTGGAAGAAATCCCGTTTATTTCATTAGAGAGATTAAATTTCAATATGTCAATAGCAGTCCACGCACTCATTTTCAGTCGATTAGATGTTGCTGCCGATGTATATGAACTTGTCTTCTTATTTCAGAGGCTGGCCACTTAAATTAGATTTGGTCTCTTCTATTTTAAAGCATACCAATTTTGTTTTATCTACTTCCACAGAGACACCAGTCTATGAAGCAGCTTGGCTTGGCTTGGTTTCTTTGTTTAATGGCATATCAACCTTTGTAGGTTATTTAATGCCAAAGCCATTCTCCTAGAAGAATAGTAGTGGTACTATTTAACCCATAACTGGGAGGATAAGGGGGTTCATATCTTTCCCAAGGGTATTTGCCCGAAAGTGAACGTAATTGCGCGACTGGAATTCGAACTCGCTTACTACGATTCCGCAGTCCATCGCTTTAACCATTGCACCACGAGGACACCCCCACTCTATGAAGCAGGGATTCGGCTTGGGCTGGTGTATTTGCAAGAAGCACTTAATCATCTGCGTCGTGTGCATCTATCATAGCTTCTGTAGTATATCCTCTTCTACATTTTTTTTTCATTTGTAAGCTCATTTTCTTTTATTTGATTTGTTGGCATTCGCAATATACAATCTAGAGATATTATGAATAGATATGGTGCAATTTTTTCTGATAAGACTGTAGCAACAATGTCAAAGAAATTGGCACCACTGTCGGGTGGAGCAAACCATTGCCTCCATGTTTTTGTAAATTGCCATTATTGGTTTGGTTAGGTTTTATGGCGTATCAACCATTGTAGATTATATAATGTTAAATTGTTTTTATACATATATATTAAATATATAGGATTTTGTTTGGCAGGGTTTTATGGCATATTAGGTTCTTAAATGCTTAATCGTATTTATACATATATATCAAATATATATGATTTGGTTTGGTTGAGTTTTATGGCATATTAACCATTGTAGTTTATTTAATGCCAAATCTTCTTTATATATATATATATATATATATATATAAAGAAGATTTGGCATTACATATATATATCATCATCATCATCATGTCGTGCCGCCAGCACGGATATCCCTGACCCTCTCTCGCCACTTTTCCCTATCATTCATCGCCTCCGGCAGGTCTTCAGGGTTACATCCTGTGTCCTCACATAGTTGCTGTATGTAAGTTCGTGCTGGTCGTCCTGCTTTTGCTCATCCATATATATATATATATATAGATATATATATATATATTAATTATATATGATTTAGTTTGTTTGAGTTTTATGGCATATCAACCATTGTAGGTTATTTAATGCCAAATCTTATATATATATATATATATTTATATATAAAGAAGATTTGGCATTATATATATATATATATACGTATACATTAATTATATATGATTTGGTTTGGTTGAGTTTTATGGCATATCAACCATTGTAGGTTATTTAATGCCAAATCTTCTTTATATATATATATACATATATGTGTGTGTGTGTGTGTGTGTGTGTGTATTAATTATATATGATTTGGTTTGGCTGAGTTTTATGGCATATCAACCATTGTAGGTTATTTAATGTCAAATCCTCTTTATACATATATATTAAACATATATGGTTTTGTTTGCTTGAGTTTTATGGCATATCAAACATTGTACGTTATATAATGCCAAATTCATTTTTATAAACATAAAAAATTCTGTTTTAAACAATTCAGTTATGCACAAGCACATAATTTCAAAGTCAAAAGTAGTTCTTTTTCAAACAATTCGGTTTAGCCTAAGTACGCAGCTTAGTTTTATTTGACTCATACATACGACCCTGTCAGGTTCTACCCTTCCGGACAAGAGTGGATCTGGAAGCGACGGCAATGAAGGGGCCCTCTGTTTTCCCCAAAGCTCCAGCATTACTCGAACCTCACAATCATATCTCGGACATTCGTTGGAGAGGTCTTACCGCTCTGCAGTGATGCAGTCGGTTTATTCTATGGCCCCAGGGGACTGGGCAAATCATTATTGCAGTAGCAGATTCTTTGAGGAGACCATATGCTGGAAGTATTTGCTCGATCTTTCCTTTACATAATAAATCAAATGCTTTGGTAAAATCATCGAACATAAGTCTTAGATATTTTTCCCTGTACCCTTTAACAGTTCGATGGATAGTCAGAATTTGTAACATTGTGGATCTATTTCTCTGAAAGCCGTTCTGATCTTTCCTAAGAATTTTCTAAACTTGTTTGCTGTAGCATAAGAGTTATTCGTCCAGAGTTCTTAGTAATTCTGAGGTCACTTTTCTTGAGGACAAGGAGGTTTCAGGTTTTAGTCCATTTCTCAAGTGTGTTTTGTTTATACACAGGGTCGCACAATCGAAAAAGCATGCCGTCAAATTTGCTTGTTTTCCATACTTCAGGAAGTATTACGTCGACGACTGCAGATTTTCTGTATTTATCTTATTTTTCTCAGTACAATGTCAAGTTCGTCCTCCGTAATCTTTCCAAGCATTCCAAATCTACTATTTACTTTGTAATTAATGATATCTTCAGTGTGTTTATCAGTGATTCAGGATTTCTAAGTAGATTTTTGAAATGTTCTTTGCACTTCTGAAGTATTTCTTCTTGACTGAAAGCTTTTAGCTTAGCTCTCGAAGTGCTTTTCTCAGTTCACTTCAAACACTCGCCATCACGCTAACCATGATAGTCTATCGTCCACAGAATTTTATTTATTCATTTGTTTATTCGTTTTTTTGTTTGTTTGTATGTTTTAGTTAGTTGCCTCTGGGCTTTCTTAAGTTTCTGCAAATCTGCATTGGGCTCTTGATTTGGTTGGTATGCATTCGGCTGCTACTTCTATGTGGTTGATGGCAAATTTGCTCGCCACCTCCACGGGCATATATATATATATATACTTCTATGCTTGTTCTTTTTTGACAAGACCTAATTTCATATTCTGGACAAGGCTAATCGCGTTTCACTTCGAACTAATAATCTTTGGAAAGGCATGAATCCACTTTTTCTTACCCGCATTTATGGGTACATAGGAGGACCAACAGGTTTTTTTGCCTCAATAAGTCCACCAATTTAGAAGAAGGAAACTACTGAATTTTGAATTGAGATTTGATCTCAACTAAAAGCCATTACTTACAATTCGGGCTGGTTTCTGAATTCTTTTTTATTTAGTATTTATTCATATTGTATGCGTCGGTCTTGCAAGTATATAGATCTGGCATTTGATCTTAGCACAGGCAAAGATAATATTGAATAAAAGGCTGACATTTGATCAGGCTGCTCGTCCTCGCTCATCGGGTCACCGATTTTGTCCAAGGGAAGTGTAAGGTGCTATACAGTAAAGTAAAATAAAGTTGGCGACAGTAATCGAGGGCGACCAGAAGGCTCCTTTTTCAATTGCTACTAAATCGAGGTGTAGGGGAGGGCACTACTCCTTTCCCTGGATTGCTCCACTTTACTTTTGATACGTACCTTTATATTGCTGTGTGTTAAGCAAGGAGGTATCAAGTACCATTTTTAAAGTCTTTGGTATCAGGCGACCTTGGATTGAACACTGGTCTCCCGGGCAATTGGCGAACACTCTACGAATGAGCCGGTTAAGGTGCTATATAGCTTGGTATAAGGGGACACGCTAGCCCCATACCTCTTTATCATCTGTCTAGACTACCTTCTTAGAACCTCGATTGATAAAATCAGAGAAAACGGCTTCGAGCTGAAAAAGAAAAGACGCAGAAGGTACCCTGCAAAAACAATTACCGACACCGACTACGCCGATGACAGAGCGTTACTGGCGAATACACCCAACCAAGCCGAAACACTACTGAATAGTTTGGAACGAGTCGCCGCAGGCATTGGCCTCCATGTCAATGCACACAAAACTGAATATATGTGCTATAATCAAACAGGTGACATTTCCACACTAGACGGAACCTCTCTGTAACTGATAGACAAATTCACCTACATAGGAAGCAGCGTCCCATCAACCGAAAAAGACATCGACACACGGCTAACGAAGGCATGGACAGCTATCGATTGGCTTCCTGTTGTATACTCATATGCAGATGCATGCATAAATCATAACGACACAATAATAAAGACGAGCGATACAGTTCTTTTAGAAAAATGTACCTCTCACTTTATTTGAAAGGGTTGTGTGTGAGAGGGAGTTGGAGTAGGAACAGAACTGCAATATATTGACCCCCCCACTCTATTGGTCATAACTGCGTTTCTTTCCGTTTTCCTGGGCTACTCAACCGGAGGCATGAGGGCCCACTCTGCTGGGTACTGGCTTTCTCTACCACATCTTGTCACCAATGAGTCTGGTCTCCAACTGGTCTGATCTCCAACTAACTGACTTCCTATCCACACCGAGTTATATAATAGTTCAACGTACACCTTCTTGTAGGCTTCCCAAATTGCACTCATTCAACCCATCCACGGTCAAGGTTATAATATCCTGATCGACCGGGTGCACCTGTTATTTACAAAGGTGCATTTCCTATTTTGACGGCTAGGTCGTAGGTCAATATACAACATTTCGATCATATGGAAATCAAAACTGACCGATAAAATGAAACGCAGTTTCTTCCAGGCAGCGGACGTATCGATACTGCTATATGGATGCACTACTTGGACGCTAACTAAACGGCTGGAGAAGAAGCTAGATGGCAATTACACAAGAATGTTGCGAGCAATGTTGAACAAGTCCTGGCGGCAACACTCCACAAGACACCAACTATACGGCCACCTGCCTTCCATCGTGAAACCTATCCAAGCTAGACGAACCAGACATGCAGGACACTGCTGGAGAAGCAGGGACGAGCTCGTAAGTGATGTACTCCTATGGACCCCCACATATGGTCGAGCAAAAGCAAGACGACCAGCTCGAACATACATTCAGCAGCTATGTGAGGATACGGGATGTAGCCCTGAAGACCTGCCAGAGGCGATGAATGATTGGGAGAAGTGGCGAGAGAGGGTCTGGGATATCCGTGTTAGTGGCATGACATGACACATGACATAGCTTGGTATTAATGTCACCGCTGAAGTTGCCAGAACGAGGTTTAACTTAACGTTGAACTTCCTTTGGTACAACATCTCCTGGTTTTACTACGCCACCGCAGCCAGATGGCCTGTAATTGCGATGAGGAGGTTTGAATTCAGTTTTCCATCTCCTAGACGAACTGTCCTAGAAAAGTTAGAAAGCCTATTATCTGGCGAGGAAGAGAAAATAAAGAGATGGAATCATACATTTCCTTTGAGGCGCAGGGAAAGAGTCAAACCCTCGTCTAGAATGTGAACTTGGCTGGACGTGTCCACTTTTCGACGACTTCAACCAGCAGTTTACTCTCTTTACCTTTGATCTTTTTTTAAATTTTCGTTTATGGTAAACAAAATAAAGATATACTATATCCGGTAATATCCGGTAACATTTCTCTGTTGATCTTATTTCGTTGGCTTCTATGTATTTTGCCAACCTTATACCCATTTCTAGCAGTGGGTTAAATAGTACCAATACTTTTCTTCTAATAGGATGGCTTTGACATTAAATGACCCACGAAGGTTGATATGCCATTAAGCAAAGAAATCGAAACCAAACCAGTATTTTGCCATGGTAGACATGAGAAAAATATTGCAAGATATATTCGTCTACGTTAAACTAATTCTCAACTACTAGATTAAAATCCAAGACGCTGAGAGAGAGAGAGAGAGAGAGAGAGAGAGAGAGAGAGAGAGAGAGAGAGAGAGTACCCTTTTTTTTCTCCTGCCTCCATTTTTGTTTTGACTTGCTTTCTTACCTTTTTTTATTTTAGAATAGAAAGACCAAACACGGTTTGCACTAAAGGAACCTCTATATTCTCCCGCCGGTTGAATAAAATAGATCCGCCAGTGTTCAGTATCATTTGCTTCTTGATTTGTTGTTGTTGATAAGCTGAAAAGAAAACAGATCATAGCCCAATTATTATAGCATCGTAAGTGGAGAAAGAGGCGATATTTACGGGACGTTTAAGAAAGAATATAGCTGCCTGGTAGACAATTTGTATTTAAACCCATTTAACTTTGTGGTTCAAACCAATCTTCGGAGAAAGCTAAGAAATCTATTGTGCTAACGAATTAAAAGCTGAGACGTATCGTTCTATTCAACATTTAGCAAGAGGGTGAATCTTGTTGACTCTTGAAATTTACCTAATAAATGACCTGACGCAGTTATTATTGGCTTGTTGAAAACCGCAAAATTTCATTACTTCCATCCCTCGCATATTCGATTGATCCGTCTGAGGCTTATTTCATGTTTGTTGTTTGTGGAATTGCATAGATTATAGGGTTTAAATTCACATTTTTTCGTGTGGTTTCTAAAGAGATTTTCGTATACGGTTATTTCATTCCTACCTGACACAAATCATTTGTAAACAAATTTATTTGACCCATACATGGGACCCTAACACGGACTACAACTCTGGCTTGGAGTGGACTCGGAAGCAGGGCCAATGAATGGGTCGTCCACACTCCGTTGAGCTCAATAACTGAAGCCTCAGCCCCAAAGGCAGTTTAGTGTCATACCCAGGACACAACTTTTTTGAAAGAAAGGCATGAATCCATCTATTTTCCACACCAGCTATGGGTAAATAAGACAGCATGGGTTCATTAGCTTTGGTTAAGCAACCACTCAAAAAGGAGTGTAACGCTACAGTTCTCAAATAAACATTAGTAATACTACTACAACTCATAGACGATGGTACCACGACTGTTCTTGGCAAACCCTTGTAGCGCTACGCCTATAAATAAAGTCGGACCCCCTAGTAACCTCACCAGGAGAAAAAGTAATGAACACACAAAACTCCATCTTGGTTCGCTAATACAAAGGTTTATTCGCTACTAAACTTCTTAGTACTTGTTGAGAAGAGAGAAACAGAGTAGGAACTGAGTCGACTGCTTTAGAAAGACCGAGAGAAATAAACCGTCGTTGGAAAAGGGAGAGACTTTATCATTTTTTTTTTTTTTCGTTTTTCGATGTATTTCTCGCACGTGTTTGCTTGAGGTTATGTCTTCACCTTTTCACGTCTGGGCTCAAACTATATCATTTCCTCTTTTCTATCCCGCGTCCACTCCCACGTTTCTTCCAATTGAGCTTTTTTTCGCTAATCATAGCCAGCGGCCGATTTGCTTCTGATACGTTTTTATTTTTAAGTTGGACGTTTATTGCTATCCCGACCTAGACTTGAGGAACTTCAAAAGTTTTGCTAGGAAACACCTTATAAATAATACAATCATCCTGCATCCCTAACACAGAAGGAAAACTCTGAAATTCAAACCAGATTCAATCCGCTAAAAAAATTGACCTTGTATCACAACTTGGCCATGAATATCATTACTAATGTTATCAATATGATTAAGTTATTTTATCTGTATTATTTAATACTGCAACCTCTGCAGGGAGGTAAGACCCCCCTCTCACTGTAAAAAATGTTTTTCTGGGTATTACTCTAAATTACATCTGGTGGTAAGGCTACAGTTGCCATTACTACCAGGTCCACACTGGTAGTACTTGTTAGGGTCTCATCTACGGGTCAAACAGAACAGTTTTTCAAATTATTTGTATTTGATAGGAACCAAATAAACTTGTACAAAAACTTAAGAAACTCCACAAAAAGGCAAATACAAAGGTACAATGTACGCAGTTCCCTAAACTCTGGACATAAAATAACCCCAGACGAATTGGAATACCTTCAAAATCAATCAATTAATCGAGTAAGTGGGAGATGAAGATAGTGAAGTCATCTGGGTCAAATTATATGGGTCAAATTATATGGGTCAAATGTTTTACTTATATCTAGACAACACTATTTTTCAAATAGATCTATTTAAGAATATTTTGAATAGTTACTTAAGGGTGAACCGACGGCTCCCTTTTCAATATACCAAGGTGTTGGAGAGGGCGCTCCTCCATTCCCTGGATTACTCCACTTTAACATTTGGTATGACTCCCGGGCCATTAGCGAACACTCTACTCATTAGGCTAATGGGTTTCCGGTTGTATAGGAATATGAGCATAATTTCTTGAACCGTCTACTTACTGTACTGTGTTCAATGGCGCCTTCATCTTTCACAGATGTTTTTGGTTGTTTAAAGCCCATTTCGAATTTGTAAAGCCAAAGTTCCCGAATTAGACTACATTTCACGTTCTTCTGTACGGCTTTCAAATCACACAGAGAAATAAGCAATGCACAACCTGTTTGCTCACAAACTACCGTGATACTACTAAACACAATGTGTATCTTGCACGGCCTGAAGTGCCTCGGTTACATGATATACGCGCCTCCAACTCGGAGGTGCCAAAATATTGCAAAACTTAAGACTCACCTTTGTTGATCTGCAAAAGTTTTCACAATGATTCTCCTAGGAGCCATTTTTCAAATTCTTGGAGAATGATTCTGTTGCAAGCGTTTCAGTAAAGTCTTATTTTCTTGGCAACGCTGCTTGGCGTCAAAGATCTGTAAACAAAGAATTCTCCTGGGGGCCGAAACTTCAAATGGGAGTCGCATCCTGATTTCGTAATATATATATATACATATATATATATATATATATATATATATATATAAAATAAATAAATAAACTAATAATAAAATAAAAGGAAGGGCGCATTCCGATCATCTTTTATTGAGGTTGTGTATTCTCCTTTGAAACCCCTACCCATCAAATTAATATCTCTTTATGGCCTGGGCCATTGACCTATTGAGTAGAGTGTTCGCCAATGGTCCGGGAGACCCCCACCAACGAGTGTCCTTGATATGACTCAAAACAATCTGATGGTGAGGTCCTAGTAATACTGGGGCTTTGGGGGATGCAGAGTACTTTATTGCCATCACTCCAAGGTTCACTCTGGCCTGGAGTGGTATCACCTGATAGGGTGCTATCTATAGGTGAAACAGAACAAATTCTGGGAAACCGGGATTCAATCCCAGGTCGAGTCTTACCAAAGACTCAAAAATGGTGCTTGATGCCGCCTTGCTTAACAGTAAGCATTATAGGGTAAGGATCAAAGATAATGTAGAGCAGTTCAGGGAAAGGAGTAGCGTCCTCCCCAACGCCTCGACGGTGTAGTTGTTGAAAAGAGAGTCTTCGGGTCGCCCAAGACTATGGTCGCCAACTTTACTTACTTTATATCTTCATCACCTTGATCCTCATCGGTTTCATCTTCATCATCTTCATCTACATCGTAGTATTATCATCTTCGGCAGCTTTATCATAAGCGTCATCATCTTCTTCCTCCTCCTCATCATCATCTTTATTATCAACATTTTTCTTATCATGATATCAACATCTTCGTGAACTTCATCATAAAGATCATCTTTAGCGATTATCGTTTTCTTCATCATCATCATCATCTATGTTATCATCATCTGCCTCTTCTCTATCATAATATCATCATCATCAGCTTTATCATAAGCATAATGTTTATTGATCATTATAATCTTCATTTTCATCATCATTTTTATCGCCATCTTTATCATCAAATTCCTCCACTTCCTCTTCTCCATTTTCAAATTTATATTAATTTCACTTTCGTTATTAAAACTGTCACTACAAACTTTACTACTATTATTACTTGTATCTTTACGTTCTCCTTTTTCCTTCATTCACTTGCCCAGTCGGCTGAGGATGTAGAATACACCGACTGCTTCTCTGCAGAGGGCTAAGACCCCTCCCTCCAATGAGTGTCCTGGATATGACACTGAATAATCTGATGGTGAGGTTCCAGCAGTGTTGGAACTTTGGGGGATGCGGAGTACCCCTTCATTGCCATCGCTCCTAGGTCCACTCTGGCTCGGAGTGGTAGCACCTGATAGGGCCCTATCTATGGGTTAAATAGAACTAAATGCTAAACTGAATTGTTTGAGTAAACTGAATAGCTTGAAATAGAAATGTTTTTGACAATTAAACCGTACTTACATTTAAACTGCGTGCTTATGCTTAACTGAATTATTTGAAATAGAACTGTTTTTCGACATTGAAACTGCATTTACACTTAACTGAATTGTTACATATAACTGCTAAATATTTTGAAATGGAAATGTTTTTGACAATTAAACTGAGTACTTATGCTAAACTGAATTGTCTTAAATAGAACAAATTATTTACATAAAAATTGATTTGGCGTTAAATAACCTACAAAGGTTGATATGCCATAAAATCCAACAAATAAAACCAACCCAAAAATCCTTCATTTCAAAACTAAACCACCTCTCAAGGCCCCATAGCATGCATATATCTTTTACAGAACACAGACTTTTTAATTTAAAAAAAAAGTACACGGTACAAAGAAGCAGAGGGTTCCCATGGTTAATGTGCAAGACTGCGACATTTTAGTAAGCGAGTCAGAACTCCAATCGTGCTATTACTTTCACTTTTGGCTCAATACCTTAATCTTCATCCCCAGTTATGAGTCAAATAGCCCCCTCCCAACTGTTCTTCCATAAGTTTGGCTTTGACATAATGTAATCAATAAAGGAGGTGCTCGTGGTGTAATGGTTATCGTCGTAGGAAATGGACACGGCGACACGATTTCAAATCCTGGACGAGACTGATTGCATTTCACATAGCACTAATATCCTTGGGAAAGGTATGAATCCAATTATTCTCCCTCCAGCTATGGGTAAATAGTAGGGCAGACTAGGTTCTTCAGCTTTGGTGAGGCAACTAGTCTAGGAGAAGGAAAACTCTGAATTGATACCTGTTAAACTCCGCTTAAAAATTGACCTTGTGTCATATCCTGCCCGAGCGGAGGGTGTAAATATGATGATGTAATCTATAAAGGTTGACAAAGAAACAAAAACCGACCAATAGACAAATATATAGTAGTCAATTACTGATTTCATAATCCCAGTAGAAATTCTTTGTCCCCGTGGAAATGAAAAAAAAAATCAATTTTAGCAGGAATTTCTGGCCAGGCAAAATATTACGAAAATATTACCTGCGTTTCTTCGATTCAGAAAGTTACCGGACAAAAACGATCTCTTAATAAACGAAAAACAGATTGTTTGTTTAGGTTTTATGGCATATCAACCTTTGTTGGTTATTTAATGCTAAGCCCATTTTTATAAAAATAAACAGTTCTATTTCAAACAATTCAGTTTAACATAATACACATGTTGATTGTCAAAAACATTTCTATATCAAGCTATTCAGTTTAGTCAAACAGTTCTAATTCAAGCAAATTAGTTTAGCATAAGCATAGTTTTTTTCAATACAGTTTTATTTCAAACCATTCGGTTTAGCGTAAGAATAGTTTCAATGTCAAAAACAGTTTCATTTCAAACAATTCAGTTAAGCATAAGTACGTAGTTTAAATTTCAAAACAGTTCTATTTCAAGCATAAGTACGCTGTTTAGTTCTATTTGACCCATAGATAAGACCCAATCAGGTGC
>OY757918.1:29048260-29088260 GCA_963585895.1 Sepioteuthis lessoniana
TAAAACTACTTAACTTTGATGACGATTTTTCAAGGATAGTTGTTGTTGTTGTTGTTGGCGACCGTAGTCGAGCGCGACTTCAGGCTCCTTTTTCAATAGTTACTACACCGTTGGGGAGGGCGCTACTTCTTTCCCTAGATTACTCCACTTTACCCTTGATACGTCCCTTTTATTGTTGAGCGTTAAGCAAGAAGGTAACAAGTATTTTTTTAAAGTCTTTGGTATGACGTTATCTCAGGTCTCCCGGACCATTGGCGAACACTCTACCCACTAGGCCAATGAGAAAAGAACCCAACTTATACATTCTATTTTTAGAAAAATGCAACGAGCGTGATTCAGAGGTTTTTCAATATTTTGGTGGCGAAAGACCCTGAAGGTGACAAAACACACTTGGCTTTGAGAAGTCCTACTCGCCTGTTACTCTCCGAGTGCTACTCTCTGGATTTACTTCTTTGTCTTTGAGCACAGCCTCGAAATCTGAGGTTTTAGGCCCACCTGAGCTGGTCTTAGTTTCGAGGTTTTTGTAACTAGAAGAAAATTCCTTTGACAATCTGCTTACTGTAATGTGATCAACTTTAAATTTCGCCCAAGAAATATTTTGATTCCTTTAGCGGCTTTATCGCTCAGTTTGAACTTGTAAAGAATTTCTGAATTAGGCTACGTTATACGTTCCTAGCCGAGCCATTCGCCTAATGAGTAGAATGTTCACCAATGGTCCAGGAGACCGGGGTTCAATCCCAGGTCGAGTCATACCAAAAACTCAAAAAATGCTACCTGATGCCGCCTTGCTAAACGCTCAGCATTATCATATTTATCAACCCCTCCGCAGGATATGACACAAGGTCAATTTTTAAGCGGAGTTTAACAGGTTTGAATTCAAAGTTTTCCTTCTCCTAGACTAGGCTGAAGAACCCAGTCTGTCCTACTATTTACCCATAGCTTGAGGGAGAATAATTGGATTCATACCTTTTCCAGGGGTATTAGTGATATCTGAAATGCAATTAGTCTCGTCCAGAATTTGAACTCATGTCGCCGTGTCCATTTCGAACGACGATAACCATTACACCACGGGCATTATAAGATAAGGATCAATTGTAAAGTGGAGCAATTCAGGGAATGGTGTTGTAGCTATTGAAAAGGGAGCCTTTGAATCACCCTCGACCAAGGTCGCCAACTACTTATACGTTCTTCTGTGCAGCTTTCAAATTTCTCACAGAGTCGAGCAACGCACAAAGTGTCAGCGCACTAACTACCACAATACAAACCACCCCAACGTCTACCGTGAACAGCTTGAACTGCTTCGGGCTCGTGATATACGTTCTGCTCGTGATATACGTGCTACGTGATATACGTGCTACGTGATATACGTTCTGCTCGTGATATACGTGCTATATGATATACGTTCTGCTCGTGATATACGTGCTCGTGATATACGTGCTACGTATGAAAATATTGCAAAAGATTTGATTCATCCAAACATAAATTTATCATTCAGAACTACACACAGACACACACAAGTAAATGCTGCTTTATATTTTATGTTTTATATTTGACTTTCTATGTAATAAAAGTTAGTTCTTGCGTAATGTTCCTGTTTTAAATCTCTAATCAAAACCACACTTTTTATTTCCCAGTCGGCTGGGTCTGTAGAATACACTAACTGCTCCTATGCAGAGGAGTAAGACCCCACCAAAGAGTGTCCTGGTTATGACTCTTTATAATCTGATAGTGAGGTCCCTGGAATGCTGGTGTTCTGGGGAATGTGGAGTACTTCTTCATTACCATCACTCCCAGGTCAACGCTGACCCGGAGTGGTAGCACCTGATAGGGTTCTATCTATAGGTCAAATAGAAGTAAACTTTTGGTTGAGATGGAACTGTTCTTATCTTTACATTTCATACTTATTCTAAACTGAATTGCTTGAAATGGAACTGTTTTTGTATACTAAACTAAATTGTTTGAAATCGAACTGTTTTGACATTTAACTGAGTGTAAATAAAACCTAAACTTGTTCTAAAATGAATAGTTTGAAATATATTTTTCATGTATAAAAATGGATTTGGCATTAAATAACCTAAAATGGTTGATATGCCATTAAACCCAACCAAACCCAACCAAACCTAACCTAACTGTGTGAAAACAAAATCTATACTTATACTAAACTGAATTGTTTGAATTAGAACTGCTTGACTAAATTGAATAGCTTAAAATAGAAACGCTTTTGACCATTAAACTGTGTACTCATGCTAAACTGAATTGTTTGAAATGGAACTGATTGTTTGTATAAAAATGGATTTGGCATTAAATAATCTACAAAGGTTGATATGCCATAAAACCCGAACAACCACCAACCATCCCTCTACAAGTGTCCTGGATATGACACTAAACAATTTGATGGTGTAGTTCCAGTAAAGTTGAAGTTTGGAGGAATGCGGAGTACCCCTCCATTGCCATCACTCCCATGTCCACTCTAGCCCAAATTTGCAGCACCTGAAAGGGTCCTATCTATAAGTCAAATAGAACTAAACTGTGTCCTTATGCTAAACTGAATAGTTTGAAATGGAACTGATTGTTTGTATAAAAATGGATTTGGTATTAGATAACCCACAAAGGTTGATATGCCATAAAACCCGAACAACCAACCAACCAACCAACCAACCAACCAACAATAATTAAAAACAGCACTTATTCTGTTAGGACGCTGTGCTGTTCTGGCTAGCAAACTATTGCTCCACGGCAATGGCTTTTTATGATTGTCCTCTAAGTACCGGCCCGTAAAATAAATAAATCAAATATTTTTACAGCAGCTCAAGAATACCATGGAAAGTGGTTAAACCCTCGACCAAAAATAGTATCCTCAGAATGATAATAAAGTGCTCTGGGGATAATGGAGCCCCTTTTTAGTTATCCTTATTCCCAGGTCTACGGTGGTCTCTAATGCTTGTAACTATTAAGATCCCATATGTCAAATAGATTTTTCTGAAAATTATTAGAATTAGATGAAAATAGTTGAAACTATTTATAAGCAAATATTTTATATTAAGAAAAGTTATTGATATTATTGAAAATAATATCAATAAAGAAGCATTATTATTAGTTGTTACTTGAAACCTAATAATTCTTTATGGCCCAGTCGGCTTGAATTGCAGAATATACTGACTTCATCTCTGCACAGGGGTAATGCCTCCCCTCCACACTAACTCGTGTCCTGGATATGACACTACACAATCTGATGGTAAGGTTCCAATAATGCTTGAGCATAGAGGAATGCAGATTACCTCTTTATTGTTATCGCTCTCAGGTCCACTCTGGCCCAGAGTGGTAACTCCTGATAGGTCAAATAGAACTAAGCTGTGTAATTACGCTAAACTGAATTGTTTGAAATAAACTGTTTTTACATTGGCCGAATGAGTAGAGTGTTCGACAATTGTCTGGAAGACCGGGGTTCAA
The DNA here is from genome assembly GCA_963585895.1 of Sepioteuthis lessoniana. Taxonomy (NCBI): domain Eukaryota; kingdom Metazoa; phylum Mollusca; class Cephalopoda; order Myopsida; family Loliginidae; genus Sepioteuthis; species Sepioteuthis lessoniana. The sequence continues at coordinate 29,051,711 of OY757918.1, forward strand.
TCCCGGGTCGAGTGATGCCAAAGACTTAAAAAATGGTACTTGATGCCGCCTTGCTTAACACTAAACATTATAAGATAAGAATCAAGGGTAAAGTGGAGAAATCCAGGGAATTAAGTAAGGCCCTCCTCTACACCTCGATGTAGTAGCTATTGAAAAGGGAGCATTCAGGTCACCCTCGACTAAGGTCACCAACTTTATGTTTACTGACATTTAACTGTGTGTTTAAACTACGTACTTCTGCGAAACTGAATTGTTCAAAATAAATCTGTTTTTGACTTTTAAACTGTGTACTTATGTTAAACTTAATTGTTTAAAATAGAATAATTTTTTATATTTAAACTGTATACTCAACATAAACTGAATTGTTTAAAATGGATCTTTTTTATATTTAAACTGCGTTCTTATGCTAAACTGAATTGTTTGAAATAGAACTGTTTTAGCATTTGACTGTGTGTAAACAAAAAAATGTATACTTATAGTTTAAGTGAAGTTGCCGACCGTAGCCGAGGGCAACCAGAAGGCTCCCTTTTCAATAGCTACGACACCGAGGTGTAAGGGAGGGAGCTATTCTTTTCCCTGGATTGCTCCACTTCACCCTTGATACGTACCTTATATTGCTGAGTGGTAAGCAAGGAGGTATCAAGTACTATTTTTAAAGTCTTTGGTATGACGCGACCTGGGATTGAACCCAAGTCTCCCGAATCATTGGTGAACACTCTAAGCCAATGAGCCAGTTTACTATACTTATACCATACTGAATTGTTTGAAACCTTTATCAAAATGATGTCATTCGGCGTTAAATGACCCGAAAACGGTTGATACGCCGTAAAACCAAGCAGCCAACCAACCAACCTATACTCAGTTAGACCAAACAATTGTGCACAAATTATTTATATTATATAGGAATAACTGAAACAATAAAACTGTAGAATCATTTGTATAAGGTGGTTGACTTGAATATCGAAATTATTCTTCATTTTTTGAAAGCATTTAAATGGTTTCAAGTAACAAATGATATTATTCATATGTAAACAATTACAGCTTAGAATAAATATTCTTAATAGAAAAAATAATCACAAGGTTTTATGGTTTCAAGTATTCCTTTATAATGCTTCGTACACAATTGGTTTCAAGTAACTATTTCTATTTTTGGATCTTGCAAGAAAGCTGAAAAAGCTGTAGGACATGAAAGTGTCGGTGACACCAATTGTAGTTGGGTCTACATAGAACTGTCCCTAAAAGCCTGGAAAAGAGATTAGGGGAATTTGAGATGAGAACAAGAATCGACACCATCTAAACTACAGCACTCGCAAGATCAGCTAGAAAAAAAAAATTAGATGAGTCCTGAAGATATGTGTAAACTAGCCGTTCCTCAGACTTCAGTGAAAATCTGACCAGTTAAAACTGATTCGAAAGAATTTGCATTGGACTGACAGAATAGAACTACCAAATCAAAACAAGATCAAAACGCTCGCAGAAAACGAGACCTACTAATACTTTGGACTCTTGGAGGCTGACACCATCAAACCAGTGGAAATGAAAGACAAAATTCAAAAAGAATATCTCAGGAGAAGTAGAAAACTACTCGAGACAAAAGCTTTCTAGCAGGAACCTTATCAAAGGAATAAATACTTGGGCTCTACCTTCTCGTTAGATACTCGGGACTCTTTCTCAAGTGGACCAGAGATGAACTTAGACAAATGGACCAAAGAACTAGAAAACTAATGACCATGCACAAGGCATTGCATCTCAGAGACGACGTTGATAGACTATATGTACCAAGAAAAGAGAGAGGGAGAGGACTTGCCAGCATCGAAGACAGAGTTGACACATCGATACAACAACTCGAAGACTTCATAAAAAAACAAGAACAAGGACTGATTACGGCCATCAGAAACAATACTAACAACACGATAGATAACAGAATGACAATAACTAGGAAACAAAAGTAAAAAGAAAAAAAAACCCTGGGCGATTTAAACGACCATGATGAACAACATCACACACGACAAAGCCTAGCCATGGCTAAGAAAAGGAAACTTTAAGAGTGAAACTGAATCTCTCCTAATAGCTGCACAGGACAACGCCATAAGGACCAATCATATCAAAGCGAGAACTGATAAGACGCAACAAAACAGTGAATGTAGGCCTTGCGGGGACAGAGACAAAATGATCAATCACATAATAAGCGAATGCAGCAAATTATCACAGAAGGAGTACAAGGTGAGACACGACTGGGTCGGCAAGGTGATCCACTGGGAAATGCGCAAGAAATTTAAATTTGACCATACTAACAAATGGTATATGCAGAACCTAGCACCTGTCCTAGAAAATGACACACACAAACTCCGATGGGACTTTAACATACAAACGGATCACCTAATCCCGGCCAGAAAACCAGACTTTATAATAATCAACAAAAAAAAAATGTAACACTATGTAGGTGGTCCCCCAAGCAGACGATTCCTTTGTCTGTTTTGGCGCGAAACCAGACAAAGGGTTTTGGACTTGAGATCTCGGCGTGACCGGAAGTGGTAAGGGGATGCGAGAAAGGGGTTGGACAAAAAAGCTCGAAGTGGGCAGTTGGCGACGGACGACGGACAGAGGAGTCGACACGGGACAGCAGAGAGACGAGTCGGCATGAGAGAGGGTCCAGACCAGTGAAAGAAGATCGAGTCAAGATGAGTCGGCATTCCAGTAGCTTTGTGGAAGTTTCGCTAGAGTCCACACTCGCGTTAGTCTGCACATGCACAATGTTATATAACTCTCCTTCTGCACTTGAGTTAACCCCAAGCGTTTGTTCTTTTGTTCTTTTTTTCCTCCTGTTCCCTCGATTGTATTTGATGTAGCGGTAAAGAAATGTGCGTTACCTCCATCGGAACCACTAGTTGATCACCGGCCGTAAAGAAGAGAAATGGTTCGAAGAAGTTGATGTAACGTGGGGGCCGGAGGGGGAACGTCACACAAAGAGAACTTGCAAAATTGTCGATTTTGCTGTCCCGGCTGACCACAGAATAAATCTGAAGGAATGTGAAAAGAAGGATAAGTACCTCGACCTTGCTAGAGAATTGGAACTGTGGAACATGAAAGTGACGATTGTGCCCCTTGTGATTGTTGCTTTTGGCACAATAACTAAAGGATTATTAAAAGGCCCGGAAGACTTGGAAGTTGGAGGACGGGTAGAGACTATTCAAATGACAACATTACTGAGAACTGCCAGAATCCTGAGACGAGTCTTGGAGACTTGAGGAGACTTGCTGTCACTCAAACCCCTGTGAAAAACCATCAGCTAACACTGAAGTGAAAACTCTGAAAGATTAAATAATAATAATAATAATAATCCCTTGTTTACACACGGCGATATGGTTTCAAGTATTTCAATTTAAAGCAAAGATATCTTTTTCACCCATCGATGGGAGTAATACCTAAAAAGCGGAAATGCACACCCCCAAGAGTTTCAGAACTGAAGCCTCACTTCCGGATGCAGTTCACTATCATACAGAGGACTCAAGATTCTAGGTGGGGGAGGTATAACTATTCTGCATTGGATGCAGACAGCCACGGCCAACTAGTAAATACATCCCCGTATGTTACATTAAAAAAACAGATTTTTAACAGGCCGATGTAATGTAAACAAAAACAACATTTTTTTTGTTTGTCTACAATCTTTTTTTAATTAAATTTCTGAGGAAAAAAAAAGCCAGTTAGTGTCAATAAATAAAACAGGCCCTATATGCGATTGAAAATCATAAAAACAAGGTAACTCACAGCTGTTTATAATTTGTGGACTCGTAAAAGAGTAAACATGCATTTTTATGTTGAAAGGAATTAAAATAACGTCGATAAATTCTACTGAAATGATTGTATTATTTTCTCTGTTCGATTTTTAAAATTAATTCTCTTTTTAGGTTAATTTTATATACGGCCATGAATGTTTTCTTTGTTTACATTACATCAGCCTGTTAGAAATCAGTCTGTTAATGTAACATGCGGGCTGTATTTACTAGTTGGCCGTGAGTCAGCTTATTAAAAGCCCCACCGACTGAGCAGCATTTGTACCATATGTGAATATTTGAAAGTATATGAATGTCCCTCTTTTATATAGATTAGTTCCTCAAAACTATAACAGTCTGGTCGGCTAGAGCTCTAAAATAACCCGACCGCATCTCTGTTGAGGGGTAAAACCACCCCCTACAATGCGTGTCTTGGATATGACACTAAATTCCATTTAATTAAAAGACACCTGTACAGGAGCTTTGGGGAATGTGAAGTACCCCGTTTGTTGATATTACTCCTAGGTCCACTTTGCTCCGAAGTGGTAGTATCTGTTAGGCTCTCATCAATGCGTCAACTTGAATAATTCGATCATTTCGACTGATGTTAATTTGCATTGCAATACTTGGAACTATTTAACTGAATATGGATAAAACTATTATTGTTCTATAGCTATTCTTGAAACAATTTGTGAGCTAATAAAACTATTAGTGTTAGATAGAAATACTTGAAACTATTTAACTGTGTGCAAATTAAATTATTACTGTTAGAGAGCAATACTTGAAACCATTCAACTGTGTGCAAACAAATGAGCTTAAAATCGTTTAAAAATTGTTACCAACAAACTATTCGTTTACAAATCCTATATATTTAATCTATATGCATAAACAGGATTTGGTATTGAATAGCCAACAGGAGATGAACTGCTGCAAAACGTAAGTAGCCATCAAACCAATCGAAATCATAATTGTCTACAACAAATTATTGCTTGCAAAAAAGACGGAAAACCAAACGACCAACCAACTATTGACATCAGATTAGAAATTTTATGAATGATCGTAAAATGAAAATGAGGCTATTCTGTTTTGAAAATGAGCGCCGAAACCAGTTGAATATTCAACAGATAAAGAACGAATGCCAAACGTCAACAGGAAGATTTTATTTTTCGTTGGCAGCGCCTTTCTTAACAATCATCAGGTGCTAATTCTTTTACCATTCCTTTGGAATGAAATAACGCTTTCTCTATTAAAATTTATTTCTTTAAGAATTCACTTAAAAAATGGTCGAATATACGTGTATGAGTGAGAGAGAGAGAGAGAGAGAGAGAAAGAGAGAGAGAGAGAGAGAGATGAGTTTGTGCGTATACTTATTCATTTGCCTATCTCCCAAGATACATATCCTTGTTCTGTTGGTAAGATAGATAGATAGATAGATAGATAGATATGAAAAGCCTGCTATTTGAAAGCACTAAAAATATAAATAATATGAATAAACCTCGGATTAGGAGATCGATCAATAGATAGATATGAATACATTATGATAGATATGAACAAGTCTGCTGAACGCCATTAAAAAAAGGAATTTTGTTTGTAGGCGTATTTTAGCATATCAACTTATGTTGGTTATTTAATGCCAAACCCATTTTTATTCAAATAAACTGTTCAAGTTCAAGCAATTCAGTTTAGCATGAGTATACAGTTTAATTGTCAAAAACATTTCTATTTCAAGCTGTTCAGTTTAGTTAGAATTCCAATTCAAACAATTCAGTTTAGCATAAGTATAGATTTTGTTTACAAACAGTTGAATGTCAAAACACTTCTATGTCAAGTAATTCAGTTTAGCATAAGTACACTCGTTTTCTTACATTTCTGCAGAGATGCAGTCGGTGTATTCTACAGCCTCCCCAGCCGACTGGGCAATTGTAACATTGAGTGATGCTAAGTATCGTGAATTAGTTCTTCCTTGGAGTAAGTTTTTAGTCAGCTAAATTCGCAGACGATTATTTTAATGTTGTGTGTTTAAGCGACTGAAGGTGGCCCACATATCAAATGAAAATTAGCATATATGATAAGGGTGTCTGATCTTTTGCAATAATTAACAAGCGTGTATTACAAAGTTCAAAGTACGATCCTTATTAGATATTACATCATTGTCACCTTCAACATCTCTGAACGTAACATCAAAAACTTAATCCTCTGAACCGACTCGCTCTCTCGAATGAATTAAAAGAAAACACCCCCCCCAAAAAACAAACAAACTTGAAGACCCCCCCAAATCAATAATCTCTTTAGTAGGCTTAACTTGGTGTACAAAGAGATTTTAATACAGTAAATCCTACAATACAGTGGGGTGTCCTCGTGGTGTAATGGTTAAATCTATGGACTACAGAATCGTAGTAAGTGAGTTCGTACCCCAGTCGCGCTATTACGTTCACTTTCGGGAAAATACCAATGGGAAAGTCCTGAACCTACTTATCTTCCTAGCTATGGGTTAAATAGTACCACAACTGTTCTTTTAGGAGAATGGCTTTGGCATTGAATAACCTATTAAGGTTGATATACCATTAAACAAATGAAACCAAACCTACAATACACTGAAATTAACAGAAATGAAAAGACAAATTCGATGCTAAATTTATTTCAGATCCCCCACCCCACTCGAAATTTAACATTCCATACTCTTGATAGAGTATCAATAAATTTACTATACAGTGAGAAACAGCGCTGGTATCACAATAAGCCCAATAAAATCTTTTGAATGAAACTCACTTAAGCGGAATGAAAACCAGTTTTCAATATATCCACATATGAGCAGCTCTCTATATCCCGACTGATAATTCACATAAGACTTACGCGCTCTTTTATACTCAAAAAAGAGGAACAACCATTGTTTTTAACATATAAAACACCCTGCACAGTTAAACGCTTCCTCATAGAAAGTGCGGCTTTCATTCTCATCAAACAGCGATTTTCAACACAAATAATATGCAAGATCTATTTAAAAATATCAACATAGATGACATTTTGTGCTACTTTGAACAAATAAGATTATATCAAAAATTACAAATGTAAACCTAATCAATATCATACAAAGTAATCTCTTAATATGACCTCCGATCCTCTGGCGGAGGACTGCTATACTGACCTTTTCTTAACCCGCGTTGTGATTACACTATCAGGGCTTTATGTATTTGATTCCTTGACGAGAGGTTCCTAACCGAGGTACGCTAAGCCAGCTGCTCCACCCGCCAAGGGTGACGCCCAACGCAGCTTCTGCCCTGACTTGGTTGTGGCTATAACTGATTGCTCGTGACTGATCTTGTCTGACGTGGCCACCCGTGTATACATAATTTCATGACGCCTACGCGTCCTCCTGTTGTCCTTCCGGCTGTCAATCGACTTGATCTTCCTACACCCACGCGTTGCTTGTTTTCCGGTAATCATTTGTTTACACAGCTGTAACATCCTGTTCCAGAGATCCCTGATTGACAGCACTGTCAATGGTCAATTTATAACAGAAGTCGCAACACAAAAAATGTAAATATAAACGTTCAATGAACGCAAATCTCTAACGTCCTTGTCTTAAAATAACCCCAGGTGTGTTGCCATGACGTTAAAATCATTCAATCAGTTGGCCCCACAACATTGTATCGTACTTTAAGAAACTTTAGGATATCAGTAGGAAAAGTGTAAGCTCATGGGTCATGGGAAAATAGTGTTGATGCTCGTCTTGCCAACCGTTAGCACCGTATTAAGTCCAATCCTCATTAGGGGATTTACAACTTAGAACTTATGCCTAGGGCTAGTTTACTAAATAATAGTGGGGCACCTATAGTTTTGTGACAGTTTGAACATTCAACTTTCGGGCCAGTTCGTATGTCCAGTGAGTACGATCCTCACTGGGTGCTTTGCACTTGTAGCATATTCAGTTATCTTGTCATGGTGTTCAAGCTTTGCTCACTATTCATTTGACCCTTCGTGGTCTGTTAAGAAATCGCCTGTTATAAATCAATTGCTAGGTTTTGCTTCGTAAATTACTGTTTGTAGGGTTGATCCTACTGAGGGCTATACCTCTGTGCTGTTTTCAGAAATGGTGTGCAAGATTCTCTCGCACAGTTTGCACTAATGGGTCGATTAATGGTGCTGTAGACTACTGCTAGTGAGATAGATCCTAACAGAGTGTCTCAATCCTGTAAACCTAAGCTAGTTTTAGTTATTCTTCCACTTACTTTTAGCAGGAATAACTGAAGAAAGAAAAAAAACCCAAAACGCTGAAAGTAACAGTTTAGATTATCAGAGAAGTGTTGATTTTTCGTGACTCTTAGGACATTTGGGAATAAAGCTTTTGTTTATCCGTTGGCAGAAAACTTCGAATCAAAGTTGCCATTGGGTAAAACTCTTTGAAAAATAAATCAAGATAAGTAAATAAAGTTAAAGAAAATGTTAAATCTTTTAAATCTATCAAAATAAATAAATAAATTAAAAAATAAAATCTATTTAAAAATCAGATGTCTTAAAAACACGTGATTTCGTGGGTTGGTCAAATGTTCTTTCTGTTTTTTGTTGGTTGGTGGCATTAGGAGCGTCGTATCAACGGGCATTAAAAAAATTGGCGTACCACGCATTAAAATGGCTGAAATCATTATGGATGGGTGTTCCGAAAGTAATGCCACCTGTTTCATCATATTTAGCTAATGATGTCAGACGTGAATGTAACTTTGTAACTAGAATTACAATCAAATTTTCTTTTTAAGTTATTCCTCTTGTTTTACATGAAGAATGAAAGAAAAAAACGCCAGAAGATATATACAAGGTTAATTTCAAACGTTTTTTAGAAGTAATATTTCTAATTTTTCTCTTTCCTTCTTTACATTTAAAAAAAAAATTCATATTACCTTCCATTTATTTATTTTTTCGTCATTTTATTACTGTTTCGACGGTCTGAATGTTTGCAATTTTTTCTTTCCTTCTGTCCAAACAGACGCCATTTCTTTCCTTTCGTTTCATCTACATTCATCATCTTTTCTTTCTGTCTGTTTCCACAAATGTCATTTCTTTCTTCGCTTCCATCTCGACATCCGTCATTTCCGTTTTCACGTCTCTCTAAAAGTTCGTCATTCCTTTCGTTTCATCAGCATAAAGTTACGTCATTTCTTTCTTTCCGTCCCTCTGAGAATTCGTCATTTCTTTGTTTCTTTCTGTACCAACATTTCCAATTTTCTTTATTTCTTTCTTGCTTTCTTTCTTTATATATATATATATATATACACACACATCATGCCAATCTCTCCCCACCAGCAGGATGTGACACAAGGTCAACTTTTAATCAGAGTGTGACTCTTGAATTTAGAGTTTTCTTTCTCTTGAACTCGTTGTCTTACCAAATTTGAAGAGCCCAGTCTCTCCTCCCATTTACTTATATATATATATATATGAATAACAGGATGGAAATAAATTAGAAATAAAAAAAATTAATTTATAATTCCAAACGACAATAAAAAACCGGAAGTGGGCTAAACGAGGAGAAAACTCTTCACCCCTCTTCTACCCACTACCAGCCTTCTTTCCTGTATCTATTCTGAAATATTCTATCCATTAGATCTGAATAAGTCCTGTTATTTTTGATGATTTTGATTTATATCAAAACCCATAACAAGATGGAAATAAATTTATAATTTTGTTTTTTCTTAATGTAATATATATATATATATATATACACGGGCATTGCGGAAGAATTAAGGACTAACTCATAAGTAACGTTCTCTTATGAACTTCTACACATGGATACACGAGTGTTAGCCAACTAGCGACTCACATACATCGGAGTTATACGAATACTAAAAGAGCAAAGGACCTTTGGGACAGAGAGAGAGAGAAAGAGAGAGAGAGAGAGAGAACTATATCAGTACGGTTTAATTATATATATATATATATATATATATATATATATATATACCGAATAGATGGCCTTCTGGAACGGAGAAACAGTCACTATATCTATATAGTTTTCCCTGGTTGATTTACTTTCCATACGTGACGCCAGCACCCAGGTATAAGTTTTTTGCCACTTAGGGTTGTATGAATATTTGTCATTATCTTCTCTGTATGAATAATTTGGATGCGTTCCACTGATGTGTTTTCCTTATCTTCTTCAAATTCAATGTCTTTTCCATCAGAAGGATACTTTTCCTTCTCTTTATATCTGTTTTCAGTATCATCATCAACAACAAGAAATTAAGAAATTAAACTGAAGAAAGTAAATTGAAAAACAATTTCAACTAAAAAGAAAAATCTAAGTTAGATAATAATTGTAAGTTATAGTCACTAAATATATATATATATATATATATATATATATATATATATTGACAAAATCAAAGAGAATGGCTTCGAACTGAAGAAGAAAAGAAGCAAAAGGTACCCCGCAACAACAATTACCGACGCCGACTACGCCGATGACATAGCGATACTGGCAAATACACCTGACCAAGCCGAAACACTACTGCATAGTTTGGAACGAGCAGCAGCAAGCGTAGGCCTCTATGTTAATCCACACAAAACGGAATATATGTGCTATAACCAAACGGGGAACATCTCCACTCTAGAAGGAACCCCTCTTAAACTAGTAGACAAATTCACTTACCTAGGAAGCAGCGTCGAATCAACCGAAAAGGACATCGAAACGAGGTTAACGAAAGCATGGACAGCTATCAATAGGCTATCAATTATATGGAAATCAGACCTAACCGATAAAATGAAACGCAGTTTCTTCCAGGCAGCGGTCACATCGATACTGCTATATGGCTGCACTACATGGACGCTAACAAAACGGCTATAGAAGAAGCTAGATGGCAATTACACAAGAATGCTGCGTGCAATCTTGAACAAGTCGTGGCGGCAACACCCCACAAGACACCAACTGTACGGCCACCTGCCCCCTATCACGAAAACTATTCAAGTTAGAAGAACCAGACATGCAGGACACTGCTGGAGAAGTAGGGACGAACTCATAAGAGATGTACTCTTATGGATCCCCACACATGGCCGCGCAAAAGCAGGACGACCAGCACGAACATACATTCAGCAGCTATGTGAGGATACAGGATGTTGTCCTGAAGACCTACCTAGGGCGATGAACGATAGGGAGGAGTGGCGAGAGAGGGTCAGGGATATCCGTGCTACCAGCGCGATATGATGATGATGATGAGGATATATATATGGGGGGGTGTAAATGGGCAGCAGTCTTTCATTTAAACATGTTTGATTAAATAATAAAGATATATTTTATCTATAAGACCCTTTCAAGTTTTATGATAAATGTCTTGGTTTCGCGTTGAAATTGGTGGATGAATTTACCAAAATTGTTCCGAGCGCTTTCGGTCCTTTCATAGGCCATCATCAGGGTTTTTTTTTGCATGTGTAAATAGTGTTTTTTCAAGACTTTATATATATATATATATATATATATATATATAAGGACGGTCAATTCTTTGAAGAAAAAGACCATCACTTCAATTAACTAAGAGTACCCTTGGGTGCACTTATGACTTCTCAGGCCAAGGATATATATGCAAGCTCTATTGCATGTGTGAAAAATGAATTAGCTGTTTCTTTTTTTGTTGACATTACACTCGTACACTCTCATATAACCTCTCAAATCCGCCGGAGATGTATACACTTTGTCACAGAATTGATACGAGGTTGCCGCTCGAAGACGTTTATCAAGTGAGTCTTCGTTAGTTTGCCGTCATGAGATCACATATGACTAGTAAATCTGGCTGTAGACAAACAAACCCTGCTAAATATGTTACTAACACGTTCAGGCTGTGAATTGTCAACTACCAAGAATAAGTTTTGTTTCCGAAGTGCTTGTTTCAGAGGGTAGTGTTGGATTATATATATGTATATATATATATATGCCTCTCACACAGGGTTGAATGCTCTGGCGAAGTAATTAACGGTTGCCACTTGCGTAATACAAAGCACTTCTAACGAATTGAACAATTTGTTCCCCGATAGCGCAAAATGTAAACAGAGGAAAAATAATACATATACGTCAAATTCCCTAACTTGTGTTAGGGCTGCTGTTGGCTGTAGGGTTATGCTATCGGGCTGACGTAAAGTTTGCAGGGTTTCGATCCTAGTCACACTATACTATAGTTTGGATCATTACGATTCGTACTCTGATTTCAAATTATTCCAGTCTCTTTTCCAAGCTCATAAATTACAATTGGTATCACCGTCACATTCATGTTCCACAGCTTAGTTCTCTAGCAAGGTCTATGTACTTAACACTCTTTTTAATTTTCACTCTGTGGTCCGCTGGGACGGCATAGTCTATTATAAGGCAAGTTATTATTATTATTATTATTATTATTATTAGCAGTAGCAGTTGTAGAGATACATACACTTCCTGAGGAAAAAAACGTGTTCTTGAAGAATTGAATTAGATTCGTATATAAATCATGAAAGAGTTCAATACCAAACGACAGATCAATCTATTAAGTAAAGTGGGCGACCTTAGTCGAGGGTGACCCAAAGGCTCCCTTTTCAATAGCTACTACCAAGAGGTATAGGGGAGGGCGCTACTCCATTCCCTGGATTGCTCCACTTTACCCTTGATCCTTACCTTATAATGCTGAGTGTTAAGCAAGGCGGCATGAAGGACCATTTTTTGAGTCTTTGGTATGACTCGACCTCGAATTGAACCCCGGTCTCCTGGACCATTGGCGAACACTCTACTCACAATCTAATGTCTGTTGAATCAAGCAATTGAAACAGCTTCACAGAGTACTAGACTCCGTCTCTGTCACGGTCTTTATCTCTGTCTCTCTCTTTCTGTGTAGATTTACACTCAGGCGACATTTCCACACTAGACGGAACCTCTCTGAAACTAGTAGACAAATTAAACTACCTAGGAAGCAGCGTTTCATCAACCGAAAAAGACATCGACACACGGCTAACGAAGGCATGGATAGCTATCAATAGGCTCACGATCATATGGAAATCAAACCTGACCGATAAAATGAAACGCAGTTTCTTCCAGGCAGCGGTTGTATTGATACTGCTATATGGATGCACTACTTGGACGCTAACTAAACGGCTGAAGAAGAAGCTAGACGGCAATTGCACAAGAATGTTGTGAGCAATACTGAACAAGTCTTGCGGGCAACACCCCACAAGGCACCAACTATACGGCCACCTGCCTCCCATCACGAAAACTATCCAAGCTAGACAAACCAGACACGCAAGACACTACTGGAGAAGCAAGGACGAGCTCATAAGTGACGTACTCCGATGGACCCCCGGATATGGCCAAGCAAAAGCAGGACGACCAGCTCGAACATACATACAGCAGCTATGTGAGGATACGGGATGTAGCCCTGAAGACACGCCAGAGGCGATGAACGATAGGGAGAAGTGGCAAGAGAGGGTCAGGGATATCCGTGCTAACGGCACGACATGATGATGATGATTTTATGCATTTGTTGATTCGTACCAGATGCCTATTGCTTATCCTCTGAACTAAGAATAATAGAAAGTTTAAATATATCCTAGCTGATCAGAAAAATATGCACCGATTCTTCCTCAAATCTCACATTTCTCTAACATCAACTCTCGTGTTCTCTGCGAAGTGCTAATATCGTTAGATATTATTAGTCGCAGGACCCGTTAAAAAAACCAAGAGGAGATATTTATCGAGAAAGGAGGATTTGCAATTTTATTGCATATAAATCATAATGTTGACTTTTCAATGAATGATACAAAAATACTTTAAAAAATTCATATAATCTTTAATACACATATTATTTATCAGTCTTTAATTCTAAAGAAATTACAAAATCTATATACAGTTGCATATTTTATTCTGTGGATGAGAATATTGCTGGTAGCGAGGAAATGTTGGAGCTCTTTTTCTTTTTTCTTTTCAGCATTCGACAGCTCGAGCAAGGTTAAGATTTAAGTAAAGTTTAAGAGTTTTGAGCTTTGACCAGTTATCATACCAAAGTTAGACAACAGTCTACCCGATTATTTACCCATAGGTGGTGACAGAATAGTAGGATTCATAATTTTCCCACGGTAATGTGAAGTGCCAGCAGCTTTGTACAGGATTAAAATTTCTTTCAACAAATCCATTTCCTACGAAAAAGCCATTTATCCACAAGTGCCTTTAATACATACATACATACATACATACATACATACATGTATACATATATTCTTTTGATGATTACTTGTTATAATTGTAATAGCAATATTAAATGTAAGGATGATTCTTAATATGGTATTATCTATAATACTTTGGATGATTTTATAAATAAGAATAACAAAAATTGTGTTTTAATATTTTGAATCGTAAGTAAATTTGGCGATCGTAGTCGAGGGCGACCAGAAGGCTCCCTTTTCAATAGCTACTACACCAAGGTGTAGAGGAGGGCGCTACTCCTTTCTCTGGATTGCTCCACTTTACCCTCGATACCTACCTTATATTGCGGAGTGTTAATCAAGAAGGTATCTAGTATCATTTTAAAAGTCTTTGGTATGACGTGACCTGGGATAGAACCCAGGTCTCCCAGGCCATTGGTGATCACTCTACCCACTAGTTCAATGAACCGGTGTTTTTTTTTTTTAAGTCTTTGGTATGACGTGACCTGGGAATGAACCCAGCTCTGCCGGACCATTGGCGAACAATCTACCCACTAGACCAATGAATAGTAATTTGTAGTAATTCAAAGTATTGGATGAAAAATAATTGGTATTTATAAATTTTAAAAATTTAGGTTTCATAATTATATGAATAATATTATGATAAGGTGTAAGACATAATTGTAACCTTGGGGATATATAATATTATGTTGTATTTGTTTATAATTTTAGATAATCGTCTTAACTGTTACAGGTATATTTTTATTTTTTATTTATTAATGTGAGCAAATATATATAGTATACAATATTAGTATAAGAATTTTCTTAGTTTTTTTTAGTAAATTAGTAATAGACTGTAATCCATATTTGTTGTTTTTCAACATCAAATTGATCATGTGGAGTCATCTAATTAGGCGAAGAGTATTATGATATTCTTTGTCGAAATAAATTTATAATGACAGTTTAACCAATTTGAATTTTGTTCTTATTGCATTTTCTTATATAAACATGGATAGAGAATATATAACAATTGCCATACACGAGCACTCCTATAGATTTATATGAGACTCCTCAAATATTCTATACGTGAATAGTCCACACCCATTGTCTTTGGACGCTGACTGGATATATATATATATATATATATATATATATATATATATATATATATACACGAGGATCATTACATAAGTTTCCAGACTTTTCTCGTATGAGCACTTTTATTGATAGTACACACATGAAACTCTGGTCCCCTTCGAAGTAATCTCCCCCGGCTGCAATGCACTTGCTGTACCGTTACAACAACTTCTCGGCGGCCCCATGAAAGTCCTCTTGTATGAGTGTGTTAATAACCTTCGTCACAGCCTCTTTCATCTCCTCAATTGTTTCATAACGAAAGCCTCTGAGCTTAGGGAATAACCTGAAGTCACAGGGAGCAAGGTCTGGACTATAGGGAAGGTGAGGAACTGTGTTGATGCCCATCATGGTCAAATAGTCTGTGACAAGGATGGAGTTGTGGACTGGTGCATTGTCCTCGTGGAAATGCCACTGACCCGATTTGAAGAGTGCCGGCCTCTTCCCAAGGTTTCTCTTCCTGAACTCCCTTAAAACCTTTAGTATTCCTTGTTGACTGTCACGCCAGTGGAACCCAGTGCATGTAGATCATGCCAGTGCTGTCAAAAATGCGATCATTAAAAGTTTGTGGGTGGATTTGCTCTGTTTTGCCTTCTTGGGTCTGGGAGAACCAGCATGCTTTCACGGGGAATTCTGTCTCTTGGTCTCTGGGTCATAGCATTAGATCCAGCTTTCATCGCATGGCATTTTTTCCAAGTTTAAAACGGAATTTTATTGCATATCGTTCTTCTAAAGTCCAGATTGCATTTTTGAAATTCACCGGCTGTGACAAGCAGGCTTTAGTAGGGCGTATTCCAATTGCTGCTGTAGCTGTTCATTTGGACCTGAAATCATAGAAATTGGTCAGTCATCTCATAAGATTTATAGCAATAACATAGAAATCTTCAAGAGTCTACAACAATTTTAAATGCCTGTACAAAAAAAAGTCTGGAAACTTATTGAAGGCACCGCGTATATATATATATATATATATAAACTTCCAAAAAGAGAAAAAAGTAAATATTTTAACATCAATAGGTCCACAAAAGGATTTATATTCGTTATATTTATTATTTATATAGTTCTTACACGTGTATCTAGTTTCTTATTTTCTTCAGAAAACTTTTATGAGTGGATGAGCTAATTTAATGCTTTTTAAAAGAATATAAATCTTCTAGTGAACCTATTCATTTATATATATATATATATATATATATATATATATATATATATATATATATATGTCCATGTGGGTAGAGTGTTCGCCAATGGTCCGGGTGAAAATCCCAGGTCATGTCATACGAAAGACTTTAAAAATGGTACTTGATACCTCCTTGCTGAATACTCGGCAATATAAGATACGTATCAAGGGTAAAGTGAAGCAATTCAAGGAAAGGAGTAGCGCCCTCCCCTACTCCTTGGTGTAGTAGCTATTGAAAAGGGAGCCTTCGCGTCGCCTTCGTCTATGGTCACCAACTCACTCACTCACACTCACACACACGCACACGCACGCACACACACACATACACACACACACATATATATATATATATATATATATATCATTGGAAAAAAACTCAGGAGACCATTATTTGGCTATTATAAATTCATTTCAGCGGGCTATTTGATAAGAGCAACCAAACTTTCTGGGATAGCCGTCACATAATAGAGAGAAAATTAAAAAAAAAATATCCTCTTTCAATGTATTCTTGTAAAAAAAAAGAATTAATAGATAAAGATATAGGTTGGGGGAGCAAAAAGATATGGGCAGTGATTTAATGTTAATATCTGGTGTCATGTATTCTTATGTATCTAAAAATAAAAATTAAAAAGGCTCTCAGAACCTTTAGTGACTGAAATCTGTAATATAAGTTAATATATTTTATTCTAAGAAAATCTATCTTTCTCAATATATATATATATGAGTAATATATATTTATGAGAAATATATATATATATATATATATATTGACATCCACAGACAGATCCGTTTCGTTCTATCAGAACTCATCAGTGTGGCTAGACATATTAGCTACCCGTCGCTGGGATCGAAACCCGGTTGACTCAAACGCCAATCCGAGCCTCTAACCGTTTAAAATTTTCTTCGCTGCTACTATTGTTTACATACATCCGCTTAACGGCCACCGAGACCTCAATTCATATATGAAGAGACTTGCAATAAACGCTAATGGCAACAGGATTACTTCATTAGCTTGAGAACTTAACCATACGGGGGTAGGGGAGTAAATATCTCTATAGTCATCCACATATATATATATATCTATATTCATCCATATATATATATATGTATATATATATCAGTAAATCCAACGTTATTTAAATATGGAAACATGGAAAGTAAAACGAAATATTTTTTATATTTTTGATATAAATTAGAATAAATTAATCTCGCTCTCTCTCTCTCTCTCTCTCTCTCTCTCTCTCTCTCTCATATGTATGTATGTGTGTGCGTGTGTGTGTGCCTGTTGGTATGTTTAGGTCTCCTTAAATGTTTGGATTATTTGCTTCGATTTGCTTGACTGATTGCGACCAGGAGGGTAATTTAAAATGCTCATTGCAAAGAATAGATGTTATAATAACATTTAATTATAATATCTTAACAAATATTTATGTCAGGGGTTGCTTCGTATTGTGATGGCTAAAACGCTGGACTGTGGCCTCGAAGGGAGTAAGTTCGGACTCTGGTCAAGCTGTTACGTTCATTTTTCAAGCTAAAAGTTTTAGGAAAGGGTTGAAACCCGTAAACATCCCAGCTATGGGTTAAATAATAACCCTGGTCCTCATCTACTAGGATACCTTTGGCATTGAATAACCCATTAAGGTTGATATACCATTAGAATAGGTACTACCAACATGACCACTATCGACTTTTCGTACTGTAGTAAATCAAACCCCTGGTTGAAAAATCTCCAAAAATCAAGGTATTTTCTGATTTTATAGAAATTTTCATGGGACATTTATTTGTACCGGCCCATCCACATGATGGATAAAATGTTCACCAATGATTCAGGAGATAGGAGTTCAATCCCAGGTCAATACATACCAAAGACTCAAAAATAGTACTTGGTGCCTCCTTGCTTAACACTCAGCATTATAAGGTACGGATCAAGGGTAAGTGGAGCAATCCAGGGTAAAAGTTGTGCTCTCCCCTACACCTCGATGTTGCAGTTATAAAATAAGAGAGTCATCGGGTTACCCTCGACTACGGTCGGCTTACTTCTTTATTGATAAGTAAATTTCATTATGAATTTGTTTTTCATAAAAAATCTTGCAGACTTTTCTGGTCACTTAACTTTACCTCAACCCATGCGTGTGGCGCCATGTAATCGGTAGGGGTATATGATATGGCATATACTTTCTGTATGTGATAAAAAGACAAAAGTATGAATGGAATAGAAGGAAAAAAGTTAGATGAGAGACTGTTGGAAGAAAATACTTCCTCAAATGTGAATGTTCAAGGTAAAATGTTTTAGGAACTTTTAATACTATGATTTAATAGAAAATATTTTCTTTTTGAATTTTAGGGGAATAATTCTGTATTGATATTTGTTCTGTTTACAAATGGGTGGGGGCCTAATTTTGGATTGAATTTTTATTTACTTTTCTTCAACCACTTGCTAAATCTATATATGTTATAAAACAAAGAATATTTTTCTAATCGAAAATTATAAATTTTAAAGCAAAAATCTGAGAACTGGTTTTTGAAAAATATTTCAATTTATTTTTTAAGATATGAAAAATGTTTGACGAAAAAAATGTATGGAAACCTACAATAACGATTGTTAAGCAATTTTGAGTCTTATCCTTCGTATTCGGGTTAATTTTAAAAAATAAAAATGCAAGCAAAAAAAGTAAGAATTTTTTTATAAAAACAGGATTTTAAAAAAAGGAAAAATTAGTTTTTCAGGGGCAATGAAAGATTTGTAGATTATTAACAAGTAAAAGATTGAATATTAAAAAGGCAATTAAAAAGTATAATTATTTCACTATCTTAGATTATAAATTCATGATGAATTAAAAATAATTACTTCACTGAGTTTTTTTAATTATACATTCAAAATGTTAATGTACTTATTTACCTTTTGTAGTCTAATTTTTGTAATTAACAAAAAATAAACAAATTCTGACACGATTTTCTATACTTGGAAAAGTTGAGTTTTTTTTGCAGTTGGCCTTCCGTACTAATAAATTTTGACAGGAAACTAAAGCACCCCTTAATAGTTATGTGTTAAAATGATGGAGAAAATATCGTTAATTTTAACTTACTGCTTGGATTTAAATACCATATCAAGTGATATAAATATCAAGTAATATTTTACACCAATCGTTTTATAAATGTTTGTCGTTACTAATTTCTTTCAGAAAACTTTTCAAAAATATTAGAAATTCTTAAAAACATTTTTTTATTTGCGTAACTTCGAGTTTGGTAAGGTCGTCAACTTTTAGTGATTTAAATATTTGAAATTTATAAAAGATTGATCAGATATCTGATGTTATTTTGTTTTTGATACTGATTATTATGACGTTACTGCTTTTCAAATAAAATTAAAATTTAACACCAAATAATAAATTTTTAAAATTTTGCACGTATTTATGTTAAAACAAAGAAACCAAACCAAACCAAACCAAGTTCATATCATACCTTTGTTTTGGGCGATAGTTAAATCAAACATATAAAAATAAGCATATTCCCCCTTTCCCCAACTGCCCTATATGATATACAGTGGTCCAAAGCTGTTCCATTCCTTGTCAAACTTGACGAAGAGTCTAAGTCAAATGTGTAAATGTGTTGCTTTTGTCAGTAATTTTTCGTCTCTGGTATCTATTTATAACTGTTGTATTTAAGCGTGAACTCTCTCTCTCCCCCTCTCTCTCTCTCTCTCTCTCTCTCTCTCTGTCTTTCCGTTTTTCTTTCTCTCTCTCATTCACTCTCTCTCTGTCTGTCTTTCCCTTTTTCTTTCTCTCTCTCTCTCATTCACTCTCTCTCTCTCTCTCTGTCTTTCCCTTTTTCTTTCTCTCTCTTATTCACTCTCTCTCTCTCTCTGTCTTTCTCTTTTTCTCTCTCTCTCTCATTCACTCTCTCTCTCTCTCTCTGTCTTTCCCTTTTTCTTTCTCTCTCTCATTCACTCTCTCTCTCTCTCTCTCTCTCTCTCTGTCGGCGGACACCTAAAGTTGGTAGATGGAAACGGGCTTAATAGAAAGAGGAGCCAGAGCAGACCAGACTGACCACCTTCCTTCGAACACCTCCTCCCACCACTCACTCAGACGAGAGACGCTACGTTGATAACAAGCAATTACTGTGCGCATTACGGGTTTCGTTAATCTCTTCACTTATTAAGGCTATCGTAAAAGCCGTGATAAAAAACGTAAATTCTCACGGGAAATACAAAATAAACCGTACAATTAAACTTTATCCATCCACTGACTATAGTTATCCATCACTAGCCTTTTAGTCGGGTAGGGTTGGATCGTTGGGTCATAGACGGAAATCCCCGTACCGAGTTCAAATAGCAGTTGAGGCTGTGTGCATTCTCACCGCAGTTTCTGACCCGGGAAAAGCCGAAATCCTTCCGTTCCAACATCTCGACCAGTCAATGAGGCTTATAACACACTGACTGTATCCTGTGCATTGGAATAATACCCCCTCTAAAAAAGGGGGGGTCTATCCTGGGTATGACACTAAACTGCATCAGGTGGTGAGGTTCCTGTTCTGGAACTCTGGGAAGTATATGGTGTGGAAGCAAAATATGAAATAATTTTAAAAACATTTTTTATCTGATTAGTCCAATTTTTTGAGAAAACGCGATCAATCTAAAATTTCAAGATAAGCTATATCTTTCAAGCACCTTTCATTAAAATTCAGCCCAATATAAGTGAGCAAGAAAAAAAATGACAAAGAATCTATGATTTGCCTAACGCCGAAACCAAGCCAAAAAACTTTTTCGAAATAATTGGAGTTTCTTTATTGCCTCCATCAAGCCCAGACCTAAAGCCCCTTCATTACGCTATATGGGGCGTTTTAGAAAAGAAAAAAAAAACAAACAAACAAATGCAACTTTCCATCAAAATATTGGTTCGCTTTAGACTGATTATTTGAATAAAAATGTATTTGCCAGTGAATAACCTACAAAGGTTGATATGCCCTAAACCCAAAAAACCAACCAACTAATCAACCAACCGATCTTCCATCATTTTCCCTCTAGTTGCCGAGACGGTCTATATTTGCTCTTGGGTGATGTCATCTATGCCATGTTTCTAGATTTTAATATTCATCTTTTTATTTCAGCTAACATTCAATTTATTATAATAAAACTAACTCATTACTGGTATCCTAAGATGTTAATTGCTGTGTTTATTTTTGCATTCAATTCTGTGCTTAATGCAGGTTTCATTCTCCATTTGAAATCTTTATCTTATTCTATCTTTAATTACAATATAATTAATACCATTCCCTTTATTAATTCCTAACTATTCAAAGGTTCCATTATGTTCTAACTCTGTAATTTTTGTGTTTATATCTATTTGTTGTTAATTGGTTGTTTGAGTTTTATGGCATATCAACCTTTTCAGGTTATTTAACGCCAAATCCATTTGAATGAAAATAATCAATTCTATTTCAAACAATTCAGTTTAGCATGAGTACACAGTTTAATTGTCAAAAACGTTTCTATTTCAAGCTATTCACTTTAGTCAAATAGTTATAAATCTGCTAATTCCTTTTAAAAATAAATACAGATTTTGTTGACACAATTAAATGTCAAAACAGTTCCATATTAAACAATTCAGTTTAGTGTAAATACAGTTTTAATGTAAAAAACAGTTCCATTTCAAATAATTCAGTTTAGTAGTTTAAATGTAAGTACGGTTCAATTGTCAAGAACATGTCTATTTCAAGCTATTCAGTTTACTCAAACAATTCAGTTTAGCGTAAGTATGCCGTTAGTTCTATTTAACCCATAGATAGGGCCCTATCAAGTGCTACCACGCCAGGCCAGAGTGGACCTGGGAGCAATGGCAATGAAGGAGTGCTCTGCATTCCCCAAAGTTCCAGCATTACTGGAACCTCACCATCACATTGTTTAGTGTCATAACAGGGCACTCTTTGGGGGGGTCTTACCTCTCTGCAGACGGTGTATTCTACAACCTCTAGTTTATATCTAGAGAGATGTTTAGACTTTACTGGTGAGTTTTTTTTTAAATGTGTCTTTCGTATAATCTTCCATACAGAGTTACATCCTTACGTCTCCATTAAATCTTTTTACAGTGCTAAGTCATCATCATCATCATGTCGCGCCGCCTGCGCGGATATCCCTGACCGTCTCTCGCCATTTCTCCCTATCATTCATCGCCTCCGGCAGGTCTTCAGGATTACAACCCGTGTCCTCACATAGCTGCAAAACAGTGCTAAGTAAACTTTCTAAATTGTCATTATTTTTTGCATATATCAATATTATTTGGCTCCTTGAGAGGTTTTCATATCAACGTTTGCTGATGGTCTCTCACTGGAGTTTGAGTAATAGCAAGTGTCATCAAGTCTTCAGGACTCCTCACAGTATTCTGGCCGATGTTGAAAATGCTGTAGTTTGGATAGTCTTCTCTCGTCCTCTTATTTTCAAGTCCTCCAGCCCCTTTATGAATGCTTTGGTGACTGTACCAAGAGCGCCAATTATAATTGGTATAAACGTCACTTTCATGTACAACAGTTTTTCAATTCCCAAGCAAGATCGAGGTAGTTATCCTTCTTTTCCTTTTCTTTCAATTTTACCCTGTGGTCCGGTGAGACAGCAAAGTCCACAATTCGGCAAAATATCGGTTTTTTGTTGATTATTATAAGGTCTAGTCGTCTGGCAGAGATCAGGATATCCGTCTGTATTTCAACATCCCAGGGAAGTTTGTACATTATTATCTTTATTATTTACTCCTTTAGAGTTTTTCACATCCGCGTTAGCTAATGGGCTTTCACTGAAGTTTCAGTGACAGCAAGTCTCCCAAAGTATCCAGGACTCTTCTAAGTATTATGGCCATTCTCAATAATGTAGTAGTTTGGATGGTCTCTACTGGTCTTCTTATTTTCGCGTCTTCCAGTCACTTTATTAATCCTTCGGTGACTGTACCAAGAGCACTAATCACGATTAGTATAAATGTCAGTTTCATGTTCTACAGTCTTTTCAAGGTCGAGGTATTTATCCATTTTTCCCTTTCTTTCAATTTTACTCCGTGATAGCAAAGTCTACAATTTTGCAAGTTCTCTTTTTGTTTTGTTGATTATGATAAGGTCTGGTCGTCTGGCCGAGATTAGGTGATCCGTTTATATATTAAAATCCCCTTGGAGTTTATGCATCTCATTCTCCAGGACAGATGCTGGGTTGTGCATATTCCATTTATTCGTATAGTCAAATTTCAATTTCTTGCACGACTATTATTCTTATTATTATTATCAAATAGGAATAACTATTTGAAACTAACTGTGTACAAATTATCAGTTTTACATAGGAATAGTTAAAATCATATTATAGAGTGCAAAGTATTTGTATTAGGAATATTCCCTTAAAGGTACATGTGTTTACATTTGAATATTGTCATTAGTTGCTTGAAGCTATTCCACTGCTTTAAAAAAATGTCACTTCGCCATTGGAGAACGTCAGAGAGGTTGCTATGCCAAAAATCCAACCTACGGAGCAACATTAACCATTAAAAAAAATTACATCACTTGTAGAGGGCCAAGACACCAAAGAATGCAAAAAATATGCTGAGTACGTTATATAGTTGCGTCTGCTGTTAATGCTCCGTTTCTGGAGCTTTGCGGAGTGTGGAGCCAACTTTTTGTTACTCTCACTCCGACCTGGAGTGGTAGAACAAGTTAAAGTTTCATCAATGGCACGAACAGAATATTACTTTATTAAAGTGATCAATTTAAAAATTGTTTAAAATAAACAAATTCTCTGAAAATTCGATTTAAATTGTAAGTCTTAATACGGGCCTATGTTTGGTGGACAAGTAGCCAGCTATTTTTGATCCAGTCAGTCTGTACCATAAAATGTACATAAAATGTCCATATATATATATATATATATATATATATATATATATATATATATATATATATACATCGAACATAGGAATCTCGAAACACGAAAACACTTACGACTTCTCAGTTCAGGTTCGAAACTTTTTTTACCTTTGAGTTTAAAGGTTCTTCGACATAACGAGAGAGATACACATTCTTCCTATTCTGGCTTTTTCATCTGCCCACCCACCACCTCGTGTGGCACCTGCCAAAGGCCTCCGCGAGCAAGCGAAAGTCAACCGTCTTCTCCCGAGGCAGGACTCAACTCAACTAACTGACTTTTTTAAATCTCCCCAAATCCTCCGCGCGCTTCCGGTGCATGACATCATTCACATCCACTGCTCGACCTTTCTCTGGGATTTTTATTTTGACATTTATGAACGACACATCCTCCCCGCACGGACGTTAACACCTGCACTCAAGTTTGCACCTAACTAACCCATGTGCTGAGCCGAAAGGTTCTCAGCCTAACTAAACCCAAAGGCATAAAACGAAATCCCTCGGCCATTAAATTACAAGTCTTCAGATTTCTGTTTACTCTTTCTTAAGGTAAAGCAACCAGTTTCTCATTATTTTGACGTCCTGTCGTCGAGGCTTAGAATACACCCATTGTATCCTTTGCAGACGGCTAAGATTTTTTTCCAGTGATACTAAACTATATCCGCCGGTGAGAATCCAGTTATGGAGTTTTGTAGACTGTGAAGTTAACTATGGTAGCACCAGTGAAAGTTCCATCTAAAATTCAAATAAATCTAAGATAATGAAGAGTCGTGTTTACCGGTTTAAAATGATTGTGAAGATATGTTTTTGTGACTAATATAATAGAAGGCGATTAGTATTAAATTGACTTTGGCAGACAAATTGCCGATATATTAATGATTTTTTAAAAACTTATGATTAATACAAATTTAAGATTATCAATATGACAGTCATATGACTTTCATGAAAGGATGAGTGGATTACTGAAAAGTCATCGGTCCAACTAAGAAGGGTTGGTAGTTCTCGTTTTAAGACATATCAACCTTTGTAGGTTATTTAATGCTAAATCCATTTTTATACAAAAAATAATTTTTATTTCAAATAATTCAGTCTAGCGTGAGTACACAGTTTAATTGTCAATAACATTTTTATTTCAAGTTATTCAGTTTAGTCAAAGAGTTCTAATTCAAACAATCCAGTTTAGTATAAGTATATATATATATATATATATATATGTGTGTGTGTGTGTGTGTGTGTGTGTGTGTGTGTGTGTGTGTGTGTGTGTGTGTGTATATGTGTGTGTGTGTGTGTGTGTGTGTGTGTATGAATGTGAAAAGTGTCGATGTCTTCAGGGAAAGTTTTTAGTTTTTGCCAACATTAAAAGTTTGAGGTTTTCATGAAAATATTAACCCTTCATGACATGTGAATTTTTAAATAAAACGAAAGATTAAGAAAGTTTTAAAATTTTAAAAAAGGTAAATATATATGTAAATTCTTACATCACATCAGTGAGCCTATGTATCAACCTGTCTTTATATGTTGATACTTATCTAACTATGTCCATATATATCTATTTTAATCATATGTTACTGCATCACATCTATCTATATCAACATAAATCTGCTTTGTTCTATAAACAAATTCGATATTTGATAAAATGAAACATACATAATGGTTTGGTTTGGTTTATTGGGTTTTATGGCATATCAACCTTTGTAGGTTATTAACGCCAAATCCACTTTTATGCAAATGATTAATTCCATTTCAAACAATTCAGCTAAGCATGAGTACACAGTTTAATTGTCAAAAACATTTCTATTCTAAACTATTCAAGCAGTTATATATAACAATTCAGTTTAGTTTAAATACAGTTTCAATGTCAAAAACAGTTCTATTTCAAATAATTCAGTTTAGCATAAGCACGAAGTTTAAATGTAAGTACGGTTCAATTGTCAAATCATTTCTATTGTTAAGCTAATCAGTTTAATAAAATAATTCAGTTGAGCATAAATATGCCGTTAGTTCTATTCAACCCATAGATAGGGCCCTATCAGGTGCTACCACGCCAGGCCATAGTGGACCTGGGAGCAATGGCAATGAAGGATTGCTCTGTATTCCCGAAAGCCCTAGAATTACTGGAACCTCACCATCAGATTGTTTAGTGTCATATCTAGGACACTCGTTGGGGGATGGGTCTTACACCTCTGCAGAGGTGCAGTCAGTGTATTCTACAGCCCCAGCCGACTTGGCAAAAACATACATAAAGTTTTGGTTAAAAATAATTTAGAAGCAAATCATAACTTTTATTTAAATGATTCCAAAATGTTAGTAATAAAAAGCAAAATTGTTGAATCTAATATCATAACAAACGACAACACTATCAAAGAGAGATCCGCCTCTTACAATTTATCTTCTAATTTAACCAGATTGGTGCAAAAATCGCACAAAATCCCTTATATAAATTGATTTTGCATCCTCGTTTATCGATAGATAAATTTATATATATATATATATATATATATCTTTTTGTATGTATGTATGTATGTATGTATGTATGTATGTATTATACTTACAAAATGACCAAATTTATTCATGGTTAAAAAAATAAAAATGAACAACTAACCGGTTTCGGTCCTATCTGATCACAGTTTGATCTAGGACAACAATTAAGACGCAAAAAATCGTTGTCCCAGTTCAAACTGTGATCAGATAGGACCGAAACCGGTTAGTTGTTCATTTTTATTTTTTAACCATGAATAAATTTAGTCTTTTTTTAAGTATAATTAAATTTGTCCCCCCCCCTAGAATATTCAAGTATGTATGTATGTATGTATAGATAGATAGATTGATAGATAGATAGATAGATCAAAGAGAATGTGAGAGGTAGAATAAAGATGAACTATATAGCTGAAAATAAAATGTTATAGAATGTTTAAAATAAGTAGATAGAGATAAATAGATTGATAGACAGAAGGATGTGATACAAAAATTATATATATATATATAGTGACAAAAATTATTTCGTGAGTCAGGAACTAACCTACTACAGTTTCGCCTAAGCCTGATGAGCCGCTTAGGCGAAACTGTAGTAGGTTAGTTCCTGATTCACGAAATAATTTTTGTCACTATTTTGCTCTACTTAGTATTGAGCACTTTTTGCACTTGTAGTTCAGCAGCAATTTACGATGGTTTTTTCTTTTG
Organism: Sepioteuthis lessoniana; assembly: GCA_963585895.1. Classification (NCBI taxonomy): domain Eukaryota; kingdom Metazoa; phylum Mollusca; class Cephalopoda; order Myopsida; family Loliginidae; genus Sepioteuthis; species Sepioteuthis lessoniana. The sequence continues at coordinate 29,079,011 of OY757918.1, forward strand.
ACCAATCGATTGCGTATCTGTTGATTTTTTCAATTGGTGTGACAAGGTTGGCCTTTCCTTTTTTTCCCAATACATATATATTTTTCCCCGAGTCAGTGATGCGTTGTATATTTTTATCTTCAAATTACTTGCAGGTTTTTTCCTTTACCGTAAGTGCTATTATTCAGTAAGATACTAAATATTTTATATGTATATATATATATAGAGAGAGAGATTCACTGATATTGTATATAATTTTTCTAGATTTTTAAAAACATTCTCATTTTTTCGTTTCATTTCAAAATTCGCCTGATGAAAGTTTAATGCTTTCATTATTAAATACCTAAATGTTTAACGTTGACATAACATAAAATCATTCACTGAAGACCTTGCGTCTTTTCATAATTTTTCATTCTCATACTGCCTGATTTAGTTTTTCCAGATAATATATATATATATATATATATATATATATATATATATATATATATATATATATATATATGCACGTTTGATTAAATAATAAAGACACATTTTGTCTTTATAATTAAAAAAAAATACTTTCAAGTTTCCTAATAAGTGCATGCGTATGTTGGTTTTACCACTACAACTCTTTCAAGACGGCTTACAATGCACCTAAATGATTCTAGCTCCATAGCCTTACATCTTAAAACCCATTCTATTCCCAAATCCAAATTTTGAAAACACTACCATAATAGCACACGAAATAAGCTACGATTAAAAATCCAAGAAGCCCTAAATATAAAAACAAAAAAACCTAAATTCATAAAATTAATTTTGAAAATAGTGACAATGTTTTGAATTGCCTTTAGTTTTTTATTTTAAATACTCCATGTTTCTTGATAATATTCTATTTCTATTGATAACGTTCAGTTTTTAATTTCATCAGCATCTCAGTTTTATCCTACTCTGTGTTTATGTAATTTTGTTATGTTATAAAAAACCTAAAAACTTTCAAAACTCTTTAAAAATACTCTTTATACATGTAAGCAACCCCTGATGATGGCCTATGAAATGTCCTAAAGAACTCGAGACAATTTTGGTAAATTCATCCACCAATTCCAACGTGAAACCTAGACACTTAACAGGGAACTTGAAAGGATCTTAATAGAATTATATAGACAAAATGAGTCTTTATTATTCAATCAAACCAGCTTAAATGGAAGACTGCTGCCCAACCACACACACACACACACACACACATTCACAGAGAGAGAGAGAGAGAGAGAGAGAGAGAGAGAGAGAGAGAGAGAGAGAGATGTATAGAAATACATATATAAACATATATTATGATCCACATACATATATACATATATATATATATATATAGAGAGAGAGAGAGAGAGAGAGTTTGTGTGTGTGTGTGTGTCTTAGATCGATAGATGGATAGATAGATAAAAACTGAAAATATTCTTTTTTAACCTCCTCAAGACAGTCTCATAACTTTTACGTATTTGTAAAAAGTACAATGTTCAGATGAAATGTATGACTATATATATATATATATATATATATATAAATTATTATAAAAAAATAAAAAATAATTGGTGTGTGGAGAAAATTTCGTAAAATCTTTATAAAAAATTGAACAAATTTGGGAAATCTTGAAAGACGAGAAGAAAAATGCATACAATGAATTTTAAAATGAAGTTTTTTGAGAGAACCACTGCTGCCAAAATATGCCTTATATATATATATATATATATACTCTCTCTCTCACACACACACACACACACACGTGCGAGCACACACATATATATGTATATATATACATATATACATTCATAGATAGATAGATAGATAGATGTTGCATTTTGACCCTTGACCGAGCCGTCCATCTGAGATTCTCTTCACAGGATGCATCTGTGAAAATAAGCCGGAACAGTCACGTGGTTGATCGCAAATGATTGGTTGTTCCGTAATTATATATGCATATATCCACGAAAGATTGTGGCAGTCTGTCAGTGCCAGCTTGTTGCGGTCAGTCGAATCGGCAGATAGAGAACTTTGGCAGCAGGAGGCCAAGTTTCCCCTTTGAGAAGACCGATTGTGTACGTCTCTCCGGAAGATAACGCAGCTTAGTATGGTTAAGAGAAGTTATGGGTCCCTATGGCAGTTTATATTCGTCTCCGTCCGTCCGTCTGCCTCTCTCACACCTCTCGAAGATTTGACCCCTTCGAAAATACTGTGTGAGAGTTATATTTTTATAATCAAGTGCTTGGGTTCTTCCATTCTTCATCGTGTTGTATAGCCATTATCATAACATTGATTTACGCAATTCAATGAACGAAAAAAACTCTTTATAAAAATATATCTCTCATTTTATTCCCCAAAAAGGCCTACAGTTCGTTGTTGTTTGAGAGATAGATGGAGAGACATATACTCAGAGAGAGGACTTCTTCTTCCCATATCTTCTTCCAGGGGCCAGGGGGTGCCAACGCTAGCACCCTTTGCAATCCGAGACACCTCTGATCGGCCGCGTGTCCCTCGCTCGACTGCAGTTCTCTGCACGCTGTCTAAATCTGACCGCGTGATTCTCATCACGTGATCTCCTTCCGGTTACACACCTGTTGTACTCAATTGCCCTGATCGTGCAGTCATATTCCTGCTTACTCATCACAGCGTGACAGCTTGTCGAAGCACACGGGGTCACTAGGATCGAACCGAAAATCTATGTCATATGTTATATAACAATCACGGTGTACAACATAAGTTAAGATAGCAAAGAGACAAAAGCTCTTGGTGACTATGAATTTCAGTTGGTCTGATGATCGCATAGGTAAGAAACTGACGATCACCAAAACCGTTGATTTTGTGTCAACGCTCTTATCTCTTAGATCTACTTCATTCCTTCAAAAAGATCTAAGCCTTGCTCAGAAGGAATTGGAGAGTCAAAACCGCTCTGAACATATCAACCCGTTTAAACTAGTGCTCTAAAAGAAACTTGCCCAGTCGGCTGGGGCTGTAGAATACACCAACTGCTTCTCTGCAGAAGGGTAAGACCCCCCCTAACGAGTGTCCTGATATGACACTAAACTATCTGATGGTGAGGTTCAAGCTTCAACCGTGCTGGCGGTGCGACATGATGATGATGATTTCTGCTCATATCTACTCATTGTAAACATTCAATAACATTCTATTTTTATGTATATCAATATCTTTCAGCTTCGTTCTACTGCTTACATTCAGATCTATCTATCTATCTATCAACGAGGATGCCAAATATTTCTAAAATAGGGATTTCGTGACATTTTAGCACAAATCTTGCTAAATAAGGAGATAAATTGAATGAGTCGGATCTCTATTCGATAGTGTAGGGGTTTAAAATGATATTAGATTCAACAATTTTCCGGCGTTATATATCATGTATATCACCTGACATTTCAGATTCTTTAAAATCAAAGTTATGACTCGTTTCTAAATTATTTTTTCACCAAACCGTTTTTTATGTTCAAAATATTTGCATATGAACAGAATTAGATAAATATAAACGTATATAGATAGACGTATAGATAGACACACTGATATAATATAAGAACGAGCATATATATATATATATATATATATAGAGAGAGAGAGAGAGAGAGAGACAGAGAGACAGAGAGAAACCTTTTTTAGAATTTTTAAACTTTCTCATTTTTTCATTTTGTTTTAAAATTCACAAGCCGGAAGAAAGGTTTGATGTTTTCACATCTAAATATCGAAACATTTTAAGTTGGCAAAAATAAAATCATACACTGAAGATCTTTTGTTTTTTTCATATCTCTTAATTTTATACTATCGGATTTACTTCCAGTTTTCCTAGAAAAAGAAAGAATATATATATATATATATATATATATATATATATATATATATATATATATATAATTATGTATGTGTGTGTGTGGATACACATCCGTATAAAGTGCGGAAGCGAAATTAGGAATATTCTAGTATAACTATCTGGCTCTCTTTTCAATAGCTACTACACCAACATGTAGGGGAGGGCGCTACTCCTTTCCCTGGATTGCTCCACTTTACCCTTAATCCATACCTTTATAATGCTGAGTGTTAAGCAAGGTAGCATCAAGTACCATTTTTTGAGTCTTTCGTATGACCTGGGATTGAACCCTGGTCTCCCGGGCCATTGGCGAACACTCAAAACATTTGGCGAATGTCCCGTTAGTATAACTATAAAAAACTATATTATAAAACAAGATTAATCTTTATTTCCAAAAAATAAACAACAAAATAAGAAGATAGACAATATATATATAGATGTGTGTGTGTTTGTTTACGGAGGAGGTAATTTTTACCGTCTTTGAAAATGAACACGACGACCCAAGTTCAAATCCAGGTCACGACTGCTTGCATTTCACCTATTTTGAATCCAAGTACTCCTTCTTCAGCTACCGTTAGATAGTAAGGTCGACTAAGCACTTTAAATTTGGTTTGGTAACCCGAATAGGAGAAGGAAAACTCGTTCGACTCCACTTAAAAAAAAACTTGACCGTGTGTCCCATCCTGCTTGTGCGGATGTTTGCTATATATATTTAAAAGATTTGGCATTAAATCTACACGAAGGGTTGATAAGCCATAAAATCTTAGTTGATAAGCCATTAAATCTTCAGGAAGGGTTGATAAGCCATAATACCAAATAACCTATCCTAAACTAAGATCCTTAAAATTTTCTATAAATTGAAGAAAAAAGATCAAATTTTAGAAATTTTAATTTCTTGCATTAGCCAAGAAAGATTTCGACTTCTCTACGTAATCTTTTTTTTTTTTTATCTTTCTCTTCAACGTAGTTTGATGACACACGCCGGAACTTGAAGGTGTGGCCTCGATACTCCAAATAACAAGATGTCTCGTCGCCATGGCGCCGGTCAAAGAGTTCTATTCACAATGGCTTTTTTCAGTCCCCGTCTTTTTTGATGGCTGACCTCCCTTGTACACAAATATGTCCGAACTTAACATTGAAAATACAAACAGCAAGAGAATCCGATCTTATCAGATAAAAGTACTCACTGTTGTTTACATCCGATTATCATGTAAAGATTTTAAAAAAATGGACAAGGGAAATGCAGAGGCATGAACCCTTAAAGACGTTACTGTTTGGACAACATTTACATTTTTATTACCTTTGTTTTTACATCTTGAAATTCCTTTCTTTCAAAGTTTACTTCTGTGGTATATCTTGTGTTGCGTGTCCTCGTGGTGTAATGGTTAAAATGATGGACTAGGGAATCGTAGTAAGCGAGTTCGAACTCCAGTCGTGCTATTACATTCCCTTTCGGACAAATACTCGAAGGAAAGGTATGAGCCCCCTTATCCTCCCAGATGTGGGTTAAATAGTTCCACTACTGTCCTTCTAGAAGGATATCCTTGGCATTGAATAACCTGCAAAGGTTGATATGCCATTAAAAAAAGAAACCAAACCAAAGTGGATTTGAGATAAAAATAGATATAAATTCAGACCTGGCTAATAAAATAAAACACATTTTCTTCCAAGCAGCGGTCGTGTAGGTATAGATGCGCTACATGGGCGCTAACTGAACGTATGGAGAAAAAGCTTGACGGCAACTACACAAGAATGCTGCAAGCAATATTGAACAAGTCATGGAAGCAGCACCCCACAAAGCAGTAGCTGTACGGCCACTTCCCACCTATCACGAAAACTATCCAATTTAGACGAACCAGACATGCAGGACACTGCTGGAGAAGTAGGGACGAGTTCATAAGCGACGTACTCCTGTGGACCCCTTCACATGGACGAGCAAAGGCAGGACGACCAGCTAGAACCTACATACAGCAATTCTGTGTCGATACGGGATATGGCCTTGAAGACCTACATGGAGCAAGGACGATAGAGAAGGGTGGCGAGAAAGGGTCAGGGATATCCGTGCTGATGGCACGACATGATGATAGATATAAAAGAAATATGCAACAAAAAAGAAAGCATAATTTTTTTATATTTATAAGTTTCTTGTATGTATTGTATTTATTCATAAGCTTACTCACTTTCAATCTTGCCCAGTCAGCTTGGGCTGAAGAATACACTGGCTGCATATCTGCGGAGACTTCCCCAACGATGGCCCTGAATATAACACTAAAAGATCAGATGATGTGGTTCCAGTAATGCTGGAGCTTTGGGGAATGTGGGGTACACCTTCATTGCCAATGCCCTCAGTTCCACTCTGGCCCGGTGCAGTAGCATCTGATAGGATCCTATTCATATTTACCCAACCCCTCCGCACGGGCAGGATATGACACAAGGTCAATTTTTAAGCGGGGTTTAACTGGTTTGAATTCTGAGTTTTCCTTCTCCTAGACTAGTTGCCTCACCAAGGCTGAAGAACCTAGTCTATCCTACTATTTACCTATAGCTGGAGGGAGAATAATTGGATTCATACCTTTCCCAAGGGAATTAGTGCTATGTGAAATGCAATCAGTCTCAGCCAGGATTTGAACTCGTGTCACCGTGTCCATTTCCTACGACGATAACCATTAGACCACGGGCATCTTCAATAATGGGATCCTATTAAGGGGTCAAATAGAATTAAACTGTGTGATTACGCTAAACTGAATTGTTTGAAATTACTTGTTTTAACAATTAACTGTGTGTAAACAAAAAACTCTTCTTATGCTAAAATGAATTGTTTGAAATAGAACTGTTTGAACATTTAACTGTGTGTAAACAAATGACTGATGTTTAATTGAGTTGTTTGTGATACATTGCAATATTTGGAAGCATTTTACTATGTTAACATGCTAAACTGAATTGTTTGAAATAGAACTGTTTTTACATTTAACTCTGTGTAAACAGTGGACTGTATTTAAACCAATAACTAATTGCGTGTAAACAAAAAACTGTGTACTGATGCTGAATTGAATTGTTTAATATTATACGTAAACTTTGATAATTTTTTCTGAATATATCTGATTTTACGGGTGCCTGGATTTATCGATCTTTCTTTATTCAAGGTGTTTATGAATATGTGCTGTGGTATAATTTTAATGCTTCTATCAACGTGTTCTTGAGACCATGGATTTGTGTATGAAAATGTTTGCAAATCTCTTTGCACAGATGATAAAGCAAATATGAGCCTTCACGTAGAGTAATTTACAAAGCCCTTTGCTTCGATGTGGCGCCCAATGAGACTCGAAATCACTCGTGTAGGTTTGCTAGTTTAGCTTGCTAATCGTTACACCGCCAGAAGTGCCCAGTTGTAATTTACGAAGCTCTTTGCTTCGACGTGGCACAAGGCCGAATGAATGGGGCGCCCAATGAGACTCGAAATCACTCGTGTAGGTTTGCTAGTCTAGCTTGCTAATCGTTACACCATCAGAAGTGCCCAATTGTAATTTACAAAGCTCTTTGCTTCGCAGTGGCACAAGGCCGAATGAATGGGGCGCCCAATGAGACTCGAAATCACTCGTGTAGGTTTGCTAGTCTATCTTGCTAATCGTTACACCATCAGAAGTGCCCAATTGTAATTTACAAAGCTCTTTGCTTCGACGTGGCACAAGGCCGAATGAATGGGGCGCCCAATGAGACTCGAAATCACTCGTGTAGGTTTGCTAGTCTATCTTGCTAATCGTTACACCATCAGAAGTGCCCAATTGTAATTTACAAAGCTCTTTGCTTCGACGTGGCACAAGGCCGAATGAATGGGGCGCCCAATGAGACTCGAAATCACTCGTGTAGGTTTGCTAGTCTATCTTGCTAATCGTTACACCATCAGAAGTGCCCAATTGTAATTTACAAAGCTCTTTGCTTCGACGTGGCACAAGGCTGAATGAATGGGGCGCCCAATGAGACTTGAAATCACTCGTGTAGGTTTGCTAGTCTATCTTGCTAATCGTTACACCATCAGAAGTGCCCAATTGTAATTTACAAAGCTCTTTGCTTCGACGTGGCACAAGGCCGAATGAATGGGGCGCCCAATGAGACTCGAAATCACTCGTGTAGGTTTGCTAGTCTATCTTGCTAATCGTTACACCATCAGAAGTGCCCAATTGTAATTTACAAAGCTCTTTGCTTTGACGTGGCACAAGGCTGAATGAATGGGGCGCCCAATGAGACTTGAACTCACTCTCGCAGGTTTGCTAGTCAACCTTGCAAACCATTACACTACCCGAGGTGCCCATGAGCCTTCACGTATAAGTCAGAACTTTATCTGAGGAAGATGTAACTAAAACCTGCAAGACAACTGCTAAAATCAAGCTGCATGTGATTAATATATCTAACAAAATTTTCAGTGCTATGATTGATTATTTTTTAATCATAATATTCAAGATATGTTCATTTTTTTAAATTTTATAAATTCAAATATTTTTTTCTGAATATAAAATCCATTTGAATTTATTCGCAAAATGCTCTTTCTAGTCTGGTCAACCCTCACATCAAAAAAATATTGTTGCTATTGTCTAATTTCGAATTGTCTCTGCAAAAAGAAAACACGAAGTGCTATTCAGAGAGATGTTTATCTGAGTGCCCCCCGCAAACGCTCAGGCTTGTTTAAAAATGTTATTTTCAAAATATGTTTTGAAAATCATACATTTAATATATGTATAAAAAGTATTTGGCATTAAATGATGTACAATAGTTGATATGCCATAAAACAAAATTAAATCAAAGTGAACCTCTTTCACTCAACATTCATGGGTTATTTGATGCCAAAGCTACCCTTGTAGTACGGCAGCAGTGTTACTATTTAACCCATTACTGGTTTAATAAATGTGTCTATCGCTTTCCCAAGGATATTAGATCCAAATCGACCGTAATAACGCAACTGGAGTTCGAACTCACTTACTACGATGTCATAGTTCAGTACGTTAGCCACTACGTCAGGGTTAACAAAAAAAAAACAAAAAAACAAATTTGCATTTTCATTTTTTTTTTTTAAGTCGAGGAATTATATAATTGACCGCGCAATTATCATGACTAGTTGATTTGGTGTCACTTGTGTGCAATATGGACTCAGTTATAGAGTTTCGGCTCTGCAATCTATGGTCGCTGGTTCGATCTCCATTGGTAAAGATCACGGTATACACTGCTGATAAGACCTAATAAGGTCGAAAAAGCTGTCCAGTGTTTCCGTATGTCATGCGTAGGTATTCACCGGAATTTCTGGTGATAGCAATTCAATTAAAAAAAAAACCCAACATAGTTATATCTTGGAAAAGGACGAATGATCGAAGAGAAGATGTTTGACAATTTTTTTATACACTTAATTCAAATGTCAGATTAACAGGAAGAAATCAG
>OY757918.1:29090760-29103260 GCA_963585895.1 Sepioteuthis lessoniana
CCGGTTGCCATATTAAAACTCAGTCTGCCCTACTACTTACTCATAGCTGGAGGGAGAATAATTGGATTCATACCTTTCTCAGGAGTATTAGCGCCATCTGAAATGCGAACAGTCTCATCCAGGTTTTGAACTCGTGTCGCCGTGTCCATTTCCTACGACGATAACGATGGCACCACAGGATATGATGTATGTAAATGTTGGTTGGTCAACACTGATGAATCCATGAGTAAGAAACCCAAGGAGAACATCACTTATAAATTGGTCCCTTATTCTGCAAGAAGAATAATAATAATAAGAAGAAATACGAGGATCTACTTATTGTCTAGCAAATAGCCACTGGCATTGTTGAATTTGTTAATTAAAGTATCCTTACTTTGATGATTCTGACTATGTTTCTTTTTGTCATGAGAAATTATTTGTTAAAGTACTATTAGTATTCACTTTTTCGTTAGTTTATACATATATACATATATAGATGTATATGTGTGTATTTGTGTGTGTGTTGGTGTATATATATATATATGTATATTTGCATGCGTACATGAAACACACACATACACACACACACACACACACACACACATATATATATATATATATATATATATATATATATTATAACAGTGTTGGTTGTCACTAAATCACTTAGTGGGTTTGTGACGAACCAACTGCAATATCATATATATATATATATATATATATATATATATCAATTATGTTTCATTAAAAGTGTTATGGGGACATATCCTATCATACCCTAAAGATGGACTCGTCCAACCTAAACATATTCTCCGAGCTTAGCTCACTCGGGGGAAACAACTTCTTGTTCCTTACCAGACATTTGACAGACGGACTGCAAGTCGAGCACGGCTAGTACTTCCTGTGTATGATTTCCTTTTTCTACTAATACAATAACGTTTATCTATCACCCGTTGTTTTGTGTTGTTCTTCCACCGGTCTTATCTGAAGACCACAACAAAAAGAAATGATTTTGTTTCTTTCCCTTTTCACATTTTTGTATTGATTTTTTTTTCTTGTCTTACAAGATTTCTGACGTTTGGGTCAATTTTATGCCAAATTTGTCGGAATTTTTATCTCAAAACATTTTCTCTCATCACTGGACATTTTCAAGAGTATAACTCATGTTTTTTAACCGCATAATCCAATTTATGAAACAAACCACCAAGCGAAATAATACAAACGATGTATAGCCGAGAGATGATATAGACAGACGATATGTTATTTAAAAAAAAAAAGGGAGGATCATTCAGGAATGTGAGAACGCGGAAATTTAGTTGCTTGGAGAATATCCAAACAAAGAGCAAAGAGAGAATAATTGCAGCAACCATAGCCATAATACATATACATATACAAATATATGCGGAACATAATCAAACATAATGACGAACTTCAATGAACGAACGAACACACTTCTTTATAAAAATATAATCTCTCACACTTTATTCTCGAGAGGTGATGGTTGTTGTGTGTGAGAGATGAGCTGGAGATGGGGACAGACAGCTATATTGACCCCAAGTTCTTCTGATTATAGCAGCACTTCTTCCTCATCTTGGCTGGGTTGCTCAACTGTGGGTCACAGAGGACCCAAAGCCCTCTGTCTGCCGCTGGCTCTCAATTCGGCATCTTGTCCCAACTGACACAAGCCGTCTGTGCTCTGGTTATATTATTGTTTAACGTTCACCTGCTTTCGCTGTTTTTCCGCTTATTTACGCAGGTGCATCTCTTGAGTGACAGCTCGGTCGAGAGTCAATATATAACACCATTAATGACAGCCTCAAAAATAATTTAAGGGTAGACAAGGAAATCGTTTCACCCTATTCTGATGAAACTAAAATAGCCTTTTATTTCATTCAAGGTACTACTCTAAATGAGGAATGTTTAACATGAGAAATAACTTCATAATCCCTTATTTATTGATATATGCAACAGTATCCCTTAAGGCATAAATCTGCCTCTTTCGATTGATGGAACCACCATAGCCTCTTATTTTCATTCAACGTTGCGATAATCCCTAATTAAAAATGTTTATGATGAGAAACTACAACTCAATTTCTTCATCTTTGATATATTCTACAGACTGACGTATATCGGATTGGTTTGTTTTTATGACATATCAACTATTATGGGTTATTTAATGCCAAATCTATATGCATTACATATAAATTAAATGCCAAATTATATATACTGCATATGAATTAGATATATACGATTTATCCTATGATAAGTCAACAAAGTTATGTAGTTCCAAGTATTGTTATGTATCACTAACAATTCAATTTAACATCAGTCGTTTGTTTACATACATTTCATCAAACAGTGCTATTTCTAAGAATTCAATTTAGAATCAGTCATTTTTTTGCACTCAGTTTAAATGTCATATATTCTATTCAACCCATAGATAGGACTCTTTTAAGTACCACCACTTCGGTCTAAAATGGACCTGGGAGCAATGGCAATGAAAGGGTACTCCGCATTGCTCAAAATCTCCAGCATTACTTGAGCCTCACCATCAGATTGTTTTGTGTCATAATCAGGACACTCATTGGTGGGGGAGTCTTACTCCTCGCTACAGATACAGTCGGTAGATTTTACAACCCCAGCCGACTGAGCTGACATATGTCGGAGTTTACCTCTTATGGTCGATGGAACCACTATAGCCTCTTATTCAACTTAGTGATTACCCTTATAATCCTCACTATGAGAAATAGCTGTTTATCATTTTATCTTGAACATGTGCTTACATCGTGTCATGCATTTCATCATCTTATATCAAATTCTAAAGAATATTTAGATAAAGGCGCGCTTAGCATTACGAGGATCATCGTAGGGAATGGAATCAGTAATCCGGGTTCAAATTCGGGACGAGCCTCTTAGCATTTCACTTGATGTTAATGATCTTGGACAATGCATGAGACCACCCGTTCTCCACCGGGTTATGAGTAAATAGTAGGGCAGATTGGGTTCTTCAACCTTAGTAAAGCAAACTGCCTCAAAGAAGGAAAACAGACTTTGAATAGCATTCTGCTCGTGCAGCGGAGTCAGAGAAATATATATATATATATATATATATATATATTATATATATATATATATATATAATCTGGGGCCGGCTGTTTAAACCGATACACATATATAGTATACTAAATAGTGCGTATTTTCATTCATAGATGTAGATACAATAGTCACGTACTGATCGGAAAAAAATAAAAGTTGAAATTGAGATGTTTGTCTATATATATATATATATATATATATATATATATGTGTGTGTGTGTGTGTGTGTGTGTGTGAGCTGTGTATGTGGGTGTATATAACTTATATGAATGAAGGATATATGTATATTCACCACAATATATAAAATTCTATCGATTCATATTTTCACACGTATCGAGAAATGTGTACTCATATCTATCTATCTATGCCAGTTTCTCACACATGGCCGAGCAAAGGCAGGGTGACCAGCTCGAACCTACATACAGCAGCTCAGTGTAGATACGGGATGTAGCCTGAAACGATGGACGATTGGAAAGGGTTGGAGAGAGGGTAAGGTATATCTGTGCTGATGGCGCCACATGATGATGATGATGATGATGCCAGTTTCTGCATACGTCTCTCTCTCTCTCTCTCTCTCTCTCTCTCTATCTATCTATCTATCTATCTATCTACGCCAGTTTCTCCATATATATCAATCTATGTCAGTCTCTACACATCTATCTATGCCAGTTTCTCCATATATATCAATCTGTCAGTATCTTTCTCTCTCTCTCTCTCTCTCTCTCTCTCTCTCTATCTATCTATCTATCTATCTACGCCAGTTTCTCCATATATATCAATCTATGTCAGTCTCTATACATCTATCTATCTATGCCAGTTTCTCCATATATATCAATCTGTCAGTATCTTTCTCTCTCTCTCTCTCTCTCTCTCTCTCTCTCTCTCTCTCTCTCTCTATCTATCTATCTATCTATCTACGCCAGTTTCTCCATATATATCAATCTATGTCAGTCTCTACACATCTATCTATGCCAGTTTCTCCATATATATCAATCTGTCAGTATCTTTCTCTCTCTCTCTCTCTCTCTCTCTCTCTCTCTCTCTCTATCTATCTATCTATCTATCTATCTACGCCAGTTCTCCATATATATCAGTCTATGTCAGTCTCTACACATCTATATATCTATCTATGCCAGTTTCTCCATATATATCAATCTGTCAGTATCTTTCTCTCTCTCTCTCTCTCTCTCTCTCTCTCTCTCTCTCTCTATCTATCTATCTATCTACGCCAGTTTCTCCATATATATCAATCTATGTCAGCCTCTACACATCTATCTATCTATCTATCTATCTATCATTAATACCCGACTTTAGCAGAAGAACGGGTGTATGCCGTGACTGATAGTTTTATTACTTTGAGCTTAGATTTGCCTTATCTTCTTTCTGTGCAGAAGGAAGTTTGTTTTTCTTGTGTCTGTTGTTCTTCCCGCTCGTCCGTCTTTTGTTTAGTGTTTCTCTAAGAATTTAATCTTTTATGTTAATATTGTCTTTGCTCTCGGCTTAGAGCCCCTCAACCCATGCTCATACCCACTACCCTTTTTTGTTTCCTTCTTCCTTCCCTTCCTTCCTTCCTTCCTTCCCTCTTTCTTTGCTTTTTTCTTTCTTTCTTTCTTCCTTTCTTTCGTATACTTTTACGCCTATATCTCTCTTCTTTTGCGAAATTTGGCTTATTACGGCACAACGCTAAAGAAAGTTAAAGGAATATATAACATCAATTTCTAAATGGAAAATTGATTTATTTGTTTGGTTTAGTTTGGTTTATTCGTTTAACGGCATATCAACTTCTTATGAGTTATTTAAAGCAGAAATTCGGTTAATTTTTGAACGCTTGATTATACATTGGCATGATGGTTAGAGTGTTTGCCAGTGGCCCGGGAGACCTGGTTTCAATCCCAGATCGAGTCATACCAAAGACTCATAAAAGGGTATCTTGCTTAACACTCAGCGTTAAAAGGTAGGGATCAAGGGTAAAGTGGAGCGATCCAGGGAAAGTAGTAGTGCCTTCCCCTACACCTTGGTGTAGTAGCTATCGAAAAGGGAGCCTTCTGGTTGCCCTCGACTATAGTCGCTAATCTTACTTTACTGATTATAAACATAACTATATACGCAACGTTCTACTGCAATAATTTTTAAAATCACACTTATTTGACAATAACAATCTTTTGGGAGAGAGAGCAGACCCCGTATCATAGTTGCTAACGTGCTGGCCTGCAATATCACATTAAGCGTGTTCGATCTCTAGTCGCTTCATTATATTTACTTTCGGAATAATACACTTAGGAAAGTTGTGAACCCCCTTTATTCTTCCAGCTAAGGCACCAACTATACGGCCACCAGCCTCCCATCACGAAAACTATCCAAGTTAGACGAACCACACATGCAGGACACTGCTGGAGAAGCAGGGACGAACTCATAAGTGATGTACTCCTATGGACCCCCACATATGGCCGAGAAAAAGTAGGACGACCAGCTCGAACATGCATTCATCTATGTGAGGATACGGGATGTAGTCCTGAAGTCCTACCAGAGGCGATGAATGATAGGGAGAAGTGGCGAGAGAGGGTCAGGGATATCCGTGCTAACGGCACGACATGATAATGATGATGATGATGTCTTAAATAGTACCACAACCATGTCTTACATAGATGGCTTCGGCATTAAATCCCCCACGAAGGTTGATTGGCCATTAAACAAACAAAACAAAACCAATAATTTGTTAGTAAAGTTATATGATGTTTCTATCTCATACATAATTTATACACAATTATATGTTAACCAGTCAATTGGCCTAATGAATAGAGTGTTCGCTAATGGTCTGGGAGACCGAGGTTCAATCCCAGGTCAAGTCATACCAAAGATTAAAAAAAATGCTACTAGATACCACCTTGCTAAGCATTATAAAGTTAGGATCAAAGGTAAGAGGAGAAATCCAGGGACTGGAGTAGCGCTCTCCCTACACCTCGGTGTTGTAGCTATTGTTAAGTGAGACTTTGGGTCACCCTTGACTAAGGTCACCAACTTTTACCTAGGAAGCAGCGTCGAATCAACCGAAAAGGACATCGAAACGAGGTTAACGAAAGCATGGACAGCTATCAATAGGCTATCGACTATATGGAAATCAGACCTAACCGATAAAATGAAACGCAGTTTCTTCCAGGCAGCAGTCACATCGATACTGCTATATGGATGCACTACATGGACGCTAACAAAACGGCTGGAGAAGAAACTAGATGGCAATTACACAAGAATGCTGCGTGCAATCCTCAACAAGTCCTGGCGGCAACACCCAACAAGACACCAACTGTACGGCCACCTGCCCCCTATCACGAAAACTATTCAAGTTAGGCGAACCAGACATGCAGGACATTGCTGGAGAAGCAGAGATGAACTCATAAGAGATGTACTCTTATGGATCCCCACACACGGCCGCGCAAAAGCAGGACGACCAGCACGAACGTACATTCAGCAGCTATGTGAGGATACAGGTTGTTGTCCTGAAGACCTGCCTAGGGCGATGAACGATAGGGAGGAGTGGCGAAAGAGGGTCAGGGATATCCGTGCTGCCAGCACGATATGATGATGATGAAAAGTAACTATTTGTATTTAATTATTATTGTTCTTACACAAGAAACTAATCATTCTCTTTAGTAAACGATTGTTCATTTCAAATTAAAATTCTTAAAATAATTTGCATACATTTAAATGGTTTCAAGTATTCCTATCTAAGATAAATAATTCTGTATAATAACTGTTGACAGGAATGACGGAATCCTGCTTTTCCTGCGCCAAAGTGTATTTTGAGAATGCACAAAGCCTCAACCGTAATTTGAAACCGTTTCGCGTATCTCCTTCTCGCACCTATCCCAAACTAAAGGGCTATTAATTAAAATCTACAGTCAGATGTATGTCTACAGACCTGATGCAGTTTCCTTGCCGGTGAATTCATTTTTAGAAGTGATCTTTCTCCTCTGCAAGTGATGCAGTCGGCGAATTCTTAACCCCAACAACAAAGCGGCGAGGAAAATAAATCAGAAATTGCCTGGACGGCCTTAAAAAGCAGCAACAAAATCACCAGAACACTCACCCAGATCGAAAATATATCAAATTCATATGATTTGTAAACACATTTTGATGATAACAATTCTAAACGTGACTGAGCGGGGTTTTTTTTTGCACAGAGTTACATGGTTCCAAGTATTACAATGTATTACTAAGAATTCAATGAAACATCAGTCATTTATTTACACACAGTTAAATGATAAAACAGTTCTATTTGAAATAATTCAATTTAGCATAATTCAACAAAGTTAAATGGTTCCAAGTATTGCTCTTTATCATTAAGAATTCAATTTAACATCAGTAATTTGTTTACACACAGTTAAATGATCAAACAGTTTTATTTCAAACAATTCAGTTTAGTTAAAGTACACAGTTTAAACACACGGTTAAATGCAAAAACAGTTAATTTCCAAGAATTTAGTTCGACGTAATTACTCAGTTTAGTTATATTTGGCCCACAGATAGGATCCTATCAGGTGCTACCACTCCGGGCCAGAGTAGATCTGGGAGCATTGGCAATGAAGGTGTACTTCACATTTCCCAAAGTTCCACCATTTCTGTAGCCTCACCATCAGATTGTTTAGTATCATATCCAGGACACTCGTTGGGAGAGTCTTACCCCTATGTAAATATGCAGTTGGTGTATTCTGCAGGCCCAGTCGTCGGGTCCATTTATTCTGGGATATCCTGCATTAATGATAAGGATGCTTCTGACTTGAATTTTGTTTTTACCCAGAATACTCATGTCGTGAAAGCTTAATTAGAAGCAATGAAGCTTTTTTTTTTCACTGATGCAGTTTTAAGATTTTCTCATTAACCAAATGTACAAAAATAAAGACATTAAAATGTAATTATTTTCCTAGTTTTCGTTTGTTTTATTACTTACAATAAAATGAGGAGATGGAGTACTTATAGCGAAGTAGTTAACGTCCTGTGCTGTGATACCAGAGTAGGTGTGTTCAATCTCTAGTTGCGTTATTGCGTACATTTGAGGACTAATATCATTGGGAAAGGTGTGAACATCCAGTTATCGGCTAAATAGCACCAAAGCAGTTGTTCTATAAAAATGGCATTAGCATTTAAAAAACTTCGAAAGTTGATATTCCATTAAATAAGACAAAATAAACCGTACCGAACCGGTCCCAGTTGGATGGAGCTGTAGAATACACCGATGCAGATGGTAAGACCAGTTCCCCAACAACTATGCTGGATATGACAGTAAGCTGCATCTGATGTTGAGGCTCCAGTCCTTCATTGCCTTTACTCCACTCTGACTGGTAGTATTTGATAGGGGCTCATCTATTGGTCAAATAGAACTGCCTAACCATTTAACTGTGTGCAAACAAATGCATGATTTTAAATTAATCTTTTTTGTATTACATTGTGGTGTTTGAAATCATTTATCTGTGTGCAAATAACATTATTGGTGTTAGACAGTAACACTTGAAGCCATTTAAGTGTGTCCAAGTAAATGATTAATATTAAATAGAATTATTCCTATTAGATAGACATACTTGAAACCATTTAACTATGTGAAAATCGATGAAAAGGGTTGAATAGACTGACTAGTGTTGAATAGCAAAACTTGAGACCTTTTAACTGTGTGCAAACAAAAGCAAGACTTAGCTGTGAGCTAACAAATTATCTTTTTGCCGTTTAATAACAAAAGTACTTTCAAACTATTCACTTACAAATCATATATGCATAAACATTTAACTATGTGCAAACAAATGACTGATGCTAAATTAAAATGCCACTGTTACATAGCAATTCATTGAAACTATTTGTCTGGTTGCAAAAACAAAAAGCTTGGATCATTTAAAAACTTTACCTACTATCTTTTCATTTCCAATTCATATATATTCAAAATATGATTATAAATAGGTTTGGCATTAAATAACTGACAAGGGTTGTTTAAAAAAAAGGAAAAATAATGACTGATAACTGAAATAACACATTAACTGAAAATAAATAAATGATTGTTATCATGTGTACAATACCAGCCAAGTTATTACTGAAACGTCTTTCTCGTTGAAGTCCGTTTGACTAATTAACACCGACTAATTGTTCCGCCCTAACAGCTCGTTACCTCTAGTTACATTAGATAAATGCCCGTCACTTTCGTCCATGCTCAATCGGAAGTATCTCACATTATTCTTCTATGACAGGTTTATATGCCATAAGAACCCACCAACCAACCAACCAACCAACCGAACCATTAAAATGAAATGAATGTCTTTAGGATATTGTAATAAAGTCCCATTTTAATACGAAATAAAAAGTTAATTGGTTAGGTCTCTTAGTTTTAATGGTATATCAACTTTTCTAGGCTGTTTAATACCAAAGCCATCTTTACAGGAAAACAACAGTGATACTATTAAACTCATCACTGGGGGATAAGGGGGGTTCATATCTTTCCTTAGGGAATAAGTCCGAAAATTGAATGTAATAGCGTGAGTAGGGTTCGAACTCGCTTACTTGGAGGCCGTAGTGCAGAATAAAATGGTAATGGTCTGTTTAGGTTAGGTTATATCATATATCAACCATTGTAGGTTATTTAATGCTTAACATGTTTTTACATATATATTAAATATATGATTTGTAAACACATTTTTAGATACACATTTAAATGATCCAACAGTTCTATTTAAAAAAAAATATTATGTATCCCTTACCATTTAATTGAACCACAGTTAAATGATCAAACAGTTCTATTTCTGACAATTCAGTTTAGCATTAGTCATTTGTTGGCACATGGTTTAAATATCAAACAGTTGTATTTGACCCAAAGATAAGACCCTATCAGATGCTACCAATCCCGGCCAGAGTGGATCTGGAAGCGATGGTAATAAAGGAGTTCTCCGCATTCCCCAAAGATCCAGCAATACTGGAACCTCACCATCAGATATTTAAATGTAATATTCAGGGCACTCGTTGGGTGCGGGTCTTACCGCTATGCAGTGATGCAGTCGGTATATTCTACAGCCCAAGCCGACTGAATAAAAATGTTAAGGATAATTAAGCAAATAATACATAAATGTATACAAAGCAACATTCCCCTTTTTACTTTTACGTTTTCAGTGGGTTTTTAAGAACCCATCCAATAGGCAAACAGAAGGATATAGTCATCTAGTTCACTCTTACAGATTCTTTGTTTTATAGAAATATAAATACTAGAGTGTAATGGCTAAAGTGATGGATTGCAACCTCAAAGTAAGCGAGTTCGATCTCTAGCCACGCTATTGCTCTCGCTTTCGTACAAATATCCACGGGAAAGGTATAAATTCCCCTATCCTTCCATCTCTAGGTTAAACAGTACAACTGCAATTTAAAAAAAATAAGTACCACCCATGATCTTCTAAAGCAAAGGTGCCAGGATTTTATTATTTCCTGTTGAATATTTCACAATTTAAAAAAATATTTTTAGGTATTAATTCTTACTGAATTTTACGATCTTGACACTGTAACTAAAAATAAACTTTACAAAATCTCTGTAATCCATGAATAAGTTGTGTATTCATTTTTTACAGGCTCAGTAGCCTAGTGGGTAGAGTGTTCACCAATAGTCTGGGAGACCTGAGTTCAATCCCAGGTTGCGTCAAAGCAAAGACTTTAAAAATGGTACTTGATACCTCCTTGCTTAACACTCAGCAATATAAGGTACGTATCAAGGGTAAAATGGAGCAAACCAGGGAAAGGAGTAGCGCCCTTCCCTACACCTTTGTGTAGTAGCTATTGAAAAGGGAGCCTTCTGGTCGCCCTCGACAATGGTTGCTAATTTTACTTTTATTTTATTCATTTTTCGATTGCTACGTATTCATATATTTTTTTTTTTCGTTTTCATATTTACGATTTTAAGGATGCCGAATGTTTTTGTCCATTTTTACCTTACTATGATTGAAACTATTCACTGAGTCAATATTGGGAATCACCCCAAATTAAGGAAACTAAAACTTAATCTTCTGTCAGTTGGACACAGAACCAATTTTATTTCGTGGAAAAATTGTGTATAGTATCTAATGACATATCAACCTTTGTGGGTTAATCACTGTCAAAATTCTACTTGTAGAAGAACAGTAGTGGAACTATTCCAACTGCAGCTAAGAGAGATAGATGCGTTCATTCCTTTCCCAAGTGTATCAGTCCCAAAAGAAAACACGGTAGCACGACTAGGATTCGAACTTGATTATTTAGTTGTACTTAGAGAATGTTATCCACAACGCCACAGTGAAATCGTAGGGTATGGGTTCAAATCAGTCTTAGCAGAAACGTACTCAGAAAATGTTGCTTTTTCTTTAAAGAGAAGGTATGGGCAGGGTTGTACGAATGAAAAAACAACCCTGTGTACCATAGGACCAACGTTTGGTGCTGTAAACAAAGAAGTCCGCAGAAAAAGAAATACTCAAACTCGAAGGTAAGGGAATAAATATAACAGTCGTTTATTATTCAGCTATGATCGCAGCAACTCAAAAAGTTCATTTTAGTTGCGTCCTTCTCCCTTCCTCTTGGTGGTGACGGGATGTGGGTGAGAGCTGGCTGTTTGACACATGCCTGACCGATAGGTCGTAGCAGACTGGGGTAGGACGGGTCAGGACCTCGGAACCTTTAACGTACCCGTTTTAACAACTGCTTTCAACTCTGCCAAAATCTCGTTACTTGTTTTCTTATATAGTGATTGATATTAAATAGAATTATTAGTATTTGATAAGAATACTTGAAACCATTTAACTGTCTGCAAAAGAGCTCTAGTTCGTTCGAAAATAATGTTACCTACGGACTATTCTTAATAAGCTTAATCTCAAAGATTTAGACAATTAATACAAACCGTTTCCGGGCGACAACACCCCACAACACACCAACTATACGGCTACTTGCCTCCCATCACGAAAACTATACAAGTTAGACGAACCAGACACGCAGGACACTGCTGGAGAAGCAAGGACAAACTCATCAGTGATGTACTCCTATGGACCCCCCGCATATGGCCAAGCAAAAGCAGGACGACCAGCTAGAACACACATACAGCAGCTATGTGAGGATACGGGATGTAACCCTGAAGACCTGCCAAAAGCTATGAATGATAGGGAGAAGTGGCGAGAGAGGGTCAAGGATATCCGTGCTGGCGGCACGACATGATGATGAGGATTTTTAAATAGTAATTATAGATTACATATATGTATAAACACACACACACACACATATATATATATAGATATAGATATATATATCACAATAGTCATCCACAGACAGATCTGTTTCGTTCTATCAGAACTCATCAGTGTGGCTAAACAGTAACTTCCCGTAGCTGGTATCGAAACCCGGTTGACTTCTAACCATTCAGCCACGAGGAGATATTAGCTGCGAAG
>OY757918.1:29108260-29300760 GCA_963585895.1 Sepioteuthis lessoniana
CCTGCGGAAAAAAGAAGGAAGAAAGAGAAGTGAGAAAGGAATACTAGGTAGTGTTGTATAGTGGCTCGTACCACGTTACTTCCGGTGTTGCAGAAGTATAAAAGACGCCATGTCCATAAAGCCAGGGAGACAGAAGCGAGACAGGAGCAGAAAGAGAAGCAGAGATAGAAGAGCTCTGAAAGACCTCGGTCAGTAGTAAGACCAACTTCGGACGTAACACCTACACCGAGAGACTTATAATCCTTGTCGAACTGTACCACTTGAATTAATAAATAATTAACTCTGTTATACTGTGCATCGTTTCCTTACCACGATAAAACAGATAGTTTGGTTTGGTTTCTTTATTTAATGGAATATCAACATTCGTGGGTTATTCAATGCCAAAGCCATGCTCGTAGAAGAATTGGAGTCTGAACTTGGCTACTATGATGTGACAGTCTACCACGTTTGCTACCATTTGGACTTTTCTCCCAGTTTAGTTTCTTCGACAAAAGGTTATGCTACAAAGGTTGATATGCCATAAAATCCAACCAATCAAAAGGTTATGCCAGGTTTCACAATATAGTATAGAATTTTTCATTACTTTCTTTGATCCTTTTGAGAAAGAAGAATTTTTCATTGAAGAAAAAGTGCCCATGCATATGTATGTGCATATGTATGGGTGTTTGTGTGTGTGTGTGTGTGTGTGTGTGAGAGAGAGAGAGAGAGAGTATGTTTGTGTTGTAAAGCACTTGTGATATGATAGTTATCGTCGTAGGAAATGGACACGGTGATCTGAGTTCAAACCCTGAATGAGGCAGTTTGCATTTCACATACCGTTAATAACCCATGGGGAAAGTAGGAATCCAACAATTCTCCCTCCATGTTAATTCGGAAACGAAACTTGTTAAACTCTGCAAAAACATTGACCTTGTGTCGTACTATTCTTGTGAGAAATTGGGTAAAAACATGCTTATGTATGTTGCATTGACCCTTTAAACGTTATTCGGTTGCTTGGTTGGTTGGGTTTTATAGTATACCAACCTTTATAGGTTATTTAACGCCAAATCTATTTTTATGAAAATAGTCAATTCTATTTCAAACAATTCAGTTTAGCATAAGCATGCAGTTTAAATGCAAGTGCTGTTTAATTGTTAAAAACATTTCTATTTCAAGCTATTCAGTTTATTCAAACAGTTTTAATTCAGCTAATTCAGTTTAGTATTAGTATAGATTTTGTTTATACACAGTTAAATGTCAAAAGAGTTCTATATCAAATAACTCAGTTTAGTGTAAGGAAAGTTTCAATGTCAAAAACAGTTCTATTTCAAACAATTCAGTTTAATATAAGCCCGCAGTTTAAATGTAAGTAAAGTTTAATTGTTAAAAACGTTTTTATTTCAATCTATTCAGTTTAGTCAAACAGTTCTAATTCAAACAATTCAGTTTAGTATAAGTATGCAGTTAGATCTATTTAACCTATAAATAGGACCCTATCAGTTGTTACCATTCAAGGCCAGAGTGGACCTGGGAACAATGTCAATGATGGGGTGCTCCGCATTCCCCAAAGCTCCAGCATCACTGGAACATCACCATCGGATTGTTTAGTGTCATAAATAGGATATTCATTGCGGGGAGTGGGTCTTATCCCTCTGCAGAGGTGCAGTCGGTGTATTCTACCGCTCCAGCCGACTGGACAAAAGTTCTTGGAATTAATTCTCTATGGGTATTAAGAAGAGAAGAGTCTTCTCAAATTCCTAATGCTATAAGATATATTGTGGTCTGGAGTTGACTAGTTTTGACTGTCTAGGGAAAAGTGGCGAGAGAGGGTCAGGGATATCCGTGCTAGTGGCACGATATGATGAATGATGATGAGTGGCCTTTGACTGGGTTTCGGCGAGTTCCTCTTCTTTATGCGACACGACTGCTCTGTGTACCTAAGAATCAAAATTCTAATTTCTTAATACATTTGTGAAACCTTGGGAGTTGATTGGTTTGTAAATAAGTCAATGAATCACATTATGTGTCCCTGATACATCTGCGTAAAATTGGGTTTCTGATTCACATTTTACACAAACATTTTAGCTACTTATTTTTCGTTTGTCTGCAAATAAGAAAAAGTTTGAGCGTTGATATTTACATTCCAATCGTCATTCAGTCTACTGACTCTCAAATTATTCTTATATTCCTTTAAATCTTCTCATTGCCACACGATTGGAACTACAGGGTGTTTCAAAATAGAGGCAACCTATTTATATAATAATGATTTACTACTGAGACAAGCGCAATGGCGGTCCTTTGGAGCATGTCCGGTAAAAACTGCACCCTTTGATCTAGAGACATCAAATCTGTGTTTTTTTTAATTGCGATTATTTCAGCTTCCAGCACATGTAATCTTTTTCTCTGAGTTTCTTGTTTCAGTAATAAATAATTATCATATTAATTGGTTGCATCTATTTTGAGACAGTTTTGAATGATTTTCATTGATCTAGTGGGTAGAGTGTTCGCTAATTGTTCGGGGGACCTTGGTTCAATCCCAGGTCGAGTCATACCAAAGACTTTAAAAATGGTACTTGATACCTCCTTGCTTAACACTCCGCAATATAAAGTACGTATCAAGAGTAAAGTGGAGCAATCCAGGGGAAAGAGTAGCACTCTCCCCTACACTTCGGTATAGTAGCTATTGAAAAGGAAGCCTTCTGGTCGCTCTCGACTATGGTTGCCAACTTTACTTACCTGTCTCCAAGTAAGTGGGGAGGCAAAATATTTTTGTCTTGTCGAAAGTATTGTGATAGAGGATTAATGGTTGTTTTATTATACTATTTTCAAATCTGAAACAATAGATATTACATTATTATAAGTAGAGTTATTAGTCGTCAGAAGGGTCCCATGTAAATTGAAACAATCTGTATTTGAAATTTCTTCGGGAAAATTTTAATAAAAGATAAAAAATATTTTTTCGGGTTAGTGTTATCGAGTGCAGTTTTTAATCACTGAATGTGGGCATTATACTGATATTTATCAAGCTTTACTTTTTCTGGCACACAGGCATTAAGTCTCTAATTGTACCCGCTGTAAATAAGTGGTCACCTATCTTAGAAGCGAATTGGCCCATTGTCGCTTAACTTTTAAAATCTGGTGGTAACAAGTGCATTCAGTGTGACACAACCGTAAGTCGACTAAGAAACGTTAGTAACATTACCTATATGTTGATAGTTCTAAAATGTATACATGGGTCTGATAAGTTCAGAAAGTTTTTGACTGTTCTCGAGCCTCACCCGTATCGACATGTTCATGTGATAATTAGTAAAGTTGGCGAACTTAGTTGAGGGTGACCTGAAGGCTCCCTTTTCAATAGCTACTACACCGAGGTGTAGGAGAGGGCACTACTCCATTCTCTGGATTGTTCCACTTTACCCTTGATCCAGACCGTATAGTGCTGATTCCTAAGCAAGGCGGCATCAAGTACCCTTTTTTGAGCCTTTGGTATGACTCGACCGGGGATTGAACCCTGATCTTCCAGTTGAATACTCTACTGTCAAAACACCTTGAATATATGTATCCATTCTACTTTATATTCCTCGGTAGTTCCACTTTCCCTTTTATCTGTGAAATGAATTTAGATGTGCATTAAAAAAATGGCAAAAGCGTTTCTTTTACTGACAAAAATGTCCTTGACCTCATCCTATTGAGACCAAATAGAGAGCGCACAGATTTCTTTCAACTACGTGGCAAACTTGGCGAAAACTCTTTTCTACAGTGACCTCTAAAGATATATTTGGCAAAGATATTCTTTTGAAAACCAAAGCAAGGTGTACCTGTTCTCGGGTGTGCAGCTGTTTAAATAAGAGGCATTTTGGGTGTGTTGGCATGCCCTTCCTTAATAATTTTTTTAAAAATTGTGCCTATTATCAATTATTATAATAAAAAAATAAATAAATAAGAGGGGCGAGAAATTCGTAACCACATCAGACAGGTTTAAAGACGTACGAAAAAAAATTTCAGCGATAGAAAAAGACATAAAAACATTAGAAGTTTTATTTTTGTTTATTTTTGTTTAATATTTTTATAAGTAATTTCATTTTCTTCTTTTTGATTTTTATGTATTTCTGTCTGTCTGTCTGTCTGTCTGTATCTATCTATCTATCACTTCATATATATTGGAGTAGAATACCAGTTCGATTAATACCAAAGACTCAAAAAATGGTACTTGATGCCGCCTTGCAGAACACTTAGAATTATAAGGTACGGATCAGGGGTAAAGTACAGCATTTCAGGGAAAGGAGTTGCGCCCACTCCTAGACCACGGTGTAGTAGCTATTGAAAAGGGAGCCTTCGAGTCTCTCTCGACTACGATCGCCAACTTACTTCATATATGAAGACTTGTCTGGCACATGGTCATTTATTTATGAACGATACAGTATATAGTTAAATATGATCCGTACTATTTAAAACGTAAGTAAAGTTAGCGAGTGTGACTCAAAGGCTCCCTTTTCGATAGCTATTACACCAATGTGTAGGGGAGGGATCTACTCCTTTCCCTATTGAGAAAAAATAAACATCCTAAAAGAAGCTAAGAAGATATATTGAAAATATAATGTGGTACAAAAGCAAGCCAAACGTGAAGAAATAGTTTGTATCACACTGATTTTTTCTTGTGGGTTGGGCCTACCTATTTTAAAAATAAGTGTTTGAAATCCACTACTTTAATAACGACTTTTAACAACGAGTCCTCTGTTTGGCGTGAAAACACTTAACTATCTCAACCATAAGGCAGACAACCGCAATCTCTCAAAGGTTGGGTGGAATTTATGGGAAGGCGCGTCTTATAGCTACCCACCTTAAACAGGTTCAGTATCATTTAAATCTCGAACGAAGGCAATCCCAAAACAAAGAAAGACAGAAAGAAAAAATAAGTGAAAAGTGGATCATTTAAAAGAAAGAAAGAAAGAAAGAAAGAAAGAAATAGCTACAGAAAAAAGAAATGATAGAATGGATCATTTAAAAGAATCAAAGGGAAATAGAATTTAGACAAAGAAAGAAAGAAAGAAAGAAAGAAAGAAAGAAATTGATTATTAAAAACAATAAAACGAAAATAGAATATACACAGAGAGAGAGAGAGAGAGAGAGAGAGAGAGAGAGAGAGAGAGAGAGAGAGAGAGAGAGAGAGTAAGCGAGAACAGTAGATTATTTAAAAGTATAAAAAGAGAATAGAATTTTGACAAAAAGAAAGAAAGAAAGAAAAGATATCAAAATAATCAAGATAGACGACTTTTATTTGTATCATCATTCTCTTTGTCCAAGAAGAAGGAGAAGAAGAAGAAGAAGAAAAGGAAAAATTGATGAAGGAGTTCCAAATTCGTGCTGATGTTCGTCTGTAGAGTGTTTTTTCTGTGTGGATATTGTTCATTTAAAGGATCTCTGATAGCGACACATGAGGGCGGGCAAGACGAGTGAGGAGGTTCACTTGATATGAATCCCATTTCCGAAAACAAAAGAAGTCTTTTAATGGTTATACGACAGGAGAGACTAAATAGCGAAAAGACCCGAACAGAAAGTCGCAAAGACGCCGTTCGCGAAGCACTGAGTAGAATTGTTTAAAACAATTACTTATGTCACGGTGATTATAGATAAGAGACAAAGGAGAAGAGCTACAATATCCATACACACCAAAATACATATATATATATATATATGTGTGTGTGTGTGTGTGTGTGTGTGTGTGTTTATATATATATATATATATATATATATATATATATATACACATGTGGGAAATCGCATGTTTGCAATGCGAAAAATAAGTGTTAATTTTTGTGCTCGAGAAGTTGATATTTATCCATACCTTCCACCAAAGAAGATTTGACACAAGGTCATTTTAACGTGGGCAGCCATGAACAGATCGGAACCCATACGTGGCAGCTGCAAAAAATGCTTGTCTCTATTTGCATTCTCCTTCTGGGGTGCCTCTGGCGCCAATCGATAAACTTAATCTCGCAAGTTGATGCTGTCAGCGAGTCGGGCAGCCCCTGGGACAAAACAGTCAATTTTGCAATCCTTGGGTAAAAGATTTGTGAAACTGAAATTTTTACATCAGTACTTTTTGTATTTTTGCTTTTATTGATAGTCAGAGCCGGCGCACTCGTTTTAAAATTTCTTTGAGTTTTGGCAGATAACAATTTTTTTTTCTCCTAGAAGGTTAAAAATATATTTTTAATCATCAACATTTTTAATCTAATTTCGAGCCAACCTCAGCCTTATAAATAACAGTAAAATAAATAGATCTTAATGGGTTTTACAGATTTATACTGTGTCCTACTTACAACATTTCGGTTTTAATTTCTTTGAGTGAAAATCTATCATTCTGCTCCTTCAAGTATGCAGTTAATTTCAACATAGCTTTATTATCTTAAATCGAATGAAAATGTTGTTTCGATAAATTTATTTGTACTAGTATTAAAGTCATCGCTTCCTGGTGAAAAATTTCATTTGCAGCCGCGTACATATTAACGCTTAAAAATACTGCCTGTCTTACATAGTAACACACTCACACAAGCATCTTTTACACACACAAAATATACAACTAGAGTTAGACAATTGCAAATTGTGACAATTCATTTATGAACATCACTTCCTCTCTTAATAATAAGTCCTTCCTTTGGATTCTGTTTAAATGTTAAATATTTCTATTTGATCAATAGATAGTTCCCTATCACGTTTTTCGAGGTGCCCGTGGTGTAATGGTTAGCGTCGCAGGATATGGACACGGTGACACGAGTTCAAATCCTGGACCTGACTGATTGCATTTCACATAGCACTAATACCCTTGGGAAAGGTATGAATCTAAAATATTCTCCCTCCAGCTATGGGTAAATAGTAGGGCAGACTAGGTTCTTCAGCCTGGGTGAGGCAACTAGTCTAGGAGAAGGAAAACTCTGAATTCAAACCTGTTAAACTCCGCTTAACAACTGACCTTGTGTCATATCCTGCCCGAGCGGAGGGGTTGGTAAATATGATCACGTTTTTCGATTCTGGGTGAGAGAGGACCCAGGAGAAATGGTAATGAAGGAGTACTCCGCATTCCCCAAAGCTCCAGCTTTACTGGAGCCTCACCATATGATTGTTCTGTATCATATCCAGGACGCTCGTGGGTAGACTAGTCTTATCCCACTGGAGAGAACCACTCGGTGTATACTTTAGCCTCATCCGACTGGGCTGATATGTATATGTATATATATATATATATATATATTTCTTTTTTTAGCAGCTATGTGAGGATACGGGATGTTGTCCTGAAGACCTGCCTAGGGTGATGAACGATAGGGAGGAGTGGCGAGAGAGGGTCAGGGATATCCGTGCTACCAGCGCGACATGATGATGGTGATGATATATATATATATATATATATGTGTGTATAAAAGTGTAATCAGTTATTTACTAAGCTCTGATTAATTTTGGCTAAAAGCCAGAAGTATGAGGAATCGAATGA
Source organism: Sepioteuthis lessoniana (assembly GCA_963585895.1). Lineage (NCBI taxonomy): Eukaryota > Metazoa > Mollusca > Cephalopoda > Myopsida > Loliginidae > Sepioteuthis > Sepioteuthis lessoniana. Next base: position 29,115,729 of record OY757918.1, read on the forward strand.
GGATCGAATTCACTAATGATGTTCAGCTAATTTAGCTTACAAAGCCTTAGTCCATGTTAGATGCGGACAAGTATGTGCGTGTATACATGTGTGAGCGAATAAATGTGCATAAGAATGTTGCCTTATACAGCTGAAATTTTAACTGAAATTATTTTTACTGAATAATGTTAGATTTATGATAAAAATAAATGTTTGTAGCATAAAATACTTGCTTATTTATCATGGGGCTACAATCTATCTCTCTTTCTATCTATCTATCTATCTATAAAGCAAAGTTGGCGACAGTAGTCGAGGGTGACGTGAAGGATCTGTTTTAGATAGCTACGACACTGAGGTTTAGAGGAGGGTGTTACCTGATGTCAAGTAATTATTTCAGTAATGATTATATTATGTCAAGTAATTATTTCATTAATGATTATATGATGTCAAATAATTATTTCAGTAATGATTATATTATGTCAAGTAATTATTTCAGTAATGATTATATTATGTCAAGTAATTATTTCATTAATGATTATATGATGTCAAGTAATTTCATTAATGTTTATATGATGTCAAGTAATTATTTCCGTAAAGATTATATTATGTTAAGTAATTATTTCATTAATGATTATATGATGTCAAGTAATTATTTCCGTAATTATTATATAATGTCAAGTAATTATTTTAGTAATGATTATATAATTTCAAGTAATTATTTCATTAATGATTATATGATGTTAAGTAATTATTTCAGTAATGATTATATTATGTCAAGTAATTATTTCAGTAATGATTATATGATGTCAAGTAATTATTTCCGTAATGATTATATAATGTCAAGTAATTATTTCAGTAATGATTATATAATTTCAAGTAATTATTTCATTAATGATTATATAATGTCAAGTAATTATTTTAGTAATGATTATATAATGTCAAGTAATTATTTGTACTTAGAAATAGTCATTTGTTTGCACTTAGGAATTTATTTTCCAGAGAGTAATAATAATTCTTGGTAAACAATTATAGCTTCAAGTAAAAATTCTTAACGCAAATAAAAGAGTCATTCACTAAATAAGGTTAATTTTGCTTAAGGTATTAAAAAAGAGAAGCATTGACTACAGTTGTAACTTTTTCAAGGAAATCAATAGTGATGGGTCTTTTCATGTCCCAGTTACCTGTCAGCATGACCTTTTTTCTTGACACCTCTGTTCAGAATTTTTTGTCTTTATCGCAGTTTTTCCACCCCCAAAGACTGTCTTTTCGACTCAGGCACTTAGTAGCTAACTTATTCGAAACCTATTAGTGAACATTATATTTTTTTAACTCAAACATGTTTCTCTGTAGACATCACACATTCATCAGTAAATTTCGCTTTGTTTGCACTTCTCAATGACGAAAAATCTAACAACAGACCTCTGTTCAAGTCTGGAGCATTTTGAATAGCCAAAGAAAAAAGGAATAATTTTGTAGGATTAGAATGATGGCATAGTGGGTAGAGTGTTCGCCAATGGTCCGGGAGACCTGGGTTCAATCCCAGGTCGCGTCATACCAACGATTTTAAAAATGGTACTTGATACTTCCTTGCTTAACACCCAGCATTATAAGGTACGGATCAAGGGTAAAGTGGAGCAATCCAGGGAAAAGTGTAGCGGCCTCCCCTACATCTCGGTGAAGTAGCTATTGAAAAGGGAGCCTTCTGGTCACCCTCGACTACGGTTGCCAACAAGAATGATCTTTGTTAGAAACCAATTCCAAACAATGCAGAATTTAAATTCGTAGCAAAAGTTCTGAAAAAAATGGGTTTTGCTTTTTTTTTTCTCTACAATTCCTCTTATTTATGTTCCATTATGTTCCATTCCTCTTATTTATTTATGTTCCATTATGTTCCATTTATTATGTTCCATTATGTTCCATTCATGTTCCATTATGTTCCATTCCTCTTATATATGTTCCATTATGTTCCATTCCTCTTATTTATGTTCCATTATGTTCCATTTATTATGTTCCATTATGTTCCATTAGGTTCCATTTATGTTCCATTCCTCTTATTTCTGTTCCATTATGTTCCATTCCTCTTATTTCTGTTCCATTATGTTCCATTCCTCTTATTTCTGTTCCATTATGTTCCATTCCTCTTATTTCTGTTCCATTATGTTCCATTCCTCTTATTTATTTATGTTCCATTATGTTCCATTTATTATGTTCCATTATGTTCCATTCCTCTTATTCATGTTCCATTATGTTCCATTCCTCTTATTTATGTTCCATTATGTTCCATTATGTTCCATTTATTATGTTCCATTATGTTCCATTCATGTTCCATTCCTCTTATATATGTTCCATTATGTTCCATTCCTCATATTTATGTTCCATTATGTTCCATTTATTATGTTCCATTATGTTCCATTAGGTTCCATTTATGTTCCATTCCTCTTATTTCTGTTCCATTATGTTCCATTCTTCTTATTTATGTTCCATTATGTTCCATTCCTCTTATTTATTTATGTTCCATTATGTTCCATTCCTCTTATTTATGATCCATTATGTTCCATTCCTCTTATTTATGTTCCATTATGTTCCATTCCTCTTATTTATGATCCATTATGTTCCATTCCTCTTATTTATGTTCCATTATGTTCCATACTTCTTATTTATGTTCCATTATGTTCCATTCCTCTTATTTATGATCCATTATGTTCCATTCCTCTTATTTATGATCCATTATGTTCCATTCCTCTTATTTCTGTTCCATTATGTTCCATTCCTCTTATTTCTGTTCCATTATGTTCCATTCCTCTTATTTCTGTTCCATTATGTTCCATTCCTCTTATTTATTTATGTTCCATTATGTTCCATTTATTATGTTCCATTATGTTCCATTCCTCTTATTTATGTTCCATTATGTTCCATTCCTCTTATTTATGTTCCATTATGTTCCATTATGTTCCATTCATGTTCCATTCCTCTTATATATGTTCCATTATGTTCCATTCCTCTTATTTATGTTCCATTATGTTCCATTTATTATGTTCCATTATGTTCCATTAGGTTCCATTTATGTTCCATTCCTCTTATTTCTGTTCCATTATGTTCCATTCCTCTTATTTATGTTCCATTATGTTCCATTCCTCTTATTTATTTATGTTCCATTATGTTCCATTCCTCTTATTTATTTATGTTCCATTATGTTCCATTTATTATGTTCCATTATGTTCCATTAGGTTCCATTTATGTTCCATTCCTCTTATTTCTGTTCCATTATGTTCCATTCCTCTTATTTATGTTCCATTATGTTCCATTCCTCTTATTTATTTATGTTCCATTATGTTCCATTCCTCTTATTTATTTATGTTCCATTATGTTCCATTTATTATGTTCCATTATGTTCCATTAGGTTCCATTTATGTTCCATTCCTCTTATTTCTGTTCCATTATGTTCCATTCCTCTTATTTATGTTCCATTATGTTCCATTCCTCTTATTTATTTATGTTCCATTATGTTCCATTCCTCTTATTTATGATCCATTATGTTCCATTCCTCTTATTTATGATCCATTATGTTCCATTCCTCTTATTTCTGTTCCATTATGTTCCATTCCTCTTATTTATTTATGTTCCATTATGTTCCATTTATTATGTTCCATTATGTTCCATTAGGTTCCATTTATGTTCCATTCCTCTTATTTCTGTTCCATTATGTTCCATTCCTCTTATTTATGTTCCATTATGTTCCATTCCTCTTATTTATTTATGTTCCATTATGTTCCATTCCTCTTATTTATGATCCATTATGTTCCATTCCTCTTATTTATGTTCCATTATGTTCCATTCCTCTTATTTATGTTCCATTATGTTCCATTCCTCTTATTTATGATCCATTATGTTCCATTCCTCTTATTTCTGTTCCATTATGTTCCATTCCTCTTATTTATGTTCCATTATGTTCCATTTATTATGTTCCATTATGTTCCATTCCTCTTATTTATGTTCCATTATGTTCCATTCCTCTTATTTATGTTCCATTATGTTCCATTATGTTCCATTTATTATGTTCCATTATGTTCCATTAGGTTCCATTTATGTTCCATTCCTCTTATTTCTGTTCCATTATGTTCCATTCCTCTTATTTCTGTTCCATTATGTTCCATTCCTCTTATTTATTTATGTTCCATTATGTTCCATTTATTATGTTCCATTATGTTCCATTCCTCTTATTTATGTTCCATTATGTTCCATTCCTCTTATTTATGTTCCATTATGTTCCATTATGTTCCATTTATTATGTTCCATTATGTTCCATTCATGTTCCATTCCTCTTATATATGTTCCATTATGTTCCATTCCTCTTATTTATGTTCCATTATGTTCCATTTATTATGTTCCATTATGTTCCATTAGGTTCCATTTATGTTCCATTCCTCTTATTTCTGTTCCATTATGTTCCATTCCTCTTATTTATGTTCCATTATGTTCCATTCCTCTTATTTATTTATGTTCCATTATGTTCCATTCCTCTTATTTATGATCCATTATGTTCCATTCCTCTTATTTATGTTCCATTATGTTCCATTCCTCTTATTTATGATCCATTATGTTCCATTCCTCTTATTTATGTTCCATTATGTTCCATTCCTCTTATTTATGTTCCATTATGTTCCATTCCTCTTATTTATGATCCATTATGTTCCATTCCTCTTATTTATGATCCATTATGTTCCATTCCTCTTATTTCTGTTCCATTATGTTCCATTCCTCTTATTTCTGTTCCATTATGTTCCATTCCTCTTATTTCTGTTCCATTATGTTCCATTCCTCTTATTTATTTATGTTCCATTATGTTCCATTTATTATGTTCCATTATGTTCCATTCCTCTTATTTATGTTCCATTATGTTCCATTCCTCTTATTTATGTTCCATTATGTTCCATTATGTTCCATTCATGTTCAATTCCTCTTATATATGTTCCATTATGTTCCATTCCTCTTATTTATGTTCCATTATGTTCCATTTATTATGTTCCATTATGTTCCATTAGGTTCCATTTATGTTCCATTCCTCTTATTTCTGTTCCATTATGTTCCATTCCTCTTATTTATGTTCCATTATGTTCCATTCCTCTTATTTATTTATGTTCCATTATGTTCCATTCCTCTTATTTATTTATGTTCCATTATGTTCCATTTATTATGTTCCATTATGTTCCATTAGGTTCCATTTATGTTCCATTCCTCTTATTTCTGTTCCATTATGTTCCATTCCTCTTATTTATGTTCCATTATGTTCCATTCCTCTTATTTATTTATGTTCCATTATGTTCCATTCCTCTTATTTATGATCCATTATGTTCCATTCCTCTTATTTATGTTCCATTATGTTCCATTCCTCTTATTTATGATCCATTATGTTCCATTCCTCTTATTTATGTTCCATTATGTTCCATTCCTCTTATTTATGTTCCATTATGTTCCATTCCTCTTATTTATGATCCATTATGTTCCATTCCTCTTATTTCTGTTCCATTATGTTCCATTCCTCTTATTTCTGTTCCATTATGTTCCATTCCTCTTATTTATGTTCCATTATGTTCCATTTATTATGTTCCATTATGTTCCATTCCTCTTATTTATGTTCCATTATGTTCCATTCCTCTTATTTATGTTCCATTATGTTCCATTATGTTCCATTTATTATGTTCCATTATGTTCCATTAGGTTCCATTTATGTTCCATTCCTCTTATTTATGTTCCATTATGTTCCATTCCTCTTATTTATGATCCATTATGTTCCATTCCTCTTATTTATGATCCATTATGTTCCATTCCTCTTATTTCTGTTCCATTATGTTCCATTCCTCTTATTTCTGTTCCATTATGTTCCATTCCTCTTATTTATGTTCCATTATGTTCCATTTATTATGTTCCATTATGTTCCATTCCTCTTATTTCTGTTCCATTATGTTCCATTCCTCTTATTTCTGTTCCATTATGTTCCATTCCTCTTATTTATTTATGTTCCATTATGTTCCATTTATTATGTTCCATTATGTTCCATTCCTCTTATTTATGTTCCATTATGTTCCATTCCTCTTATTTCTGTTCCATTATGTTCCATTCCTCTTATTTATGTTCCATTATGTTCCATTTATTATGTTCCATTATGTTCCATTCCTCTTATTTATGTTCCATTATGTTCCATTCCTCTTATTTATGTTCCATTATGTTCCATTTATTATGTTCCATTATGTTCCATTAGGTTCCATTTATGTTCCATTCCTCTTATTTCTGTTCCATTATGTTCCATTCCTCTTATTTCTGTTCCATTATGTTCCATTCCTCTTATTTATTTATGTTCCATTATGTTCCATTTATTATGTTCCATTATGTTCCATTCCTCTTATTTATGTTCCATTATGTTCCATTCCTCTTATTTATGTTCCATTATGTTCCATTTATTATGTTCCATTATGTTCCATTAGGTTCCATTTATGTTCCATTCCTCTTATTTCTGTTCCATTATGTTCCATTCCTCTTATTTATGTTCCATTATGTTCCATTCCTCTTATTTATTTATGTTCCATTATGTTCCATTTATTATGTTCCATTATGTTCCATTCCTCTTATTTCTGTTCCATTATGTTCCATTCCTCTTATTTCTGTTCCATTATGTTCCATTCCTCTTATTTATGTTCCATTATGTTCCATTTATTATGTTCCATTATGTTCCATTCCTCTTATTTATGTTCCATTATGTTCCATTCCTCTTATTTCTGTTCCATTATGTTCCATTCCTCTTATTTCTGTTCCATTATGTTCCATTCCTCTTATTTCTGTTCCATTATGTTCCATTCCTCTTATTTATGTTCCATTATGTTCCATTCCTCTTATTTATGTTCCATTATGTTCCATTTATTATGTTCCATTATGTTCCATTCCTCTTATTTCTGTTCCATTATGTTCCATTCCTCTTATTTATGTTCCATTATGTTCCATTTATTATGTTCCATTATGTTCCATTCCTCTTATTTATGTTCCATTATGTTCCATTCCTCTTATTTCTGTTCCATTATGTTCCATTCCTCTTATTTATGTTCCATTATGTTCCATTCCTCTTATTTATTTATGTTCCATTATGTTCCATTTATTATGTTCCATTATGTTCCATTCCTCTTATTTCTGTTCCATTATGTTCCATTCCTCTTATTTATGTTCCATTATGTTCCATTCCTCTTATTTATTTATGTTCCATTATGTTCCATTTATTATGTTCCATTATGTTCCATTCCTCTTATTTCTGTTCCATTATGTTCCATTTATTATGTTCCATTATGTTCCATTCCTCTTATTTATGTTCCATTATGTTCCATTTATTATGTTCCATTATGTTCCATTAGGTTCCATTTATGTTCCATTCCTCTTATTTCTGTTCCATTATGTTCCATTCCTCTTATTTCTGTTCCATTATGTTCCATTCCTCTTATTTATTTATGTTCCATTATGTTCCATTTATTATGTTCCATTATGTTCCATTCCTCTTATTTATGTTCCATTATGTTCCATTCCTCTTATTTATGTTCCATTATGTTCCATTTATTATGTTCCATTATGTTCCATTAGGTTCCATTTATGTTCCATTCCTCTTATTTCTGTTCCATTATGTTCCATTCCTCTTATTTATGTTCCATTATGTTCCATTCCTCTTATTTATGTTCCATTATGTTCCATTCCTCTTATTTATGTTCCATTATGTTCCATTTATTATGTTCCATTATGTTCCATTCCTCTTATTTCTGTTCCATTATGTTCCATTCCTCTTATTTATGTTCCATTATGTTCCATTTATTATGTTCCATTATGTTCCATTCCTCTTATTTATGTTCCATTATGTTCCATTCCTCTTATTTCTGTTCCATTATGTTCCATTCCTCTTATTTATGTTCCATTATGTTCCATTCCTCTTATTTATTTATGTTCCATTATGTTCCATTTATTATGTTCCATTATGTTCCATTCCTCTTATTTCTGTTCCATTATGTTCCATTCCTCTTATTTCTGTTCCATTATGTTCCATTTATTATGTTCCATTATGTTCCATTCCTCTTATTTATGTTCCATTATGTTCCATTCCTCTTATTTATGTTCCATTATGTTCCATTTATTATGTTCCATTATGTTCCATTCCTCTTATTTATGTTCCATTATGTTCCATTCCTCTTATTTATGTTCCATTATGTTCCATTTATTATGTTCCATTATGTTCCATTAGGTTCCATTTATGTTCCATTCCTCTTATTTCTGTTCCATTATGTTCCATTCCTCTTATTTATGTTCCATTATGTTCCATTCCTCTTATTTATGTTCCATTATGTTCCATTCCTCTTATTTATGATCCATTATGTTCCATTCCTCTTATTTATGTTCCATTATGTTCCATTCCTCTTATTTATGTTCCATTATGTTCCATTTATTATGTTCCATTATGTTCCATTAGGTTCCATTTATGTTCCATTCCTCTTATTTCTGTTCCATTATGTTCCATTCCTCTTATTTCTGTTCCATTATGTTCCATTCCTCTTATTTATTTATGTTCCATTATGTTCCATTTATTATGTTCCATTATGTTCCATTCCTCTTATTTATGTTCCATTATGTTCCATTCCTCTTATTTATGTTCCATTATGTTCCATTTATTATGTTCCATTATGTTCCATTAGGTTCCATTTATGTTCCATTCCTCTTATTTCTGTTCCATTATGTTCCATTCCTCTTATTTCTGTTCCATTATGTTCCATTCCTCTTATTTATTTATGTTCCATTATGTTCCATTTATTATGTTCCATTATGTTCCATTCCTCTTATTTATGTTCCATTATGTTCCATTCCTCTTATTTATGTTCCATTATGTTCCATTTATTATGTTCCATTATGTTCCATTAGGTTCCATTTATGTTCCATTCCTCTTATTTCTGTTCCATTATGTTCCATTCCTCTTATTTATGTTCCATTATGTTCCATTCCTCTTATTTATTTATGTTCCATTATGTTCCATTCCTCTTATTTATGATCCATTATGTTCCATTCCTCTTATTTATGTTCCATTATGTTCCATTCCTCTTATTTATGATCCATTATGTTCCATTCCTCTTATTTATGTTCCATTATGTTCCATTCCTCTTATTTATGTTCCATTATGTTCCATTCCTCTTATTTATGATCCATTATGTTCCATTCCTCTTATTTATGATCCATTATGTTCCATTCCTCTTATTTCTGTTCCATTATGTTCCATTCCTCTTATTTCTGTTCCATTATGTTCCATTCCTCTTATTTCTGTTCCATTATGTTCCATTCCTCTTATTTCTGTTCCATTATGTTCCATTCCTCTTATTTATTTATGTTCCATTATGTTCCATTTATTATGTTCCATTATGTTCCATTCCTCTTATTTATGTTCCATTATGTTCCATTCCTCTTATTTATGTTCCATTATGTTCCATTATGTTCCATTCATGTTCCATTCCTCTTATATATGTTCCATTATGTTCCATTCCTCTTATTTATGTTCCATTATGTTCCATTTATTATGTTCCATTATGTTCCATTAGGTTCCATTTATGTTCCATTCCTCTTATTTCTGTTCCATTATGTTCCATTCCTCTTATTTATGTTCCATTATGTTCCATTCCTCTTATTTATTTATGTTCCATTATGTTCCATTCCTCTTATTTATTTATGTTCCATTATGTTCCATTTATTATGTTCCATTATGTTCCATTAGGTTCCATTTATGTTCCATTCCTCTTATTTCTGTTCCATTATGTTCCATTCCTCTTATTTATGTTCCATTATGTTCCATTCCTCTTATTTATTTATGTTCCATTATGTTCCATTCCTCTTATTTATGATCCATTATGTTCCATTCCTCTTATTTATGTTCCATTATGTTCCATTCCTCTTATTTATGATCCATTATGTTCCATTCCTCTTATTTATGTTCCATTATGTTCCATTCCTCTTATTTCTGTTCCATTATGTTCCATTCCTCTTATTTCTGTTCCATTATGTTCCATTCCTCTTATTTATGATCCATTATGTTCCATTCCTCTTATTTATGATCCATTATGTTCCATTCCTCTTATTTATGTTCCATTATGTTCCATTCCTCTTATTTATGATCCATTATGTTCCATTCCTCTTATTTATGATCCATTATGTTCCATTCCTCTTATTTCTGTTCCATTATGTTCCATTCCTCTTATTTCTGTTCCATTATGTTCCATTCCTCTTATTTCTGTTCCATTATGTTCCATTCCTCTTATTTATGTTCCATTATGTTCCATTCCTCTTATTTATGTTCCATTATGTTCCATTCCTCTTATTTATGTTCCATTATGTTCCATTCCTCTTATTTATGATCCATTATGTTCCATTCCTCTTATTTCTGTTCCATTATGTTCCATTCCTCTTATTTCTGTTCCATTATGTTCCATTCCTCTTATTTATGTTCCGTTATGTTCCATTTATTATGTTCCATTATGTTCCATTCCTCTTATTTATGTTCCATTATGTTCCATTCCTCTTATTTATGTTCCATTATGTTCCATTATGTTCCATTTATTATGTTCCATTATGTTCCATTAGGTTCCATTTATGTTCCATTCCTCTTATTTCTGTTCCATTATGTTCCATTCCTCTTATTTCTGTTCCATTATGTTCCATTCCTCTTATTTATTTATGTTCCATTATGTTCCATTTATTATGTTCCATTATGTTCCATTCCTCTTATTTATGTTCCATTATGTTCCATTCCTCTTATTTATGTTCCATTATGTTCCATTATGTTCCATTTATTATGTTCCATTATGTTCCATTCATGTTCCATTCCTCTTATATATGTTCCATTATGTTCCATTCCTCTTATTTATGTTCCATTATGTTCCATTTATTATGTTCCATTATGTTCCATTAGGTTCCATTTATGTTCCATTCCTCTTATTTCTGTTCCATTATGTTCCATTCCTCTTATTTATGTTCCATTATGTTCCATTCCTCTTATTTATTTATGTTCCATTATGTTCCATTTATTATGTTCCATTATGTTCCATTAGGTTCCATTTATGTTCCATTCCTCTTATTTCTGTTCCATTATGTTCCATTCCTCTTATTTCTGTTCCATTATGTTCCATTCCTCTTATTTATTTATGTTCCATTATGTTCCATTTATTATGTTCCATTATGTTCCATTCCTCTTATTTATGTTCCATTATGTTCCATTCCTCTTATTTATGTTCCATTATGTTCCATTATGTTCCATTTATTATGTTCCATTATGTTCCATTAGGTTCCATTTATGTTCCATTCCTCTTATTTCTGTTCCATTATGTTCCATTCCTCTTATTTCTGTTCCATTATGTTCCATTCCTCTTATTTATTTATGTTCCATTATGTTCCATTTATTATGTTCCATTATGTTCCATTCCTCTTATTTATGTTCCATTATGTTCCATTCCTCTTATTTATGTTCCATTATGTTCCATTATGTTCCATTTATTATGTTCCATTATGTTCCATTCATGTTCCATTCCTCTTATATATGTTCCATTATGTTCCATTCCTCTTATTTATGTTCCATTATGTTCCATTTATTATGTTCCATTATGTTCCATTAGGTTCCATTTATGTTCCATTCCTCTTATTTCTGTTCCATTATGTTCCATTCCTCTTATTTCTGTTCCATTATGTTCCATTCCTCTTATTTATTTATGTTCCATTATGTTCCATTTATTATGTTCCATTATGTTCCATTAGGTTCCATTTATGTTCCATTCCTCTTATTTCTGTTCCATTATGTTCCATTCCTCTTATTTCTGTTCCATTATGTTCCATTCCTCTTATTTATTTATGTTCCATTATGTTCCATTTATTATGTTCCATTATGTTCCATTCCTCTTATTTATGTTCCATTATGTTCCATTCCTCTTATTTATGTTCCATTATGTTCCATTATGTTCCATTTATTATGTTCCATTATGTTCCATTCATGTTCCATTCCTCTTATATATGTTCCATTATGTTCCATTCCTCTTATTTATGTTCCATTATGTTCCATTTATTATGTTCCATTATGTTCCATTAGGTTCCATTTATGTTCCATTCCTCTTATTTCTGTTCCATTATGTTCCATTCCTCTTATTTATGTTCCATTATGTTCCATTCCTCTTATTTATTTATGTTCCATTATGTTCCATTCCTCTTATTTATGATCCATTATGTTCCATTCCTCTTATTTATGTTCCATTATGTTCCATTCCTCTTATTTATGATCCATTATGTTCCATTCCTCTTATTTATGTTCCATTATGTTCCATTCCTCTTATTTATGTTCCATTATGTTCCATTCCTCTTATTTATGCTCCATTATGTTCCCTTTCTCTTATTTATGTTCCATTATGTTCCATTCCTCTTATTTATGTTCCATTATGTTCCATTCCTCTTATTTATGATCCATTATGTTCCATTCCTCTTATTTATGTTCCATTATGTTCCATTCCTCTTATTTATGATCCATTATGTTCCATTCCTCTTATTTATGTTCCATTATGTTCCATTCCTCTTATTAATGTTCCATTATGTTCCATTTATTATGTTCCATTATGTTCCATTATGTTCCATTCCTCTTATTTATGTTCCATTATGTTCCATTCCTCTTATTTATGATCCATTATGTTCCATTCCTCTTATTTATGATCCATTATGTTCCATTCCTCTTATTTATGATCCATTATGTTCCATTCCTCTTATTTATGTTCCATTATGTTCCATTCCTCTTATTTATGTTCCATTATGTTCCATTCCTCTTATTTATGTTCCATTATGTTCCATTCCTCTTATTTATGTTCCATTATGTTCCATTCCTCTTATTTATGATCCATTATGTTCCATTCCTCTTATTTATGTTCCATTATGTTCCATTTATTATGTTCCATTATGTTCCATTATGTTCCATTCCTCTTATTTATGATCCATTATGTTCCATTCCTCTTATTTATGTTCCATTATGTTCCATTCCTCTTATTTATGATCCATTATGTTCCATTCCTCTTATTTATGATCCATTATGTTCCATTCCTCTTATTTCTGTTCCATTATGTTCCATTCCTCTTATTTCTGTTCCATTACGTTCCATTCCTCTTATTTATGTTCCATTATGTTCCATTCCTCTTATTTATGTTCCATTATGTTCCATTCCTCTTATTTATGTTCCATTATGTTCCATTCCTCTTATTTATGATCCATTATGTTCCATTCCTCTTATTTATGTTCCATTATGTTCCATTCCTCTTATTTATGATCCATTATGTTCCATTCCTCTTATTTATGATCCATTATGTTCCATTCCTCTTATTTCTGTTCCATTATGTTCCATTCCTCTTATTTCTGTTCCATTATGTTCCATTCCTCTTATTTATGTTCCATTATGTTCCATTCCTCTTATTTATGTTCCATTATGTTCCATTCCTCTTATTTATGTTCCATTATGTTCCATTCCTCTTATTTATGATCCATTATGTTCCATTCCTCTTATTTATGTTCCATTATGTTCCATTCCTCTTATTTATGATCCATTATGTTCCATTCCTCTTATTTATGATCCATTATGTTCCATTCCTCTTATTTATGATCCATTATGTTCCATTCCTCTTATTTATGTTCCATTATGTTCCATTTCTCTTATTTCTGTTCCATTATGTTCCATTTCTCTTATTTATGTTCCATTATGTTCCATTCCTCTTATTTATGTTCCATTATGTTCCATTCCTCTTATTTATGATCCATTATGTTCCATTCCTCTTATTTATGTTCCATTATGTTCCATTCCTCTTATTTATGATCCATTATGTTCCATTCCTCTTATTTATGATCCATTATGTTCCATTCCTCTTATTTATGTTCCATTATGTTCCATTCCTCTTATTTATGATCCATTATGTTCCATTCCTCTTATTTATGTTCCATTATGTTCCATTCCTCTTATTTATGTTCCATTATGTTCCATTCCTCTTATTTATGATCCATTATGTTCCATTTCTCTTATTTATGTTCCATTATGTTCCATTTATTATGTTCCATTATGTTCCATTCCTCTTATTTCTGTTCCATTATGTTCCATTCCTCTTATTTATGTTCCATTATGTTCCATTTATTATGTCCCATTATGTTCCATTCCTCTTATTTATGTTCCATTATGTTCCATTCCTCTTATTTCTGTTCCATTATGTTCCATTCCTCTTATTTATGTTCCATTATGTTCCATTCCTCTTATTTATTTATGTTCCATTATGTTCCATTTATTATGTTCCATTATGTTCCATTCCTCTTATTTCTGTTCCATTATGTTCCATTCCTCTTATTTCTGTTCCATTATGTTCCATTTATTAGGTTCCATTATGTTCCATTCCTCTTATTTATGTTCCATTATGTTCCATTCCTCTTATTTATGTTCCATTATGTTCCATTTATTATGTTCCATTATGTTCCATTCCTCTTATTTATGTTCCATTATGTTCCATTCCTCTTATTTATGTTCCATTATGTTCCATTTATTATGTTCCATTATGTTCCATTAGGTTCCATTTATGTTCCATTCCTCTTATTTCTGTTCCATTATGTTCCATTCCTCTTATTTCTGTTCCATTATGTTCCATTCCTCTTATTTATTTATGTTCCATTATGTTCCATTTATTATGTTCCATTATGTTCCATTCCTCTTATTTATGTTCCATTATGTTCCATTCCTCTTATTTATGTTCCATTATGTTCCATTTATTATGTTCCATTATGTTCCATTAGGTTCCATTTATGTTCCATTCCTCTTATTTCTGTTCCATTATGTTCCATTCCTCTTATTTATGTTCCATTATGTTCCATTCCTCTTATTTATTTATGTTCCATTATGTTCCATTCCTCTTATTTATGATCCATTATGTTCCATTCCTCTTATTTATGTTCCATTATGTTCCATTCCTCTTATTTCTGTTCCATTATGTTCCATTCCTCTTATTTCTGTTCCATTATGTTCCATTCCTCTTATTTCTGTTCCATTATGTTCCATTCCTCTTATTTATGTTCCATTATGTTCCATTTATTATGTTCCATTATGTTCCATTCCTCTTATTTATGTTCCATTATGTTCCATTCCTCTTATTTATGTTCCATTATGTTCCATTTATTATGTTCCATTATGTTCCATTAGGTTCCATTTATGTTCCATTCCTCTTATTTCTGTTCCATTATGTTCCATTCCTCTTATTTCTGTTCCATTATGTTCCATTCCTCTTATTTATTTATGTTCCATTATGTTCCATTTATTATGTTCCATTATGTTCCATTCCTCTTATTTATGTTCCATTATGTTCCATTCCTCTTATTTATGTTCCATTATGTTCCATTTATTATGTTCCATTATGTTCCATTAGGTTCCATTTATGTTCCATTCCTCTTATTTCTGTTCCATTATGTTCCATTCCTCTTATTTATGTTCCATTATGTTCCATTCCTCTTATTTATTTATGTTCCATTATGTTCCATTCCTCTTATTTATGATCCATTATGTTCCATTCCTCTTATTTATGTTCCATTATGTTCCATTCCTCTTATTTATGATCCATTATGTTCCATTCCTCTTATTTATGTTCCATTATGTTCCATTCCTCTTATTTATGTTCCATTATGTTCCATTCCTCTTATTTATGATCCATTATGTTCCATTCCTCTTATTTATGATCCATTATGTTCCATTCCTCTTATTTCTGTTCCATTATGTTCCATTCCTCTTATTTCTGTTCCATTATGTTCCATTCCTCTTATTTCTGTTCCATTATGTTCCATTCCTCTTATTTCTGTTCCATTATGTTCCATTCCTCTTATTTATTTATGTTCCATTATGTTCCATTTATTATGTTCCATTATGTTCCATTCCTCTTATTTATGTTCCATTATGTTCCATTCCTCTTATTTATGTTCCATTATGTTCCATTATGTTCCATTCATGTTCCATTCCTCTTATATATGTTCCATTATGTTCCATTCCTCTTATTTATGTTCCATTATGTTCCATTTATTATGTTCCATTATGTTCCATTAGGTTCCATTTATGTTCCATTCCTCTTATTTCTGTTCCATTATGTTCCATTCCTCTTATTTATGTTCCATTATGTTCCATTCCTCTTATTTATTTATGTTCCATTATGTTCCATTCCTCTTATTTATTTATGTTCCATTATGTTCCATTTATTATGTTCCATTATGTTCCATTAGGTTCCATTTATGTTCCATTCCTCTTATTTCTGTTCCATTATGTTCCATTCCTCTTATTTATGTTCCATTATGTTCCATTCCTCTTATTTATTTATGTTCCATTATGTTCCATTCCTCTTATTTATGATCCATTATGTTCCATTCCTCTTATTTATGTTCCATTATGTTCCATTCCTCTTATTTATGATCCATTATGTTCCATTCCTCTTATTTATGTTCCATTATGTTCCATTCCTCTTATTTCTGTTCCATTATGTTCCATTCCTCTTATTTCTGTTCCATTATGTTCCATTCCTCTTATTTATGATCCATTATGTTCCATTCCTCTTATTTATGATCCATTATGTTCCATTCCTCTTATTTATGTTCCATTATGTTCCATTCCTCTTATTTATGATCCATTATGTTCCATTCCTCTTATTTATGATCCATTATGTTCCATTCCTCTTATTTCTGTTCCATTATGTTCCATTCCTCTTATTTCTGTTCCATTATGTTCCATTCCTCTTATTTCTGTTCCATTATGTTCCATTCCTCTTATTTATGTTCCATTATGTTCCATTCCTCTTATTTATGTTCCATTATGTTCCATTCCTCTTATTTATGTTCCATTATGTTCCATTCCTCTTATTTATGATCCATTATGTTCCATTCCTCTTATTTCTGTTCCATTATGTTCCATTCCTCTTATTTCTGTTCCATTATGTTCCATTCCTCTTATTTATGTTCCGTTATGTTCCATTTATTATGTTCCATTATGTTCCATTCCTCTTATTTATGTTCCATTATGTTCCATTCCTCTTATTTATGTTCCATTATGTTCCATTATGTTCCATTTATTATGTTCCATTATGTTCCATTAGGTTCCATTTATGTTCCATTCCTCTTATTTCTGTTCCATTATGTTCCATTCCTCTTATTTCTGTTCCATTATGTTCCATTCCTCTTATTTATTTATGTTCCATTATGTTCCATTTATTATGTTCCATTATGTTCCATTCCTCTTATTTATGTTCCATTATGTTCCATTCCTCTTATTTATGTTCCATTATGTTCCATTATGTTCCATTTATTATGTTCCATTATGTTCCATTCATGTTCCATTCCTCTTATATATGTTCCATTATGTTCCATTCCTCTTATTTATGTTCCATTATGTTCCATTTATTATGTTCCATTATGTTCCATTAGGTTCCATTTATGTTCCATTCCTCTTATTTCTGTTCCATTATGTTCCATTCCTCTTATTTATGTTCCATTATGTTCCATTCCTCTTATTTATTTATGTTCCATTATGTTCCATTTATTATGTTCCATTATGTTCCATTAGGTTCCATTTATGTTCCATTCCTCTTATTTCTGTTCCATTATGTTCCATTCCTCTTATTTCTGTTCCATTATGTTCCATTCCTCTTATTTATTTATGTTCCATTATGTTCCATTTATTATGTTCCATTATGTTCCATTCCTCTTATTTATGTTCCATTATGTTCCATTCCTCTTATTTATGTTCCATTATGTTCCATTATGTTCCATTTATTATGTTCCATTATGTTCCATTAGGTTCCATTTATGTTCCATTCCTCTTATTTCTGTTCCATTATGTTCCATTCCTCTTATTTCTGTTCCATTATGTTCCATTCCTCTTATTTATTTATGTTCCATTATGTTCCATGTATTATGTTCCATTATGTTCCATTCCTCTTATTTATGTTCCATTATGTTCCATTCCTCTTATTTATGTTCCATTATGTTCCATTTATTATGTTCCATTATGTTCCATTCATGTTCCATTCCTCTTATATATGTTCCATTATGTTCCATTCCTCTTATTTATGTTCCATTATGTTCCATTTATTATGTTCCATTATGTTCCATTAGGTTCCATTTATGTTCCATTCCTCTTATTTCTGTTCCATTATGTTCCATTCCTCTTATTTCTGTTCCATTATGTTCCATTCCTCTTATTTATTTATGTTCCATTATGTTCCATTTATTATGTTCCATTATGTTCCATTAGGTTCCATTTATGTTCCATTCCTCTTATTTCTGTTCCATTATGTTCCATTCCTCTTATTTCTGTTCCATTATGTTCCATTCCTCTTATTTATTTATGTTCCATTATGTTCCATTTATTATGTTCCATTATGTTCCATTCCTCTTATTTATGTTCCATTATGTTCCATTCCTCTTATTTATGTTCCATTATGTTCCATTATGTTCCATTTATTATGTTCCATTATGTTCCATTCATGTTCCATTCCTCTTATATATGTTCCATTATGTTCCATTCCTCTTATTTATGTTCCATTATGTTCCATTTATTATGTTCCATTATGTTCCATTAGGTTCCATTTATGTTCCATTCCTCTTATTTCTGTTCCATTATGTTCCATTCCTCTTATTTATGTTCCATTATGTTCCATTCCTCTTATTTATTTATGTTCCATTATGTTCCATTCCTCTTATTTATGATCCATTATGTTCCATTCCTCTTATTTATGTTCCATTATGTTCCATTCCTCTTATTTATGATCCATTATGTTCCATTCCTCTTATTTATGTTCCATTATGTTCCATTCCTCTTATTTATGTTCCATTATGTTCCATTCCTCTTATTTATGCTCCATTATGTTCCCTTTCTCTTATTTATGTTCCATTATGTTCCATTCCTCTTATTTATGTTCCATTATGTTCCATTCCTCTTATTTATGATCCATTATGTTCCATTCCTCTTATTTATGTTCCATTATGTTCCATTCCTCTTATTTATGATCCATTATGTTCCATTCCTCTTATTTATGTTCCATTATGTTCCATTCCTCTTATTAATGTTCCATTATGTTCCATTTATTATGTTCCATTATGTTCCATTATGTTCCATTCCTCTTATTTATGTTCCATTATGTTCCATTCCTCTTATTTATGATCCATTATGTTCCATTCCTCTTATTTATGATCCATTATGTTCCATTCCTCTTATTTATGATCCATTATGTTCCATTCCTCTTATTTATGTTCCATTATGTTCCATTCCTCTTATTTATGTTCCATTATGTTCCATTCCTCTTATTTATGTTCCATTATGTTCCATTCCTCTTATTTATGTTCCATTATGTTCCATTCCTCTTATTTATGATCCATTATGTTCCATTCCTCTTATTTATGTTCCATTATGTTCCATTTATTATGTTCCATTATGTTCCATTATGTTCCATTCCTCTTATTTATGATCCATTATGTTCCATTCCTCTTATTTATGTTCCATTATGTTCCATTCCTCTTATTTATGATCCATTATGTTCCATTCCTCTTATTTATGATCCATTATGTTCCATTCCTCTTATTTCTGTTCCATTATGTTCCATTCCTCTTATTTCTGTTCCATTATGTTCCATTCCTCTTATTTATGTTCCATTATGTTCCATTCCTCTTATTTATGTTCCATTATGTTCCATTCCTCTTATTTATGTTCCATTATGTTCCATTCCTCTTATTTATGATCCATTATGTTCCATTCCTCTTATTTATGTTCCATTATGTTCCATTCCTCTTATTTATGATCCATTATGTTCCATTCCTCTTATTTATGATCCATTATGTTCCATTCCTCTTATTTCTGTTCCATTATGTTCCATTCCTCTTATTTCTGTTCCATTATGTTCCATTCCTCTTATTTATGTTCCATTATGTTCCATTCCTCTTATTTATGTTCCATTATGTTCCATTCCTCTTATTTATGTTCCATTATGTTCCATTCCTCTTATTTATGATCCATTATGTTCCATTCCTCTTATTTATGTTCCATTATGTTCCATTCCTCTTATTTATGATCCATTATGTTCCATTCCTCTTATTTATGATCCATTATGTTCCATTCCTCTTATTTATGATCCATTATGTTCCATTCCTCTTATTTATGTTCCATTATGTTCCATTTCTCTTATTTCTGTTCCATTATGTTCCATTTCTCTTATTTATGTTCCATTATGTTCCATTCCTCTTATTTATGTTCCATTATGTTCCATTCCTCTTATTTATGATCCATTATGTTCCATTCCTCTTATTTATGTTCCATTATGTTCCATTCCTCTTATTTATGATCCATTATGTTCCATTCCTCTTATTTATGATCCATTATGTTCCATTCCTCTTATTTATGTTCCATTATGTTCCATTCCTCTTATTTATGATCCATTATGTTCCATTCCTCTTATTTATGTTCCATTATGTTCCATTCCTCTTATTTATGTTCCATTATGTTCCATTCCTCTTATTTATGATCCATTATGTTCCATTTCTCTTATTTATGTTCCATTATGTTCCATTTCTCTTATTTCTGTTCCATTATGTTCCATTTCTCTTATTTTTGTTCCATTATGTTCCATTTCTCTTATTTATGTTCCATTATGTTCCATTCCTCTTATTTATGTTCCATTATGTTCCATTTATTATGTTCCATTATGTTCCATTATGTTCCATTCCTCTTATTTATGATCCATTATGTTCCATTCCTCTTATTTTTGTTCCATTATGTTCCATTTCTCTTATTTATGATCCATTATGTTCCATTCCTCTTATTTATGTTCCATTATGTTCCATTTATTATGTTCCATTATGTTCCATTATGTTCCATTCCTCTTATTTATGTTCCATTATGTTCCATTCCTCTTATTTATGATCCATTATGTTCCATTCCTCTTATTTATGTTCCATTATGTTCCATTCCTCTTATTTATGATCCATTATGTTCCATTCCTCTTATTTATGATCCATTATGTTCCATTCCTCTTATTTATGATCCATTATGTTCCATTCCTCTTATTTTTGTTCCATTATGTTCCATTCCTCTCATTTATGTTCCATGATGTTCCATTTATTATGTTCCATTATGTTCCATTTCTCTTATATATGTTCCATTATGTTCCATTTATTAAGTTTCATTATGTTCCATTCCTCTTATTTATGTTCCATTATGTTCCATTCCTCTTATTTATTTATGTTCCATTATGTTCCATTTATTATGTTTCATTATGTTCCATTATGTTCCATTCCTCTTATTTCTGTTCCATGATATTCCATTCCTCTTATTTATGTTCCATTATGATCCTCGTAATTCATCAAATGTTCTATTTGACCCATAGATCGTACCTTAACAATTCCTATCGCTCTCAGATAATAAACCTGTGATAAATGACAATAAAGGGATATTCTACATTTCCCAGATCTCTAGAAGTAGAGCCTCACCATCAAATGTAGTTTAGCAGTGTACCCAGGACACCCCGTTTTTGAGGAGGAGTCTTAATCGCCAATTGGGGAAAAATCAATGTCTTCTATGTCCTGCCGATAGGGCGAATAGAACGTTTGAAAAAAAAAAAAGATTGCACTAGATGGTGAATAAGTACGACCACGCCATTGGCATGATGGAGTGTTCGCCAATGGTTAGGGAGAGTAGGGTGCAAAATGATTCAAAAAATTGTACCTGATCCCTCTTAGCTTAACGCCCGGCATTATAAGCTATGGATCAAGGATAAGTGGAGCAATCCAGGGAAATGAGTTGAGCCCTCTCCAATACCTCGGTGTTGTAGCTATTGAAAAGACAGCTTTTGAGTTGCCTTCGACTAAGGTCGGCCAACTTCCATGGTGAATGTATATAAACTTCTAATGTATTTCATTTTTGTACCAGTTTTATTATCTCGTCTAAAACTTGTTTTAAATGACAATCTATCTGGGTTCATTTAATTATGCATTGAGTTTAAGAAATTGCGAACTTTTTCCGTTTATACTTACATTTTTGTGTAATTTTGTGAATGTCATTGCGAATATTTCACGTTTATTTTTACATTTTTCGGGTTATTTTGTGAATGTCATTGCAAATATTTCACGTTTATTTTAACATTTTTCGGGTAATTTTATGAATGTCATTGCGAATATTTCACGTTTGTTTTAACATTTTTCGGGTAGTTTTGTGAATGTCATATTTTCTACGATAAATAACTTGCAAACAGATCTATTTGTTCGATCTATTGGAGTCTAACAAGTAGTAGAACACAAGGTCAGAATGGACAGGGAAGTAATATCAATGAAGGAGTACTCTACTCATCTCAGACTCCGGAACTGGAACCTCAGCATTAGATGTAGTTTAGTTTCATACCTAACACTCCCCTTTTAATGGATTGTGTTTGTTACCCCTCGGTGGGAGACACAGTCAGCGTATTCTACATCTTGTAGAGCAATTATTATTTTGAGGAGATATAACTTTATCTTTTTTTCATATCAGTTTCATTATCCTATCTTATGTGAAATTTTTTTTATAGGATAGGAGAACTTAATAATCAAATCACGCACTTGTCGTCAAAGTTGAAAATTATTAACAGCAAAAAATTACTTATTAAATCAACTTTTGTAAAATGCATTTAGTAAAAAGACATATATCTGATATAAAAAAATCTGATATAAAAGAAATCTGATATAAAAATCAGATATAAAAAGACATATATCTAATATAAAAAAAGACATATATCTGATATAAAAATCATCTTCAATTCCACAAGTGCTTGGTTTTACCTGAAAGAATGTCAGAGAGGACAGTGAATCAAAACATAAAGATCAAAACAATAAAGATTAAGAATAACGTCGCTTTATCATTGTAATTTAAACAAGGGCAGAAAGGCCGGAGAATCGAGCGGGCGAATAACTTTCATTATTTACAGCGGCCATATTGTTTTAATTTTCGTCTGTTGTCAACGTGCTATCAACTGAATATACATTGTTACCACTCAGCCGGTGGGTCGGGTTAGTGCAATGTATAAAATAATGGGAGAAGATAATGAAGGTGTGGGAAGCACCGAGGAACGGAGACATGGGTGCCCACCCAGCCAGGGTGACCTCAGTTTGGTCTCCTCTTCACTTATCAAGATAAACAATCTCCAGACCATGTATGAACGTCCAAAGGGGAAGGCCCACAAGTGTTTTAATTATTTGGGATTTTACTTTTGGTAGCTAAGCCGGCCATAAATTACAGAAACTAGATTCTTCGGGAGTCCTAGTGGCATCTTGGCTAACTGGCTGGACTGCAAATTTGTAGTTAGCAGGTTCAAACTCCAGACACGCTATTACGTTCACTTTTGACTAATACTTTTGCAAAAGGCATAAAGGTATTTAACCGACTTTCAACCCACTCGATAAATGACACAAGGTTGTTTTATCGTGGGGAACCACACGCAAATTCCAGCTTATGTGTTGCTTGACCAAAAAATACTTGGTCTCGTCGGCATTCCCATATTCGGGTGCCTCAGTCACCGAGCAGTAAATACCCCCCCGCAAAAAACACACTGAAAAGCAGATCTTGGAAGAGGAAGACCCTTAGAAACCAGGCGATCAATTTTCAATTACCTACTCGGCACAAATGCCAGATGGTCCTGTCTTGTGGTAGATGGTGATTGTGAAAGGCATGAGCCCTCTAATTCGTCCCAGCTAGGGGTTAAATAGTACCACTTCTGTTACTCTACAAGTAGGGCTTTGGCATTAGGTTATCCAAGAAGGTTGACATGCTATTAAACAAAGAAACCAAACCAAACCAAACTGTAGAAGAATAAAAAGAAATAATCGTCTAAATGAAAAAAATTAAAATCTTAAAAAATGGTCTCTAAATTTCGACCAAAAAATGTCATGCTAATATATTCTTCAATCCAGTAAATCCCGAGTAGGGAACAATTCCGTCAGGACTAATGAATTATTCATATTTCGAATATTTAAATATTCCTGGTATATTTTCTTGTTGGATCTGATGAAGTCCTGTTAAAAATTATTTTGGAGACTGATTCATATCAATGCTCTTAACAGGATGGAAATAAATTTATTATCCTAATGTGACCGCATATTTTTTTCTTGAAATAATATTATACATATACATATAGGAGAAAAGAGAGGGCGAAGAAAGAGAGAGAGAGAGAGAGAGAGAGAGAGAGAGAGAGAGAGAGAGAGAGAGAGTGAGTGAGCGAAAGATAGGGAGCCTGATTATGCAGAGAACTGGGAAACAGCTTCTCGAACACACAGACGCTGCATTCTCTGATTGGCGTAATGAAGGGTTCTTTTTATCTGTGTGTTTGCTAGTTAAAACACTACTACTACTACTACTACTACTATTGATACTTCGCTCAGTCGATGAGGCTTTCAATACACTAACTGCCTTCCTTGCAGAGGATTAAAACTTAAGGGATATCCTGGTTATGTCACTAAACTATATCCAGGGGTGAAGTTCCTGTTCTGGAAGACTGGCTTCTTTGACATTACTCCCAAGTCCAAAATGATAGGAACTCTTAAGTAAGTAAAAAATAAAGATGGTAACCTTAGTCGAGGGTGAGCCAAAGGCTCTCTTTTCAATAGCTACGACACCAAGGAGTAGGGGAGGGTGCTACTCCCTTCCCTGGCTTGCTCTACTTTACTCTTGATCCTTGCCTTATAATGCTGGGTGTTAAGTAAGGTGGCATCAAGTACCATTTTTTGAGTCTTTAGTATGACTCGATCAGAGTTTGAACTCTGGTCTCCCGGGCCATTGGTGAACACTCTACCCACTAGGTCAATGGGAAGCTTAGCAGTCGTTTCTTACCGAGTTCAGTTCTCACAGAGTGCCTTATACATCTGAACTAGTGTCCATGGTGTAATGGTTATCGTCGTAGGAAATGGACACGGCGACACGAGTTCAAATCCTGCACGAGACTGATTGCATTTCACATAGCACTAATACCCTTGGAGAGGTATGAATCCAATTATTTTCCCTCCAGCTATGGGTAAATAGTAGGGCAGACTGGGTTCTTCAGCCTTGGTAAGGCAACTAGTCTAGGAGAAGGAAAACTCTGAATTCAAACCTGTTAAACTCCGCTTAAAAATTATATAGTTAAGCTAGGCAGAATCAAGTAGCATTTTTCAGTCTTTAGTCTAACTCAACCTGGGATTGAACCCCGGTCTCTTGGACGACTGGCGAACACTTTGGCCAATGGCACTCTTAGTGTCCCATATATCGATTGAATAGCTATGTAAACACATTATTTCCCTTTGAACAAATGAATATAATTATCTTAAATGGGTTTGATTTAGTTACTTTAAATTGCACATCAACCTTCATGGGTTTTTTGATACCAGAGTAATTCTTGTAAAAGAATTGTGATCACCATAAAGCGTTGATAGCTCAGGGTTCTCTTGCATTTTTCTCTATCCACCCGTCTCAAATGTCCATTTCTCCTGACAGGTCCTCTAGTCTGCGTCCAGTGTCCGTACAAAGCTGATTTATGTAAGTCCTTGCTGGTCTGTCCCCGTCAGCTTGGGCTTCAGAATACACCGACTGCATCTCTGCAGATAGGTTGGATCCCCCCTCCAACAAGTGTTCTGGATATCACACTAAACAATCTGATGATGAAGCTCAAGTAATGCAGAAGCTTTGGGGAATGCAGAGGACCTTTTCATTGCCATTGCTTTCAGATTCACTCTGACCCGGAGTGGTAGCATCTGATAGGGTCCTATCTATGGAAATTTACTAAGCTTTTTGCTTAGATGTGGCACAAGGCCATATGAAAGGGGCATCCATGAGACTCGAACTCACTCGTGTAGGTTTGCTAGCCGAGCTTGCCAACCATTACACCACCAGAGGTGCCTTAGGGTCCTATCTATGGCTCAAATAGAACTAAAATGCAAAACGGGATTGTTTGAAATTAACTGTTTTTACATTTAAGTGTGTGCAAATAAAAAACTGTGTATTTATGCTAAATTAAATTGTTTGAAATAGAACTGTTTGTATGTATAAAATAGATTTAACATTTAATAACTTATAGTAATTGAAACCAAACCAAAATAAACCAAATCAAACCAAACCAAAACTAAACCAAACCAAACCCAACGGTGGCCCGCATGTCTTTTCCATATTGTTTCGAGGGTTTGTTAGATTGGAGGTAAGAAGCTGTATAGCTGCTGAGTCATTTTCACTTTCAGTGACCAACCTCTGATATTTATAGACCAGTTTCCCTACTTCGGCAGCTATATCTCATTAACAAAAAGCGATATCAACATACGTATCGGGAAGGCACTATTGGCTGGTTATCGATCGTATAGAAATCGGATCTCTCTACTAAAATAAAACGTCAGGTATGGCTTTGTCACTACTACTGTATGGATACACCACCAAGGCGCTAACGAAATACCAGGAGAAAAAGCTAGGAGGAAGCAACACAAGAATTCTACGTGCTATTTTGAACAAATTCTAGTCGGGGTGTTTTCCCAAGAGTATTCGTCCAAAAGTGAACTTTATAACACGAATGGAGTTCGAACTCACTTACTATGATGTCGCAATCCAGCACGTTAGCCACTATGCGACTGTAACTGCCACTGTCATTTCCTAGCAATACTTAATTAAATCAATATACGAGGTGCATACGATAGGTTTCCAGACTTTTTTCGTATGGGTATTTAAAATTGTCGTAGACTCTTGAAAATTCAGTATCTTATTGCTATGCATCTTATGAGATAACTGACCAATTTTTATGATTTCACGTTCAAATGAATAGCTACAGCAGGAATTGGAATACACCCTACTAAAGCCTGATTGTCACAGCTGATGAATGTCAAAAATACAATCTGACACTTTAGAAGAACGATATGCAATAAAATTCTGTTTTAAAATTGGAAAAAATGATACCACAGAAACGTATGGAATGCTTCATACTGCTTTTGGAGCATCTTGCATGAATCGAGCATCAGTTTTTGAGTGTCATAGGAGATTCAAGGAAAGCAGGGAGTCTGTTAGTGATGTTAAGAGATTCCGTTCGAAGAGGCCAGCACTCTTCTAATCGAGTCAGTGGCATTTCGACCAGGACAATGCTCCAGTCCACAACTCCATCCTTTTCACAGACTTTTTGACCAAGATGGGCATCAAGACAGTTCCTCCCCTCCCTATAGTTCAGAGCTTGCTCCCTGTGATTTTTGGTTATTCCCTAAACTCAGAGGCTGTCGTTATGAGACAAATGAGGAGATGAAAGAGGCTGTGACGAAGGTCATTGACACACTCACACAAGAAGACTTCCATGGGGCCTTCGAGAAGTTGTTGGAACGGTACAAGTGCATTGCAGCCGGATGAGATTACTTCGAAGGGGACTAGAGTTTCATGTGTGTACTATCAATAAAAGTGCCCATACGAAAAAAGTCTGGAAACTTATCGTATGCCCCTCGTCACTGAGAAAGTTGCTAATTCAAGACTGGAACACTTGAAATCGTTTAAAATTATAATTGCCTTAGTGAAGCAAAATAACTTATTATTATTAAATTAGCATAGTAACTTGAAACGATATTATGTTGTATAGATAATTAGTATTAAGAGTAGTCATACAATAATTAGCCTGAGTCCCAGTTGCGTGTTGGCTAACGTTCTAGACCGTGACATCTTAGTACGCGAGTTCGAGCTCCAGTGGCGCTATTAAGATCACTTTCGGACAATATCCTTGAGAAAGGCATGAACTCTTTTATCATCCAGTTAAATAGAACCACTACTCTTCTTCTACAAAGATGGCTTTGGCATTAAGCAACCCTTCCAAGGTTGATATACCATTAAATAAAGGAGTTAAAGAAAAAAAGAGGAAAAGAAAAAAAAAAAAGGGAATAAAGAAACAGTATAGGAAAAATAAAAAGAAAAAAGAAAAAATGAAAAATAAAACAAAGAAAAAAATCAAAAGTGAAAAGAAAAAAAAGAAAAGAAAAGAAAAAATAAGAAAAAAGGAAACAAATAAAAACGAATAGAAAAAAGGAAAAGAGAAGAGAGAAAGGATAAAAAAAGAAACAAGAGAAAAGAAGAAAGAAAAGCAAAAGTTAAGAAGAAAAGAAGAAAAGAAAAGGGAAAAGACCAACAAAAAAAAGAAAAAAAAAAGAAAAGGAACAAAGTACCGAAAAAAGAACAGAAAAAAGAAAAAAGAAAACAAAGAAAAGAAAAAGTAAAAAAAGAATAAGAAAAAATGGAAATAAGTAAAAACGAAAAAAGAAAAAGGAAAAGGATAAAAAAGAAACAAGAAAGAGAAAAAAATGAAATGTAAAAATTAAAAAGAAAAGGAGAAAAGAAAAGGAATAAATTAAAGAAAACAGAAAAGAAAAAAGAGAAAAGAAAAAAAAAAGAAAAAGAAAAGAAAAAAGAAAGAAAATAAAAAAGAAAAAGTAGAAAAATAAACGCTTACTTCTGTATTGAATAGCACAACATGGTTTGACATGACACAAAACCAACCGAGACCCCGACTGCTATTATTACTGCTGTTGTTTATGATACTGCTGCTGTTGGAAATCTTAATTTGGTATACTTTTAAAGGTACTTCAACTCCTACGGAATTTTTTAATGACTAAATTTGATTCATTTGTAAATATTAAAAAAAATTGCACTTTTACTTGTCAATAGTCATTTCTTTGCTCATAGTTATATGATATCAAGTATTCCTATCCAATACAAATAATTTCAAGTTTTTCAATAATTCACAATCATGCATTTTCAAGTTATGTTAATGATTCTTATCCAGTTCAAGCACTGTATTTGACAGCATATAAGATAGAACGGGTATATAAGACGCACCCCATTGTCAGCAAGGCAAATCAAGAAAAAAAAGTACTTATATTAAACGTGATGAAATTAATATAATTGACATTATCAATGATAGCAATTTTAATCTTCATAATAGTCTTTTAAATAATGACAATAGGTATATGAAAGTTACTCTAAAGTCGAAGCTAATAGGAGTTACTAGATAGCTAATTCTGGTCTACTATCACGAATTTCAAACCTGTGCTATAATCAAACGGGTGACATCTCCACTCTAGACGGAACCCCTCTTAAACTAGTAGACAAATTCACTTACCTTGGAAGCAGCGTCGCATCAACCGAAAAGGACATCGACACGAGGTTAACGAAAGCATTGGCAGCTATCAATAGGCTATCGATTATAGTGAAATCAGACCTAACAGATAAAATGAAACGCAGTTTTTTCCAGGCAGCGGTCGCATCGATACTGCTATATGGATGCACTACATGGACTCTAACAAAACGGCTGGAGGAGAAGATAGACAGCAATTATACAAGAATGCTGCGTGCAATCTTGAACAAGTCCTGGCGGCAACACCCCACAAGACACCAACTGTACGGCCACCAGCCTCCTTTCACGAAAACTATTCAAGTTAGACGAACCAGACACGCAGGACACTGTTGGAGAAGCAGGGACGAGCTCATAAGTGATGTACTCTTATGGACCCCACACATGGCCGAGCAAAAGCTGGACAACCAGCACGAACATACATTCAGCAACTCTGTGAGGATACGGG
This sequence comes from Sepioteuthis lessoniana, assembly GCA_963585895.1. Taxonomy (NCBI): domain Eukaryota; kingdom Metazoa; phylum Mollusca; class Cephalopoda; order Myopsida; family Loliginidae; genus Sepioteuthis; species Sepioteuthis lessoniana. The sequence continues at coordinate 29,145,369 of OY757918.1, forward strand.
TTGTAGTCCAGAAGACCTGCCAGAACGATAGGGAAAAGTGGCGAGAGAGGGTCAGGGATATCCGTGCTACCAGCACGACATGATGATGATGCAATAAAAGACGGAGAGAAATTTTAAAAGATATTTTTGTAAAAAAAAGTGGGCATTATATGTCGTCAAATGCGGTAACTATTCTTCATTCGAAAAATTTGCATATATTTATATGGTATCAAGTATTCCTATTTAGTACGAATAATTTTTGAATATATCGATTTGACCCATAGCGATTACCTAAACATATACAACAATTCCGGATCAGAGTGGACCTGGGAGTAATGGCAATGAACGGGAACTCTACACTTCTCAGTTTCTCTAGAACTGGAACATTACCCCCAGATGCTGTATTGTATCATACCCAAGACTCCTATTTGGTGTTTGCGTTTAAGTCGGGTGAGTCTTACCCATTTGCCGATAGGATAGGAAAATTTTGGAGGTTTGATTTTTTTTTTTTGTAACGGATGTAGATATGATTTTTTTGTTTTTGTAAATCTAATTTAAGTTTACATTTTAAAAGAAACACTGATTCATTGTACAAAGAGCATTTTGTAATTGCTTCAGAAAAACAAGACAAAAGCAAAACAAAAACAAAAAAAAAAAAAGAAATTTTTTTCTGAATGTTCTCTTTACGTTTTTTCTTCTACACGTTTTTTTTTTTCTTTTAAACTGAAGCAAATACGACTTTGAAAAATATTGTTTACATTTTCACAGGAAAATTGATTCATAGTCTTGAAAGCATTTTTTTTGTTGAAATTATGTATTAAAGAGGTCTAAATGACTGGTTTAGGCGTGTAAATTGATATCTAGACGTCTAGACATCATCCCTCCATTACGTAAATTACTCAGCATTGCACATATTTGTTTTTTTTAAGTATTTATAACAAAACAAAAAGTATAGATTCTGTCTCCTTACTTTTTTTTTTATCATATCTCATAAAAGAATCTGTTATTTTTCTAGTTATAATATGACTTCTACAAATATGCCGAGAGATTGAAGAAATTAGAATTAATTATTTTACTAGAAAAAATGATTGGAGGTGCTCTAATTCAAACATTCCAAATAATTAATTAAATTCTTAATTATGGTAGACATTTTTTTTTTTCAATATTTCTCCTTGAATTGGAAATTTACAGTCAAGAAAGATTTCAAAAAACTAAGTTTTGGAACCAATAAAATATTTTTTCTTTTTGCTTATTGAGTAATATATTTTTGGAATAAACTATTTAATCTAATCAAAAATAGAAATCGTGTTAAAAAACAATTAAGATTACATTAGATGATTTCAGAAAAAAAAGGTAAGAAAAAAATCAGTGGGGAATTTTTTTGGTGGTGAGGGGACGATTATTGGAAAAATTACGTAATAGAATATGATGTGTCGCTATAAATTGTATTTAGAGTTTACATGTTCTGTGATGTGAGAATATACAGTGTAACCCGGATATAAGAGACTCAGATATAAGAGAAACTCGGATATAAGAGAGAGTGTATCTGGTCCCAAATTAGAGCCTGTGTTACCCAAACAAAATAGACCAAACCCGGATATAAGATAAACTCGTATATAAGAGACTTATGATGTGTCGCTATAAATTGTATTTAGAGTTTACATGTTCTGTGATGTGAGAATATACAGTGTAACCCGGATATAAGAGACCCAGATATAAGAGAAACTCGGATATAAGAGAGAGTATATCTGGTCCCAAATTAGAGCCTGTGTCACCCAAACAAAATAGACCAAACCCGGATATAAGATAAACTCGTATATAAGAGACTTATTCTCCGGTCCTGACAATTCTCTTATATCCGGCTTACACTGTAGTAAAAAGCGGGGATGCTCAGTAGGGAATAACAAACAAACAAATAAACAAACAAATGATAATAATAACAATAGAATGTGTTTCTACATCGAGCTTATAGCCACTGAGGGTGACTGTTCAGTGAAAAATATCATAGGAGAAACAAACAACTTTGAATATACTCTTGCTCTTATAGATAAGACGCAAAAAGAACTTGCAAAGTCAACCAGGCTTCTCTGTAACCAAAGACAACGTGAAAATGAATCTTGCTGGGAAAATATTTTCTTGTTGATTCTGTTAAGAGCTGGTCATAGCTGTCGTAAATATACCGACCTTGGTGAACTGCAATAAAAGGAAAATGAAATTATAAAGTTTTAAAAAATGAAGATGCTCGACGACTAACTCCCGGTGTATATAAGCAGATTCTATGTAACAAGAAAAGAAGGAAGAGAATTTGCTCGCATAAAGCGCAAAGAAACAAAGAAAAAGACATCAGTATAAACTCGACTCTCTCCACTAAAACCATATCGTATTTCAGATCGACGCGTAGCTTAGTACGAACCCCGTCTGAAATCTCACTCTCAATACAAAAGTCGGAATGGTGGATCGTTTACAATTTGCAACTGTCCCTCAGGCATAGTTAAGTTCGTTGATCGTGTTATATTTTGACCGTCGACCCAGCCCAAAAATGCTATTCCAAGGTGATACACCAGAAGGAAGTGACACATTCCAATGGCCAGTAATCGAAAAAAGATCGCGTGGGCGGATTAAGCCTTATGATATGGGACAAGGTGAAGGTCTCATTGTGCCATTACAGTCATGCACCGGAAGAGAGTAACCTCTGAACTGCATGACAGTTATTTCCGTTTGATGACGATTAAACATCCGATTCAAAGATCCAGTAAGCGATCGTGTGGGCGTTGAATTATTATCTAACTCAGTTGAGTTTGGGTCCCAGAGCAGTTGCCAGCAGACTCCTAGAGGGCTAGAGACGAGATGTGGTCGGGAAGGCCACACCCGACCGAGGGGGACCTCGGAAACCCCCGATGCAGTTGCCGGCAGACTCCCAGAGGGTTAGAGACGAGATGTGGTAGGGAAGGCCACACCCGACCGAAGGGGACCTTGGAAACCCTCGATGCAGTTGCCAGCAGACTCCCAGAGGGTTAGAGACGAAATGTGGTAGGGAAGGCCACACCCGACCGAAGGGGACCTCGGAAAAGCCCCGATGCAGTTGCCGGCAGACTCCCAGAGGGTTAGAGACGAGATGTGGTAGGGAAGGCCACACCCGACCGAAGGGCACCTCGGAAACCCTCAATGCAGTTGCCAGCAGACTCCCAGAGGGTTAGAGACGAGATGTGGTAGGGAAGGCCACACCCGACCGAAGGGGACCTCGGAAACCCCCGATGCAGTTGCCAGCAGACTTCCAGACAGCTAGAGACGAGATGTGGTAGGGAAGGCCACACCCGACCGAGGGGGCCCTCGGAAAAGCCCCGGTGGAGTGGACCCCAAGACCTCTGGTTGAGCATCTAAGAGAACAAGAAAGACACAACGTGATGGTCATAACAGTGGGGTCAAAATATGAAGTTTACGTTCGGTCTCCAGCATCCTCTCACATGCAAACCCTTAAACAACCCTTTCGAACCCTTGCAATAAAGTGAGAGGTGAATATTTTTCTAAAGAAGTCCTTCCTGCGTCGTTTCTTCCTGTGTCTTCCTCTTGCGTCTTTCTGCGTGCGTCTTTATTGTTGTGTCGTTGTGATGCTGCATGAACATGTATATGTGTAAATGACTATATAACAATCGTCTCACTTGATATTCAAAAAATGTTGGGATTCTTATAGGCCAAGAAAACGGGTGTTTCCCAAACAGATAAGCAATGGTAATCTCTGTAAACGAACTTTCTGAACAGGATAAGTCGATCTCTTCTCTGAAAGTTGATTGAATAAAATCTGAGTATATCAAGTGAAATACTATTAAGTATCGTTTAGCATCTATATTTATACAAAACAAAATACAGCGCCCGGACTAGCTATACTTGTGTCGGTTAAGTTATTTAAAGAAACTTAGTGAAATACTTGAGTCATTTACTGATGAGCGCGTAGGTATATGAGTACGAATTTTCTCTCAGCCAACAGCTATCTAAATTGTATGTTTTCTGACTATCCCAACACGAATCGATCTATTCTCTCTGCAATCCAAACACCAGCTTACTCGTGGAGTATAATAAAAGTATATGATAATTTACAAGGCTCTTCGCTTCGATGTGGCACAAATGAATGGGGCACCCAATGAGACTCGAACTCACTCGTGTAGGTTTGCTAGTCTAGTTTGCTAACCGTTACACCACCAGAGGTGCCCTAATAAAAGTATATGATATGCACATCTCATCATAATACAAATTTACTCCAAAGCTGAAAATACATACCAAATCAGAAATTGTTCTCATCAACTTCGAATGTAATTTCTTCATTTACTAACTCAAAATCATCATCATCATCATCATCATCATCATGTCGTGCCGTTAGCACGGATATCCCTGACCCTCTCTCGCCACTTCTCCTTATCGTTCATCGCCTCTGGCAGGTCTTCAGCGCCACATCCCGTATCCTCACATAGCTGCTGGATGTATGTTCGAGCTGGTCGTCCTGCTTTTGCCCGGCCATATGTGGGGGTCCATAGGAGTACATCACTTATGAGCTCGTCCCTGCTTCTCCAACAGTGACCCGCATGTCTGGTTCGTCTAACTTGAATAGTTTTCGTGATGGGAGGCAGGTGGCTGTATAGTTGGTGCCTAGTTGGGTGTTGCCGCAAGGACATGTTTAATATTGCTTGCAACATTCTTGTGGAATTGCCGTCTATCTTCTCCTCCAGCCGTTTAGTTAGCGTCCAAGTAGTGCATCCATATAGCAGTATCGATGCGACCGCTGTTTGTAAACCCCGAGCTAGCCTCAAAATCCTTCACAGTATGACTTCTCGCTATACAGGATCACACCAGGTATTCTCAACGATCAACTTGTTCTCTTAGAAAACTATAAACATCTTTTTTACATTAACCCAATCCAGACAGCTGTGAAGAAAATGTTAACTAAGATATTCTTAAAAGCAAGTTAACTGAGTTCCATTAAGTAAAGTAGGCGACTTTAGTCGAGGGTGACCAGAAGGCTCCCTTTTCAATAGCTACTACACCGAGGTGTAGGAGAGGGCGCTTCTCCTTTCCCTATTGCTTCATTTTACCCTTCATATGTACCTTATATTGCTGAGCGTTAAGCAAGAGGTATCGAGTACCATTTTTAAAGTCTTTGGTATGACTCTACCTGGGATTGAACCCAGATTTTCCCGACCATTTGCGAACACTCTACCCACTAGAAAAATGAGCCGATTGTTACATTACTGTCACTTAACATTATCACTCTATTATAAGCAATATCAATAGAAATAACATTAAGATATATAGAAAAAACAATAATTTGTTTTAGAAAACAAAAATGTGAAGAAAAATAGCAATGGATACTTCGAGCGACAAACTAAAGAAATTCCACTTGTGATTATCTGGATATGGTAACCTGAAGAGTGAAACTAAATCCCTTTTAATAGTGGCACAAAATAATATCATCATCATCATCATCATGTCGTCCCGCCCGCACGGATATCCCTGACCCTCTCTCGCCACTTCTCCCTATCATTCATCGCCTCCGGCAGGTCTTCTGGGTTACATCCCGTGTCCTCACATAGCTGCTGTATGTAAGTTCGGGCTGGTCGTCCTGCTTTTGCTTGGCCATATGTGGGGGTCCATAGGAGTACGTCACTTACGAGCTCGTCATTGCTTCTCCAGTAGTGTCCGGCGTGTCTGGCTCGTCTAACCTGTATAGTTTTCGTGATGGGAGGCAAGTACAGTTGGCGTCTCGTGGGGTGTTGTCGCCAGGACTTGTTCAATATTGCTCTCAACATTCTTGTGTAGTTGCCGTCAAGTTTCTTCTCCAGCCGATTAGTTAGCGTCCATGTAGTGCATCCATACAGCAGTATCGACACAACCGCTGCCTGGAAGAAACTGCGCTTCATTTCATCGGTCAGGTCTGATTTCCATATGATTGAGAGCCTATCTATAGCCGTCCATGCTTTCGTCAATCGTGTGTCGATGTCGTTTTCGGTTGATGAGACGCTACTTCCTAGGTAGGTGAATTTGTCCACTAGCCTCAGAGAGGCTCCGTCTAGTGTGGTAATGTTGCCCGTTTGGTTGTAACACATATATTCAGTTTTGTGTGCATTGATATGGAGGCCAATGCCTGCTGCAGCTCGTTCCAAACTATGCAGTAGTGTCTCTGCTTGATTAGGCGTATTCGCCAGTAACGCCAGATCATCAGCGTGTCAAAGAAAGCGTTGATGATCCCCAGGAAAAGAGGAGGGATTACCAGTGGCGGAGTGGCTAACGTGCTGAACTGTGATATCATAGTAAACGATTTCAAACTCCAATTGCGCTATTACGTTCACTTTTGGACTAATACCCTCAAGAAAGGTATAAACCTCATCTCCACTACTGTGGGGTAAATAGTACCATCACTATTCTTTTACAAGGAAAATTTTGGCTTCAAATAACCCACGAAGATTGATATACCACTAAACAAAGAAACCAACCAATCCGAGGTGCAAGGCTAAGTTATGTGGTGATAGAGAGGAAATAGTTAATCTTATAATAAGCGATTGCAACAAACAAGCGCTAAAGAAATAAAAGCGTAGGGTTAATGGGTAGGAAAAGGAATTCCCTGGGAATTGTGCAAAAGATTTCAATTTGATCATGCTTGGAAGTGTCATGTGCACAGACAATCCAATCAAGACCTGAAGACCCAGAATTAATTAACAACAAGAAAAGGAATCTCAATCTTGTGGATTTTACCATTCCAGCAGCCCACAGAGTGAAAATAAAAGTGAGAGAAAAACTTAACAAATATCTGGATTTTGCCTGAGAGCTGAAAAAAAGTAGTGGGGCATAATAAATGGAACCCTTGGAAACCTAAAAAAGCAACTAGTGAATACGAGACTAAGGGGAAAATCGAGATCATGCAGACCACAGCAGGGCTAAAATCAACTGCTAAAATCAACTACGATACTGAGAAGAGTCCTGGAGATCTGAGAAGACTTGCTATCATTCATAATTCAGCAGAAAACAACCAGTTAGAGCAGGAGCAATAAACTTGCAAAGAGTAAGATAATTCACAAACCAGAATTTGACCTGGAGAATGAGAGACCAAATTCTTTGGGATTTTGAGGAACAAACAGATCACCGTATCCCAGTCAGAAGAACAGACGTAGTGTTTATTAGCAAAAAAAAAAAAAAAGAAAAAAAAAAAAGAAAAAAAGAAGAAAAAGAAAAGAAAAGAAAATCATCATAACTTCATATGGAATATGATGGTGATAGTAATACCAATTGTAAATGAGGCACTCGAAACGGTCCCCAAAAGCTCTGAAAGGGAGCTGAAAGAGTTAAAAATCGGAGGACGAATCGGGTCATCCAAACTATAGCATTATTTTGATCAGCTATAATACTGAGAAGTGTCCTGGAGACTTGAGGGGATATGCTATTACTCAGACTCCAGTGAAAGACTGTTGTAAAAAAGCACGAAGTAAAACAATAAAAATGTTTCTTGTATGCTGACTGAGACAGTCAATACAATTTATGTTGGTAAGGTGATCCACAGGGAGATGTGCGAGAAATTGAAATTTGACCACACAAACAAATGGTATATGCACAACCCAGAACCTCTCCTAGAAAATTATACACATAAACTCCGATGGGACATTGACATAGAGACTGATCATCTAATCTCGGCCAGAAGACCAGACCTAATAATAATCAACAAAAAAAAAAAAAAAAAGAAAAAAAAAGAGAAATTGCAATTGTGTCGATTTTGTTGTTCCAGCTGACTACAGAATAAAACTGAGAGAATGTGAAAAGAATGATAAGTACCTCGATCTTGCTAGGGAAGTGAAAAAAATATGGAACATGAAGGTGACAATTATACCGATTGTAATTGGTGCTTTTGGTACAGTAACTAAAGGATTATTAAAGGGCCTGGAAGACTTAGAAGTTGGTGGATAAGTAGAGACCATCGAAACTACGGCATTATTGAGAAGGAGCAGAATACTGAGAAGAGTCCTGGAGATTTGAGGAGACTTGCTGTCACTCAAACTCCAGTGAAAGACTTGCAGCTAACGCTGATGTGGAAAAACTCTAATGAGTAAATAATAATAATAATAATAATAATGTTTCTTGTATGCTGACTGAGACAGTGAATACAAAGTAATATATTCCGAGGAATTATTAAGTAAAAGATCAAAAAAATCTGATGAAATCTCTGAGAAAATTTTTGAGATGATTCCTTATTTGTAAATATTATTCATACCTGAAGAAGGCTAAAACGTACAGCGGCCAAAACGTTGTGAATATTATAAGGAAGATGGGGAATATAATAGACGTGTGAATAGTGTAATTAAGATTCTGGAAGTTTTTTGAAAATCATCGAAGTCTGTAACACGCTCTATCGGTGAGGCTTAGAATATGCTGACTAAAGACCCTGCCCAAGGGTAAGACCCTCCTCCCCCACAAAAAAACGAGGTGTCCTGACACTAAACTGAATGCGATCGAGAGGCTCCAATTCTGCAGATCTGAGAAGGGTGCAATATCGCTTCATTGTCATTACTCCCGGGTCCACTTTGAATTAGACTGGAAGTATCTATCTGAGTCCCATCTATTGGTCAAATAGATCTGTTTAAAAATTATTGGTCTTCTTTTTGAGGAGCAACAAAACAAAAATTGAACATATGAACGTACAATGAACGCGATGCCCGAACCTCTTATAAAATAGACCTTGACGTATTGACATGCCGTTAAAACCAATTAGTCAATCAATCAATCAATCAACGATTTTTGCCTATAAAAAGGAATTTAAAATCAAGGCTTGAATATGGAGTATCCAATGAGAATGAAAACTAGTTTGGGGTGAACGTTGCTGTCCATTCAATTTCACTGCTGCCAGTCAGTGTTCGTGTTTGAGTTGGAACAAAAGAGTCAAATAGTGATTAGATGTTTTCGCCTAATACGATCTTTCTACCTTTGTATCCAACCCTTGTCTGAGGCGGATTCCTCATGCCGTAGTAGCTAAAGTGTTTTACTGAGACATCGAAGTAAGGAATTTCGAACTTATAGCGATGGGGATATTATTATTATTGTTAGGTTTTTGGTTTAAGTTGATTTTTACGTTGGTTGCGTTGGTATTACGTTGGTTGTTATCCCCTCGTTAAATGTTGATGGAAAATAAAGGTGGTGGAGAAGAACGAAGACGTCGTTAGGTTTTGTATGAAGGTTTTAATGGCAGCATGAAGTAAAGGGTCTACGCTGGTATGCTGAGAGTCTCGTAGGGAGGAAAGAAGAAAGGAATCTGTTACAGAGTATCATCCAATTCATTTTCAACGAGGATCCCTTGGTCTAGAAGAATAGACACAAAGGGGTCCATAAACTAGATGGCTCTTCTCATAGTGTATGATGCTGCTACTGCTATTCAAGCGCAGACGATAAGACGTCCATTCCCATTGAAGATTTCTGAGGAAGAGAGTGTTTCGCGGGCTTTCTTCAATTTTTGGTGCCGCTAGGAAAGATGGCTCGGGATGAATAGGACAAGTCATCCTGATTGGGTGAAAATATTAGGTGATCCTAACAGTCAAATTAAATTACGCGCCAAACAAAAATACAAGGTTCTTTCTGCTACAAACTACAGGCTCGCTACTGCGTTCACTTTTGAACGAATGCCCTTTGGAAATGTATGAACCCCTTTATCCCCCTTATTTTAATAGTATCACTACTGTTCTTCTACAAGAATAGTTTTAGTACTAATTAACTCACGAAGTTTGATATACCATTAAAGAAAGACACCAAATCAAACCTTATTTGAAATAATATCTTATTAAGCTCTGTTTTGCAAATACCCACACATTTAGCTTGAGTACTGACTCAGCTAAACACAGTAAACATCTACCTCTACAAAAATATATATGTATATATATATGTGTGTGTGTGTGTGTTGGATGTGTGTGGCGGGGATGGGTGAGTGAGGTTTTATTTTACTTTCTTGTTCGGCTCAAACGATGGGCGTCTGGAGGCTTCGACGTCGCCTTTCTTATCTCAGTTTTATTGTGGCTACACACGTTGCTCGCACCCCGAAAACCATTTTGGCTTGGCGGTTCTCATGTCCCACCTAGACACGTGTTAAACTGAAATATATTATGCACAACCAGGTGGCTGGTGTAGTTGCGTATTTGCAAATGGTATCAATGATCGGTTTTGGAGCCCTGTTAAAAGTCAGGAATTCGTATACTGAGTTTAAGGCAAGCAGGCTGGCTTTCCCAACTGAAAAGACTATTGCAAAAATTATTTTTAGCTAATCTTAGAAACTATTCTCATCCTTAGATGCATTGTAGCTTATATTAGATTATTTTATCAGAGACTGTTTGCTCATGATGTCTTGTCTCTGGAAAGCAGATAGCAACAATTCGACAAGTCTTTTTTCCCATTATCGTCGCAGACTTCTACATCGGTTAGTTATGTCTCAATTTCAAATACATCCAAAGTTATTCTACAGTTTTAGGCATAGTCATTGTCACGAGTACTCCAATTATATTGGTTTACTACTCCTAGCAACAATTACAGAATTACTTTGAGGTTATTCATCTTGGATTTTCATTTAGCGGTAAATCAACTAATAACAACTTAGACGTGAAACATTTTTGATTGAATACCTGAACGTTATGGTTACAGAAAATATTCCATCAGCAGGCTGGATCAAATTATTAATAACTTCTTTCCATGCCATACAGCAGAAATTATGGAATAACCAAAAATAAATCAGTTTGATTTAGTCTCTTATTTTAATTGCATATCAACATTCGTGGGTTATTTAATGCCAAAGCCACCCTCAGCTTGTCGGCTGGAGCTGTATAATACACCAAGTACATCTCTGCAGAGCGGTAAGATATCCCCTCGCCCAACGAGTGTCCTAGATAAACAATCTAAACAATGTGATGGTGAGGTTCCAGAAATGCTGGAACTTTAAGGAATGCTGAGTACCCCTTCATTGCCCTGGTCCACTCTGGCTCGGCATGGTAGCACCTAAAACGGTCCTACCTATAGGTCAAATAGAAGTGCCTGACATTTTAACTGAGTGCAAATATATGACTTATGCTATATTGAATTGTTTGAAATAGAACTGTTTGATCATTTAACAGAGTGTAAATAAATGATTGATGCTTCATTGAACTGATAGTGATACATAAGAATACTTGGAAGCGTTCAACTTTGTTTATTAATGCTAAACTGAATTATTTGAAATAGAGCTGTTTGATAATTTAACTGTGTGTTAACAAATGACTGGTATTTATTTAAATTGTTACTTACGTTTACATATATATCTAGAATATACGAATAAAAGGAATTTGGCATTAAATAAACTAAAATGGCTGATATGTCATAAAACTAAACCAGGTTATACTTGTGGATAAATAGCAGCGGTACTATTTAATCCATTGCTAGGTAAGGGGATTAGGATTTTCATACCTTTCTTAAGGGTATTAGTCTGAAATTGAACGTAACTGCGAAATTGAAGTTTGAACATGTTTACAACAATATCACTGTTCTGTACGTTACACACAACGCCACGGTCATTCTTTCTCTCGACGCTGAGGATTACTTGAACTTTTTGATGTTTAGTAAGTTGGGCAACCGTAGTCGAGGGTGACCCGAAGGCTCCCTTTTCAATAGCTATTACACCGGAGTGTAGGGTGGGCGCTACTCTTTTTCCTGGATTGATCCACTTATTTTGATCCATATCTTATAATGCTGAGTGTTAAGCAAGGAAGTATCAAGTACCATTTTTTAAGCCTGGTGTCCTCCTGGTGTAATGGTTAAAGCGATGAACTGCGGAATCGTAGTACGCGAGTTCGTACTCCAGTCGCACTATTACGTTCACTTTCGGGCAAATACCCTTAGGAAAGGTATGAACCCCCTTATTCTCCCTCCAGCTATGGGTAAATAGTAGGACGGACTAGGTTCTTGAGCCTTGGTTAGGCAACTAGTCTAGGAGAAGGAAAACTCTGAATTCAAACCTGTTAAACTCCGCTTAAAAATTGACCTTGTGTCATATCCTGCCCGAGCGGAGGGGTTGGTAAATAGTACCATTTTTTAAGCCTTTGGTATGACTCGACCTGGGATTGAACCATGTTCTCCCGGACCACTGGCAAACACTCTGACCTTTATGCCAATGAACCTGTTGGCTTGAGTAAAATAAAGCCGAAAATTATTGTTAATTAGGGGAAAATAAAATAAAATTCTATCAGCAAATTTCTTGTAGAATGTTTATTAAAATTCAATTATTGCATTATCTCGATTTCCTTCCATCTAATTTGGTCGTTTTAAGCGATGAATATAGCGAAAGATTCAGCAAAGGTATTTTGATGAAAAAAATAAAGTATTAAGGGTTCGTTAACCCAAATATAATGTGGGTGTATTTTTAGGTTCTGCAGTGGAGATAAGTTCTTTAAATCATAAATACACTTAATCTGAAAAAGAAGGGTTTCATTAATACGTGAAAGTGACAGTTGTGATTGATATGTTTGCATTTTAACACACACACACACACACACACACACACCTATATATATATATATATATATATATATATATATATAAGAGTAGGGGGTTCTGAAAAGATTGAGAAGAAGTCATATCTCCTGTTCTGAATTCGTGAATTCGTGACCATGATGTTGACATGTGTTTATAAGGAAATATCTAATTCTACCAAATACCGCTGGGAAGTTTAAATGAAAGTCTTCGTCAACTGCTATTAACGTCATGTGTCACCGGTTTAAAACTTTAATGCTAAGTTTTATGTGTGAAAAACTGTCCTCTAATAGTTCACATGAAAGCATCACTTTGGATCTAGGTAGTTACCAAAAGTTTAACGTACTTTTAACGTTATAATTAGAATTTTTCAGGTGTCGTATTTCTCGAGAGTACAATAAGGAAATCACGTCATAAAATTCGCTCATAAACACAAACAGAATATATATATATATATATATATATATATATATATATATATATATATATATATATTCCCCTTGGTTTTTGTATTTCACATTTCTAAACATCCATCGTTAACTTAAAATCGTTAATATCACCCCTCGTGGTCCTGATGATGGTTCAGTCGAACCGAAACGCTATAGTGTCGACCTCTCAATAAATCTCTCCTTCCACTTGGATCGTTGTTATCAGTTTTACTACATACAGTCGATTACAATCCTTTATTTACTCTTCATATATATATATATATATATATATATATATATATATATATATATAGTATACAAACATACATACATATAAGTGGGCCATTGGCCTAACGAGTAGAGCCAATGGTCCTGGAAACCGAGATTCAATTACAGGTCGAGTCATACCAAAGACTCAAAAAATGGTACTTGATGGCGCCTTCCTTTTACATTCGGCATTATAAGTTAAGGATCAAGGCTAAATTGGATCAATCCTGGGAATGGAGTTGCGCTTTACATACACTTCGGTGTTGTAGCTATTGAAAAGGGAGTTTTCGGGTCACCCTCGACTAAGGTCGCAAACTTTACTTACTTTTTACATATATCGATAAAGTGCAACGGTTCTCGTCGAAAGAAAGGGTCAAATTCTGTTCGAGGCTGCATTTCGCGTAGTATGGCAACCGAGCTTGGAGAAGGAAAACTCTAAATACAAACCTCGTAAATTCTGCTAAAAATTCTGACCTTGTGAAGCATCTCGCTCGTTGGGTAAACACACAGACACATACAAACACGCATATACATACATACATACATACACATGCATGCACAAACATGCACAAATATGAACTCATACACACACCTACACCCACAAACATATATACATGCAAACTCATACTCATATACAGACACACGTTTGCCCAGTCGGCTAGGACTGTAGAATACACTGGCTGCAGAAGGGTAAGACCCCGTAACGAGTGTCCAAAATATGAAACAAAACAATCATGGTGAGGTTCCAGTAATGTTCGAGCTTTGGGGAATGCAGAGTACCTCTTCATTGCCATCGCTCCAAGTTCCACCCTGGCACAGAGTAGTAACACTTGATAGAGTCTTATCTATGGGTCGAATAGAACTAAACTGCGTACTAAAGCTAAACTGAAATTGAATATAATTCAGAAAATACAAAATCATATATTAACATTGCCTTGATGGTGGTTTAATCTTAAAAACTGATACTCCTGAAGTTGGCAAAAAATCAACTTTGAATAAACTCATCCTTTGAATACCTTGTTATTTCATATTTACATATATAAGTAAAGTTGGCGACCTCAGTCGAGAGTGACCCGAAGGCTCCTTTTTCGATAGCTACTACACCGAGATGTAGGGGAGGGCGCTACTCCTTTCCCTGCTTTGTTCCACTTTACCCTTGATCCTAATCTTATATTGCTGAGTAATAAGCAAGGAGGAACAAGATATGTGGGACACTGCTGGAGAGGCAAGGACAAACTTCTTTAATGGATTCTTGGATGTTCCAGTGTTAGCTAACCAGCAAAGATTGGCATCAACTTTGTACGGACACAGGATGCAAACTAGAAGACCTGTCTCGATGACAGTAATAGGCGAGAGAGAGAGAGAGAGAGAGAGAGAGAGAGTCAGGGAAATACATGCTATCAACGTGACTAGATGACGATGATGAAATATATATATATGTAAGTTGTGTGTATGCATTATATATTAGAACAAATACCATTTGTTTAAAAACTAAAAACGTCAGTTTAAGAACAAAAACAGCAGTGTCAACGGTTGCGAATCTTCTACTTTTTTATTTCTTCTTCTTCTTCTTCTTCTTCTTCTTGTTTTTCATCTCCCTCTTCACCTCTTTACACTCCTCGTACTTTGCAAAGCCGATATAACAATCATATCAAAAGAAAAAAGAAAAAATAGAAGAAAATCACACGACACGCAATCGTAAGACTCAAGATTTCTTATTCATCATTAAATGTTGATAATGAAGTTGTGGGTTAAGTGATTTTATTCAGTTTTATTTGAGCTGACCGATGAAATAAAACACAGTTTTTTTTCCAAGCAGTGGTCGTATGATACTGTTATATGGATGCACTAATTCGGCGCCAACTAAGCCATGGACAAAAAGCTTGACGGCAATTACACAAGAATGCTGCAAGCAATATTGAAAACGTCCTGGAGGCAACACTCCACGAGGCAGTAGCTGTACGGCCACCTACCACCAATTACGAAAACTATCCAAGTTAGACGAACCAGACATGCGGGATACTGCTGGAGAAGTGGGGACGAACACATAAGTGACATACTCCTGTGGACCCCTTCACATGACCAGCTAGAACCTATGTACAACAGCTCTCTGCCGATACAGAATGTAGACTTGAAGACCTACCGGGACCGATGGACAATAGAGACGAGTGGTGAGTGAGGGTCTGGGAGATCCATACTGGCTGCATGACATAATGATGATGATATATATGATAGTATCTTCAGTTGATGTCCGCTAAAAAGGGGCCCAGCTGTCCCCATAAAGATATAAAGAGTCGGACTACTTACACAGATGATTTTTTTTATTGTGGTGATGGCTTGAAGAAATCCTTTTCTATTTTATTTAAGAGACCAACTTTCCATATGATCGATAATATGTCAATAGAAATCCTCGCCTTTCCTATTCGTTAGTTAACATCTCCTTCATTAGATGAGATATTGTTGCCAATGTATGTAAACTGGTCAACTATAAGGGCAGGTAATTAGTATTAGATCTTAATACTTGAATGGTTCAGTCGGTTGGGGCTGTCGAATTCGCCGATTGAATCGCTACTGGCGGTTAACAATCTCCCAACCAGTATCCTGTATATGACACAAAACAATCTGATGGTGAGGCTCCGGTAATGCTGGAGCTTTTGGGGAATGCGAAGTACCCCTTCATTGCCATCACTCCCAGGTCCACTCTGACCCGGGGTGGTAGCACCTGATAGGGTCCTATCTATGGGCTAAATAGAACTAAACAGTGTACTTATGCTAAATTGAATTGTTTGAAATAGAACTATTCATGTGTATAAAAATGGATTTGGCATTAAATAACCAATAATGGTTGATATGCCGTAAAACCAAACCAAAACTAAATTAATACTTGAGACCTGTATGCTACTGTATGCAAATTATTTGTATTATTTGAAATTATGAAAGTTTGCTAATTATTATTATTAGTTATTTGAAATCATAAAATCGTTTGCAAAAATGATGGACTTCGGCATTAGATCGTCCTACAGGTGTTGTCGAAAGTCAATCAACCAAACAACAAATCAAACAACTAACCTCGTCATATCAAGAAATCTTTTTAAATGTCCAAGTAAATACCGTATTGTCAACTATAAGCTTTGTTGTGTTTCTCACTGAATTAAAAATAGAGTTCTATATTAAAAATTTTTTCATTAAAGAATTTGCCTGTACATTTATGTACAGCTTACTTTAAATAAGTGCTTGATTATTTCAGTAATAAAAAAATAAATAGACATTGCTTGTTTGATTACTCGGATAACGAAGGTTGTGATAAGAAATTGAAAATATTTATTTCCTTTATGGAGGTATTAGTCCACACCACACATACACGCGCATATATATATATATATATATATACATTTATCTCCAAATAAGTAGTGAAAAAAAAATTTTCCTCACTTGACCAAGACATTGGAATCGATGATTAATAGTGTTTATAGTATACTATTTTCAAATCGGGAACAAAAAAGAACACAACACATGTATTATATGTATATTGATACACCCTCTCTCTGAGTCTCTCTCTCTCTCTCTCTCTTTGTATATATATATATATATGTGTGTGTGTGTGTGTGGTAATTTACTAAGCTTTTTGCTTAGATGTGGCACAAGGCCATATGAAAGGGGCACCCAATGAGACTCGAACTCACTTGTGTAGGTTTGCTAGTCGAGCTTGCTAATCATTACACCACCAGAGGCGCCTGTGTGTGTGTGTGTGTGTGTAGTTGGGCAGCAGTTTTTCATTTAAGGATGTTTGATTAAATAATAAACACACATTTCGTCTCTATAATTTTATTAAGATCCTCTCAAGTTTCCCGATAAGTGTCAAGGTTTCAAGTTGGAATTAGTGAATGAATTTCCCAAAATATATATTGTGCATTTAGACAACAAACTTCCTTCAACCTAAAAACAAAGGAAAATGAAAAAGAGATAGACAAATACTTTGATATTGCAAGACAGCTGAAGAAATTGTGAAACATGAACGTGACGATGATAACAATTGTTGCTGGTGCCATAGGAACGGTCATCAAAGGCTTGAAAAAAGACTGGGAGAACTAGGGATCGGTGAAAGAGTCGAGACCATCCTGACCTTTACACTTAAAATCAGCTAAGGAGAGACATTGAAATTTGCAATAACTTGCGGTATTTCAGACTTCAGAACCTTTCCAGGGCAATGGCCAATAAGAACGTATAGCAAGAGAAAGAGAGAGAGACAGACAGACAGAGAGAGACAGACAGACAGAGAATGGGACAGAGAGAGAAAGATAGAGAGAGACAAACAGAGAAAGAGAGAGAGAAAAAGACGAGTGGACAGAGAGAGAGAGAGAGAGAGAGAGAGAAAGAGACAGAGATAGAAAGAGAGAGAGAAAGAGAGAAAAGGACGGACAGAGAAAGAGAGGGACAGTGATAGAAAGAGAGAGAGAGAGAGAGAGAGAGAGATAAAGAGAGAGGAAAGGACAGAGAAAGAAAGACATAGAGAAAGAGAGAGAAGGAGACAGACAGACAGACAGACAGAGAGAGAGAAAAAGAGACAGACAAATAGAAAGACTGAATGACAGACAGTAAAAGAGAGAGAGAGAGAGAAAGAGAGAGAAGGAGAGAGAGATAATCAAGGGAATCCTTGCAATCCGTGCTTGATGATGATGATGATATTATATATAACAGTTGTTAGTTAAGGTAATTATTGGGAAGTGGTTTCCTCACTTCCTTATTCACGCACTCGCTTCTCTGTCAAGTATCAGAACTCAAGACAGGCATGGATCCATTTTTCCATGTACACAATCCATTTTGATTTGATGTAGAATATATTACAAAGGCCGATTGAATGTGGGGTCTGCTTCCTCTATACTCCATACTGACGCCCAAAGACAAGTCTGACACAATCTAAAAAACCATATGCATGCATATATATGCACATGTCTATGTGTGTGTGTTTACATGGTGGTACTATTCAAATTTTGGAGAAATTAACCAGCCTAACACCTCGAGACCTGAGTCTACTTGTTATCTAATTAACGAATGATTTTTAATTTTTATTCAATCATTTTTCGTTAATTATATTTCATCATTCAGTTGGGTTGGGCTTTGTACTATTCGGGTTAAGAGCCCAGGTGTATAGTCAATTGGTGTAGTTTACGCTCGTCCGCAAAGGATATGACAATCACCATTGTCATAATAAACCTCCAGTCAGGAAATGGGGCTGGAGTGTGGATGACGTCATGCCCAGAAGAGAATTTGAGGATTCTCAAAAAGAGTCAGTTGAGAAGTTGACATTGGACTAGGCAGGCAGATAGTTGAGTTTCTGCCGTTGAGGCATAAAGTTGGATTTGGACCGTTGAAGATATAGTTGGAGTTTTGCAGATCTCTACCGACAGAGATCTTAGACATCACAAGATGCGCTGCGCGTTGGGGATGGTCAGCATAGTATGGTCAGCATAGTACGTTTAGAAAAGACTTTTAAGAATTTTGTCTCTCTCCTCGTGTCGAAGAACTGAAGTCAAGAAATTAATAAACCGTTCGTACGTGAAACAACAGAGAGTCCGCCTGTATTTGTCTGTGTTTTGTATCTGTATATGTATTTGTATATGTATTTGTATCACTGTTGTAATTGATAAGGTTATAGTGTAGCATATCCAGATATGAATACATGAAATAGACATATTAATACCGGTACGCAAAGCGTTCATAATGTCCATAACGCACATAGATAACATAGGAATCCCGAAACACGAAAAACACTTGACGACTTCTTAGTTCAGGTATGAAACTTTTTATTACCTTTGAGTTAAATCTTTGGTAAAACCTCTCTCCTTTCTGCTGTTCGGGGCGAAATCTACCTGATTAAATAATATTTTGGATGCCCACGCGAATTCTTGTGGTCACATTTCTTTCAGCGTCCACATACGCAATGCACGTGATTAATCTTCCTTCTAGCATACCACCAACGCAATTTACGCGGCATTCCCGCCGGGAACACATGCATTCTGTTAATTTTAGTTAGCAGGTTCATCGACATATCGATGGAATCTTCACGTCAATATTCAACAAAAGTCTTTATCACATACTGCATGTAAACGATATTAAATTTCACCAAACATTTTGGTAGTACTTTGTTCATATGCAGCCATTTATGAGGCATTGCTTAATTTGGTAGTCAGCCAGAATTATATGGCACCTAGTGAGAATCCAACTCACTAGTATTCTTCTAGCTGTTCTGAGTATAATACCAGTTAGAGTCCCATTCATTGGTCAATATCAATCTAGCCATTTGTGAGGCATGGCTTAGTTTAGTAGTCAGCCAGAATTATATGGCACCTAGTGAGAATCCAACTCACTAGTATTCTTCTTGCTGTTCTGGGTATAATACCAGTTACAGTCCCATTCATTGGTCAATATCAATCTAGCCATTTGTGATGCATTGCTTAGTTTGGTAGTCAGCCAGAATTATATGGTGCCTAGTGAGAATCCAACTCACTAGTATTCTTCTAGCTGTTCTGGGTATAATACCAGTTAGAGACCCATTCATTGGTCAATATCAATCTAGCCATTTGTGAGGCATGGCTTAGTTTGGTAGTCAGTCAGAATTATATGGCACCTAGTGAGAATCCAACTCACTAGTATTCTTCTAGCTGTTCTGAGTATAATACCAGTTAGAGTCCCATTCATTGGTCAATATCAATCTAGCCATTTGTGAGGCATGGCTTAGTTTGGTAGTCAGTCAGAATTATATGGCACCTAGTGAGAATCCAACTCACTAGTATTCTTCTAGCTGTTCTGGGTATAATACCAGTTAGAGTCCCATTCATTGGTCAATATCAATCTAGCCATTTGTGATGCATTGCTTAGTTTGGTAGTCAGCCAGAATTATATGGCACCTAGTGAGAATCCAACTCACTAGTATTCTTCTAGCTGTTCTGGGTATAATACCAGTTAGAGACCCATTCATTGGTCAATATCAATCTAGAAATTTTAGTTAGCAGGTTCATCGACATATCGATGGAATCTTCACGTCAATATTCAACAAAAGTCTCTATCACATACTGCATGTAAACGATATTAAATTTCACCAAACCTTTTGGTAGTACTTTGTTCATATGCAGCCATTTATGAGGCATTGCTTAATTTGGTAGTCAGCCAGTATTATATGGCACCTAGTGAGAATCTAACTCACTAATATTCTTCTAGCTGTTCTGAGTATAATACCAGTTAGAGTCCCATTCATTGGTCAATATCAATGTATTAAGGGCCAATGTCGGTCCGTTGGAACTTAACAGATTCATGTTGCAACAAAGTAATATTTACCAGTTCAAAATGACCGTGAAGAAACATTCTTGTACCGTATATAATTACAGACCATATTTGTTAACCTGATTTCAGTATTAGATAAACCAACAAGGGATGACATGTCGTAAAACCAACCAGTCATTATATCACGCAAGGCACCCATATCCAATCTATCTGCAAGGCGCTTCTCAATTTTTGAAAGAAAATGGTCGGGCAAAAATCAAGGACTGCAAATAATAGTAATGAAAATTACATTTATCGAAAGGTTAAAGGATAACATTTTAGGATCTGTAATATTTTAGTCTCATGCATGAAATTAAAATGTCAAGTGGAGCCAGGAAAAACATGTTCCAGATGTCTGCCGTTCAGTTGGAGCCACTGTTGAACGCAGCGGGCAAAGTTTTTGATAACGCGGACATATTCCTCTTGGATGATCGCAGGGATGACTGGTGGGGAACCCGTTGTTCTACAATCTTCACAAGTGACGTGAGCTTCAAAGTTCTTGACCAACTTTAAAATCAGACCCCCGTTTGAAAATAAGTTGAAATTGAACTTCTCTCAGTATCTTGCTTGAACAAGCAAGAAAGGCTTTGTTTCGTTATATGTCTTCACACCAAAAATTCTGGTTCTCGATCGTCTAAGGCGAGACGTCACTCTACTTAATTAAATGTATCAAATAATTTTTTTATTCAATAGCAATAATCTAAAAAGAGAAAGAGAATAATGTCAACAGGGAAGATCTGAGAGGCTACTGCTTTGTATCGACAATTGTGAAATACTATCTATCTATCTATCTATCTATCTATCTATCTATCTATCTGAGTGTGCTCTTGGCTCTTTACACCTTGCTTACCACAGTGCTTATTAATATCCGACCTCCTGCAGTGGTGTTAGAGTAGAAGGGAGATAACTCTGCTATGCTAAGCAGCTGTCTTCATATCTGATCCCTGATTACAAAACGGTCGCCCAAAAGTCGGTTAAGTTAACACCCAATGTAAAAACGAAACAAGTCACACCAAGTAGGAATACCAAAATCCACTGGGATATCGCGGAATTTATCTTTCCAATATTAAAGGGAGACAACCAACGTCGCACCGTTCTCCTTTTGAGAAGATTAATGCTATAACACTTTAGTGATACTTCCATTTGACTATACCTGTATGAAGCTAAGCTAAGTATCTTTCTGGAGCTGTTTTTGATTTTACGAGTATTTACTTTGGGTACCTAAGTCAGGCATAAGGCTACATTAATTGAACCCTGTGAAAGAATGGAACACTTCTGTACTTACTTATTTACATAGATAGATAGATCTATCTATCTATCTATCTATCTATCTAGAGAGAGAGAGAGAGATGTGAAACGTTACCCTCTCACCCCCCAACATTATCTCAGTCTTCTAACCATGTCTTCTTCTTAGCCGGCCGGTGATCAACTAGTGGCTGAGGGGGCAACGCACATTTCTTGCCACCACACAAGAATACGATCGAGGGAGACAGGAGAAAATAGAAAGACAAACGAACAAACAAAGTTTGGGGTTAACCAAGAGCAGAAAAGAGGTATTGCAACACTACATGCATGTGCGGACTATCGCTAGCGTGGGTTACTAGCGAAAATTCAACAATGCTACTGGAATCAGACATCTTGAGACTCTTCTTCACTGGACCCTATCTTGTCTCCTCGCCTCTCTGCTCGGTGTCTGGTGTTGACTGCCCCTCCGTTCTTCCACGCCAACTTCTGCTGTTCGCCTCTCTCCTGTCCAGCCGCAACTCTTCTCTCGGGTCCAGCCACCAACTTCTGCTCTTGGTCTCCTGCCACCAACTGCCTCTCTTGGTCTCCTGCCACCAACTGTCTCTCCTTTCCAACTACCAACTCTCTCTACTGGGTCGCGTCGTCAACTCTCATTCGCCTCCCCGTACCACTTCCGGGTACGGCGAGATTTCATGTCCAAGAATCCTTTGTCTGGTTTCGCGCCAAAACAGACAATTGAATCGTCTGCTTTGGCAGCCTACCCCCATAGTGCTACAGAGAGAAAGAGAGAGAGAGGGGGAAAGGAAGATTTTTTTATGACCGAAATGGTTTAGTCGATGTCCTTGCAAGACATAAGATATGAAAACTGAGTTCAAGCCTCGTTTAAAAAAAGGTTTCTTTTCTCTTTTATAAATTCTGATTTCCCGCTGCATAAGTCAAAATACAGAAACAATGAAAAAAGTAAGTGAAAGATTTCCGTGATCGAAATGAGTAAGCCGACGTCAGCGCAAGTTATACGAGCTTTTAGGAGATAAGAGCTGGCCTTATCCTAAACCGTTTATATCTTCTTTTACTTAACCTAGATTTCAATAAAAAAGAGTATTAGTTTGCTTGTTAGTTGGGATTTATGGAATATTAACCATTATAGGGGGTGTCCACGTGGTGTAATGGTTAAAGCGATGGACAACAGAATCGTAGTAAGTGAGTTCGTACTCCAGTCGTGCTATTACGTTCACTTCTGGGCAAATACCATTGGGAAAGGTATGAACCCCCTTATCCTCCCAGCTATGAGTTAAATAGTACCACTACTGTTCTTCTAGGAGAATGGCTTTGACATTAAATAACCTACAAAGGTTGATATGCCATTGAACAAAGAAAACAAACCAAATCTTGACCATTATAGGTTACTTAATGCTAACTCCTCTTAATATATATATATATATATATATATATATATATATATGTTGTGCCAGCAGCACAGACCGTCATTCGTCTCTACGTCTCTATTGTCCATCGCATTCGGCATGTACTCGAGACTACATCGTGTATCTGTATAGAGTTGTAGTAGATATTTTCTACCCGGATGTCCAACGCCTGACTCGTCTATGTGAAGGAGTCCACAAGAGAACGTTGATTATGAGCTTGTCCTTACTTCTTCTGCAGGTTCCCACATGTCATGTTTGTCTGATTTAAATGTTTTTAGAGATTTTGTAGCTAACATTTCAAAACGAGACGGCGCTCATTTTTTTTTTTTTGCACACAGTTAAATGGTTTTAAGTCTTGTTATGTAAGAAACAATTTAATTTAATAAAAAGTCCTATTTTGCATGTATTTAAATATGATTTATTTGTAATTTTATTTCTAAATGAGTTAGAAGTAACAAGTATTGCTAATTAGCTCTAATTATTATATTGAAAACTATTTATTCATTTGCACACTGTTAGATGGTTCCAAGTATTGCTATGTAATACCAATAATTCTATTTAGTATAAAGTTAGCAATATTTGCTATGTAATACCAACAATTCTATTTTGTATAAAGTTAAGAATATTGCTATGTAATACCAATAATTCTGTTTTGTATAAACTTAAAATATTGCTATGCAATACCAATAATTCTATTTAGAATAAAGTTAGCAATATTTGCTATGTAATACCAATAATTCTATTTTGTATAAAGTTAGCAATATTTGCTATGTAATACCAACAATTCTATTTTGTATAAAGTTAAGAATATTGCTATGTAATACCAATAATTCTGTTTTGTATAAACTTAAAATATTGCTATGTAATACCAATAATTCTATTTAGTATAAAGTTAGCAATATTTGCTATGTAATACCAATAATTCTATTTTGTATAAAGTTAGCAATATTTGCTATGTAATACCAACAATTCTATTTTGTATAAAGTTAAGAATATTGCTATGTAATACCAATAATTCTATTTTGTATAAAGTTAGCAATATTTGCTATGTAATACCAACAATTCTATTTTGTATAAAGTTAAGAATATTGCTATGTAATACCAATAATTCTGTTTTGTATAAAATTAAGAATATTGCTATGTAATACCAATAATTCTGTTTAGTATAAAGTTAGCAATATTTGCTATGTAATACCAATAATTCTATTTTGTATAAAGTTAAGAATATTGCTATGTAATACCAATAATTCTATTTTGTGTAAAGTTAAGAATATTGCTATGTAATACCAATAATTCTATTTAGTATAAAGTTAGCAATATTTGCTATGTAATACCAATAATTCTATTTTGTATAAAGTTAAGAATATTGCTATGTAATACCAATAATTCTATTTCGAATACAGTTCAGAGTATTGCTATGTATCACAAAAATTCAGTTAGACAGTGATTTGTTTACACACAGTTATACGGTCAAACAGTTCTATTTCTGACAATTTAACGTAAGTCATTTGTTTGCACACAGTTTATATTTCAAACAGTTCTATTTGACCCATTGATAGAACCCTATCAGGTATCACCAATCCTGGTCAGAGTGAACCAGGAAGCAATGGCAATTAAGGATTACTCCACATTCCCTAAAGCTTCAGTGCTAAAGCCTCACCATTAGATTTTTTAGTGTCGTATATTTAATGGGGGAGTCTTACCCTTTTGCTGAGATGCAGTCGGTGTATTCTACGCCTCCAGCCGACTAGGCTATAAAGAAGAGGACTCAAATAAAGGTTTTCGTGACTGACATCCATGTAAGGTCTGGTGTTATGTCATAAGAGCTAAAGTCTTGATGGTAGCATCTTCTTCAGTCTGATTTCATGACGCCCAGTTTCACGGTTGATGGGTAATGATAGTAGAACAAGCAATTGATAGAAATATAGAGAACGAATAAAGAAATCACTACCTCAACGAATCTCAAACTTCTGTCGGCGGAACTCAGAATACGACAATAGCTTACTCTCAAGAGGAATAAGACCCCACTCTCCCCCAAAGTGATGTGCTGGGTATTCCACTATACTGCATCTGGTGGTGAAGCTCTTGTTCTTCAGGTCTGGGGAGGCTGGATGACCATCTCATTACCATTACTAATGACGGGTCAAATACATCTGGGGTTTTTTTTTGCATTTGGTATGTATACTTGAAAGTATGTAACTGTTGGCAAACAAATTATGTACATTAAATAGAATTATTAATACGAGATAGGAATACTTGAAGCCATTTACCTGTATGCAGATTTATAAAGAATTATTACTTTAATCTGTAATGTTTACCTATGTTGATTACTACTTGTTATTTGAAACAAAATACCTTATTGGTGTTAGATTAGAATACTGAAACCATATAACTGTGTGCAAACAATTGATACTTATCTGATAGGAATGATTGCTTTAAACCATGAAATCGTTTGGTTTGATTTTATGGCATATCGACTATTGTAGGTTATTTAATGCCAGATCCTTTTGGATACATATAAACAGTTATATTTCAAACAATTCAGTTTAGCATGAGTACACAGTTTAAATGTCAAAAACATTTCTATTTCAAACTATTCAGTTTTGTCAACAAAGTTAGATGGTTTCAAGTATTGCTACGTATCATAAACAATTCAATTAGACATCCGTCATTTATTTACACACAGTTAATAATCAAAACAGTTCTATTTCAAACAATTCAGTTTAGCATAAGCACACAATCTAGTCGTGATTAACCCATAGATAGGATCCTATCAGGTGCTACCACTCCGGGCTTGAGTGGACCTGGGGGCGATGGTAATGAAGAGGTACTCTGCCCTCACTAAAGCTCCAGCATTACTGAAGCCTCACCATCAGATTGTTTAGTATCATATAAGGACACTCATTGGGGGAGTCTTACCTTTCTGCAGAGAAACAGTCAGTGTATTTTGCAGCCCCGATTGACTGGGCCAATGTAATTGTGAATAAATTATTAGTATTAGATAGGAATACTTGAAACCAAAATAGGACTACTTGATCGTAATGTAAATGATTATAGACAAATAAAGTACAATTAAAACAAAACAAATTCAATAGAACATTGAAAATATAGTCGCGATTGTAATCAAGCATTGCCCAGTCGGTTTGGTCTGTAGAATACACCGATTGTTTCTCGGCGGAGGGGTAAGACCCTCCACCAACGAGTGTCCTGGATATGAAATTAAACAATCTGATGGTGAGGTTCTAGTATAGCTGAAGCTTTGGGGAATGCAGAGTACCCCTTCATTGTCATTGCTCCCATGTTCACACTGACCCGAAGTGGTAGCATCTGATAGGATCCTATCTATAGGTAAAATAGAACAAAACAGCGTACTTATGCTAAACTGAATTACTTGAAATTGAACTGTTTTTACATTTAGGTTTAGGTTTATTGTTTTTAATGGCATGTCAACCTTTTCGGGTTATTGATTACCAAATCAATCCTTTTATGTCAGTAGTAGCACTTTTTAACCCTTAGCCGGGAAGATAATGGAGTTCATGCCTTTATTAAGGTTATTTATCCTAAAGTGAACGTAATAGCCCAATTAGAGTTCGAACTACCTTACTACGATTCCCCTTTAACCATTAAACCACGAGGACACCTACCCTGTTTTTACATTTAAGCTGCGTACTTATGCTAAACAGAATTGTTAGAAATAGAACTGTTTTGACATTTAACTGTGTGTAAACAAAGTCTATACTTATACTAAACTGAATTGTTTGAATAAGAACTGTTTGACTAAACTAAATTGCTGGAAATAGAAATATTTTTTACAATTAAACTATGTACTCATGCTAAACTGAAGTATTTGATTATTTGTATAAAAATGGTTTTGGCATCAAATAACCTACAAAGGTTGATATGCCATAAAAGCCAAACAAGCAACCAACCAATATAATGAAGCACTTACAGATGAACCAAATTTTAACATCAAATATCCCATAATCTCTAGATATTATGTTTAACCAATAAACAAAACTTTTTTTCTCTTCTCTTTTTTCTCTCTCTCTCTCTTTTTCTATATGTTGCATTTCTTCTCTATTTAAAAAAAACGTTTACAAATGAATCGAATTTTGATATAAAACCCACAAGGAGTTGGTGTGCAGTTGAACAAATAAACTAAACCAAAACCACAACAAAACAAAACTAAACCAAACAAAATCATAAAATATTTGTAGAGTTAAAAAAGGTCTTAGCGGGCAAAGTTAATATATATATATATATATATATATATATATATATATATATATATATATATATTAGACATGTTTCATGAGAAGACAATTCTTTGAACAGATGTATTCAGTCGCTTTAGCAGCTCGCTTTCTTGGTGTGAGGTCGTCCTATCTATTTTCTCCTGGTAGGAGGGGTTTGAGACTTTTGGCGCGGAGGGCTGAACGGAAAAGGAAAGGAGTGTCCAGATATGGCCATAGCAACATCGTCAACAATCATCTTGATTATCTTAATCTGAGGACCTCTAAGGTCAAAGCAGAGCTACGTTAATAGATTTTTTTTGTTCTCACTGACCCTTCAGGGCTGTTCCCAGGGTCGTCGTAAACTAGGAACAGTTTCAGGTAACTGTTACTTCGTGGGAGCATGAATTATAGCGACGAAAATAACCGGGGGTAAAAATTCAGCACAAGGCAAGAATTATAAGACAACCAGTGAGAATCTAACTCCCTAACAATAGGCTACAAGCCTTTCTCATTATTAATGGTCTACTCGCTAACCATTACTCCACTCAAGATGTTTCTCATTTACTAAGCTAAGCTTATTTTGACACAAAGCAAGAAATATAGGGTACCCAGTAAGAATCGAGTTCATAATCATATAGTCTGCTTACCGCGGTCGCTAACTATTACATTAAGTGTTTTGCCAACTTCGGGGTAAGATTAGATATATGTGGCCCCCGGGGAAAATCAAACTTAGTAACAATACTCTGTTAGCCTAGTTCATTAGTAAATACACTACGAAAAGAATCAATCATTAGTAGGATTTGCTTATTCCGGCAGAAAGCAAAAGTATGGGGCACCCAGTGAGAATTGAACTCACTGACAATTGCTTGCTAGCTTATCTTGTTAACCATTACACTTTGTTAAGTGTTTCTCATTTGCTAAGATATGCTAAGCTCTAGGTAAGACCAAAAGAATGAAGCACTCAGTGAGAATCGAACTCATTAGCAATGGTCGGCAAGTCTCGCTCACTAACTATTATATCACATGAATTACCTCCCATCTATGATGCTAATCTTACTACAGTGGAAGTAAGATTATGGGGCACCGAGTGAGAATCAAACTCACTAACAAAGGTTTGCTAGCCTTGCTCATTAATCATTATATCATGCCAAGTGTCTCTCATTAATAAGCTTAGCTTCATCATCATCATCATCATCATGTCATGCGGCTAGCACGGATATCCCTGACCCTCTCTCGCCGCTTCTCCCTATCATTCATCGCCTCTGGCAGGTCTTCAGGGCTACATCCCATATCCTCACATAGCTGCTGTATGTATGTTCGAGCTGGTCGTCCTGCTTTTGATTGGCCATATGTGGGGGTCCATAGGATACATCACTTATGAGCTCGTCCCTGCTTCTCCAGCAGTGTCCTGCATGTCTGGTTCGTCTAACTTGTATAGTTTTCGTGATGGGAGACAGGTGGCCGTATAGTTGGTGCCTTGTGGGGTGTTGCAGCCAGGACTTGTTCAATATTGCTCGCAGCATTCTTGTGTAATTGCCGTCTAGCTTCTTCTCCAACCGTTTAGTCAGCGTCCAAGTAGTGCATCCATACAGCAGTATCGACACGACCACTGCCTGGAAGAAACTGCATTTCATTTTATCGGTCAGGTTTGATTTTCATATGATCGAAAGCCTATCGATAGCTGTCCATGCCATGCCTTTGTTAGCCGTGTGTCGTTGTCTTTTTCGGTTGATGAGACGCTGCTTCCAAGGTAGGTGAATTTGTCGACCAGTTTCAGAGAGGTTCCGTCTAGTGTGGAACCGGGTAATGTAGAAGTATGAGGCGCTCATTTAGAATCAAGTTCAAGAGAAATGGTCAACTAGCTGAACTCGTTAACCATTTAGCAACGGAAAGTGTCTCTCATTTACTTACCTTAACTTAGGTGTGACACGAGAACAGAAATATGGCTTCTTCAGTTAGAAACTAATTTGCTAACTATAATTCAAGTTTCGAAAATAAATATTCAATTAAATAGATTGTATTGAAAGTGTCATTGATGTCTACACATTTTTTATTACTTGTATTATCAACCAGCCCGGAAGAATGAGGAATTATTTTTCTAGCGTCTTTTAGCAGAAACTTGGTTTGTTTTGTTTGTTTGTCGGATTGGTCAGTTTTATGGCATCTCAACCCTTGTTGGGTCATTCAATGCCAAACTCAATCTTCTTTTTAGTATTTTGCAAGCAGTTTTATGGATTCAAATAACCAGTAATTCGTAAAAAGATGTCCTCGCTTCTTGTTACTATTCTTATACAAATAGTTTACTCCAGTTTTGGCCTAATGGGTAGAGTGTTCGCCACTGGTCCGGGAGGCCTGGGTTCAATCCCAAGTTGTGTCATACGAAAGACTCGAAAAATGGTACTTGATACCACCTTGGTTAACAATCAGCAATATAAGGTACGTATCAAGGGTAAAGTGGAGCAATCCAGGGAAATGAGTAGCGCCCTCCCCTACATCTCGGTGTAGAAGCTATTGAAAAGGGAGCCTTCTGGTCGTTCTCGACTATGGTCGCCAACAACAGGCTTTCAATTTACTAGTAATTCGGAAAAAATATCTTAGCTTCTAGTTACTATACTTAAAAGAAATGAATTACATTCAGTTACACGCTTTCAAATAAATAGTAATTCGGAAAAAATATTGGCTTCTTGTTACTATACTTAAAAAAGAAATAAATTACATTCAGTTACATGCTTTTGTCACGTGATATCCCACGGAGACGATAGAAATAAGATTAATACTATCCTCCCGTTGGAATGAACAGTGGCAAGCCGTCAAAGAATGACCGTTAAGAAAGAATGTAGGTCACAGAGGGGATACCAACAGATGTTGGTACTTAGTAACCTCAGGTCGCCGGACACCAGGGGGAAGGAGGGAGAAGCCAAATGATTGGCTGGGACCCTAAAACGGAAGTGGCACCTTCTCTCCGTCGGCGAAAAAAACCATAAGAAAAGTCAGTTTTTGGGCAAGGCTCGTGGCAGACAGACCCATAGCCATTACTCCGGGTGGAGAAGACAAAAACATATCTCGGACACGAGGGACCCAAGTTCTTCAAGCCAGTGTTAAAAATAGCTTAAAGTCTATTAGCCCGTGAAAGAAGAAAGATTCTCCAGTGGAACCCCGTCGGAAAATAAGATAAGTAACTTTGGAGCTATTTCTCCTTGTACTCAATTTTATATACCACTCTCTCTCTCTCTCTCTCTCTCTCTCTCTCTCTCAATTTGGAGAAAAACGAAAGAACAGAAAAGGAGAAAGACATTTATGTTCATGGACTGTTCATTTATTATATATATTTTGACACTTTGAAGGTGTATATAATTGTTGTAAAAGATTCATGTATTTTAATGTTACCACGTGGTCGAAGTTGTTCTTTGCAGTTCTGCTACGAATTTGTTGTGTCACATTTCCTTTTCAGCTTCTATTCGCCTTATGTTATCTTGCTTAGAATTGTCCTATTAATTCCTTTAAAATATCACATGGGAAACCGGAGTTGCCGACTGCTACAATATAATATTATTATGACTAAACCTATAGGTCAATATCTTCCATTATCTAGGGGAAGGAAGGAAAGTGACCTGGTGGGTGTGTGGATAGTTTGAAATTTGGAACCCCTTGCCAGCGGCGGTCAGTCTAGCCCTAAATTAATCCCTCACGTAATATGCCAGTTCTTATATGCCTGAGAAAAAAACTCTGAACGAGGACTTATTCTATAAGGGATCAAGTGCCAACCTGCCCCGTCTTCACACGTGCAAAAATAAAGTCCCGTTTTGGGGATTTTAGTCAATTTGCCGTCACACTTTCAAATAACGAGTAATTTGGAAAAAAATGTCTCTGCTTCTCGTTACTATACTCAATAGAAATCATTTATATACGATTTATGCTTTCAAATAACTAATCATTTGTAAAAATGGTCTTAGTTTCAAGTTATTATTCTTAATACAAATAATTATATGATTTTAAATAGTTATAGGGTTTCAATTAATCCTATAAAACATTAATATTTTTCATAGAGGTCTATTTGATCCATTAATGGGATCTTAACTGGTACCCTCTTCACATATGAGAGTGAATTCCTGAGTAATGACAACAAAAGGCTGGCTTTATGATTCTTCAAGCTTCTGAACAGAAACCACCCGGGACACCTTTTTTTGTAGGAGTTACAATCATCATATGCTTAATCCCGCCAATTCTCTGCTACTATTTATTCATTGCTACGAGGAAAACTCTGCTCCTATTTATCCATTGCTTGGAGGAAAAGAAATTAAAACAGCCAGGTCCAAGAATTGAACTCAAGTCACCGATTCTATTTACTACGATGACAACCTTTACGCTAAGCACGACACCAGAGGATGTATTTACCAAACGCTTCCGCCACAGACAGGATATAAAACAAGGTCAATTTTTAAGAGCCACTGTATTACATAGTTTTCAGTCGTTTTACGCGGATAAAGACTATTCTCAGTTAAAGGTTTAAAAGCCAAAATATTAATCAGACTTAAAATCAATTTAAACATGATTTCAAATAGATCTATTTGACCCGTAGATTGGTCCGAAACAAGTTTTATCACTCTGGATCAGAGTTGACCTGGGAGTAATGGCAAGGAAGGAGTTACATGACACTTCTCTGTTTAAAATTTTTCTTGTAAACATTTTACTTAACCAAGGCTAAAGAATTAACTCTGCCTTTTTATTGACTCATACTCGAGATAGCCCAGAATACACCGACTGCGTCTTTGTAGAGGAATAAGAATCTCTCCTACGAGTGTCCGGGATATGACTGTAAACAATCTCAGCTCAATCAGCTGGGTTTGAAGAATATACCAACTGCATCTCTGCAGGGGGAGGGTAAAAAGTCCCCACACACCAACGAGTGTACTAGATATGACACCGAACCATTTGAGAGTGAGGCTGGAGTTTTGGGGAATGCGGAGTACCCCTTTATTGCCATCGCTCCTAGGGCCACTCTAGCCTGGAGAGGTAGCACTTGATGGGTCCTAATTATGGGTCAAATAGAATATTTGACATTTAATCCGAGTGTAAACAAATGACATGTTAAATTGAATCGTTAGAAATAGAACAGTTTGATCCTTTAATATTTGTAAGCAAATGACTGATTTTGAATGTAATTGTTTGTTATACATAACAATGACTGCAACCACCTCACTGTGTGCTAACAAATGATTGATATTGAATAAAATTATAAGTGTTAGATAGGAATAATTGAAACAATTTAATTGAGTAGAAACAATAGCAATACTAGAATGCAAACAAATTAGTTCTAACACATTTAAAAATGAAATTACCGACAAACTAATCTCTTACATATCATGTATATCTATATGAATATGTGCAAACAAATGATTTTTGATAAATTAATACTATCACATAGCAGTACTCGAAGCCATTTTATTGTGTGTAAAAATAATGACCTCAGGCTCGTTTAAAGTTGATATCAACAAAACATGTTCAGAAATTATATATATTCAACATATATTTATAAAGAGGATTTGGCATAAAATTACCTACAATGGTTGTTATGCCATAAAACCCAACCCAACCAAAACATATATATTTATTATATATGTATAAAGAGGATTTGATATTAAATAACCTACAATGGTTGATATGCCATAAAACCCAACCAAACCAAATCACATATGTTTAATATATATGTATAAAGAAGATTTGGCATTAAATAACCTGCAAGGTTGTTATGCCATAAAACACAATCAAAGCAAATCATATGTATTCAATAAATATGTATAAAGAGGATTTGAAATTAAATAACCTGCAAAGGTTGATATGCCATAAAACCCGACCAAACCTAATCATGAATATTTAATATATATGTATAAAGAAGATTTGGCATTAAATAACCTGCAATGGTTGTTATGACATAAAACCCAACCAAACTAAACCATATATGATCAATATATATGTGTAAACCAAGCCATTGGCCTAATGAGTAGAGTGTTCACCAATGGTCTGGGAGACTGGGGTTCAATCCCTGGTGGCGTCA
Source organism: Sepioteuthis lessoniana (assembly GCA_963585895.1). Classification (NCBI taxonomy): domain Eukaryota; kingdom Metazoa; phylum Mollusca; class Cephalopoda; order Myopsida; family Loliginidae; genus Sepioteuthis; species Sepioteuthis lessoniana. The sequence goes on from OY757918.1 coordinate 29,178,835, forward strand.
TACCAAAGACTCAAAAAATGCTACTTGATGCCGCTTTGCTCAACACTCAGCATAACTTAAGGGTAAAGTAGAGCAATCCAGGGAAAGGAGTAGCGCCTTCCCTTACACCTCGGTGTTGTAGCTGTTGGAAAGGGAGCCTTCGGGTCACTCTCCTAAGGTCACCAACTTAACTTTTTTATATGTATAAAGAATATTTGGAATTAAATAACCTACGATGGATGATATGCCATAAAACCCAACATAACCAAATCCTTTATATTTGATATATAAGTTTTAAGAGTATTTGGGATTAGATAACCTAGAATGGTTGATGTGCCATAAAACCCAACATAACCAAATCCTTTATATTTGATATATAAGTTTAAAGAATATTTGGCATTAAATAACCTACAATGGATGATATGCCATAAAACCCAACATAACCAAATCCTTTATATTTGATATATAAGTTTAAAGAATATTTGGCATTAAATAACCAAGAATGGTTGATATGCCATAAAACCAAGCCAAACCAAAGCATAACTGAGTGAAGAACAAATGGGTTCTTGCCTTTCTAAAGGCTATTAACGCATAAAATAAACGAAACCATTTCTGTCCAAGATTTGAACTCAGGTCGTCGATTACATTTCGTACGACGCTAACTTTCCCTGTAACAGGGCCTATAAATAATGTACCCGAGTCTTGAGTAATTAATTGTATACACATGCAAGTAAACTTAGATATGTTTAGGTATAAATTTGCAATATTACAATCTTCGCTCTTAATCCAACAGGTTTGCTTGGCACGCAAGTTCTTATAACTTAATCAGTTTTAATTAGCGTACCATAATTACAACTATTTTTAATTACCATCGCTCTCGAGTGAAAGTAACCATACGACCCGTTACAAGTGCTTACACTAATTACTCGCGCAAACATTAATCGCATCTCAGTGCGTGGAAGCTCGCATCATGCTGGCGAATAAAAAATTTTCACCGGAAAAGAGTTCTAATTTCCATCAGACTACTCCTGGTCCGGATCACGGAATCAAAGTGCCGGAGGATCTCTGCAAAGGCATCATTTACAAACAGAATTACGACGTCATCGCAGGAGCCTTGACTTGATTAAAAAAAACCTTCTTAGGAGACGGAATAGGCTTCACTTTTATCATTGGCATATAAATAGCCTTAACCACATTATTTGTGTCACCGTCTTCAGTACTTACATGTTTAGGAATTGACAGTTTTACCAGAAGTCTGCTATTAGATTTCAAAGCCGGATTGTAGTATTAGAACTCGGTGAATATACGAGGATATGCTGAAAAGTTCAGATATTGAAAAATTCAAATGATGACGTCATCTCAGGTGTTGATGGCTTTTTTTCACCAATGGGATTCATGCAGAGCAACCCTGATAAAAGCAAAGTATTCCTTCATTGCCATCGCACCCAGGTTCACTCTGGCCCAGAGTGGTAGCACCTGATAGGATTCTATCTATGGGTAAAATAGAGCTGTTTGAAATTTAAACCGAGCGCAAACAAATGACCAAGGCTAAACTAAATTGTTAGAAATAGAACTGTTTGATCATTTAACTGTGTGTTAAATAAATGACTGATGTTTAATTGAATTGTTAGTGATACATAGGAATACTTGGAACCATTTGACTTCCGGTCCAGTCGGTTAAGGATGAAGAATACATTAACTGCATCACTGCAGAAGACTAAGACCCCCCTCCCACAACGAGTGTCCTGGATACGACACTAAACAATCTGATGGTGAGGCTCCAGTAATACTGGAGCTTTAGGGAATCTGGAGTACCCCATCAATGGTAAATATCTTTGTTCTGCTCTGGCCCGAAAGGGTCCTATCTATGGGTCAAATAGAACTTTTTGACATTTAAGCGGAGTGCAAACAGATGATTTGCCAAATTGAATGGTTAGAAATAGAACTGTTTGAGGATTGAATTGTGTGTAAACAAATGACTGTTCGAGATACATATCAATACTTGGGATCATTTCCTAAATTGAATTATTTGAAATAGAAGTTTTTGATTATTTAACTTTGTGTAAACAAATGACAGAGGTCTAAAAGACTTGTTAGTGATACATAGCAATTCTTGGAACCCCTTAACTTTGTTGACTGATGCTAAATTGAATTGTTAGAAATAGAATTGCTTGATCATTTAACTGTATGTAAACAAATTGATGTTTTAATTGAATTCTTAGAGATACATAGGAATACTTGGAATTGCGTTGTTTACTTATGCTAATAAAGTATTTATGCCTAATATAGTATAAAAAAAGATTTGGCATTAAATAACCTACAATGGTGGATATGCCATAAAACCAATCCAAATCAAACACCGATTAAAGAGGGGGTAGTCTCGGTTGCAGAGTTGCAAGCAAGTTCGAAATCTAATCGTGCTATTACATTTATTTTTGGATTAATCCCCTTGAGAAAGGTATGGACTCTTTTATCCCCACTTGCCTTTCCTGAAATAGTATCAATACTGTTTCTCTACAAGAAGATACTTCCATCTCATCGGTACAGACAACAATTTTCTTACCTGTTTAAATTTCTGAGTTGGGGAGTTGCTTTTATTTATATAATTTACTTGATTGGGACTTATTGTCCACATGAGCCCAGTTAGTTGACGCCCTAAAATACGGATCTGGGCAGAGAGTTAAGACCTACCTTACGAGTGTTCTGAATATGACACAAAGCCATCTAATGGTGAGGCTTCGATTCTGGAACTTTGGCGAATGTGGAGTTCTCCTTCAATGACATTACTTCCAAGTCAACTCTGACCCGGAGTATTTGTATGTGTTAGATTCCCATCAGTGGGTCATATAGAAATACAGTGTCTCAAAATAGATGTAACCCATTAATATGATAATGACTTATATCTGGGACAAGCGCAATGGCGATCATTTAGAACACGTCCTGTAAAAAATGCATCCTTTCAGCTAGAGACATCAAGTCAATGTTTTTTAATCGTTAATATATAAGCTTTTAGGACATGCAATCTTTTTTGGAGTTTCTTGCCTCAGTAACAAATATTTATCCTATTAATGGGTTGCATTTAATTTGAGACAATTTCGAATGATTTTTGCCTCCAAGTAGTGAGAAAAAATATTTTTCCTCTCTTGTCCAAGGCATTGCAATTGAGGATAAATAGTTTTTATAGTATACTATTTTCAAATCTAAAACAAAAAGAATACAACATTATTATTAATAGAGTTATTAGCAGTCACAAAGTCTCATGTATATCGAGACACCCCCACATTTTATCATTTTCTCTACTTGAAACGATTCAACTGTGTAAAAATGGATTGCTAAGGATTAATAGAATTATTAGTGTTAAAAAACAATACTCTAAACCATCTAACTGTGTGTAAACAAATGAGCTCTGGATTGTTAAAAAATTGTTACCTATAAACTATTCATTTACAAATCAGGTATATTTAATATATATGCATGAATAGGATTTGGCATTAGATAACCTATAAGGGTTGATATGCCATAAAAAACACAACCAGCGAAACTATTGTCCTTATCTGAACAGTTGGTAGTTACTATCGTGATGTTTTGACCTTTCAGTATTTCGCCAATGGTCCGGGAGACCGGGGTTCAATCCCAGATCGAGTCATACCAAAGACTCAAAAAATGCAACTTGATGCCGTCTTGCTTAGCTCTCAGCACTATAAGGTGAGGATCAAGGGTAAAGTGGAGCAACCCTGGGAATGGAGTAGCGCCTTCTGTCGTAACTTTATTGAAAAGGTAGCCTTCGGGTCAGCCTCGACTAATTTCGCCAACTTTACTTTATTGTTGGAATTGTAGTCGGTATAATTCATGGTACTTTGCACCTAATCTTTTTGTTCAACCCACGAGGCTTTGTTGTTTCTATTACTTTGTCTGTGCCTCGTACCATTTCATTCGACTTTCTAGTTATTTTACTCTTTCAGCTGAACTTTGGCCAAGGGATTGAACTTAACGTTTCCACAAAGATTCCACCAAGAAGCTCTTAACAAACGCCTCTGTGGAAAAATACTAGCAGAAGGATGAAGATCATAACGTTGTAAGTATAATAATCAAGGTAAAGTACAATTGTCAAAATTTTATAAAACATGCAGATGATAATATTATTTATCATGTAATAATTTGGCTATGGTGGTCTACATATATTTAGGCTTCATTGAATTGTTTCGAACCTTAGCTACAGAAACTTTGGCATCACCCCTGGCTGGTAGCTGATAAGGACAGGGTATCGTACCTGTTCTCACACGTTGTATGAAAAAAATGTATATTTGGTTGGTTGGTTGGCTGTTTGGGTTTATAGCATATCAACCTTTGTAGGTTATTTAACTCCAAATCCATTTTTATGCAAAAAGTCAGTTCTATTTTAAAAAATTCAGTTTAGTGTAAGTTCATTGTTTAATTGTCAAAAACATTTCTATTTCAAGCTATTCAGTTTATTCAAACAGTTCTAATTCAAACAATTCAGTTTAGTATAAGTATAGATTTTGTTTACACAATTTAATGTCAAAACAGTCCAATATTAGATAATTCAGTTTAGTGTAAGTACAGTTTTAATGTCAAAAACAATTTCATTTCAAACAATTCAGTTTAGCATAAGTACACAGTATAAATGTAAGTACACAGTTTAATTGTCAAAAACATTTCTATTTTAGGCTATTCAGTTTAGTCAAACAGTTCTAATTCAAACAATTCAGTTTAGCATAAGTATGCAGTTAGTTCTATTTGATCCATAGATTGGACCCTATCAGGTGCTACCATTCCAAGCCATAGTGGACCTGGGAGCAATGGTACATATATTTGGACTTCATTGAATTGTTTCGAATCTTCATTCACAATATTCAAATGTAATCAGTCCTCTAATTAGTAACGCTTCGAGTAACGCTTAGCATGATAGGAAATGGATTCGGCGAACCGAGTTCGAATCCTAATCGTTTATGCCCTTGTGAAAAGCATGAATCTATCCGTTCTGCCCCAGCAATGGATAAATAGTTAGTAGGATTGGTTTCTTTAACTTTAGTCTGGTGTCCAGTCTAAGTGAAGGAAAACATCAAATTCAAACCAGCCTCATTCTTCTTAAAAAGTAACCTTGTGTCACATCTTGCGAGTGGAGAAGGGGTTAGGTAAATACGTACTCACTTCTAGAATGTTCACATTAGTATTTATATGATGGATTAACCATTGGGTTGAGTGGTATTAAAACTATGGACTTGGAAGGGAAATGGCCCTCGAGAGCGAAAAAAAAAGTGTTGCGTTCCCTTGCGTATTTTAGATGATATTCCAGTACTCTTGTAAATATTTACTTCATATTGAATATTCCAAATAAAATATGTTCTTTATTTCCCTCTGAATATACAAAATAGTTTAGTTGTGTTATTTGGTTTAAATCATATCAACCATAATGGGTTATTTAATGCTAAATCATGTTTCTATATATATGTAAAAAATGATTTCTTTTTTTGTAGGTTCAAAGAAAGAAAAAAGTAAATATTTCAAAGTAAATTGGTGTATTAAGAGATTCATATTTTTAAATAATTCTTTAAAAAATAAGAATCTCTAAGCGAACGTATTCATTGTGAAATACGAGGGGCCTCCAATAAGTTTCCAGACTTTTTTGTACAGGCATTTAAAATTGGCGTAAACTTTTGAAATTTCACTATGTTATTGCTATACATCTAATGAGATGACTGACCAATTTTTATGATTACAGGTTCAAATGAACTGCTACAACAGGAATTGGAATACACCCTACTAAAGCCTGATTGTCACAGCTGGTGAATTTCAAAAATGCAATCTGGACGTGAGGACCCTTTAGAAGAACGATATGCAATAAAATTCTGTTTTAAAGTTGAAAAAATGCCACAAAAACGTATGGGATGCTTCAAACAGATTTTGGAGTATCTTGCGTGAATCGAACATCAGTTTTTGAGTAGCATAAGAGATTCAAGGAAGGCAAGGAGTCTGAGAGGGAGGATGAGAGGTGTAGGAGGAGTAAGGAAGTCAATACAGCAGAGTTGATTGGCCAAAAAAGAATTTCATGGATAAGGACTGTCGTGTGTCTATAGAGACAATAAGTGCACTGTTTGATGTCGGTGTGGGAACTGTACACACAATTATTCGCAAGGAACTAAAGATGCGGAAGATTTGCGCGAGGTTTGTCCCAAGGGTGCTCAGAGAAGACCAGAAAGAAAGACGTTGTCATGACAGTAGGGAGATGGTCAAGCTGACCAATTCAGATCCCACAGTTCTTGATGCTCTGGTGACCTACAATGAAAGCTAGATCTATTGCTATGACCCAGAGACCAAGAGACAGAGTTCCCAGTGGAAGCGTGCTGGCTCTCCCAGACCCAAGAAGGCCAGACAGAACAAATCCACCCACAAGCTTTTGATGATCCCTTTTTTGACAGCTGAGGCATGATTTACATGCACTGGGTTCCCACTGGACAGACAGTCAATAAAGAATACTATGTTAAGGTTTTAAGGGAGTTCAGGATGAGATTCGGTCAGAAGAAGCTAGCACTCTTCAAATCGGGTCAGTGGCATTTCCACCAGGATAATGCACCAATCCACAACTCCATCCTTGCCACAGACTATTTGAACAAGATGGGGATCAAGACAGTTCCTCAGTCTCCCTACAGTCCAGACCTTGCTCCCTGTGACTTTTGGTTATTCCCTAAGCTCAAGGAAAAACTTTGAGGCTGTCGTTATGAGGCAATTGAGGAGATGAAAGGGGCTGTGACGAAGGTCATTGACTCGCTCACACAAGAGGACTTCGATGAGGCTTTCCAGAAGTTGTTGGAACGGTACAAGAAGTGCATTGCAGCCGGATGAGATTACTTCGAACGGGACTAGAGTTTCATGTGTGTACTATCAATAAAAGTGCTCATACGAAAAATGTCTGGAAACTTATTGGATGCATTACGTATATATATATATATATATATATATATATATATATATGATTTCTGAGCGAATTGTTTGTCGGTAACTAGATTTTTAACGAATTAAAAATCGTTTCTTCGCACATAGTAGAATAGTATTGCTATCTAATACTATTAATTCTATCTAATATTAATCATTTGTTTGCACACAGTTTAAATTGTTTCAAATATTGCTTTCTCGGCGCAATTTGATCCTCAGCCATCGCCTTTTAGCACCTTTAAGATAAGAAAGTGGTCGAGTACTTTTTTTTATCACAATAGCAATTTGAAGAATACGATCGGAACAATCGTATAGGTGCTAGAGCTTGACACGATTAGCGGAGTGACCGGATAGGGCCACTCCGGCCTCCACACTATCCTAGTAAGATCAAAAGTGGGGTGTTGTAAGTCTTGTCACCCCTTTGTTTGATGGGTCACGGAGTGATTAGCCTCTAGGCTGGTTGTTTGGGTTTTATGGCATATCAACGTTTGTTAGTTATTTAATGCCAATTCCATTTTTATACAAATAATCAAGTCTATTTCAAACGATTTAGTTTAGTATGAGTACACAGGTTAATCGTTAAAAACCTTTCTATTTCAACCTATTAACTTTAGTCAAACAATTCTAACTTAAACAATTCAATTTCATATCGGGATACTTTTTGTCCACACACAGTTATACGTCAAAACAGTTCTACTTTAAACAATTCAGTTTAACATAAGTATGCAGTTTAGTTCTATTTGAGCCCTAGATAGGACCCTATCTGCTGCTACCACTCCTGGCCCGAGTGGACCTGGGAGCGACGGCCATGTAGGGGTACTATGCATTCCCCAATTACTGGAACCTCACTATCAGATTCTCTAGTATCATATCCAGGACACTTGTTGGGAGGAGTCTTACCCCTCTGCAGAGGTGAAGACGGTGTATTCTACCGCCTCAGCCAACTAGGCAATTATCCACCAGGATCCCGTCCTTAAGCATTACGGGTCGGCACCCACGAGCAAAAGGTAAATTCGTTGTGGGAGGAGGAGTTATGACCTTCTTCAGAGTCACAGTTGACATATTCTACTTCCCCTGGTGACTGGGCGGATATTAACTTCAGAAGTTAGAAATGTCTTTCGGAACTTATACAGCTGAAGGATTTTTTATTTTAATCGTGCAGTGCACATGTTCAACTTAGGAATTTAAGTTTGTACACTATATCTATATACCTTGGCCACCTTCGGGAAGATAAAGTTTACTGATCTAGTAACGTACCATGGAAAACCGACTGCCCCAAACGAATTGAATCAGGACAAGCTAAATCGGTGCACGGCCAAAGAAGGATTGATAAAGAATCGATAAAGAACGACGGGGTAAATGTACAATAAACACCTCTGCCCTGCCCTGCTCTTAAAGCAGATATTCCTCTTTAACTATATCTATGTTGCAGCGACGACTAACGTAATAGTGTTATCATATTAAACACCAACCACACCATGCCAGTGAGGCTTACAATTCACCGACTGCATTCTTAGTGTTCTATATTGATCTTTGACTGAGTTGGATGTTCCAGCTGTGAAAACAAAGTGATTGCAGGACTCATCTATATAAATAAGCGAAAGCACGTTAAATCTTTAATCTAGAGTCTTGGGTCTAGATACAGTCGGTCACGAAAACTGGCTTCCAGGTACCCGGTTGGGTAACAGCCCGCAGTGGCCCCTGGCCGGTAAGTAGAAGGGACAAATATGTAAAGTCCTGAAGATAATACAGCAATGTATGGTCAAAAAATGAAGAAGAAGTTATGGGTCAATATAGCAGTCTGTCTTCGTTTTCTTCCGTCTCCTTGTCTCACACATACGACAGCAACGACCCCTTTCGAGAAATAAAGTATGAGAATTATTTAAGAAAAGTGTTATGGTCATTCTTACTCTATACCAATTCATCATTCATCTCTTTATTATGCCGGTTTGGTTTACAACACCTGCAGCTGGTTAAAGAAAAAAAAATCTCCACAGCACCCGGATGAGAGGTTCCAGTTCTGGAGGTTTAAGTAGTCTTCTGTAACGTCTTCGTTGCCTTTACTCTCAGGCTAACTCTAATCAAGAACTTGTTACAGCCCCATCTATGGGTTAAATAGATCCATTTAAGACCATGTCTGAATTGATTGTAAGCTTGATATGGGCTTTTGAAACATGAACTGAGAATTAAGTTTTCGTCTGATTAAAACGACCGAGAACTTTGTACTACACTGGCCATTAGAATATTTGCAATTAAATATGCCTTGTTTACCCATTTGAAATAATGGAAAATTATTAGTTTTTTAATAAGAATGCGTTTCCGTCTTCCAGGCAGCTGTTGTGTCGATACTGCTGTATGGATACACTACATGGACGCTAACAAAACACCTGGAGAAGAAGCTAGACGGCAATTACACAAGGATCCTGCGAGCAATATTGAACAAGTCCTGGCGTCAACACCCCACAAGACACCAACTATACGGCCACCTGCCTCCCATCACGAAATCTATCCAAGTTAGACAAACCAGACATGAAGGACACTGCTGGAGAAGCAGGGACGAGCTCATAAGTGATGTATCCTATGGACCCCCACATATGGCCCGGCAAAAGCAGGACAACCAGTACGAACATACATTCAGCAGCTATGTGAGGATACGGGATGTAGCCCTGAAGACCTGCCAGAGGCGATGAATGATAGGGAAAAGTGGCGAGAGAGGGTCAGGGATATCCGTGTTAGTGGCAAGACATGATGATGATGATGAAATGAGAATACTTAAAATCATTTGTTATTCAGAAATTATTTGTAGAGGAAAGGCATAATTATTTGAACTCATAAAAAAGCTTTTAACAAATAAGTATTCAATTAGAAAACTAGAAAGAATTTTTAACTATTTTTAAGTAACTATTTTTACGTAACAAATATTCACACTGTTATATAAACCCTAGACCCGAGATGAACCCGGTGGATGTAGTTGACCGATATATCCGGCTGTAGATAAATCAACTATGTGACTACATGAAAAACAAGAAATGCGTGGGTGTAAGCTGTGACCAATGGAAAACATGCATTGCGTGGGTGTAATCCATGCCCAATGAAAAACAAGCAATGCATGTGGGTCTTGTGGGAGTTTTAAGACAATATAAGGACTGTGCTGGATGTTCAAGAAATGTGTGGGTGTAAGCTGTGACCAATGGAGAACATGCATTGCGTGGGTGTAATCCATGCCCAATGAAAAACAAGCAATGCGTGTGGGTCTTGTGGGAGTTTTAAAACAATATAAGGTCTACAAATTCGGCTCCTTCGTCTGCACGATCTCTGTCCGATTGCTCTCCTGTTCCACACTAGCGTCACCATCGAAGAATAAAAATATAAGATTATATTTTTGTTCATACGTCTTCTTCGTTGTTTGTCAAGACCCTGCGGTAGCAAACTACAATACAAATATGTTGCTTACAGTTATGTGAGGAGTATATTAACCAACTCATCGGCGTAGTGGGTAGAGTGTTCACCAAAAGTCCGGGAAACCAGGGTTCAGTCCCAGGTCGAGTCATACCAAAGGCTTAAAAAATGGTACTTGATACCTCCTTGCTTAACACTCGTCATTATAAGGTACGTATCAAGGGTAAAGTGGAGCAATCCGAGGGAAGGAGTAGCGCCCTCCCCTATACCTTGGTGTAGTAGCTATTGAAAAGGGAGCCTTCGGGTCACCCTCGACTACGGTCGCTAACTTTACTTATATTTGTATCAGGAATAGTAATTTCTTATCAAATAAGAACTGTTGCTAGAAACCATTATTGTTTGGAAATAATGACTGACTTTGGCATTAAGTAAGCTAACAACATTGTCATGCTATGATACCAACCAACCAACCAATCAACCAACCAAAAAAAAAAAAAGTCAGCCTAAGTCATACAACGGTATTCTTTGATTATCTTTTATTATTAAGAGCGGAAAACACATCCTACAGATGAGATTCTTAGTTATCTGGCACTCTGGGTTCAATCCCAGGTCGCGTCATACCAAAGACTTTACAAATGGTACTTGATACCTACTTGCTTAACTCTTAGCAATATAAGGTACGTATGAAGGGTAAAGTGGAGCAACCCAGGGAAAGGAGTGGTGCCCTCCCCTACACCTCGGTGAAGTAGCAATTGAAAAGGGGGCCTTCTGGTCACCCTCGACTACGGTCGCCAACTTTACTTACTTATTACAGCAATAAATACCGACATAACACCGAACTAATGTCGGTTGGTTTCCGTTTCTTTGTTTAATGGCGTGTCAAACTTGGTGGGTTATTAAATGCTATATCCATCTTTCAAGAAGAACAAGAGTGGCACTGTTTGACTCATAGTTTCGTTTATGTCTTTGTGATGACTTAGATAAACGTCGTCGTACTACAAATATAAACACAACAATACTAATTCTAGTTTTGGGCATCTTGGTTGGTGGAATGGTTAGCAAGCTAAACTAGTAAACCTTTAAGAGTAAATTTAAGTCTCATTGGGTGCCCCATTCATTCGGCTATGTGCCTAATCAAAGTAAAAAGCTTTGTAGATGGCTACTAAGGATAGATTCATTCGGTACTGCGGTCAAAATTCCATGCATTGTACAATTCCCAGTGGATCACTTTTCCTACCCTGTCATGTATACTCTTATATTCCATTTGTGCAAGTTTTCTGCTTTCGCTCATTATGTAATCAATCGTTTCATCTCTTTCTCCAAACTTGCTATTCTATTGTGTATAATATAATTAATATAATTTAATATAATTGGTCCTTATAGCGTTGTTCTGCGTGGCTGTTAGGAAAGATTCCTTTTCGCTCTTTAGATTTCCCTTTTGTCTTCCCGAGAGGAATCACAATTGCTTGTTGCCGAAAATATTTGGTTTGGCTTGGTTTAGTTTTATGGCATTTAAACCACTGTTGGTTTTTTAATCCCAAATCCATTTTTATACATAAAACAGTTCTATTTCAACCAATTAAGTTTAGCATAGATACATTGTTTCACAGTCAAAAACAGTTTCATTTAAACAATTCAGTTTAGCATAAGTATACAGTTTAGTTCTATTTGATCCATAGATAAGACTCTATCAGGTACTATCATTCCACGCCAGAGTGGACCTGGGTGCGATGGCAATGAAGAGTTACTCCGCTTTCCCCGAAGCTCCAGCATTACTGGAACCTCATCATCAGATAGTTTTGTGTCATATCAGGACACTCGTTGGGAGAGTAGTCTTATCCCTCTGCAGAGAAGCAATCGGTGTATTCTACATCCCAGCCGACTGGGCAGCTAAAATATCTATTATTTTGACTCCTTGAATTTTTCACATCAGCGTTTGGTAATGGTCTTTCGATGGAGTTTGATTGACAAGTCTCCTCAAGTCTCCAGGACCTCAGCATTGCTGTAATTTGAATTGTGTCTATTCATCCTCTTATTTCCAAGTCCTCAAGTCCTTTAACCAATTCTTTGGTGACTGAACCAAGAGTACTAATTACAATTGGTATAATCGTCTCTTTCATGTTCCACTGATTTTTCAATTCACTAGCTTGGTCAAGGTCCGTATCCTTTTCGCTTTCTTTCAGCAAAGTCCACAATTCTGCAAGTTCTCTTTCTTTTTGTTGATTGCTATAATATCTGGTCGTCTCTGGGATGTAATTATTATTATCATTATTATTATTATTATTATTTATTATTCCGTCGTTTTTCTTATTAGTTCTTCGGCAAGGTTTTTCCCTTTTTTGTATGTTTACTCTGTGGTCTGCCGGGACGGCAAAACCTTCTAGATGGCAAATAATGCAGTAGTTTGGATTGTCTCCAATCGGTCTCTCATTTCCAAGTTCTCCAGGCCCTTTATTAATCTTTCGGTGACTGTACACCAATAACAATTGGTATAAACATCACTTTCACGTTCCATAGTTTTGTCAATGATTATTATTATTGTTGTTGTTGTTAGCCGATGGCTTCTTACTAGAGTTTGAGTGATTGCAAGTTTCCTCAAGTCTCCTGGACTCTTGTCAGTATTCTGGTCGATCTTGATAATGCTATAATTTAGATGGTCTCCACTCGTATTTTATTTTCAAGTCCTCCAGTCCCTTAGCCAATCCTTTATTGAATGTGCCGAGTGCGCCAATTACAGTTGGTATCACCGTCACTTTCATGATCTGTAGTATTTTCCGTTCTCTTTTCGCTTTCTTTCAGTTTTACTCTGTTGTCAGCTGAACGGTAAAATCCACAATTCGGCTGGTTTTCCATTTTTTTTTACTATCACGAGGTCTGGTCACCAAGCCGAGATTAGATGATCCGTCTGTATCTCAAAATCTCAGAGAAGTTTGTGCGTCTCATTCTCCAAGAAGGATTCTGGGTTGTGTATATACCATTTGTTCGTATGGTTAAAATTAAACTTCTTGCAGAATTCCTAGTGGATCATCTTCCCCATCCCGTTGAACCTTGTCTTATTCTCCGTTTACGCTAATTTACGGCATTCCCTTATTATCATTATTATCATTAAAAGACTTTACTTTTACGACTTACTGAAACTCATCATCATCATCATCATCTCACGCCACCAGCGTGGATCTCTCCGACCCTCTCACGCCACCCTTCTCTATCGTCCATCGATTTCGGTAGGTCATCAAGGCTACATCCTGTATCGGCACAGAGCTGTTGTATATAGGTTCTTGCTGTTCATCCTTCCTTTGCTCGTCCATGTGAAGGGGTCCACAGCAGTATGTTGTGGACCCCTTCACAACGAGTTCATATTGAAACAACTTATGTAAAATATAAACAACTTTTTTGTTACTATAATTTATTATCCTTTAATTAACAGAATCATGTTTATTGTTTTAAAAAGTCATAATTATTATTATTATTATTATTATTATTATCAATTGTCGACTAATAATCATTTTCAACAAGGATAACCAAGAATAGAAAATCTGCTGGAAATTGGCTGCTGTTATGACGACGGCATATGGTAATTTCCTCTTAAATGAACAGTGCGTGAAGTTTTTACACATGTTCAACATAAAATGGTAAGTTTCCTCTCGACAGACACATGCAAAGTTCACGACTTGAACCCGCCACCAGTATTACGTTACGCGCTCTTAAGTGACAAGTAGACGAAGTAATTTAATGCTTTAAAAAAATAAGAATATATATATATAGGGGAAGAAAGAGAGAGAGAGAGAGAAAGAAAGAGATACGGGTGTGTGTAGGATTGCTTAGTGCCCGAGGATAACATCGTCTTTTCCATCGGCGCCAGTGGTCTGCGCTGAAAACAAGGTAAATACCAGCATTTATAATAAGTATTTGCTAGCCTTCCAGACTTGGAAAACTGGCGCAAAACAATCTTACAATCTTTCTGGATTGATTTGCTCCCATTCTTCACACATTTGGTCCACTAACGTAAACTTAAATATGATTATCATCATCGGTGTGTTCTGACAACATGAATTCACCCTTTTTTAAATAACATCCAGTGTCCGCACTCAGCTAATGAATTTAAGTTTTTGCCGGTTGGCCAACACTGGTGTGTCAGTGTGGAGGAGTCCATCGGAAAACGACACTGATGAGCTCGTCCTAAGCTCCTCAGTGATGCTTATCACGTCTTGCAAGTCTTAATAGGATGTTTTGTGAGATAGGAGGAAAGTGGCTGTACAGTAGGATACTGATTCCACGACTGGCTCAAAAACAGTATACAGCATTCTTGTATAGTTCCCATCTATTTTTTTCCAGGTGTTTCATTAAACTTAAAGTGTTTTATACAAAAAAAAACTATACTTATACTAAACTGAATTGTTTGAAATTTAATTCGGCGTTAAATTACCCGAAAAGGGTTGATACCCTGTAAAACAAAATAACCTGCCAAACAATGATTTCATACGTCCGCTGTGCAGTCAATTTTGCATAGCCTGTGCGTGCAAAGTAAGCCGGCGGTGTTATTTGGTCAAACGACCTGATTAATGTTCTTCCATTTGCTACACACTATACTTGAAACCATTTAACTGTGAGAAAACAAATGACCGATGATAACAATTTTTATCATTTCAACTAGAAATTTCTACGTCTTCGGCATGATATTTGAAAGGTTTCACTTGTTTCTTATGGGCCTGAAATAACGAGCTACGATTTTTTTTTATCACCGTGTAAAATCATTATGAACATTGTCAACAAAATTCATCTAACTCAAAATTTAAGGCAAGAAATTAAAACCAACTTGTAAAAGTTTGAGGGATTAAATAATTGTTCATGATGATTCCACTCAAGACGTCGGATCCAAACAAAATCTATAACAATTTGTTCCGCGAGTATTTTTATTGTTTCCACACACACACGCACACACACACACACACACACACACACACACACACATATATATATATATATATAAAGTAAATTGGTGACCGTAGTCGAGGGTGACCTGAAGGCTGCCATTACAATAGCGACTTCACCAAGGTCTAGAGACGAACACTGCTCCTTTCCCTGGATTGCTCCACTTTACCCTTGATCCGTAACCTGTATTGCTGAGTGGTAAGCAAGGAGGTATCAAGTACCATCTTTTTTGAGTCGTTGGTATGGCTGGACTAGGGATTGTACCCAGTTCTCCCGAGCCATTGCTGAACTCTTACTATTATACCAATGACACTTAATATATATATATATATATATATATATATATATGGCTCATTAAATAAATTTCCAGACTTTTTCGTATTGGCACTTTTATTGATAGTATACACATGTAACTCTAGTCCCCTCCGAAGTAATCTCCTCCGGCTGCAATGCACTTGTACCGGTCCAATAACTTCTGGAAGGCCCATGGAAGTCCATGGAAGTGATCGTGTCAATGACCTTCGTCACAGCCTCTTTCATCTCCTCTATTGTCTCATAACGACAGCCTCTAAGTTTCCCCTTGAGCTTAGGGAATAACCAAAAGTCACAGGGAACAAGGTTTGGACTATAGGGAGACTGAGGGACTACCTTGATACCTATCTTGGTCAAATAGTCTGTGACAAGGATGGAGTTGTGGACTGGTGCATTGTCTTGGTGTAAATGCCACTCACCCGATTTGAAGAGTGCTAGCCTCTTCCCAAGGAATCTCTTCCTGAACTCCCTTAAAACCTTAACACAGTATTCTTTATGGACTGTCCGACTAGTGGGAACCCAGTGCATGTAGATCATGCCAGTGCTGTCAAAAAAAGGGATCATGAAAAGTTTGTGAGTGCATTTGTTCTGTCTGGCCTTCTTGGGTCTGGGAGAGCCAGCATGCTTCCACTGGGAACTATTTCTCTTGGTCTTGAGGTCATAGCAATAGATCTAGCTTTCATTGCAGGTCACCAGATCATCAAGAACTGTGGGATCCGAATTGATTAGCTCGACCATCTCCCTGCTGTCATGACAACGTCTTTCTATCTCATCTTCTCTGAGCACCCTTGGGACAAACTTCGTTCAAATCTCCCGCATCTTCAGTTCCTTGCGAATAATTGTGTGTATAGTTCCCACACTGATATTAAACTGTGCCCTTATTGTCTTATAGACACACGATTGTTCTTATCCATGAAATTCTTTATTTGACCAATCAACTCTGGCGTTCTGACTTCCTTACTCCTACACCTCTCATCATCCCTCACAGACTCCCTGACTTCTCTGAATCTCTTATGCCACTCAAAAACTGATGCTTGATTCATGCAAGATACTCCAAAAGCAGTCTGATGCATTCCATACGTTTCTGCAGCATCATTTTTTCCAAGTTCAAAACAGAATTTTATTGCATATCGTTCTTCTAAACTGTCCTCACGTCCAGATTGCATTTTTGAAATTCACCAGCTGTGACAATCAGGTTTTAGTAGGGTGTATTCCAATTCCTGCTGTAGCTGTTTATCTAAACATGAAATCATCAAAATTGGTCAGTCATCCAAGAAGATGTATAGCAATAATATAGTGAATTTTCAAGAGTCTACGACAATTTCAAATGCCTGTACAAAAAAGTCTGGAAACTTATTAAAGGCCCCTCGTATTATCATCATAAAGTCGAGTTGAGAACACGTTGTTCCCTGAATTTCTCTTTCCATACATCCCTATTACTTATTGCTCTTTGTAGGTCTTCTTTGCGGCATCTTGTGTCCGCACATAACTGATGTAAGTCCGTATTTGCAAGTCAGCTAACAGTGAACGTCACTTATGCTTCTCGAGAGGAACCCCTCATGTTTTGTTCGTTTAACTTGAATGGGTTGTGAGATGGGAGCTAAGTTGTCGTACAGCTGCTATTTTACGGGTTGTTGCCTTCAGGATTCGTTTAAGACAACACGTAGACGTATTGTTTCATCTCATTTTTTCCATTGCATTTTTTTAGGATCCATATGCTACCTCCACGTAGATGTGTATTTGACATGATCTGGTCAAATTTAAATATAAATCAATAAGTACAACAGCTTTTTTTTGTTACAGTGACCTGAATGTTAAGGTAATTATGGAGTATTAGTTTCAATTCAAACAATCTCTTTGTTAACTGGGGGTCCTCGTGACGTAATGGTTAAAGCGATGGACAGCTGAATCGTAGTAAGCGAGTCCGAACTCCAGTCACGCGATTACGTTCCCTTTCGAGCAAATACACTTGGGAAAGGTATGAACCCCCTTATCCTCCCAGCAACGGGTTAAATAGTACCACTACTGTTCTTCTTGGAGAATGGCTTAGGTAACCAAACCTACAAAGATTGATATGCCATTAAACAAGAAACCAAACCAAACCATCTTCGATATCTTAATCCTTGATATTCCAAAAATAAATTTTTTAGCTGGGACTGTAGAATACACCGACTGCATTTCTGCAGAGGGATAAGACTCCACTCCCCTGCAACCAGTGTCCTAGGTATGACACTAAACAATCTGATGGTGAGGTTCCAGTAATGCTGGAGCTTTGGGGAATGTGGTGTACCCCTTCATTGCTATCACTCTCAAGTCCACTCTGTCCCGGAGTGGTCGCACCTGACTGGGTCCTATCTATAGATTAGATAAAACTGTTAAACATTAAAGTGAGTGCAAACAAATGACTTAGTCCAAATTGAATTGATTGAAATAGAACTGTTTGATCATAGAACTGTGTGAACAAATGATGGATGATAAAGAGAAATAAAAGCCAAAAATCTGGGTACTCTTTTCGTTGCATTGTAACCATGAGGATTAGACTGATGATCTTAATTACACGTGAAAATTGGAATAATCCGAAAAATATCAAGTTTTCTTTAAAATTTCATGGTGTTTTAAGTATGCACTATTTTGAAAGTGTTTAGCATTGCTCATTGGCCTAATCGGTAGAGTGTTCGCCAATGGTCCGGGAGACCTGGGTTCAATCCCAAGTCCCATCATACCAAAGACTTTTAAAAAATGGTACTTGATACTCCCTTGCTTAACACTCAGCAATATAACGTACGTATCATGGGTAAGTGGAGCAATTCAGGGAAAAAGAGTAGCGCCCTCCCCTGTGCCTCGGTGTAGTAGCTATTGAAAAGGGAGCCTTCTGGTCACCCTCGACTACGGTAGCCAACTTTACATATATGTATATATATATATATATATATATAAATGATAATTCCTGGAAAGATTCTATAAAAAGTACCACATATACTTCCTAATAATGAAAGCGGTTGTGTTGCATGGGTAGCCGGCGTAGGAAATGAACGCGGTGACACGAGTTCAAATCCATGACCTGGCAGTTTGTATTTAACATAGGGAAGGTTATGAATCCAACTATTCTCCCTCACGGAGATCCAACCATCTACCCAGACTGTTGATAGTAGGGCAGACTGAGCTCTTTAACCTTGGTATGACTACCGGTCCGTGAAAAGTAAAAACTCTGAATTAAAACCTATTATACTCCACCTAAAACTGTCACATCCTGCTTGTGTGTAGGGTTTGGCATATCTCTCTTACTCAATATATATATATATATATAGTCCTCCACAGACAGACAGCTTCGTTGTATCACAACTCTTCAGTGTAGCTAGATACGTAGGACGCTTTTAGCTGGGATCGAAACCCGCCCAAATTTACGTTAGACTTAGTATCAGACCGCTCGGCCAACAAGTGTACCACGTCGGCTAGGGAATTATTAGGTATTATGCAGCAGTAGCAGCAGCGTTTGTTTGTTTACATTTTATACCTTACCGGATACCAGAGTGCTCAATTCGTTCGAAGAACTTTGCATTATGCGAGCGGCAGCCGAAACTTCCTTCGCAAGAGTGCTCAACCACCATGGGGGAGCGTATATATATAACGGTTTTCGTCGTTAGGAATTAAACTCACGAAGCCATGTTCACGAACCGTACTAGTTTGTATTTTACTTCATACAAACGAATATATTTAAAGCCCAGCCGGTTAGGGCTGTAGAATACACCACTTGCATCTTTGCAGAATGATGAAACCCCTCCAAAAAGTGTCCTGAATACGGCACTAAATTGCATCTGATGGTGAAACCCCAGTCCAGGTGCTTTGAGGAATGTTGAATACCACTTCATAGCCATTACTATGAGGTTCTCTCCAATCCAGCGTGGTAAAACCTGCTAGGGTCCCATCGATGGATCAAATAGAATTATTTCATCATTTATTTCTTAATCTATTATATCCTTATTAATACTTATTATAGCTGATCCAATGCGGAGAGAAAGAGAGATGTCATAAAACCTTGTGGAATTAAGTAAGAATAATATATTGCGACCGTCATTAGAAATAAGTAAATTTGAGAAATCACCTCATATGCAAGGCCATATCGACTTCTTGTGTTGGGCCATAATAGATAGCCATGTAATTTGGAAACCAGTAAGCTGGAAGGAGAGAGAGAGAGAGAGAGAGAGAGAGAGAGAGAGAGAGAGAGAGAGAGAGAATAGAAAGGAATACCAGGAATAGAAATAACGATTAAGCTCTAAAAATACACTTGTCATACAATTGAGACATTAGATGAAAAAGTCCGAAAAATCCATCCCGAATTGTTCTCCTAAAAACATGGCTGTGAGGGTTAAGACGTAAATCAAATATCCTAAAAGATTAACAGTTGGAGGTTGTGAGTTCAATTCTAGCAGTGAAAAAGGTAAAATATCCCGTACCTAATGTGTAGAGTGTTTGCCAATGGTCCGGGAGACGGGGGTTCAGTCCTAGGTCAAATCATACCAAAGACGCAAAAAATGGTACTTGATGCCGCCTTGCTTAACACTCAGCATTATACAGTAAAGATCTAGGGAATGGAGTAGTGCCCTCCCCTAGACCTCGGTGTAGTAGCTATTGAAAAGGGAACCTTCGGGTCACCCTCTATTAAGGTCGTCAATTTCACTTTATGATTGGAAACAATCAACATCTTTCGGTACTGAACATTGTGCATTGCCTTTTGGGCTGAGTTTCGCGATTCTTTCAATTATTTCCATTGAGAGTTCTTTTGTTAGAGTTATGTTTCCTTTCAACAGTTTGGTGGTTTGATTGGTTGGTTGGTTGGTTTATGGCATATCAACATTTGTAGGTTATCTAATGCCAAATCTACATTCATATAAACAATTCCATTTCAAACAATTCAGTTTAGCATGAGTACACAGTTCAAAAGTAAAAACAGTTCTATTTCAAACAATTCAGTTTAGTTAACAAAGTTAAATGCCTCCAAGTGTTGCTGTATATCACTTACAATTCAATTAAACATAAATCATTTGTTTACACAATGTTAAAACAGTTTTATTTCAAACAATTCAGTTTAGCATAAGCACACTGTTTAGTTCTATTTGACAAATTGATAGGACCCTATCAGGTGCTACCACTACGGGCCAGAGTGGATCTGGGAGCGATGGTATTCAAGGGATACTCTGCATTCCCCAAAACTCCAGCACTACTCACCATCAGATTGTTTAGTTTGATATCCAGGACACTCGTTGGGGGAGTCTTACCCTTCTGTAGATTTTCAGTCGATGTATTCTTCAGCCCCATTCCACAATTTGTAAGAACTGTCTTTTAACTGTACGTCGACTTGTATATGTAGTCTTCTTCTGGTATTTTTTTTCTTTGGGATGCAAGTTACAAGATTATTCCACAATTATCAAGCAGCTGGATTATCACATGTCCAACCTTATTTTGCTTCTTCGTCTATTGGCATTGTTAACCGATGCTTTGATAAAAGAAATGGCAGTTTATAGCGGGTCTTAAAATTTGAGCTTTTCGCTAGTTATATTTTATTTTCATTTTTCAGGCCACTGTTAAAAAATGACAATGAGATTGTCCATCAGGATCAAGATTTGAAATTAACACCTAGATTCTCTTTGATTAGTAACTTCATTCACTCTTTCCATTGCTTGATCAATTACGTTGTTTTGTCTTTTTAATCAACAACATGGTTGTACAAAATATGTTCTACCTCCTACAACTGTTGTATAGCCACATAACAAATATGCATATATACACATAGACATGCAGAATACATATCGATGCAATGAATAAAGACGAGACGAAGACTTCTTTAAAAAAATATACCTCTCACTTTATTTGAAAGATTGCATGTGAGAGGGAGTTGGAGACCGAACAAAGACTGCAACATATTGACCTCCACTCTTATGGCCATCAGCGTTGTGCCTTCCTCGTTCTCCAGGGTTGCTCAACCGGAGACCCGGAGGCTCAGTTTTCTGCTGAGTGCTGGCTTTCTCTACCACATCTTGTCACCAACGGGTCTGGTCTCCAAAACTGACTGGCTTCCTGTCTTCACCGAGTTATATAATAGTTCAATCGCCCACTTAATATCTCCCATAACTGGCCATCGGGATGTGTCACTTCCGCTGTCCTTGGAATGGCATGTTTGATTGTCATCGAGCGGAAATAACTGTCATGCAGTTCACAGGTCACTCTCTTCCGGTGCATCAGTCTGTGAGTGTAACGTGGGATTTTACCTTGTCCCATTTTGTCAGCCAAGCTCGCACACTCCAATGGAATATGCACTTTCACCGTCTTTGGAATGGCATGTTTGGCCGGGTCGAAGGTCAATATACAATACAACGACTGCATTATTCTGTTACCAGATTGGCTTTAATACTGTTCGAATTATGCGAAACGAGTTAAAAAAATATTGTCGCTGAGATGTTTTCCAAATCTAATACAAAGTTCTTTATTAGAGAGATGGTAGCCATGTTTTGCCAGTCGCCATCATTATTACGATTCAGTTGTACTTTTTGATTGATAAACTATTTCCATTTTTGAAAGTTTAAATCACAGTACGTGTTCCAGGATTTTCATTTTTTATACTCGGCAAGATGGGGGTGCTCGTGGTGTAATGGTTATCATCTTAGGAAATGGACATGGCAACCCGAGTTCAAATCCTAGACGAAGATGTTTACATTTCACATTTCCTGGGAAAAGTATGAATTCAAGTATTTTCTTTACAGCTATGGATAAATAGTGAAAAAAAAAAAAATGGTTTATTTAACCTTGCTATGGCAACTGGCCTAGGAGAAGGAAAATTCTGAATTCAAAACTGTTAAACTCCGCTTAAAAAATTGACTTTGTGTCACGTCATGCTTGTGCAGAGAGGTTGGGTAAATACTTACTTTGCAAATTGGTTTAATGGGATGATACTTTTGATTCTTTCCGAGTATATATGTACTGATATATGCATAATATCCATGTCCTTTTTTTTCTCGAATTTGTTCGTAGTCAGGAGAAAAATGCCTCTCCTTAAATGTATGAACTGACATTTGGAGAATTATGAGAAGAAAGACTAAAAAATTGTTTATTATTTTGTGTTTCCTTGTGTCATTAATCAATATCCCTCTGTTTTTTTTTTTTTTTAATTTATTGATTTATTTTTTATTTTATTTATTTATTTATTTATTAATTTTATTTTATTTTTATTTTTATTTTTTATTTTTATTTTTTTTAAATTATTGATTTATTTTTTATTTTATTTATTTATTTATTTTATTTTATTTTTATTTTTATTTTTTTATTTTTTTATTTGTTATTTTATTTTATTTATTTATTTATTTATTTTTATTTATTTATTTATTTTATTTTATTTTATTTTATTTATTCATTTATTTATTTTTATTTATTTATTTATTTATTTAAAAAAAATTTTTTTTTTTTACGGGGGTGTCCTCGTGGTGTAGTGGTTAAAGCAATGGACTGCGGAATCGTAGTACGCGATTTCGTACTCCAGTCGCGCTATTACGTTCACTTTCGGGCAAATACCCTAAGGAAAGTTATGAACCCCCTTATCCTCCCAGCTATGGGTTAAATCGTACCACTACTATTCTTCTAGGAGAATAGCATTGGCATTAAATAACCGACAAGGGTTGATATGCCATTAAACAAAGAAACCAAACCGTCTGTTTTTCCTTATTTTTTCTTCTGTCTCTTCTTCTTTCTTCTTCATTATCTCTTCTTTATTTCTTCTTTCCCTCTTTACCTCAGTGCTCTCTCTTTGTCTCTGTCTCTCTGTCTCTACATGCATGTATCAAGCTCTCCATAAAAATCTCTCAATAAAAGCTCTCTATAAAAATCTCTCTGTCTCTGTATCTGTCTCTCTCTCAGTATATGCATGTATCAAGCTCTTTATAAAAATCGCGGGGTGAGATGTGGAGAATCTTCTACCTGCACCAATTGTTTAGGTTCAACCCCAGTTTAAGCTCACAGATAAGGATGCTGATTTTCAAAATTACCATCCTTTCTACTAGATAAGTTGGTGCAATGTAATCTTGCTTTTTTAGTGGTGGGAAGTTATTCAAGTCTTTCTTAATGATTGGATTTTTTTTATAATTTGTTCGATATTCAACCATAATTTAAAAGCCGGAGAAATGTATGATTCATATTTTTTCAGTTGATTAAATAATTTGGAATTTAATTTGATACAAAAAGGCAATTTCTTCTGGGAAATGTGACATAAGTAGATCTTCCTAGTCTCAATTTCCTTCATTATGCTTTGAAATGAACTATAGATTGATAAATTCAGCTCATTTCTTTTGAATGGAAGACACATCAAAACCTTGCCCAGTCGGCTCGAGCTGTAGAATACACCGACTGCATCACTGCAGAGGGGTAATACCCCCACCTAACGAGTGTCCTGGATATTTCTGCAGTCGTTTTTAGATTAAGCGAAAGTAGGTCTCCAGTAATGCTGCAGCTTTGGGGAATGCAGAGTACCCTTTCATTGCCATCGCTCTCAGGTCCACTTTGGCCAGGAGAGATAGTATCTGATAGGGTCCTATCTATGGGTCAAATAGAACTAAACCGCGTACTTATGCTAAACTGAATTGCTCGAAATAGAACTGTTCTGATATCTAAACTGCGTACTTATGCAAAACTGAATTGTTTGAAATAGAACAGTTTTTGACGATGAAAATGTACTGAATTATTTGAATTAAAACTGTTTGATTAAACTGAATAGTTTTAAATAGAAATGTTTTTGATAATTAAACAATGTACTCATGCTTGTTATATACTCATTTGGGGGGGGGTACATCCGAATGTATCACAATCTGGCACGCATGCTGTAAACCACCTAAAATAGTCCACGTAAAATACTAATTAGCAATGTGTTACCCTTTTTTTTTCATTAAGTTTCTGTTTCCATGCACATTGGTTTGCAAGCCCCTGAGGAAACATGTTTTACATGATCAAACCCGTGCCGGGTTTCTTTTCAGTTTAATCAGGAACCCTCGTGGCTACCAATATATAGGCACCTCGCCTTTCCCAGATTCGTTTCACTTTGCCAAATCCCACACGAATCCAAAACATCATCGTGACTGAAAGACATAGACATCATCCACAAAATTTTGGAGTAGGCCACGCCTTTTTTCTTTTATTCCATCCTCGGAACTCCAAACTAAAAAAAAATAGAAGCCAAATAGGCCCTCAACAGCTTCATGGGTCGGCGAATTCTTCGATAGAATTGCTTTCAACGACAATCTGTAAATTCACTTGAATGAATGTCTGTCCTACTCTCACGTCAGCCCACGATTTCCTCAAAAACAGAACCCCCCCCAAAAAATTATTTCCTATTCCACGAAAACCTCAAAATCTAAAAAAAAAAAAAATTTTAGAATCAATATAATTTCAAATATCATTAAACCTAGAATAAAATCCTCTGTTAATGGTTTTCGTCAAATTTCATAATATGAACGGGAAAAAAAAATTTTCTAATGTCGCCTTTAAACTCAAACAAACTCAAAAAGTTTCACTTTACAACAAGTCAAAACAATATTACAATCACAGTTCAAAAATGTTCAGTTTTCTTTTCTTCTTTTTTTCAATCTATGTAGTGATATACTGTCTATTTTACTAAAAATGTCTGTTCTTTCTTTCTTTCTTTTTTTTTTTTTTTTTTTCATATGCTGTGTTCAACAATGTTCAAGTTTCTTCTCTTTCTTTTTTTTTTCTTTCCGTCTTTTTTCTATTGTCCTGTAAGTTTTTGTTTTCATTTTTTTCTTTTTTTCAAATTTTTTTTCATAATAAATTACTCATTCTATGTCCCTTTTTTTTCAACTTTATATCTACCTCTCTGTCTTTACCTTAACACTATAACTAAAGGTTCGCTTCCCAGTTTATTCAATTTCAGTCTATAGTACCATAAATTAAGCCTGATTTATAATACAACTTTTTCAATAGCTTACGAGCATTGTTCTTTTTTTTCTTTTCATAAAATATCCCGGGTTTTTTTTCTAAACAACCCAAACTTTTATAAATTCTGACAACATTTCCTAATTCAAAATATTTCCGAATCTACGAATCTTCGCCACACTTGGTTCTGTCAAAATTCTGCGCATCTCTTAATTACATCCAAAACCCTGTTTCAAAATATCTTCCCCAATAACAATCTCAAAGCTTCACTCCAGGGGGAACTCACAAAATACCTGTCTGCATCGTCAGACACAAAAAACATCTGTCTCTTAGTTACTCTGCCTCCACGGCAAGACCGTTTTCAAGACAATACCTATGTCTTCAATAATTGATATCAACAATTTCCACTGCAAAACAACCGGCCTGATTCTACCAGCGCCGAAAATATCGATTCTCCCAACTTCATAAATATCGAAAAAGTATATGCGCATTCTTCAGACAAACACCAATGTGAGAAATTCATGAACAATACCATTAATGCTCCCAACATTCCATCTCTCGGATTAAAATTCTCATTTCCAATCCACAAGATATGCGGGATTCCAAATCTTGGACTGAAATTCTAATTTTCAATCACCACTTGTCTGGACCAATGAAAAGTTACAACGATTTTTTTTCTCACAAAGACCTATTTAAGATAAAAAATCCCATTGATAAAATTTATCATAAAATTTATTGTTTACGATAAGCTGTCTATCAAAAAATGGACAATGACTTTCCCACAGCCATCTTTTGTTTTCTTTCTCTCTTCTTTTTTTCCTCCCTCACTTCGATACACTATTACACATAGCAGTAATTTCAATTTTCATCTAGGGGCCACACATTTTTAAAAAAAATTATTTCCAATTTTATGCTTCTAGAAAGGCCCTTGTCATTACAACTAATCTTTCACAATTATAATCAATTTAAATAACAGAGAGAGATAGAAGTTACATGAATGAGCAATCCACTTACATTTTCTGTTTTTTTTTTTCTTTCTTTTTCTCTTTTCTGTTGCTGGTTTGTTCTTGTTTCTTGTTTTCTTTTTCTTTTCTTCTTCTTTTCTTCCAGCACGTTGCCTTTTCTTTCTTTCTTTTCTTTCTTTCTTTTCCCGTCATTCTGTTCATCTGTTTGCTGCTCGTTTGTCCTTGTGTTTTTTTGTTTTTTTTTTACTTCTTTCAATTCCAGCATTTTTCTCTGTCCCTCTTCGTTGATGTCGAGTTGTGATGCTTAAAACTGTCGTTTACGGTAACCAGGTTCGTTTTGAATCATTGAAGAACTCTCCTGGCACAAGCACTAAATCAATATAGATGTTATATACTCATTTGCCGTATCATAACGACTCAATAATAGTAAAGACAGACGCACACAGAAAGACGCATGAAGAAAGGAAGCAAGAAGGAAAACGCAGAAAGAACTCTACAATTATATTTACCTCTCACTTTATTGCAAGGTTTGAAAAGGGTTACTCAAAGTTTGCATGTGAGAGGATGCTGGAGACTGAACATAAACTTCATATTTTGACCCCACTGTTATGACCGTCACGTTGTGTCTTTATTGTTCTCCTGATGTTCGGGTCTACTCCATCGGGGCTTTCCGAGGGCCCCCTTGGTCTGGTGTGGCCTACCACATCTCGTCTCTAACCCTCTGGGAGTCTGCTGGCAACTGCTTTGGCACCCCAAACTCAACTGAGTTAAATAATAATTCAACGCCCACACGATCGCCTACTGGATCTTTGAAATCGAATGTTTAATCGTCATCAAGCGGAAATAACTGTCATGCAGTTCAGAGGTTACTCTCTTCCGGTGCATGACTGTAATGGCAGGATGGGACCTTCACCTTTTCCCATATCATAAGCCTTAATCTGCCCACGCGATCTCTTTCGATTACTGGCCAGATTACTGGCCATTGGAATGTGTCACTTCCTTCCGGTGTATCACCTTGGAATAGTATTTTTGGGCTGGGTCGAAGGTCAAAATATAACAATGCTAAAGTGAATTGTTTGAAATGGAACTGATTATTTGTATAAAAATGGAATTGGCGTTAAATAACCTACAAAGATATTTCCTCAGATTAGATAGGAATTCTTAAAACCATTTAACTGTATGCAAATTATTTGTATTAAAGATTGTAACATGAAACCATATAATTGCTTACAAATTATTGGAATATTTAAAACAATATAACTGTATACAAGCAAAAGATTATCATTAAATAGGAATCGTCACTATAAACTATAGAGTTAGGTATTAATTAGGGCCTGTAGGGTTTTAAATATGCCGACTAAATCTACTGCAATTTGTCCTATTCAAGAATCAAATTGACATTTTAGGATTAGGTAAAAATACTTGAAACCGTGTAATTGCTTTAAAAATGAGACTTAGGATTAAATAACCCTACTTGGGTTAATATGTCCTAAAACAAACCAGCGACCATCATCATTATTAATAATAATGATGTCTTATTTTAGGAAATTTTTATTGATACATTTTATTTGTGTTATAAATTTTTAACATTTTTTTTTTCTCTATTGAAAAGATTAAGGTAGAAACAATCAACCACACATCCTAACCACCTGAGTTTTTGCGCATTTGATTTTTTTCTTTTTACGCAGATAATATTTCAGATTTGAAAGATGTTGATTTTACACGCATTTAATTCTCTTCTTCAGAGTGTTTGTGGGGGGGACGTGTTCCTGAAACATAAAACTACTTTATATGGGCATTCTTTAGAGAATTGTAACATTTCATTTGAAGACCTTAACCACGAAGCTATCTTTTCAGAAAAGCCAGAAATATACACGGAGAATTTTACAAATAAAAAATAATAACCGAAAAAAAAGGGGGTGTGTGAAATCGGGTAAATTAATTTTAGCTTTGATATATTTTCTGCAGTCGTTTTTAGATTAGGCGAAAGATTAGATTAATTTTTTGAAAAAAATTATTTTATTTCTTCCTTTTTTTTTTTTTTTTTTTGACTCAAGACGGATTGCAAAAATGAACTGACGACCAAAAAATGGAGTTATATTTTATTTGCTTTTTTTTTTTTTTTTGGCATTTTTTTCTTTTGCCTGTAAAATGTTGGCGAATCTGCGTGAAATGGCGGCACGTGCCGTGATGAAGAGAATTACAATCTTTCATGCGGAAATTATTAAAGCCATTAATGCCTCTCTTTCCTGTTTTTTTTCTCGTTTATTATTATTATTATTTTTATTATTATTATTATTATTATTATTATTATTATTATTATTGTTGTTGTTTTTGCTGTTGTGGTTGTTGTCATTTGATAGATGTCTGGAACACATTGAGAATAAAACATAAGAAGTTGAATTAATATATATATATATATATATATATATATATATATATATATATATATATATATATATATATGAATTCTGAATGGATACACTAAACTTATAATATATACTTTTGTGTGTATGTGTATGTATGTGTGTATATTTGCTTGTTTCTGAAACACTACATATATATATAATTAATTTGTTCAAACATGTCTTTAATTACGCATATTTTAGGCGCATTCATAAAGTTTCGTATAAAAAAGTGTGTCTAACATTTTTAAATATACATGTGTGCGAGAATCTCTCTCTCTCTCTCTCTCTCTCTCTCTCTCTCTCTCTCTCTCTCTCTCTCTGTATATGTATAAATATATATCAGATAAAGATTGATTGAATCTAACGCCATCTCAACCTGTCTAGGGTTATTTTATGGCAAGATGTTAGGGAATTGTTTTCAGTTATGTTCACGTTAACATTTTTTATGTAATTGTTTTTAAAAGTTTATTTTGTACACGATTATGTGGTAACAAGAATTTCCATCTAATAGAAATAATTTGCACAGATGAATGGCGTCAAGTAACTAATGATAATAATCCTTAGTTTAGGATAGAACAGTTCTATTTGGTCCACAGGTGGAAACCTAACAGGTACTACCACTCCAATCAGGGTTGATCTGGGAGTAAGATGCAGTTTAGTGTCATACCCAAAACACCCAGTGGGGGTCTTACCTCACGGCCTGATTTCAGTCACTATATTATAACAGCCGTCGACCAGCTATATATATATATATATACATCATCATCATCTTGTGGTGCATCAGCACGGATATCCCTGACCCTCTCACGCCACCCTTCCCTATCGTTCATCGCTTCCGGTAGTTCTCCAGGGCTACACCCCGTATCCTTACAGAGCTGCTGTATGTAGGTTCGAGC
Organism: Sepioteuthis lessoniana; assembly: GCA_963585895.1. Classification (NCBI taxonomy): domain Eukaryota; kingdom Metazoa; phylum Mollusca; class Cephalopoda; order Myopsida; family Loliginidae; genus Sepioteuthis; species Sepioteuthis lessoniana. The sequence goes on from OY757918.1 coordinate 29,208,610, forward strand.
TGGCCGCCCTGCTTTTGCACGGCCATGTGAAGGTGTCTATAAGAGTACATCACTTATGAGCTCGTCCCTACTTCTCCAGCAGTGTCCCGCATGTCTGGTTCGTTTAACTCGGATATTTTCTTGATGGGTGGTAAGTGGCCGTACAGCTGCTGCTTTGTGGTGTGGTACGGCTATATATATATATATATATATACGCAAGTTTATTGAAAAGTCCCTATTTTGATATAATTCATTTATTTTAGATTTAATAAAATAAAACGCATTTTTTCCAAGGAGCAGTCGTGTCAGTGCTACAATATAGATGCACCACAAGGACGTTGATTAAGCGCATGAAGAAAAAGCTTGACGGCAATTGCACAAGAATGCTGTGAGCCATATTGAACCAATCCTGGAGGCAACATCCAACAAAACAGCAGCTGTACGGCCACCAACCACTCATCTCGAAAACCATCCACATAAGAGAAACAAAATATGCCTGGAAGACTTGCCAAGAGCGATGTATGATAGAGATAAGTGAGGAGAGATGGTCTGGGAAATTTGTACTGGCGATAAAACATGATGGTGAGGATATATATGAATATTTTACCAAACATTTAGATTAGATGTGGCACGAGACCACATGAATGGGTACTCAATGAGACTCAAACTCACTTGTGAAGGTTTTCTAGTCTAAATAACAGTCACGAATGAGTTCAATTCACATTGGGTGCTCCACTCATGCAGTCTTGCAGCCTTATGCTATATCTAAGCAAAAAGCTTCGTAAATTATTATATATATATATATATATATATAATAATTTACGAAGCTTTATATATATATATATATATATAATTTACTTTTCAAATGTATATATATATATATATGAAAAAAGAAAGACAATACAGAAAAGAATACTTATATGTTTTGCTTTAAGAAGAACGTCTTTAGAATAATAATTTTATTTTGAAAAATCAAAATTGCAAAGAGACGAGAAACATCTTACTTATCTATTCTTTAACGGAAATCTTAACGCTTAAAATAAGATTTTGGACGTTATCAATTTAGCTTCTGCCACAGCAAAATAGAAAAAATGGCTAGACTCCTAATGTATTTCTCACTGAAGTTGGATGTCATGTTTTTTTTTTCTTGTTTTTCATTCGACCTCTTTAATTTACTCGGACCTAGGTTTCTCACCAGCAGAAAAACGAAAAAAAAAAATGTACATCAAAAGGATCAACGTTTAAGAAGGGGTTGCATTTACATCGACATGTTGTTCTGTACGGTAACTTGATGCTATAGTAGGAGTAGGAGTAAGAAATGGTTTATTAGGAATGGTGCTTCGGCAGCGATATTATGATTGACCTTAGGGTATTCATTTGATGAAGGTTTTCTCGCTGACACTGCTGCAGGTGTGGTTGTCGCAGCAGTTAGATGGACTTGTTCTGCTAGAAGGATAGTTTCTCAAGATTCAGATTCAATGGTAGAAAAAAAGTGTGAAACTTTAAAATAAAACTGTATCACTTAAATATTTATTTCTCTTATATTTATATTATTTAGTGATTATAAATAGAATATTATATCTAAAAAAACAACAACATACGAGTTCAAATCCTTGACGAGACTGATTGCATTTCACACAGCACTAAAACCCATGGGAAAGGTATGAATCCAAATATTCTCCCTCCAGCTATGGGTAAATAGTAGGGCAGACTGGTTTCTTCAGCCTTGGTGAGGCAACTAGTCTTGGAGATGGAAAACTCTAAATTCAAACCTGTTAAACTCCGCTTAAAAATTGACCGTGTGTCATATCCTGTCCGAGCGGAGGGGTTGGTAAATATGATATAATAAATAGAATATTGAATCATCTGATTATACCGACAAAAAAAATCTGACAATACTGAAAATGACTTAACAAGAGTCGGAGCTGGACTTTTCGTTAAAAATAATTTAATTTTCAATTATATTCATTAAAAAAAACTGTCACCATGGGCAACAAGTGAAATTTCAGGCATTGAATTCTAATTTTATTTATTCATTATTTTTCAGTCTTTTTTTTTTAATCAATATTTTTGTTTTTGTTTTTTTGGTTCGGTAGCATAAAAACATTTGTGTGGAATTAAATGCCAAAGCCATTCTTATTGGGCACCTTGGGTAGTGTAATGGTTAGCAAGCTTGACTAGCAAACCTGTAAGAATGAGTTCGAGTCTCATTCGTAAATTGCAAAGCCATTCTTGTCGAAGAAGAGTGGTGATACTACTTAATTTGATGTAAATTTGTTTGGTTTGGTTTTATAGCACATCAACCATTGTAGGTTATTAACGCCAAAGCTATTCTTGAAGAAAAAGAGAAGGGATACTATTTATCCAATAGCTAGAAGGAAATTTATGCCCGAAAGTGAACTTGATAGCTCGACTGGAGTTCGAACTCGCTAACTATGACGTCAAACTCCAGCACTTTAGTCACGGCTTATATAAATTGTAGGATTGTACTTATTACAAGGGCAATATCACACTTAAATAATTGCACCCTTACAATATATATATATATATATATATATATATATATATATTATTTTGATGTTCTAATATTGTATATCATTATAATAAACAAAAACTACAGATCCTTGAAGCACTACATATTAGAAACATGCAACCGACACTTAATAGAATTAATTTTCAAACCAGTGCTAATGTACTTAAATATCATTAGCTACTGACACTAATTATAAAAACCCATTTAAAATCAAACGCCATAATCTTCAACGGTAAAGCGCTCTTACATAGTAGTAATAGGCTAAAACAAAAGTTACATCACTTTTGTAATAGATCCTCCCCTGATGACGGCCCAAAGTCGGGCAGAAAGTACTAGGGATACATACAACTATGGACAATACATAATGTTGCATTGTCATCTGCTGATTCATGCAGAAATACACATATATATACTGGGTAAATACTGACACAATGATAAACGACGCATCAAGGAAGACGCAAGAGGAAGACACAGGAAGAAACGACGCAGGAAGGAAAACGCAGGAATGAAGGACGCATGAAGACTTCTTAAGAAAAATATTCACCTCTCACTTTATTTGTAAGGTTTGCATGTGAGAGGATGCTGTAGACTGAACATAAACTTCATATTTTGACCCCACTGTTATGACCGTCACGTTGTGTCTTGTTCTCCTGATGTTGGGGTCAACTCCATCGGAGCTCTCCGAGGGCCCCCTCGGTCGGGTGTGGCCTTCCCTACAGCATCTCGTCTCAAACCCTCTGGGAGTCTGCTGGTAACTGCTTTGGCACCCCAAACTCAGCTGAGTTAAATAATAACTCAACGCCCACACGATCGCCTACTGGATCTCTGAATCGGGTGTTTAATCGACATCAAGCGGAAATAACTGTCATGCAGTTTAGAGGTTACTCTCTTCCGGTGCATGACTGTAATGGCACAATGAGACCTTCACCTTGTCCCATATCATAAGCCTTAATCCGCCCACGCGATCTCTTTCGATTACTGGCCATTTGAATGTGTCACTTCCTTCCGGTGTATCACCTATGAATAGCATTTTTGGGGCTGGGTCGAAGGTCAAAATATAACAATAAATCAATTCCCCCCGTATACGATAAAAGTAATGCGGGAATTCGAACGAATCCAGAAGAAAATATGTAGGCATAAAATGTCTATTTGTATTAACGAAGAAATGCTGCCAATATATATATATATATATATATATATATATATATATATATAACACTGAATTTAATAGATATAGAAGAATATAGAAAGGGTTCAGAAAGTTATTGGTCTGTACCATATTGATATATTTTCTATTCATCGTATTTAATTTACTTAATATATAAAATTCAGCTTACAGAAAAAAAGGGTGAGATACTATATATCGGGCTACAGATTAACTAGAGGGATAGATAAATAGATAGATTAAGTGACGTGAACCGAGCGTTATAGATTAATGGATTAGCCAACATATATATTTGTATACCTAAATATACATCTACAAACCCAAAGATAGAGATCAATATAAAATGATTGAAAATATAAATTGATATATAGACAGCAACACGGATTCAGGGATTGAAACAAATAGAATATATATATATATATATATATATATATATATATATATATATATGTGTGTGTGTGTGTGTGTGTGTATGTGTGTGTGTGCGTGTATATATATATATATATATATATTGTCTATATAATTTTATTAGATCCTTTCAAGTTTCCAGATAAGTGTCTTGGTTTCAGGTTGGAATTGGTGGATAAATTTAACAAAATTCTTCCGAGCGCTTTCGGCCTTTTAGTTTTTATCCGTACGAGCAACCCCCGATGGTAGTCTATGAAAGTCCGAAAGCGCTCAGGACAATTTTGGTAAATTCCTTCACCAATTCCAACCTGAAAGCAAGACACTTATCAGGAATCTTGAAAGGATCTTAAGAAAATATATATAGACAAAATATGTGTATCATTTAATTTATTTATCAAACATGCTAAACGAAAGACTGCTACCCAACTACACACACACACACACACACACACACATATATATATATATATATATATGTGTGTGTGTGTGTGTGTGTGTGTGTGTGCGTTCGCTGAAACAAAAATATATGAATAGACTGAAATAGATGAATTGACAGATAGTTATGAACAGACAGTCACACACACACACACACACACACACACACACACACACACACACACACACACACACACACACACACACACACACACACACACACAGAATGACAGATAGATATGCACACGTCTGAATGAAAAATATATAATTATAAAGATGAAATAACATGATAAATAACACTTGTACACATTTCGACCTCATTTTCGCCTGTAACTATAAATTTGAATTCCTTCCTTCCCATCTCGTATTGAATCTATGTATATATTTTCGCAAATATACTAACTTACATATGTTCGTAATCTCCTTTGCGTCTCACTTTTCGTTTGAAGTTACACAAAAGAACCATTTAGGAACATTAAAACCCCCTCGCCGGATTCTCGAGACTCTTGAGTAAATCAAAATGACTGTTAATGTTTTACTAAGAGTGGAAATCTCATAGCACCGGCAGCAATGACTGAAACGAGAAGCATAACATCGAGATAGGTTTGAAGCGACTTCCCGCCTAGATTAGATCTTGTACTCTCAAGATAGCAAAAGTGTGCTTCTCGTGCTAATGCGATTCTTTTCCAGGTGTTGACGTTACATTTTCCAATATTTCGGACAAGAGCAAAAACAAAGACGTTATTTAGTGTGGACAAAGAATTTCCTGTGGTATATACCTCACAGAACACATGCAAACACGCACGCACGTGCACACACAAACACACTCACACATGTACACAAACACAACTCACACAAACACAACTCACACACAGTGTTATATAACATATATATATATGGCGTGAGGAAAGAATTTATAGCGGCATATTCTCCACCAAACTCACGCAAGCAAACAAAACACTCAAACACATGAAGCACACAGAACACAGTGTTATTGTACTTGGTTCGCCACTAAGTCACAAAGTGATTTAGTGACAAGCAATACTGCTATAATATATATATATATATATATATATATATATGTGTGTGTGTGTGTGTGTGTGTGTGTGTGCATTTAGATGATTTTATTTTATGTTGAGTTATTTACCATTGTTAAACGTTTCGGTTTTTATGTTAAACCATCATCAGGGTAATGTTAAGATATGTTGTTGTATCTTCTGAACTACATGCAGTTTTAACATGAAACTATTAAATGGGGAATACTAAGTTTTCTAATTTTTTTCTTCCATTTAACAATTGAATATCATTCGGAAAATACAAGATCACATATAAACATTTCTCTGAAGATGGTTTAATATGAAAAAGCAAAAATTTAACATGGGCAAATATTTCTACTATAAATAAAATCATTCACTGAATACCTTTTTTTGTTGTATATTCATATTTGTGTGTGTGTTTGTGTGTGTGATAGGTACTATTTACCAACCCCTCCGTTCAGGCAGGATATGACACAAGGTCAATTTTTAAGCGGAGTTTAACAGGTTTGAATTCAGAGTTTCCCTTCTCCTAGAAGAACCTAGTCCGTCCTACTATTTACCCATAGCTGGAGGGAGAATAAGGGGGTTCATACCTTTCCCAAGAGTATTTGCCCGAAAGTGAACATAATAGCGCGACTGGAGTATGAACTCGCGTACTACGATTCCGCAGTTCATCGCTTTAACCCTTACACCACGAGGACACGTGGACATGTGTGTGTGATAGGTAGATAGATTTTTTCATTTGAAAATAATTTTTCAGGTGAAACAACATTACATGACGACATTGTCCCGAAGAAGTTTAAAAATGATACGCTGAACGTAGAATATATATATATATATATGTTCTGGAGGATCGACAGAAAAGTTCCTTGGTTGATTAAGATAGTCTCTTGGAATTATACCAAATAAAGTTTATTTTTCAACACAGCCCTCATTGCCCTCCCTACTCATCTTCCATCCGTGTTGCAGTGCTTGTATACTGTTGCTAAAAATACAGTCAACAGCGGATATGCCATCATTATGTAAAACTTTCTGCCGATGAAAATTTCAGGCCACACACACACACACACACACACACACACACACATATATGTATGTATGTATGTATGTGTTGTATACATATACATCTTCATTCAGCATCACAACGACACAATATCAAAGACAGACGCATGAATAAACGACGCATGATAAAGACGCAAGAAGAATTAAGATGCAGGAAGGAAGACACAAGAAGACTTCTTTAGAAAAATATTCACCTCTCACTGTATTGCAAGGGTTCGAAAGGGTTGTTGAAGGGTTGCATGTGAGAGGATGCTGGAGACCGAACATAAACTTCATATTTTGACCCCACTGTTATGACCGTCACGTTGTGTCTTGTTCTCCAGATGTTGGGGTCAACTCCATCGGGGCTTTACGAGGGCCCCCTCGGTCGGGTGTGGCCTTTCCTACCACATCTGGTCTCTACTGTCTGGAAGTCTGCTGGCAACTGCTTCGGGGGGTTCCGAGGTCCCCCTCGGTCGGATGTGGCCTTCCCTACCACATCTCGTCTCTAACCCTCTGGGAGTCTGCTGGCAACTGCCCTGGGACCCAAACTCAACTGAGTTAAATAATAACTCAACGCCCACTCGATCGCCTACTGGATCTTTGAAATCGAATGTTTAATCGTCATCAAGCGGAAATAACTGTCATGCAGTTCAGAGGTTACTCTCTTCCGGTGCATGACTGTAATGGCAGGATGGGACCTTCACCTTGTCCCATATCATAAGCCTTAATCCGCCCACGCGATCTCTTTCGATTACTGGCCATTGGAATGTGTCACTTCCTTCCGGTGTATCACCTTGGAATAGCATTTTTTAGGCCGGGGCGATGGGTCAAAATATAACATTCATCCGTAAATTATTTTTCAAAATTCCACATGTGGAATTTTCTTCACGTTCGTCTCCATCAACCTCACACATATTTTACAGAATAATTTACAAGGACAATGATGGCTGAAAACACAAAAAGAATCCCTTGAACTACAGCAAACAAAATCTTACTTAGAAGGCGACCTTCTCTCTATGTAAAACTTGCCCGGCTAATTATTATCTAAATTTCTCTTACTATCTTTGCGTGGTTGGCCATCTTGACATGTGTGCATCAAGGTACCAAATGTATGCATTTTTTATCTTCTCAACACAACAGGCCCTCCATAATTCCTTGAAGAAATTTCAAAACCCTAAAAAGACCATACTCTGGTCCATATCCTGGTCACAAACTTAGTGACCCTGGTCATTCCAGCAATACATTTCGCCTGGATTCCTCATGACCCCACTCCAGTTCTTTGCTCAACAGGTTCCTTCCTGGAGTAACCGGAGAATTTCATAAACTAAAACACAATATCTTCAAGGCCCAAAGCATCCCACAAAAATCCACAAAAATCATGGCCCAAAACAAAGTATCATAATACATCCGAATGTATCACAATCTGGCACGCATACTGTAAACCACCTAAAATAGTCCACGCAAAATACTAATTAGCAATGTGTTACCCATTTTTTTTTCATTAAGTTTCTGTTTCCATGCACATTGGTTTGCAAGCCCCTGAGGAAACATGCTTTACTTGATCAAACCCGCGCCAGGTTTCTTTTCAATTTAATCAGGAACCCTCGTGGCTACCAATATATAGGCACCTCGCCTTTCCCAGATTCGTTTCACTTTGCCAAATCATACACGAATCCAAAACATCATCGTGACTGAAAGACAGACATCATCCACAAAATTTTGGAGTAGGCCACGCCTTTTTTCTTTTATTCTATCCTCGGACTCCAAACTAAAAAAAAAATAGAACAGCTTCATGGGCCGGCGAATTCTTCGATAGAATTGCTTTCTTTGCCGTCTACCCATCAACAATCTGAAACCAATTGGATGAATGTCTGTCCTACTTTCACATCAGCGCACGATTTTCTCAAAAACAGAAACCCCGAAAAAAAATATTTCCTATTCCACGAAAACCCCAAATTCTAAAAAAAAAATTTTAGAATCAATATATTACAAATATTAGTAAACCTAGAATAAAATCTTCTGTAAATGGTTTCCATCAAATTTCATAATATGAACAGGAAAAAAAATTCTAATGCTGCCTTTAAACTCAAACAAACTCAAAAAGTTTCACTTTACAAGTGAATATTACAATCACAGTTCAAAAATGTTCATTATTTTCTTCTTTTTTTTTTTCAATCTATGTACTGATGTACTGTCTATTTTACTAAAAATGTCTGTTCTTTCTTTCTTTTTTTTTTCATATGCTGTTTTCAACAATGTTCAAGTTTCTTCTCCTTTCCTTTTCCGTCTTTTTTTTTTCTATTGTGCTGCATGTTTCTGTTTTTGTTTTCATTTTCTTTTTACTTTTTTTTCTTTCTTTTTTTTTTTCATAATAAATTGCTCATTCAATGTCCCTTTTTTTTTTCAACCTTATATCTACCTCTCTGTCTTTACCTTAAACGATAACTATAGGTTCGCTTCCCAGCTTATTCAATTTCAGCCTACAGTACCATAAATTAAGCCTGAATTATAATACAACTTTTTCAATAGCTTACGAGCATTCTTCTTCTTTTTTTTTTTCACAAAATATCCCGTTTTTTTTTTTTCTAAACAACCCAAACTTTTATAGATTCTGCCAACATTTCCTAATTCAAAATATTTCCGAATCTGCGAATCTTCGCCACACTTGGTTCTGTCAAAATTTTGCACATATCTCAATTACATCCAAAACCCTGTTTCAAAATATCTTCCCCAATAACAATCTCGAAGCTTCACTCCAGGGGGAACTTACAAAATACCTGTCTGCATCGTCAGACACAAAAAACATCTGTCTCTTAGTTACTCTGCCTCCACGGCAAGACCGTTTACAAGACAATACCTATGTCTTCAATAATTGATATCCACAATTTCCACCGCAAAACAACCGGCCTGATTCTACCAGCGCCTAAAATATTGATTCTCCCAACTTCATAAATATCGAAAAATTATATGCGCATCATTCAGACAAACCACCAATGTGCGAAATTCATGAACAATACCATTAATGCTCCCAAGATTCCATCTCTCGGATTAAAATTCTCATTTCCAATCACCACTTGTCTGGACTAATGAAAAGTTACAACGATTTTTTTTCTCACAAAAAACCTATTTACGATAAAAAAAATCCCATTAATAAAATTTATCATAAAATTTATTGTTTACGATAAGCTGTCTATCAAAAAATGGACAATGACTGTCCCACAGCCATCTTTTGTTTTCTTTCTCTCTTCTTTTTTTCCTCCCTCACTTCGATACACTATTACACATAGCAGTAATTTCAATTTTTATCTAGGGACCACACATTTAAAAAAAAAATTATTTCCAATTTTATGCTTCTAGAAAGGCCCTTGTAATTACAACTAATCTTTCACAATTATAATCAATTTAAATCTTTTTTTTAACGACCCAAAATTAAATGACAGAGAGAGAGAGATAGAAGTTATATGAATGAGCGCTCTACTTACAATTTTTTTTCTTTCTTTTCTCTTTTCTGTTGCTGGTTTTTCTTGGGTTTTTTTGTTTTGTTTTACTTCTTTCAATTCCAGCATCCTTCTTTGTCCTCTTCGTTGCTGTCGTGTTGTGATGCCTAAAACTGCTGTTTACGGTAACTAGGTTCATTCTGAGTCCTTGAAGAACTCGCCTGGCACAAGCACCAAATTAATATATGTTATATACTCATTTGCCGTATCATAACGACTCCATAATAAAGACGCACGCAGAAAGATGCACGAAGAAAGGACGCAAGAAGACTTCTTTAGAAAAATATTGCAAGGGTTCGAAAGGTTAGCATGTGAGAGGATGCTGGAGACCGAACATAAACTTCATATTTTGACCCCACTGTTATGACCGTCACGTTGTGTCTTTCTTGTTCTCTTAGATGCTCGACCAGACGTCTTGGGGTCCACTCCATCGGGGCATTTCCGAGGCTCCCCTCGGTCGAGTGTGGCCTTCCCTACCACATCTGGTCTCTACTGTCTGGAATTCTACTGACAACTGCTTCGGGGGTTTCCGAGGTCCCCCTCGTTCGGGTGTGGCCTTTCCTACCACATCTCGCCTCTAACCCTCTGGGAGTCTGCTGGCAACTGCTTCGGGGGGTTCCGAGGTCCCACTCGGTCGGGTGTGGCCTTCCCTACCACATCTCGTCTCTAACCCTCTGGGAGTCTGCTGGCAACTGCTCTGGGACCCAAACTCAACTGAGTTAAATAATAACTCAACACCCACACGATCGCCTACTGGATCTTTGAAATCGAATGTTTAATCGTCATCAAGCGGAAATAACTGTCATGCAGTTCAGAGGTTACTCTCTTCCGGTGCATGACTGTAATGGCAGAATGGGACCTTCACCTTTTCCCATATTATAAGCCTTAATCTGCCCACACGATCTCTTTCGATTACTGGCCATTGGAATGTGTCACTTCCTTCCGGTGTATCACCTTGGAATAGCATTTTTAGGCCGGGGCGAGGGGTCAAAATATAACATATGTATGTATGTATGTATGTATATATCTGGGGGGTGTAGTTGGGCAACAGTCTTTCATTTAAGCATGTTTGATTAAATAATAAAATAACATTTTGTCTATAGGCCATCATCAGTGGTTGTTTGCAGGTGTAAAGATCTTTTTAAAACGAATGAATTTAACGCTATTAAAAGAAATAGAATATTATCACAATATTTTCAAAATCAATTCTATTGATTTTATTTTATTATTTTATTTTTTTGCTTTAATATGATTCAAGGATTTGTAGTCGCAGCTAGTTAATTTCGTGTGCAATTATAGTGGTGTTTTCTTCTAGAATTTTTCCAAATTTAGATTTGGGAATAGAATGTGTTTTAAGAAGTCAGGCTCTGGAGCTTGAATAATTAAGATGCATATTAAGCTGTTTTGAAAGAGTCGTAGAGGTAAGACCAACGTACGTATTATTTTCGTTAGTGACACAGTCTCCCAAGGGACATTTGAACATATATACGATGTTTATCCCATTAAGAATGTCAGTGGAAAGGGAAGAGTTATTGTAAATAATTAGGTTGGAGGTTTTAAATTTGTTGCAGTAAATGATGTTTCTAAATTTTTTTGGGTGGGGCGGATAGAACATTTTTTTTGGATAAGTTTTAATATATGTTCATCTATGTTATAATTATTATGAAATTGGTTTTTGTAAGTAAAAATAAAAGTTGGCAACCGTAGTCGAGGGTGACCAGAAGGCTCCTTTTTCGATAGCTACTACACCAAGGTGTTGGGAGGGCGCTACACCTTTCCCTTTGGGTTAATGTCTACGTTATGTTGTTCTGTTTTATTAATGAAATGTTTAATTTTTGTATCAACAATGTAGTTGGGAAACCCATTATTATTAAGTGTTTATTTTATATTTTAAAATTTATTAAGGAAGGTATTTCTACCGAAAGATTGTAGTTTAGCTTTCGAAATAAGTGTTTTTATGATTATGTATCCATATACATATATTTACCAACCCTTCCGCTCGGGCAGGATATGACACACGGTCAATTTTTAGCGGAGTTTATCAGGTTTGAATTCAGAGTTTTCCTTCTCCTAGACTAGTTGCCTAACCAAGGCTGAAGAACCTAGTCTGCCCTATTATTTACCCATAGCTGGAGGGAGAATAACTGGATTCATACCTTTCCCAAGGGTATTAGTGCTATGTGAAATGCAATTAGCCTGGAGCAGGATTTGAACTCGTGTCACCGTGTCCATTTCCTACGACGATAACCATTACACCACGGGCACCTCCAATACGTTATGATTATGTATCACTGCTGGAAAAGAAAGGACGAACTCATTAACGGTGGTTTCTTATGGTCTACTACATATGGACACACCAATGTTAGTCGACCAGCAAGGACTTATATGCATCAGCTCTGTGCGGACATCAGATACTGTCTAAAAGACGTGCGAGGAGTGATGGACAATAGAGACAAATAGCGAGAAAAATTCAGTGGACTCTACGCTTGCAATAGGACTTATTAATGATGACCATGAGGATTATGGCGATATATATATATATATATATATATATATATATATTGTATATGTATAAATATAGTCATCCACAGACGGACTGTTTCATTGTGTCATAACCCTTCAGTGACTAGACTGGCGAGGGTCTCGAAGCTGGGATCGAAACCCGGCTGACTTTTACCCCAAATTCCACCATATAGCTACGAGGAAACTCAGTGTAAGCGAAGGGATTTTAACACATATGTATAAATTATTATTTGTTTATTCGTTTAATGGCTACCGAGAGCTCAATTTATTTGAAGAGCCTTGCTTTACGCGAGTGGCAACTGTTAATTTCCTCGTTAGAGAGCTCAACTCCGCGGAGGTTGGGGAACATATATATATATATATATATATATAGATATAAGGATAGATAGATAGAGGGATAGATACGAACAGAGTCACACACACACACACGCACACACACACACACACACACACACACACATATATATATATATATATATTGATAGATATATATGAGCAGACTGACGAAGACAGATAAATAGATAGCTTGCTTGCTTAATATAGACAGTGACAGAGATAGACAAATAGACAGAAAAGAACAGAATATATATATATACATATATATATATATATATATATATATATATATATATATATATATATATATATATTAAGCATTTTTGATTAAATAATAAAAACACATTTTTTCTATATCATTCTATTAAGATCCTTTCAAGTTTCCTGTTAAGTGTGTTGGTTTCAGGTTGGATTTGGTGTATGAATTAACCAAAATTGTCCCGAGCGCTTTCGGGCCGTTCATAAGACATCATCAGTGATTGATTGTTTTTTGAAAGTATTTTTTAGATTTTTCTATCACATTACAAAATAACGTAAACGCAGAGTTGGATAAAATTAAGATGCTGATGAATTTAAAAAACAGAACGCGAGCAACGGAAAAGAATATTATCATAAATATGGAATATTAAAAAGAAAAACAAAAAAAAAATCAAACCTAAAGGCATTTCAAAACATAGTCGCAATTTTCAAAATTACTTGTATTGATTCTAGTTTTTTGTTTTTTTTTAAATTTATATATAGGTCTTCCATAATTTGGAGTCGTAGCTTATCAATTTCGTGTGCTATTATAAAAGCGCTCGGGACAATTTTGGTAAATTCATCCATCAATTCCAACCTGAAACCAAGATACTTATCGGGAAATTTGAAAGGATCTTAAAGTTATATAGACAAACTGTGTCTTTATTAATCAAACAGGCTTAAATGAAAGAGTGATGCCTAATCACACACACACACACACACACACACACACACACACACACACACACACACACACACACACACATATATATATATATATATATATATATATATATATATATATATATATTGTAGTGGTTTATGGTTATCAGTAGTTCACTTGCAGAGTTAACAAAGGACAAAATTTTGAGGCATTATAAAATTGTGCACAATAAAATCACACACACACACACACACACACACACACACACACACACACACACACACACACACACATATATATATATATATATATGTATATATATATATGTAACCTGAAACCTAGAGCAACAGACTCTAACATGTTTATATATATATATATATATATATATATATAACTGGATACTTTCTTGATACCCACGTATGCACACACACATATATTAAAGGTGAGACTCATATGTTCAAATATTGTTTTCCGTTTGTATTCATCTTTATTTGTACCTATCTTTTTCGTGTTGCTTTGTTTATTTTCATCTGTTCACATTTTTATGTTCCTTTCCTTCAACCCTCAGAATCTATTTTAGCGACAAAACTTCAGCAGTCAAATGCGAATCGTCGAATACAGATCAAATAACAAACAAACGAGAATTTTCTTTCCATGTTACCGAATTCAGGAAAGAAAAAACATGTTTCGTCAATTTAAACTTACACTATTTTTTGTTTTTTTTTTTTTTAACTTCGTTTTTTTGTTTCAGGCATTGACGTTATATAAAACAGGAATATCAAATACAGAGTACTCACGATGGACTTGGATCATTGGCTATTTTAAAAGGTTTTTCGTATAACAGGACATCTTGATCGTGAATTCTGAAACGAGGACACATTTTTACAATGCTGTTTCAATCATTTTCTTTTTTTTTTTTTTAAGTTATTGTGTTTTGAAGTTGAAAATTTTACCAAAAACTTAATGGTAAAATTTCTGTGTGCAATCTAATCATCAAAATTCTATTCAAACGTTAAAATGGAATTCTAGCGGAAAGTATATGCTAATTTAAGATAAGATGATCAAATTCTTTTATTTTTTTTTTTTTTTTAGAAATGTTCTGTTTTTTTTTGTTGTTTTTCTTAGGTGGGGGTGGACTAAAAGATTTAGAAATATATTTTTATGACTATTTCAATAAAATTTTACCTTTTATAACTACATTTTACGGCAACACGTCACAAAAATGCCAATTATGAGGTAAAAAAAACCCCCAAAAATCATCGAAATATTTTCTGTATATCTTGAATTATAAAAATGCTGATGCTATTATTTCAAAATTTATTCTATATAATGCTATTATTTCAAAATTTATTCAATATAATGCTATTATTTCAAAATTTCTTCTATATAATGCTATTATTTCAAAATTTATTCAATATAATGCTATTATTTCAAAATTTATTCAATATAATGCTATTATTTCAAAATTTATTCAATATAATGCTATTATTTCAAAATTTATTCAATATAATGCTATTATTTCAAAATTTATTCAATATAATGCTATTATTTCAAAATTTATTCAATATAATGCTATTATTTCAAAATTTATTCAATATAATGCTATTATTTCAAAATTTATTCTATATAATGCTATTATTTCAAAATTTATTCTATATAATGCTATTATTTCAAAATTTATTCAATATAATGCTATTATTTCAAAATTTATTCTATATAATGCTATTATTTCAAAATTTATTCTATATAATGCTATTATTTCAAAATTTATTCTATATAATGCTATTATTTCAAAATTTATTCAATATAATGCTATTATTTCAAAATTCATTTAATAGAATGCTATTATTTCAAAATTTATTCCATGTAATGTTATTATTTCAAAATTTATTCTAAAACAAAGAACATGTTATCTCATTAAAGTATTTTCATTTAGTTCAGCTGTGGTTTTTCGGAAAACAACCATGATCAAAATTTTCTTTTTCACATGAAATTCATCATATTTCAAGGCATTTATGAAAAAATGATTATAAAAAATTATTCTAAAAAATCGTCTAATAAGATGAAGAGACTTCAATTTTTGGGTTATGGTCTATATTACAAGTTTAATGTTGAAAATGATTGATGTGTGGTATACATTACCAAATGATCTAGCGCTGTATTTTTTTTTTCACTTTTTTGATGTGTGTCGATAAATATTAATTTATTCCAACATAGGGCTATTTAGAAGTCATATTTGTATTCCTGGTGAAATTCTGGACCACTAACGTGAGCGTATTATAAACATTATCGTCTCTTTGGACAAATTTTAAATGTTCAATCTCAATGTCAACGAAACAGACAGTTCAGCCCACTGTAGTCCTATTAATCTCCTAAGATCAACTGTTTCAATTAATCATTTGGGTCCCCGTGGCGTAAAGGCTAAAGTACTAGACTGCAGCGTCGAAATCAGTGAGTTCGAACTCCCGCTACGCTGTTGCGTTCACTTGCGGACTAATACACTTTGGGAAAGGTATGGACCTCTTATTCCTTCATCTATGGATTAAATAGTATTACAGCTGATTTTCTATTGGGATGCCTTTGACGTTAAATAACACATTGTTGATTGGCCTTTAATAAAAAAAATAAAAAAAATGCCATGACTAGTTAATTTGTCGTTGCTTGTGTACGATGTAGGTTGATGGCTCAGTGGTAGAGTTTTGGCTCTGCATTCTCTGGTCGCTAGTTCGATCTCCAGTGGGAGAGATCACGGTATACACAACTGATGAGACCTAATAAGGTCGAATTGATTTGATTTTAGACGAGTATCATAATCTTTTTTTTTTCTATATCATAAAGACCTTCTTCGATAAAATACCTAAGTAGCATTTTATAACTAAGTAAAAAATTCAAATCATAATTAATGAAAATTTTTCCACCCAATTAATGAGGTTCACAGTTCGCTGATAATGTCTCCTGCCGAAAGATAAGAGCCTCTCTCACACACTCAAAGAGGTGTACTCAGTACAACACTAAGCAGCATTTGGTGGTGAGGCTCTATTTCTGAAGCTCTGGGTGTAGGGAGTTTTTGGGGTATAAGAGGCTTGGGTGTGTTGGGAAAGATCATGAAGTCGGTCACTTACTTTTTCTTCATATCCCATTCACTTATTATCTTCTTTTTCTTGGTTGTTCAGGATGAAAAGAAATGAATGACGAAAAAACAAAAAAAAACAAAAGCAAAAACAAAAAACAAAACAAAAACAGGGATACTTTCAAACTCATCTTTTATTCCCAGGTTTACTTCTATTTCGTGGGGGGAATGTTTTTCCCGAACAAGTAAAATAACCATCTTCCTGTCGAGGTACCTATCGAGATATGAAAAGAAGTTTCTTTTGGGCGTCAGGATGCCCATATCTTCAGGAATGCGTAGATTGCTCATCCAGTCATAGGCCTCCAGGAAAATTGTTATTTTTTAAAAATTTTATTTTATTTTGTGATTATTTCATCTTAATTTATTTTTTATGTTATTGGGTTGATTTATAATTTAATCCCCACATATGCCCATTCATGGCCATTAATTCCAGATCCACTATGATCCATCTATGCATCATATAGAACTGTTCGTAAATTATTTCTATTTGATAGGAGTATTATCATGTTACCATCTGTAAAAAATATGAAGAAACTAAATTAGAAAATATACACACAAACATACATTATTATTCCCTAAGCTCTAAAAAATAAAGTAACCCCAGACAGGGTAACATGCCTTTAAAAATAATAAATAAATCTATCTATTAATGACATTTCTTAAACCGAATAGTTGGCTTATTTTCTATTTACGTTTCTTCTACAAATGATTTTGCTCAGTCAGCTGGGGTCGTAGAATACACTGACCCCTCCCCAAATGAGTGTCCTGCATATAACACTAAACAATCTGATGGTGAGGTCCCAGGAATACAAGGACTTTAGGGAATGCGGAGTACCCCTTCATTGCCATCGCTCCCTGGTCCACTCTGGCCCGGCGTGGTAGCACCTGATAGGGCCCTATCTATGGGTTAAATAGAACTATCGGCATACTTATGCTAAACTGAATTGTTTGACTAAACTGAATAGCTTGAAATAGAAATGTTTTTGACAATTGAACCGTACTGACATTTAAACTGCGTGCTTATGCTAAACTGAATTATTTTTAATGGAACTGTTTTTTAACATTGAAACTGTACTTACATTAAACGGGATTGTTTAATATAGAATTGTTTTGACATTCAACTGTGTGTAAACAAAATCTGTACTTATACTAAAATGAATTAGCTGAATTAGAACTGCTTGACCTGACTGAATAGCTTGAAATGGAAATGTTTTTTCACAATTAAACTGTACTTACATTTTAAACTGCGCGCTTATGGTAAACTGAATTCTTTGAAATAGAACTGATTATTTATATAAAATATGGATTTGGTGTTAAGTAACCTACAAAGTTTGATATGCCATAAAACCCAACCAACCAACCAACCTCAACAAAGGATTGATTTATTCTAATATTTATGGAAGAGCCAACATCGAAAATAAGACTTTATATAATCATCATCATCATATCGCGCCATCAGCACGGATATCCCTAACCCTCTCTTGCCACCCTCCCTATCGTCCATTGCTTACGGCAGGTCTTCAGGGCTACATTCCGTATCGGCACAGAGCTGCTGTATGTAGGTTCGAGCTGGTCGTCCTGTCTTTGCTCGTCCATGTGAAGGGGTCCACAGGAGTAAATCGTATATGAGCTCATCCCTACTTCTCCAGCAGTGTCCCACATGTCTGGTTCGTCTAACTTTGATAGTTTTCGTGATGGGTGGTCGGTGGCCGTACAGCTGCTACTTTGTGGGGTGCTGCCTCCAAGACTTGTTCAATCGTTTTTTATATAAAGCCACCAATAATGCTGCCAGCACTATTTAAGACTTTATATAGAAAAGGATAAAAGCCTAAAAAAAATTATTTGACACCCCACCCTCCCCCCAAAAAACCTAACACAATCCAAAACAAAAAAGCATGATAAAAACATCTTCATTTTCTGGCTCACTTGCAGGCTTATTATTGAAACGAAAGAGTGTCAAGAAAATTCTTGTTTCTGCTAGTTAAGAAAATTTTCGGAGAGAGAAAGAGAAAAAAAAATGGGTATTTATAAAAAAATCTGAAGCAAAGCAATAGCACTGTTTACACAGGAAACAAAGTCATTATATTTTCATTTGTCGTTTCAGTATTGACAACAAATGCAGAAACCTTACTATAAAATGAGCTTTGATTCGTTTGACAGGCAAAATGTATTTAAGAAGTATCGAGATATAAAGCTATATTTACCTAACAGAAATGAATGAAACATTAGTTTTCTTCAATATAGTCAATTAAATTCAATACATTTATTCCGTCAAAACGACTATATAACTCGTCTGGTGGGGAGCTGCGCAATAGCATTTTATATTTGAAAAAAAAATTGCCAACCCGTGATTTATCTATTTGAATTATTTACCTTGCATTTTCACCTTTGGGAGAATGCTGCACTCGGTCAGATTTCATCCACTGTTTCACATTTGAGAGCAGTACCAAAATAGCTTAGCTATGTCACCAATTCTTGCTTTGAGGGACTCTCAGGCATCAGATAATAAACTTGAGCCTATCTCCTCTAGACAAAATGATTGGTGCTGCTTTTAAAAGAAAAAAAAGGCGTCTTCTGAAGCTAAGCTCATTTAATTCATTTCCCTTGGCTACCAATGTAAGTGGGCCATTTCAATCTTCTTGATCGATTCTAAACAAATTATGAAAGAGAAAAAAGAAAGATTTGTTTTAGTTCCTTTACGAATTTAATTTAATTAAAGGAATAATCCGTCATTTGAGACAATTAAATAACAGATTACAACAGTTAAATTTTCATTTATTTTCAGCCAGGAGACACCGAGTCAGAGGACACACAGGTTGGGTATCTCGCTGTTCTTGGGCTTAAAAATATCTCGCATCTAGAACCACGTAAACCGAAATTCTTGTTCTACTGATAGTAATACATACTTAGATCTTCCATGATATCCAACTTTTAACTCAAGAATCCAAAGTTGTCTCTTTGTTCTGATGTTGTGTGTCGCGTGGGGGTTGTTGGTGGGTATGCTTACCGAGTTCGTATTGGAAAATAGCGAAGGAAATTTTCTGCTAAAACGAAGCGTCAATAAAAGAAACAAACAATGAAAGTAACAAAGAAATTTGAGTTGCAACAAAACTGTCTTTTATACATATATTATCATTAGCATTCAAAAGCAACAGGTTACAAAAAAATGTGGTATTTTCGCTGACTGTTCAGTGGACTCTCTGGCACTCGTATCGAACGGTCAATGCTCAATGGCTGACTTGAGACCGAAAGGCCCCCGGGTTCGGCTGGGCCTCCTTCCGGTGGGCAAGCTGCATCACTGACACTTTTGTCAGCCTTGTATAGCACTGGACCTCGTGGTACAGTTTAAGCTATAAGCAGGTGTACGTGCCTGGACCCAGATTTGGATTCATGTCTAGCTAGGCTCATCAGGTTCACATTGCACTAAGTGGGTCGATGACCAGCATACTCAAGCAGGGTTCGAGCCTCGGCTCGGGCTTGACCTCCCCCTCCCCTAACCCCACTATAATCGACCTTCGGGTCATTGATCTTGTAGCAAGTCCTGTCTGGTGGGAAGCAGAGACATATATCAGGTTACAAAAATGTGGTATTGTTAAAAAAAATTTGAATGTATAGTGTTGATGATATTCGGAAAACTTGTCTATTAGTCCAAAGATTCTTCAATGATAAGCATTTTAGATTGATACCTTTGCGTTCGTGTGCTCCAAACGCTGTTGTCTCAGCAACTGACAACTTCTCTTGTTTAGGAGATATTTTTTTCTAAAACCTCCCTTCCTTATTCTAAGTGACTCTTTTTTTTTTCCTAATTATTATTATTTCTTGTCCCTCAAAATACCCTAAAAGGTTTTTGAATTGGGAGTTGGCGTCAGTCAATCTGATTTTATCTATTTTTATAATGCAATTATTTTTTTTGTTTCCCAAACCCGTCCTTGGTAATATATATATATATATATATATATATATATATATATATATATATATACTACCTATGAACCACTTCAATTCAAATACTTATAAAAAGTTTTATCTATCTATCTACACACATGCGTTCGCGCGCTTACACACAAATGTACACTCATTGTAAATTGAATTACCCTGACCAGAAAATCCTGTAAACACTTGCGTGTGACATACGGAACCACTGGACATCTATTTCGACCTTTTTAGGTCTAATCAGCAGTGTATACCATGACTTCCCCCACTGAAGATCGAACCAGTGACCACAGAGCCGAAACTCTACTACTGAGCCTCCGGTACACATCGCAGACAAGCGATGACAAATGAATGTCAAATTAACAATCATGGCGATTACACTTTAACCTGAATGAGACTTTTAAGTTACATCCGTTCTCTTTACAGAAGACACGGTCACCTCCATTGCCACGAATTCCCCAGAAAATTAGAAATATGCATCCGTGTAATTATTATAACGTCAAGGACAAAGAAATAGATGTACGTTTTCAGAGAAATTATATTGTGAATTTACAATATAATTCCTCTGCTTTGGTGGTTCAGTGGTAGAGTTTCGGCTCGGCATTCTGAGGTCGCTTGTTCGATCTCCAGTGGGGGTGGTACACTGCTGATGAGACCTAATAAGGTCGAAACAGGTGTCCACTGGTTCTGTATGTCACACACATGAATTTACCGGATTTTCAGGTCATGGTAATTCAATTTAAAATATAATTCCTCTACTTAAAAAAGAAAATCTATACACACACTCATACATATATATATATATATAATTTTTATATGTTTATAAATATATTTAAGCATGATTTTCGGAATCACTTTCACTTTTTATCACAGAAAATTATCTGATGAACAAAGATTTAAAAAATCGGTCAGCACTCGGTCGTTTGCCTGACTCTAAATGCAAAATTCAGTTCCAATACCCCACCCAACCACCGTTTTAACATTGTCATGATCATCATTAACCCTGTCATTACTGGTATTACCATGAACAAAACCAAGAACACCTCACACTCACCGATATCACCCCCACCATCATCACCACTACCACCACCAACAACATGAAATAGCGTTATTCCTAATGCTACCCGTCACCACACACCAATCAGCCACGCCCACCTCCCTGCCGACCCGAGGTTATGAGTGCCTGAAATCTCTAGAATCGGGGCGAAGAGAGTCGTAGAATTGAGACCGCCTGCTTCTCTGACCAGACAGAAGTCTTCACACTGTGCTCAGGATAAATAAACATCTCGCCCCACCGGGGACCCCCAGAGTTTGTGTAAATGGACACCTGACACTATAAGTTCTTTCAGAGTTGGTGAAAATAAAGAGTCTTAAATTGGCTGAATGATGACAGAGGTTTCGTGTGTGTGTGTGTGTGTGTTTGCTTTGCGACACGCAGTATTGCGTACGGTGAGAGGCCTGTAGGTGCGTCCCTTAGTTTCGGCTTCAATTCACACTTGTAACGATTTAGAACTGAATGACACTTACAGAAACAAACGTCCCCCCGACAGAGAATGATGCCAGAAAAAGATGATGAAGATATCAGAACAAGTGGTAAATTTCATCACGAGAGTTATGGAAAACCGGAGCGTGGAACTAGCAGTAGGCGGACAAACCTCAGCTGAGGTAAAAAGAAAAAAACCCAAAGAATCGTCAAAGAATATTTGTAATAGCAATGATTATGATAATTATAGAAAGTAAAGTTGTCAACCGTAGTCGAGGAAAACCAGAAGGCTACCTTTTCAATAGCTACTACTCAGAGTAATACTCCTTTCCCTGGATTGCTCCACTTTACCCTTGATACGTACCTTATATTGTTAAGTGTTAAGCAAGGAGGGATCAAGTACCATTTTAAAAGTCTTTTGTGTGACGCGACCTGGGATTAGACCCAGGCAGTCATTCTCCAGAAAAACCACCAGACATCTGGTTTTTGTTTGTTTTCTCTATCTTAACGGTATATCAACCTTCGAGGATTATTTAATGCCAACTCAATCCATCAAGAAGAGTAAAAGTGGTACTATATCTTTTTATACCCTAGCTAGGTGGGGAAGGGATTTCCTGTCATTCCCAAAGATATTAGTTCAAAAGTGAAGGTACTTGTATGAATGGAGTTCGAACTCGCTTACTACGATGTCACTGTTCAGCACGTTAGCAACTACTCCACGAGGAATCAACTCCCCTGACATCTGTTACATAACACCTCATCCAGAACACGGCATCGTGGGAGTTCATGATGTTAATGAAGAAGGTGCTGGCGATTTGGTAACTTGCTGTTACTCCCCTTCTTCAACAACGATCCTCAGGCTAATCTGTAAAATTTAAAGTGGACGACCCAGAATACATCAGGCGCTCGAAAAAAAAAATACCGGGCAAGATTCTGTAAATTGGAAGAAACTTCATCATCATCATCATCATGTCGCGCTGGTAGCACAGATATCCCAGACACTCTCTCGCCACCCCTCCCTATCGTTCATCGCCCTAGTCAGGTCTTCAGGACAACATCCCGTATCCTCACATAGCTGCTGAATGTATGTTCGTGCTGGTCGTCCTGCTTTTGCGCGGCCATGTGTGGGGATCCATAAGAGTACATCTCTTATGAGTTCATCCCTGCTTCTCCAGCAGTGTCCTGCATGTCTGGTTCGTCTAACTTGAATAGTTTTCGTGATAGGACGCAGGAGGCCGTACAGTTCAATCTCTTGCAAAAACCAACTGACATATGGCTCAATATTCATAAGACATGCTTCTAATAACGGAAGAGCCGGGTTCATGGAAATACTGACGAAAGAGCTGCAGATAGGAGAATATTTACTATTATCTAACTTCTAGAAATGACTACTATTCACCGGCTGAGAGCCTTAAATCTTAAAATGGGTTCTTGAAAATATCGAAAAATGTACTAGAGATATAATATATGCAAATATATGCAAATCAGAAGATAAATCTTAGTGTTGATTAACAAGAAAATAGAACTCAGAAGAATCCTGGAGATCTGAGGAGACTTGCTGTCACTTAGACTCCAGTGAAAAACCATCCACTACCGCTTGTGTGAAAAGCTCACATAATAATATCCAATTCTTTGAAGTTTTGATTGGTTTGTCTTGGTTTGGATTTATGGCATATCAACCATTTTTAGTTATTTAATGCTAAATCTTGTATTTACATATTGATCAAAAATATAATTTGTAAAATCATGTTGTAGATACACATATTTAAATGATCAAACAGTTTTATTTCTTACAATTCAATTTAGCATAAGTCAACTAAGTTTAATGGTTTCAAGTATTGATATGTATAATTAACTACTCAATTAAAGATCAATAATTTGTTTACAAACAGTTAAATGATCAAACAGTTCTATTTCTAACAACTCAACTTAGCATAAGTTAATAAATTTAAATGGTTTCAAGTATTGCTATGTATCACTAACAATTCAATTAAACATTAATCATTTGTTTAAACATTGTTAAATGATCACATGTTCATTTCTAACAATTCAGTTAAGCATAAGTAATTTGTTTGCATAGAGTTTAAATGACAAACATTTCTATTTAACACACAGATAGGACCCTATCAGGTGCAACCAGTTCTTGCCTCAGAGGACCTGGGAGCGATGGCAACGAAGGAGTTTCCGCATTTCCCAAAGCTCCAGCATTACTGAAGCCTCATGATTAGATTGTTTAGAATCATATCCAGGACACTCATAGGTGGATTCTTACCCTTCTGCAGAGATGTAATCGGTGTATTCTACGGTCACAGTCGACTGGGCCACTGGATTTTTAAAATAAAGACGAATCAACCAATCCCGATCAGAGATCGAGATCTCGTTGAAAATGTGAAGTTCGCTATTCCAAACAGATCACATACATAAGAATAAAGGAACGCGAAAAACTAAACATCTTGACAAGAGTTAAAAAGTCGTAGAATATGAAGGTGACTGTAATACCAATCATTACTAAGCCGTTCAAACAATCATTAGGAACATGGAAAAGCCTAAAGGAACTGGAGATCCGAGGAACCACTGAGACTGTTTAGAATGTTGATTCTTGATCACATCAAAAATAAGATCGACTTGAATATTTCGTAGAGTCCTTGGGAATAAAGAAGTCTTGCTGTGACTCGAGCTTCATTGGGGACCATATATAACTGATCGTGTGAAAAGCTTGCAATATTAAGTAAAGTTTTAAAGTTGGCGACGGTAGTCGAGGGTGACCCGAAGGCTCCCCTTTCAATAGCTACTACATCAAGATGTAGAGGAGGGCGCTTCCCCTTTCCCTGGATTGCTCCACTTTACCCTTGATGCGTACCTTATAATGCTGAGTGTTAAGCAAGGCGACATCAAGTACCATTTTTTGAGTCTTTTGCATGACTCGACCTGGGATTGAACCCCGCTCTCCTGGACCATTCCCGAACACTCTAATCATTATAACAATAATGAAGATAATATAACATAGACATAATTTATAGTTGTCAAGAAAAGATGGTTATGAATGCATCGATATGAAGATTCGAGGACTACATAGAAGAGAGCAAAGAATGGCTCGTTACATCTGCCAATAACAGCACTGAAAACGTAAGGACATAGAATAAGAATAACTAGGAAACAGAAATGGGAAAAAAAAACACTTCTGTGGGTCTTTAAGGTGATAATCTAGCGAAAGCTCACACGAGAAGATCTGGAAATGCCTACAAAAGGAAAACATTAGAAGAAAAACTAAATCTCTTCTAAAAATGGCTCAAAACAACGCCATAAGAACCAATTATATTTAAGCGAAAATCGATAACACAGAAGAGAATTGCAAATGTAGGTTTTATGGTGAAAAAGATGAAACGATTAGTCCCATAAAATGTAAATTTAGCAGATTAACGAAAAAGCAATATAAAACTGGGCATGACTGGGTTGGGAGGTGATCCACTGGTAACTGTGCAAGAAGTTGAAATTTAACCATACAATCAAAGGATATATGCACAAAGCAGAATCCATTCTGGAGAATGAGATGCGAAAAGTTCTCTAGGATTTTGAGATACAAACGGATCCCATAATCCCGGCCAGAAGACAAGACTAAGAGATAAAAAAGAGAACCTGCTAAATAGTTTACATTGCCGTCCCGGTGGACCACAGAGTAAAAAAAAAAAATCAAAGAAAGCAAAAAAAAAAAAAAAAAAGACTCAATTACTTAATTCTTGCTAGGGAACTAAACAAAAGCTATGAAACATGAGCCTGACAGTGCCACCAATTGTAACTGACGCGATTGAAACGGTCCCTAAATAAGGCTTGGAAACAGACCTGGAAAAGTTGGAAGTCAGAAGACGAGTCGAGACCTTCCAGACTACAGCATTGTTGAGATCGGCAAGAATACTGAGAAGAGTCATCTAGACCTGAGAAGACTTGATGTTACTCGGACTCCAGTAAAAAAAACATGAGCTTAAGCAGTATGAAGAACTCACAAGAAGTAAATATCAATAATGATATGGTAAAAAGTTTACCGGTTCACCATCAGTACTTAGAAATAACATTAAGAAATAGGTTTACTGTCATTATAACCAGCTGCAATTTAAGTCTTTATCTCCTCTCCGGCAAAGACGTAGTCTTAAGCTTGTTGACTTAAAAGGTAGACAATCTGGGCGTGATCTATTTTAGCTCTTTCTTTCTTTCTTTCTTTCTATATATATATATATATATAATATACCAAATATTCAGGGAATTTGTACAGTGTGCACAAACTGAATATGATTGTGAACAGTGTGATTACAATACACCTGCACAAGGACATTTTTCGATGGATACGGTGAAAAATAGATATTCCAATAAATCATTTCTGGCATCTTTTGTCGTTGTATGAACGTATTGAATACTACTTGTATCATCATCATCATCATCATCATGTCGTGCTGGTAGCACAGATATCCCTGACCCTCTCTCGCCACTTTTCCCTATCGTTCATCGCCCTAGGCAGGTCTTCAGTACAACATCCCGTATCCTCACATAGTTGCTGAATGTATGTTCGTGTTGGTCTTCCTGCTTTTGCACGGCCATGTGTGGGGGTCCATAAGAGTACATAACTTATGAGTTCATCCCTGCTTCTCCAGCAGTGTCCTGCATGTCTGGTTCGTCTAACTTGAATAGTTTTCGTGATAGGAGGCAGGTGGTCGTACGGTTGATGTTTTGTGGGGTTTTGTCGCCAGAACTTGTTCAAGATTGCTCTCAGCATTCTTGTGTAATTGCCGTCAAGCTTCTTCTCCAGCCGTTTTGTTAGAGTCCATATAGTGCATCCATATAGCAGTATCGATGCGACCGCTGCCTGGAAGAAACTGCGTTTCATTTTATCGGTTAGGTGTGGCAACCTCTCCATTGGGAAGGGTAAGCATTGCAATCAGTGCCAAAATTATTGAATTCTATATGGACTTGAAACACTGAAGACTTGGAAATAAAAGGACAAGTAGAGACCATTTGTAAGATCAGTCAGAATGCTGAGAAAAGCCCTGGAGACTTTCGGAGACTTACTGTCACTCAAACTCCACCGAGAAACCATCAGCTATCGCTGGAGAGAAAAACCCTCAAAAGATTAAATAAGAATAACTTCAACTTGATTACGCAGAATAAACTTCAAGAGAGAAACTGAATCATATTAATAGTAGCACAAAATAATGCCATGAAAATAAATCATGTCCGTGCAAAATACACTGGAGAATTGCAAGTAGAGATTATGTGGCAATAAAGATTAAAGGGTTAATCACATAACAAGCAAAATCAGTAAACTAGCGCAAAAGGGATACAAGAACAGGCATGACTAGATGAGGCAGATGATCCACTGGGAACTGTGCAAGAAGCTGGAGTTTCATCAAACGTGAAACTGTCCTTGAAAATGTAATGCATAAATTTCTCTGTGACTTTGAGATACAAACGGATCGACTAATTCAGGCGAGAAGATCAAACAAATTAACAGGAAGAAAATAATTTGTCATTTCGTGGTTTGCGCCTTGACAGTAAACTAAAGAGCGAAACCAAAGTAAAGTGAAAAGCTAAATAAGTACATCATGAAGTTAACAGTAATACCAATCATAATAGGAGTCCGCGGAACAATACAAAAACATACAAAGAGAGACGGGGTCGGGGTAACTAAAAATCCGAAGAACATCTGAGGTCATCTAGGTTTGATTAGTTGTTTGGGTTTTATGGCATATCAACCTTTGTAGGTTATTTATTGCCAAATCCATTTTCATACAAATTATCTATTCTATTTCAAGCTATTCAGTTTAGTCAAACAGTTCTAATTCAACCAATTCAGTTTAGAATTAGTAAAGATTTTGTTTAAAAACAGTTAAACGTCAAAAACAGTTAAATTTCAAACAATTCAGTTTAGCATAAGTATGCAGTTTAGTTCGATTTGACCCATAGATAGGACCATCTCAGGTGCTTACACTCCTGGTCATAGTTGACCTGGGAGCATTGGCAATGATGGGGTATTCTGCATTCCGCAAAGCTCCAGCATTACTGGAAACTCACCATCAGATTGTTTAGTGTCATATCCTGTACATTCGTTGGTGGGGGTCTTCCCCCCTTGCAGAGACGCAGCCGGTGTTATCTACAGCCCCAGCCATCAGGGCAAGATCCTCCAGTCAACAGAACTATTGAAAACAACGAAAATACTAGAGATCTAATGGGACTTGCTGTCACCAGGAGCCCAGTAAAAACCACCAATTACAACTGGTGTAAAAATTAATGTCAATAATAATAGTAATAATAGACTAGTGATAGTCAACAAAAAAGAGAACCAACCGAATTGTGAACTTTGCCGTTCCAGAAAACCACCGACTAAAATTGAAAGAAAGTGAAAAGAGAGATAAGTACCTAGACCTTGCTAGAGAACAGAAAAAAAACTCTGGAACATGAAAATGACGGTATTACCAATTGTAATCAATACGCTCGGTATGGTCACCAAAGCATTGGTTGAGGGGCTGGAAGAACTGGAAATAAGAGCACTAGTAGACACCCTCCAAATTACAGCACTGTTAAGATCGGCCAGAATACTGAGAAGATTCCTGGAGACTTGAGGAGACTTAGAGACACTTAAACTCCACTGGAATACCATCAGCTGGTCCTGGAAAATTCTCAAAGAAGTAAAAAAAAAAAAATTATTAGACATCTGAAAGTAACTAAAGATCTCGCCTGTAAAATTTGCGGTCTTGGCCATAATAATTGGAATCCTAAAAACACATGGGACAGGTTCGGACTAATTGAAGTTTAAGGGAAGATATTAATCTCTCTATGGCAAGTCTGTGGTCTGTGGGGATATTAGAAAAAAGTAATAGGGATTTTAAAATGATCATAACCCTGGCAACAATCCACCTTCTTAATGTGGATACAAGCACATCTTTTTATATGCTGGCAATACTTATATCTATCACCGATAACTATGGAGCTTATGGCGTAATCGTTACCTTCGTAGGAAATGAACACTGTGACTCGTGTTCAAATCGTGGAGTAGGCTTACATTTCACATAGCTCTAATATCTTTCAGAAAAGTATGCATCCAACTATTCTCCCTCTAATTATGAGTAAATAGTTGGGCAGACTGATGTCCATAACTTTGGCATAGTAACTGGTTAAGGAGAATTCAAAACTGCTAATCTGTTTAAAAATAGACCTTGTGCTGCATCTTGCTCTTACAGAGTGGTATATATATATATATATATATATATATACGGTTAGTGTCCAGAGACTATGAATTTGGAATATTCACATATAGAACATACGAGAAATTTCATATGATTCCACTGGAGCACTCGATGTATGGCTATAAGTATACAGATCTATCGGGATATATATATATATATATATATATATAAAAATCTCACATACAGAGCGAATATGTCTGTAACGCAAAGGATAAAAAACTCAAGGTGCAATTACCGTGCCATAATAAATATATTTCGACGAGTTTTCTTCCTTTGTGTTACATATATATATATATTAAGCATGTTTTACTAAATAATAAATGCACAGTTTGTCTATAAGATTTTATTAAGATCCTTTAAAATATCCCGATAAGTGTCTTGGTTTCAGGTTGGAACTGGTGGATGAATTTACCAAAATTGTCCCGAGCACCAGAATTAAGGGTGTTTAGTTCTTTTTTATTGTAGTTAATTTGTCTTTTTACAAGACTACAGTGGATGTCAGTATCGTTGGTTGGTTGGTTTCTTCGTTTAATGGCATGTCAACCTTTGTAGGTTATTTAGTGCCAAAGCCGTTCTTCGAGAAGAACAGTAGTGGTACTATTTAACCCATAGCTGGTGGATAAGGGGGTTCATACCTTTCCCAAGGGTATTTGCCCGAAAGTGAACGTAATAGCGCGACTGGAGTACGAACTCGCTTACTACGATTCTGCAGTCCATCACTTTAACCATTACGCCACAAGGACACCCCCGTCAGTATCAAGCTGAGCTACAGGATCAAGTATTTTGAAATGTTAAGTATTAATTAACTACAATAAACAAAAAATAAACATTTTAAATACTGGCATCTGGGACAATTCCAACCTGAAACAAAATCACTTATCAGGAAATGTGAAAGAATCTTGATAAAATTATATAGACAAAATGTGTCTTTATTATTTAATCAAACATGATTAAATGAAAGACTGTTGCCCAACTACTCTCACACACACACACACACACACACACACACACACACACACACACATATATATATATATATATATATATATATATACCAGTCATACTAAGAGCACAGTCCCTTGACTCTCTTTCCTCATCCTTCTCTCTCAGCTATCACTCCAGGCAGGTACTCTAGACTGCATACAGTGTCAGCACAGATATGATGTATGTAGATTTTTGCAGGTCGATAAATACTAGTGTGCCCATGTGTAGGAGTTCATGCGGAATACCACTCATGAGTTCGTCATTACTTCTATAGCAGAGACCACCATGTAAAAGTAAGAACAAACACATAAGTGACCTTCTCTTATGGACTTTTTTACAATGATGCACTAGTGTTGGCCGCCAGGCCAGGACATACGTAAATCAGACACTGGATGTAGTCTTGAAGATATGCCAGGAGTAATAAACGATAGGGATGGATGGTGAGAGAGTGTCAGGGAACTTCGTGCTATTAATACAATTTGATGATAATGATGATACACACACACACTTATATATATAGTGAGCGAGAGAGGGAGCGAGAGCTTAGGGGTTAGTGATTTGTATTGGAAGACACCACAGATTGACCGGACTTCTGTAACATATTGACCCTCGACAGAGCCATCAATCAAGAGATGCACCTGAGTAAATAAGCGGAAGAACAGCGGAAGCAGGTGGATGTCAAACAAAAATATAACCAGGACACAGACGGCTTGAGTCAGTTGGAGTTGGAGTCATTTGGGGACAAAATGCCGAAGTGAGAGCCAGCGGCAGACAGAGGGCTTTGGGCCCTCAGTGACCCACGGTTGAGCAACCCCAGCCAAGATGAGAAAGAAGTCCTGCTATGGTCAGAAGAACTTGGGTCAATATGTACTAGTCTGTCCCCGTCTCCAACTCACCTCTCACACACAACCAACATCAACCCTTTCGAGAATAAAGTGTGAGAGATATATTTTTATAAAGAAATGTGTTCGTTCGTTCATTGAAGTTCGTATATTATCGGTTGATTGTTTCCGTGTATAGTTGTATATGTATGTGGCAATACAACACTTCTGTGTGTATAAGTTATCATTAAAATGATAAAGATAAGGAATATTTTAGAGATTTGTTTGACATTTTTTCAAGAGGAAGAATTTTTTTGTTTGGTTTAGTTTGGTTTAGGTTTATGGCACATCAACCATTCGATGCTATTAATGCTAATTATACACGTAGACAGTTCTGTTTCAAAAAATTCAGTTTAGTATAAGTACACAGTTTCACTGTCAAAAACAGTTCTATTTTTAAAAAAAAATTCATTTTAGCATACAAAAGAGTTCCATTTCAAACAATTCAGTTTAGCATAAGTACGCAAGGTAAATGTCAAAACAGTTCTATTTCAATCAATTTGATTTCGCAAAAAGTTCACAGTTTAACCCACATATAGGACCCTATCAGTTGTTACCACTTCAGGCCAGAGTGCGTCTGGGAGTGATGGCAACGAAGGGGTACTCCGCATTCCCAAGGATCCAGCATTACTGGAGCTTCATCATTAGATTGTTTAGTCTCATATCCAGGACACTCGTCGGTAGGATCTGTCCCCTCTGAAGGGAAGCAGTCGGTGTATTTACAGCTCCACCTGACTAGACAAGAGTTTTTTGCCTGTTTGTATTTAGGGATGTAATTTCTAAATAAGTCAAACGTTTATTTTTCCTGTCAATATTTGAAAATCTATTCATAAGTTATCCAGACTGATTAAGTCATAAAAATGAAGCTCAGACATTAGGTTTGGTTTAGTTGGGTTTTATGGTATATCAACTATTGTAGAACACTTAAAGCCAGATTCTCTTTATGCATATACAATAGATATATATGATTTGGTTTGATTGTGTTTTATGGTGTATCAACTATTTTAGGTTATTTAATACCAAATCCTCTTTATCCATATATATTAAATCTATATGATTTTGTTTGGATGTGTTTTATGGCATATCAACCATTGTAGGTTATTTAATGCCAAATCCTCTTAATACGTACATATTAAATATATATGATTTGCACACATGTTTGATAACATTTTTAAACGACTCTAAGCTCATTTTTTGCCCACATTTAAAAGTTTTTACATACTGTTAAAAGATCAAACAGTTCTATTTCTTATAATTCCCTTTCGCAAATGTCCTTTCTTTGCACAGAGTTTAAATGTCAAATAGTTCTAAATGACCCATAGATAGGACCCTGTCAGGTGCTAGCACCCCTGCCTAAATGGACCAAGGAGCAATTGCGATTAAGAGGTACTCCAAATTCCGCGAAGGTCCAATACTGGAGCATTAGCATCAGATGGTTCTGCGTCATATACAGGACACTCGTTTGCGTGGGGTGTTTACCCCGCCGTATAGTCTGGGCTGTAGGACATTTGTGAAACAAATCAACCTGATTTTTCAAAAAGGTTTCTTTCACATACCATCGAATTCCTTCCAAGATCCTACTTATATATATATATATATATATATATATATATACGTCGTTTGCGTGGGGTGTTTACCCACCCCCGTATAGTGTGGGCTGTTGGACATTTGTGAAACAAGTCAACCTGATTTTTCAAAAAGGTTTCTTTCACATACCATCGAATTCCTTCCAAGATCCCACTTATATATATATATATCTATATATATCGTTTGCGTGGGGTGTTTACCCTCCCCCCGTATAATCTGGGCCGTTGGACATTTGTGAAACAAGTCAACCTGATTTTTCAAAAATGTTTCTTTCACATACCATCGAATGCC
Organism: Sepioteuthis lessoniana; assembly: GCA_963585895.1. Classification (NCBI taxonomy): domain Eukaryota; kingdom Metazoa; phylum Mollusca; class Cephalopoda; order Myopsida; family Loliginidae; genus Sepioteuthis; species Sepioteuthis lessoniana. Next base: position 29,241,989 of record OY757918.1, read on the forward strand.
TTCCACGATCCCACGTATATGTATATGTATATATATGTATATACCTTAAAAATTCCCTTAGCCAACGCAGTCCGCTTGTTGCCCGAGTGGTCTGAGACTTAGTCTAACGTAACGTTGGATGGGTTTCGATCCTGGCTTCGAGCGTCCAACGTGTCTAGCCACACTGAAGTGTTCTGATAGAACGAAACAGTCTGTCTGTGGATGAGAATATGTATATATATATATATATATACATATTATTCTTTATATCTAATTTATAATTCTGTTGATGTGAAAAAAACAATTTGCAAATTCTACAAACTGATATCTGGGAAAAAAATTTTAAAGAAAAGAATAGACGAAAAACACACGTGTTACTCGAAAATAATCAAGTAGCACATATATCTAGTCAAAAAATAAAAATAAACAAAAAAAAAAAAAACACCGACAGAATTACCTTCGTAATAAAGTGCTCAATGCATGAGATAGAGCTAATATCATGAAAATAATTCCTACGTGGCCAAGAACGAAACCTTGGGAGACTCGCTCTTGGCCATGTAGGAATTATTTTCATTATATATATATATATATATATATACATACATATATATATATATATTATTATTATTATTATTATTATTAACAATAATACACGAATGAAAAAAGATCAATCGAATTCTTTGTTTTATGGTGAAAGATAAAAGTGTTTTTAAAATTACAAAGCTATTCTATATATATATATATATATATATATATATAACAAGGTTGATCAAAAGTTAATGGGATCTTATTTAATTAATATACATTTGAACTTTAATCTTTTATTTTCATAACTTTTTATTTAATATTTTTGGGATTTTTTTCTACTTATTTATTTTGCAGATGATGAAAAATTATGACAGCAGCTGTAGGCCAATTAACTTTAGTATACTCACATATATGCACCCTCACATACACATAAAAAAAGAAAGAAAAGAAGAAATGAACGAGTTGGGAAATATAGGGACAGACTAGATTAAACTGGAACAATTTGGAATAGATAGATAGATAGATAGATAGATAGATAGATAGATAGATAGATAGATATGAAGAAACTGAAATAGAAAGTGACCCAATAGGACAGACTGGAACAAATTGGCACGGAAAGAAAGAAAGAAAGATAGATAGATAGATAGATAGATGTAACTATGTTATGATTTTATGTGGCATAAAATCAGGTTTTGAATATTTCTTTTTTTTTCTCAAAAGCAAATGTGTTTTTATAATTTAATAAAGGTCGGCTTTTCAATGTCTTTTTTTTCGTCAGTTGATCTCTTGTTTATTTCGCTCCGTTTTCTCAACGAAACCGGACACTCATCTTTCGTTTCGTCTTTTAGAGACGATTTGGCTTAATTGCATGAAAGTCAGCGTTCTTAAAGGATGGCTTGCTTTCATTTAGTACAGTCGTCTTTCAGAAAGAACGAAACGACATTTGTTTAGAACGTACCAGCTTTCAGAATAAATGCGAGCAGTTTTCTATAAAAACAAGGCATTTTCCAGATGCACTCACGTCTGCTTTCGTAATAAAGGAGCATTTTAAAGAATATAAGCAAATCTGTGAAAAAGAGTGAAAAAGAAAGAAAGAAAGAAAGAAAAAAAGAAAGATAGAAAAAAAGAAAATTAAAATTAAATGGAATGAAGAGAAATTGAAAAATTTAGCGGAAAAATAAAAAGCAAATGATTTAAAGAAAGAAAGAAAGAAAGAAATAAGGTTCTACGAAAAGAAAAGAAGAAAAGGGAATTAAATAAAAAAGAAAAGAAAAAGAAAAACAAAGCATTTTCCATAAGCACCCACGTCTCCTTTCATAATGAAGGAAGATTTTTCAAAATATAAGTAAATCTGTGAAAAAGTATTAAAAAGAAAGAAAATTAGAAAGGAAAGAAATTTCTAAAATGAAAAATAATGGAGAAATGTAAAGAAAAAAATTCAGAACAGAAAGAAAGAAAGAAAGAAAGAAAGAAAGAAAGAAAGAAAGAAAGAAAGAAAATTAAAAATAAATGGAATGAAGAGGAATTGAAAAAATTAGCGGAAAAATAAAAAAGCAAATGAAAGAAAGAAAGAAAGAAAGAAGGTTCTACGAAAAGAAAAGAAAAAAAGGGAATTAAATAAAAAAAAGAAAAGAAAAAGAAAAAACAAAGCATTTTCCATAAGCACCCACGTCTCCTTTCATAATGAAGGAAGATTTTTCAAAATATAAGTAAATCTGTGAAAAAGTAATAAAAAGAAAGAAAATTAGAAAAGAAAGAAATTTTTAAAATGAAAAATAATGGAGAAATGTAAAGAAAAAAATTCAGAACAGAAAGAAAGAAAGAAAGAAAGAAAGAAAGGTGTACTAAAAGAAAAGAAAAGAAAAGAAACGAAAAGGTAATGAGATAAAAAAGAAATGAAGAAGAAGAAAAATCTTTTAAATATCAAAATTCGAATAGTGTTTTTTTTTTTTCTCTTTTTCTTCTCTCATTTTCCTGATTGCATTTAATTTCTCTTTCTTTCTTTGAGTTTTTATTGCTTTATTTCTATTCAGGTTTGTCTTTCATTCATTTTTTTTAATGAAACACAATTGGGAAAAAAAAGAAAGAAAAGGTAAGAAGAAAAAAGAAAGAAAAAGAGAGACATAAAGAAAAAAGAAAAGAAAAAGAATAAAAGAAAGAAAGAGGGAAAATAAAAGTTATAGATTTTAAAATTCAAAACAAAAAAAAAGAAAAACTTTTTCCTTTTTTTTTCATTTTACATATAATTTCTAAATCAGGTTCTTTTTTTCCTTCTTTCTTTTGTTTTGCTAAATTTCTTTTTTGTTTTATTTCTATTCATATTTTTTTTTAATTGAACACAGTTGGAAATAGAAAGAAAAGAAGAAAGAAAGAAAGAAAAGAAGAAATAAATACAAACACCAGGAGAAGGCCGGAGGACATATCGGCCGAAACGTTGTGGAAATAACAATAAAGATGGAGACAATAGTCCGAAAACACTTAATAATAGAAAAGAAACAAAATCGTAAAAAAATGACCTTAAAACAGAAAATGTATTACTCTTAAAATTTTTCGTCAGTATTACATAATCGATATTTTCTATAATATTTTCCCTCAGTATTATATTATTCGAAAATATTTCCCATGATATTTTCCCTTAGTATTATACTATTCCATAATATTTTCCACTGTATGATTAGGAAGAAATTTATATGGTTAATTTGAATAATGCAATCGAGTTTGTCAAAGGAATACTTTATGAAGCAAGAATGTTCAGCCATTAAAAAATGGTTTGTGCCCTAACTATTATTATTTTATTTACTGCTAAATGAAGACGCTAAGTGAAAGTCCTCTCAGCCCAGTCGGTCGGGGGCTGTTGAATAAAGGATTAAGACCCCACCAACAAGTGTCCTGAAGACGACACTAAACTATCTGATGGTAAGGCTCCAATCTTGGAGCTTTGAGAATGTGGAATACCTCTTCGTTGCTATTACTCCCAGGTAACTGACTCGTAGTATCAGAATCTATGAAGTTCTCATCAATGGGTCAAATCGAAGTATTAAATAATTTACGGGAAATCATAGTGGAAAATCGAACAATTAGTGCTAGATAGCAGTACTTGTAACCATTTAACTTGCTGCTAACAAATCAGCTCTGACTCATATAAAAACTGTTACCTATAAACTATTTGTTTACAAATCATATATATCTAATATATATATATATATATATATATAGGATTTGGCATTAAATAACCTGCAAGGGTTGGAATGCCATCAAACACAACTAACCAATCGGCATGACCATCTTTTATTCCATACATTTTTGCAAGAGGTAGTATTTCTTGCAACTTTTCCTTATATAGCTGGGGCAGTTGAATACACCGACTGCATCTCGGCAGAGGGATAAGACCTCCTATTATATAATTACGGAATGATTTTTTATATTAATCATTTTTCGTTAATTATATTTTATCATTCGGTTTGGTTGGGCTTTGTACTATTGGGCTCTTAGTGCAGGTGCACACACATTAAGTACAGTTCACGCTCGTGCGCAGAGGATATGACAATCAAAAATATCATAATAAAAACCCCAGATAGGAAAAGAATCCTGGGGTGTGAATGACGTCATGCCAGGAAGCGATGGGCTGAAGACGTTAGTTGAGGTCCTACTCTGGGTCGGGCCAGTCCAGCTGGGGGCTACGGGATGTGCAGCGCGTTTATTGGGTCAGATAGTAGAGTCAGCATAGTAAAAATTGTATCTCTCTCTCCTCGTGTCGAAAAACTAAAGTCAGGAAGTTAATAAACGTTTCGTACCTGAACAACGGAGAGTCGTGAGTGTTTCGTATTTCCTTGCATCTGTATATTTGTACAGCTGGATGATGACTATACAACACTTCCACCACCCGCCAACGAGCGTGATACTCAACAACCTGATGGTAAGGCTCCAATAATGATGGAGCTTTTGGGAAAGTTGGGTACCTCTTTATTACCATCGCTCCTTGGTTCACTCTGGCCCGGAGTGGTAGCACCTGATAGGGTTCTATCTTTGGGCCAAATAGAAATGTTTGACATTTGAACTGTGTGCAAACAAATGACTTATGCTAAACTGAATTATTTGAAATAGAACTGTTTGATCATTTAACGGTATGTAAACAAATATCTGATCTGTACTTGAATGGTGAGTCATACGTAGCCACACTTGGAACCATTTTGCTTTAAATAGTTTGGTTTGGTTTGGTTTGGTTTTTTCGTTTAATGGCATATCAACTCTTTTTAGGTTATTTAATGCCAAAGCCATTCTTCTAGAAGAACAGTAGTGGTACTATTTAACCCATAGCTGGGAGGGTAAGGGGGTTCATACCTTTCCCAAGGGTATTTGCCCGAAAGTGAACGTAATAGCGCGACTGGAGTTCGAACTCGCGTACTACGATTCCGCAGTCCAGAGCTTTAACCCCCGCTTTAAATAGTCTTAAATGGTTGATATGACATAAAAACAAACCCAACCCAACCCAACCAAATCCAACCAAATAAAAATCTCAAGTTAGAGAATAATTCAAGAAAGGTTGTCATGCCGTAAAAATCAATTAATCAATCACACTGGACTATAAACCTGCTTATCCCGTCAAGGCTTTAAACTCGCCCTTCGTGGTAGTATGGAACCTCGTTAAGATAAAATAAGCTTTAAGTCAAATGTTACAAGGAAAATTTGTTTGAAATACTTTGTTCATCTATCCACGGCTGGATAAATGAGAAAAATTTAAAGATTCAAATTAAACTTTTTTTTTTTATTCACTGAATTTTTATCGTGACTTCATTTGTTTGATTAAAGAAAAAAGAAAGTGTGAAAAATAATTTCTCCCTTTCTTTCTTCTTTGCGCAAATTCAACGCGAACTCTAACAGTTAAAAAGATGAATTAAGTGTCGGCTGTTTCCATCGAGTTTTTATTGTCGGCCATGATGAATTGGAAAACGTGTACTTTCATTAAATATGGAAGATCCAGAAAAGAGAGGGATTGTAAAGTAGAGGTTGAAAAAAAAAGGATTAAGAAATGAAGGAAATACAGATGGAGAAATACAAAGAGAAAATAGAAAAGAAGAAATAAAAGAAATAATTAAGGAAAAGGAAAGAAATGCAGATTGTGAAAGAAAGAAAGAAAGAAAGAAAGAAAGAAAGAAAGAAAGAAAGAAAGACGTAAAATGAAAGAAAATCCAGGTTGATAAAGAAAGAGAAAATCATAAACTTAAAAATGAAGGAAATTCCGGTAAATAAAGGAAGGAAGGAATGAAGGAAAGAAGGTAGGAAGGAAGGAATAGATAAATAAACAAAGTGAGTATATACGTCTGTAAGAAAGGAAGAAAGAAAGAAAGAGGAAGGAATTATAGATAATAAATTAAAGGAAAAAATCAGTAGTAATAATTAGCTCTCACATGGGTCCCATATATATATTGAAACTCCCTATATATATATATATATATATATATATATATATATATATATATATATACTTATATTTCAAATATGAAATAAAATAAACTATTCCCTAACTGATTATTCGATTTTCAGTATCGATATGTCTGAAGATTGTTTTAGGTTTTTGTTTTATTTTTTTTATAGTATCATTCTTTCACAGAAAACACATTATTTTTCTGATTCACACTTTTAGCGGTATGCATTAATAATAAATTTTGTTATAATAAAGTCACACACACACACACACACACACACACACACACACACACACACACACACACACACACATATATATATATATATATATATATATATATATAAGATATACAATCCGGAAAATCCAGAGTAGGGAATAATTCCAATATCAGGACAATTAAAATAGTTAAAATAGAATATTAAATTTAAATAATCCTTGCAGAGAGCCCAATGTAAATAAAATCCACAGAGCAAATAATTTTATCTTCAGAAAAACCCACAATCTGTCACACTAAGTTAATAAATTTATTTTCAACAAGAAATGAATCTATTTGATCTGAAGAATTCCTGTTAATTTTTTGAGCATTGATCTATATCAATGCTTTTAACAGAATGGAAATAAATTTATTATCTTAATGTGATCGATTGTTGTTTTTTCAAGAGAAATATATATATATATATATATATATACTCAATCATGTAACCGATATAAGATATTTCTTGGTGATAGGTACCACCAAACTAACCCAATTTTCTCAGAGAAACTCAATAAAGGGGGATTACTCGGTATAGCACCCCGATGATTTAATAATACAAGACATTCTCACGACGATATTATCCGCCCAGTTTGGAGTACGAAAACATTGTTTTCTCTCGAACTTAACTGTTAATTCTTTGTTGCAATTCTGCTTTCAATATAGAATCCTTTGAGAATTGAGAAGGTACTGAAAACCAGAGAAAGGACTGTGTCGAGATAGGTATGTTTATTAGAATAATGTCGATCAGCAGATGGAAACAATTTGATGAGAAAGAGAAGATTAAAAAGGCGAACAAAACAGTGGAGGCAAAAACTGTTACGGCTAACTTTCCTTGTTAAGTCTGCATTTAAACGACATCTGGAAACACCTGTAGGTGATTCAACTTGCACCTGCGAAAGAATTTCATGGTAGATTTAATATCTAATAAATGGATCAACTTCGTTTTCATTTCCTAACTTCCGATTACTTTCTTCTTTCCCTTTCTTTATGTTATCTTAACATTTTCTTTAATTTTATTTTAAAATGTCTAGTCGTTTCTCTTGGTCGTCTTTTTCCTTGTCTCTGTTCATGCAACCCATGATACCACGGGTTGAATATCGGGAGAGAAATGTTATAGATTTTAGTGAGTTCTGGGTAGAGTGTTTGCAAATGGTCCGGGAGACTTGGGTTCCATCCCAGGTCGCGTCATACCAAAGACTTTAAAAATGGTACTTGATACCTCCTTGCTTAACACACAGCAATATAAGGTACGTATCAACGGTAAAGAAGAGCAATCTAGGGAAAAGAGTAGCACCCTTCCCTACACCTTGTTGTAGAAGCTATTGAAAAGGGAGCCTTCTGGTCGCCCTCGACTATGGTCGCCAACTTTTTGATATCAGACATTGGCATAATGGTTTGAGTGTTCGCCAATGGCACGGGAGCCATGGGTTCAATCCCAGGTCGTGTCATACCAAATACTCCAAAAATGGTACTTGATGCTATCTTGCTTAACGCTCAACATTATAAGGTAAGGATCAAGGGTGAAGTGGGGCAATCCAGGCAAAGGAGTAGCGCCTTCCTCTACACCTTGGTGAAGTAGCTACTGAAAAGGGAGCCCTCGGGTCACCTTCGACTACAGTCGCCAAATTTACTGACTTTATATCGATATACAGGAATTACTAAGAGACATAATTTATCTAAATAGGTGCTATATCGAGATATATCGAGAGAAGAGTAATATCTTTTGAAATGATTTCAATATAGATTTATAGAGGGAGAGAAGGATAATATCTTCGGAAAATAGGTTCTATACAGATATATTGGGGAAGAAGGATTAGAATTGTAAAAATAGCTTCTATATAGATATGTAGGGAGAGTAGGGTTATATTTTTGAAGAGGTATTATATAGATATATAGGGAGAGAAGAAGAAGAATTTTAAAAATTGGTTATATGTAGACTCATAGGGATAAAAAGGTAATATAAAAAAGAATATATATAGATAGAGAAGGGTAATGATTTAAAAAATTGGTTATATATAAACATATGAGAGGGTAATATTAAAAAAAAAGAAGATATATAGGTAAGAAGGGTAATAATTTAAAAAATAGGTTATATATAGACATATAGGGATGAAAATGTAATATCAAAAAAAGATATATTGGGAGAGAAGGATAATGATAAAAAATAGCATATACATAGATAGATTGGGATAAAAGTGTAATATTTAAAAAAAAAGTATACTTAAGTACTGAAAGACCATATATTTTTGAAAAATATTCTATCGCTGTATATTAGGAAAGAAGGTTGATACATTTATAGAATCGATTCTATATACAAATGATGCTCTAGAAAAACACGAAAGTAAAAGTTCGCTCACCAGATGGAGACAGACTTCTTTGACATTGTCGCAGGTGTTCTGCAAGGGGACACATTAGCCCCATGCCTGTTCATTATCTGCGTTGGCTACATACTTCGTATGTCGATAGATATAATGAAAGAAAATAGCTTTACACAGGAACAAAACAAGAAGCAGACGATACCCCACACGAACTATTACGGACGTAGACAATATTGATGACATTGCGCTTCTAGCAAATACAGCTGCTCAGGCCGAATCCCTGCAGCATAATCTGGAACAGGCAGCAGGTGGCGTAGGCCTCCATGTAAACACTGACAAAACGGAGTACATATCCTTTAATCAAAGAGGTGACATCTCCTTACTAAATAGTGGTTCTCTGAAATTAGTGGACAAGTTCACCTACTTCGGAAGTGTCTCATCTACGGAAAATGACATCAATACGTGACTAGTGAAGGCAGAGACAGTTATCAATAGACTATCATTCATATGGAAGTCTGACCTATTTGATAAAATAAAACACCATTTTTTTCCTAGCAGTGGTCGTCTCCATACTACTATATGGATGCACTACATAGACGCTGATTAAGCCTATAGAAAAAAAGATTGACAGCATTCGCATAATAATGCCACCAACTATATTGAACAAATCCTGGAAGCAATATCCCACAAAGTAGCAGCTATACGGCCACCTACTTCCCATCACAAAAACTATCCCAATTAGACGAACAAGACATGCTGGACAGTGCTGGAGAAGTAAGGACGGACTCATAAGCGATGTTCTCTTATGGACTTGTACATACGGAAGAGCAAGTGTTGGACGACTAGCTAGAACTTATCTAACTTATCTGTACGGACACAGGATGTCGTCTTGAAGATCTGCCGGGAGTGATGGATGATAGTTACTAATGGCGAGAGAGAAAGGAAAATCGATCCAGCGGTACGACATAATACTGATGATGACATATATAGAGAGAGTGGGGTAATGGTGTTTTTAAAAGTAAGTTTATTGTAGATATGAATAATCATTTTCAAAAAAATGATTCTATATAGATATTTAGTGAAAGAAAGGTAATAATTTCTTTAGATAAGTTCTATATAGATGTATATCGAAAGAAGAGTAATCATCATCATCATCATGACGTGCGGCTAGCACGGATATCCCTGACCCTCTCTCTCCACGCTTCCCTATCATTCATCGACTTCGGCAGGTCTTCGGGGTTACATCCCGTATCATCACATAGCTGCTGTATGAATGTTCGAGCTGGTCGTCCTGCTTTTGATTGGCCATATGCAGGGGTCCACAGGAGCACATCACTTACGATCTCGTCTTTGCTTCTCCAGCAGTGTCCGGCATGTCTGGTTCATCTAGCGTGTATAGTTTTCGTGATAGGTGGTAGGTGGCCGTACAGTTGGCGCTGTGTGGGGTGTTGCTGCCAGGACCTGTTCAATATTCCTCGCAACATTCTTGTATAATTGCCGTCGAGTTTCTTCTCCAATCGTTTAGTCAGCGTCCAAGTAGTGCATCCATACAGCAGTATCGACACGACCGCAGCCTGGAAGAAACTGCATTTCATTTTATCGGTTAGGTCTGATTTCCATATGATCGAAAGCCTATCGATAGCTGTCCATACCTTCGTCAGCCGTGTGTCGATGTCTTTTTCGATTGATGAGACGCTGCTTCCTAGGTAGGTGAATTTTTCAACCAGTTTCAGGGAGGTCCCGTCTAGTGTGGAGATGTCGCCTTTCTGATTAAAGCACATAATTCAGTTTTGTGTGCATTGACATGGAGTCCAATGCCTGCAGCGGCTCGTTCCAAACTATGCAGTAGTGTTTCGGCTTGGTTGGGTGTATTGGCCAGTAGCGCTATGTCATCGGCGTAGTCGGCGTCGGTAATTGTTTTAGCGGGGTACCTTCTGCTTCTTTACTTTGTCAGCTCAAAGCCGTTTTCCCTAATGGTATCGAACGATGTCCTAAGTACGTAGTCTAGACAGATGATAAATAAAAAAAAAGGTTCCATATAGATATACGTAGAGAGAGAGAGAGATGATTCGTAATTTTTCTAAGTAGGTTCTATATAATACATACATAGGGAGAAAAGGTTAATGATTAAAAAGATTAAATAAACTCGATTCTTTATATACATATAGTGAGAGAAGGGTAAAGACAACAAAAATATTATTGCCGTTAATGACGAAAAATTTATTGTTATTAAAATTTACGACTTGAAACATTTTTAATCCGTAATATTCTTTCATGCTCGAAGCATGAAAATGTAGATTAATACCACAATATTTTCTGTATAAAACTGGATAATTGTACCATAAAATAAGAATTCATCAACTAGTATACAACATGTTTCTAAATTGGTATTCAAAAAGATGTCGAATAGCAGCTAACCTGAAGATCGAAAACGTGAAAATCTTACTCGTGATTTTTTGCCCTATCTATAAATATTCTATTTTAAAATCGAAATATATATTGTGTGTGAATATATATATATATATATATATATATATATATATATCTTTAAGAAAAAAACCAAAGACCGGTTAATTCAGGATTATAAATTTATTTCCATCCTATATTTTCAGTTTCTGGTGTGAACCAAAAACATGAAGAAAAGAATTTATACAGGATTTGTCCTGAGGGAATTACTCCAAACTCTGGTTTAACCTGACCGAATATTACCTATATATATATATATATATATATGTGTGTGTGTGTGTGTGTGTGTGTGTGAGTGTGAGAATGTGTGTGTGTATAGAGAGAGAGAGAGAGAGAGAGAGAGAGAAAGAGAAAGAGATGGAGAGAGACAGATACAAGGAGAGTGAGAGAGTTATTTTATATAGAATAATTAGCATATAAATCGACACAGAAATTAATAGCTCACGATTTTATTATAGAAATGCATTGATGAGGATATTTCTATATAAATAAATTCCTCAGGATTTTTCTCTATAATTGATCGCTCAAAATTTTATTATAGAATGAATTGCTTGGGATCTTCCTACTGAAATTCACTGTTCAAGAATTTACTATAGAAATCATTGTAAAGGATTTTACTATATACATTTGTTACTGAGAATTTCATCAGAGAAATTTATTTTCCAGTATTTTACTATAGAAATTCATTGCTCATGAACTTACTATAGAATTCATGACGTGAAGATTTTACTATATAAATAAATTGCTCTGAATTTTGCTTTAAAAATTTTTCTATAGAAATTTATTTTCTGGTATTTTACTATAGAAATTCATTTTACTAAAGAATTCATTGCTCAAAAATTTACAATAGAATTAATTGCTCAGGATTTTGCAATAGGGTTTTATAGATTAGGATTTTTCTATTGAAATAATATATTTCTATAGCAAAATTCTGACCTTGAGCCGCTTCCTCTTTTGTAGCGGAGAGATAATGTAAATTCATACACACCACTGTTGAGAAAATTCGTATTCAAAACTAATTCGTTTGTACAATGAGTTCGATTACTGCAAGAACCCAACTGCAGTGGCCTTAAGCCAGACTAAACAGTGTGTGTCAAAGAAATATCATTTCGTGAATTTGATCCTCAACAAATGCTCCATACTTGTGCCGTGAATCGAACTCAGCTAAGCTTTGTGAAAAACTAGTGCTGCGGTGAGATTATCATCACCAAGTGCCTCGTTTCCTTGGGTTAGAGTAATTTAAAATTGGTAGATAATCCTTGTTATTGTAGTGGACCCCATCCTAAATGAGGATTCCTCGTTTATGGTGTTTCCTGATATGAAAGTACACTGCATCGAGTAGTAAGGCACAAATTTTGTCATTACTCCCAGGTCCACCCTGGCCCCGAGTGATCATACCAGTTACAGTCTTATTTTTGGATCAAACAGGTCTATCAGAATATCATTAGTATCGTAAGTAAAATAAAGTTGGCGATCGTTGTCGAGGGTGACCCGAAAGCTCCCTCTTCAATAGCTACTACACCAAGGTGTAGATGAGGGTGCTTCTCCTTTCCCTGGATTGCTCCACTTTACCCCTGATCCCTACCTTATAATGCTCTGAGGTAAGCAAGGCGGAATCAAGTACCATTTTTTAAGTCTTTGGTATGACTCGACCTGGGATTGAACACCGGTCTCCCGGACCATTAGAAAACAATTTATTCATTAGGCTAATGGATTTCCGGTTTCATTAGTATTAGATAGTGCAAATTATTTGTATTGGATAGAAATACTTGAATCCATGTAATTTTGTTTTGCCTTTTTTCAGATCATGCTAAACTTGGTTGATAATCATTGCTACTTTTGGGAGTTGAAGCCTATCTGGGGGCACCATACTTATAACCTTGGGCCCAGTCGGCTGGAGCTGTAGAATATACCGACTGCATCTCTGCAGAGGGGTAAGACCCCCCCCCAACGGAATATGACACTAAACAATCTGATGGTGAGACTCCAGTAATGAAGGAGCTTTGGGGAATGTGGAGTCTCTTTCATTGCCATCGTTCCCAGGTTCACTCTGGCCCAAAGTGGTAGCATCTGATGGAGTCTTATCTATGGGTCAAATAGATATAAACAATGTACTTATGCTAAACTGGATTGTTTCAAATAGAGTTATTTTGATGTCTAAACTGTGTACTTATGATAAGCTGAATTGGACGAAATAAAACTGTTTATATGTATAAAAATGGATTTGGCATTAAATAACCTACAATGGTTGATATGCCATAAAACCAAACCAAACATATGACCTTGTTCCAAACATATCTATCAGGTAAACATTGCTATTAGAGTGTGTTCAATTCGAATTGAGTACTCTGCACTTACGGCCTTGTGCTTGACACATCTATTTTACCATTACTAGTCTTAAGTTGTATTCAAATTACGAACTCTGCAATTGTGACCTTGAACCAGACCCATCTAAAATTATCAGGTATTCATTACTGATACATAGATTGATCTATTTCTGCAATAAGTAGAATGTGACAAAAGGTCAATTTTTATGCAGTGTATAACTAGTTTTTACTATTTTACCAATATCTAGTCGGTAGAGTGTTCGCCATTGGTTCTGGAGACCGGCTTCAATCTCAGGTTGAGTCATACCAAAGATTCAAAAATGGTATTGGATGCTGATTTACTTAACACTCAGCATTGAGAAGTACGCATCCAGGGTAAAGTGGAGCAATTCAGTGAATTAGTAGTGCCCTCCCCTGTAGCTGTAACTATTAATAACTGAGCCTTAGGGTCACTCTCGACAAAGGTTGGCAACTTCACTATATTATCTAGTTATTGTCGTTCCGCTGGTCCTCGTGTCGTTAGTTATGTGTCTGGTTGCTGCGTTCAGTCTCCCTCCACGCTTTTGTATGTAGTCTTCAAGTTGTTATATTGATGCATCAATGCTGTCTTCAATGCAAACAAGTCATCGTCCTTCCTCTCTTCTTGACACATAACTGGTTTGAATTTTTTGAGTTTTTCCTTCTCTTTAACTGATTGCCTAAGTGTGATGAGGTTGAGGAGAACAGATGGATTCATAATGTACCAAGATCATTAGAGAGAAAGAGAAGCGTTAACATCCTAGTCCAAGATTTGAACTTGGATAGATGATACCATTTCCTACGGTAATAACAGTTACGTTGAGCGCACCTCATTGCATGTGTTGTGAGTTCCCTTCGAACTGAGTACTCCACCGTTTGTGGCCTTGTACCAGGATGCTCTGAAATTATCCGATAATCGTTGCTGCTGTAATGACATCAGTCGTCATTGGGAGCTCTGAAACCGAGGCCATGTGCCAGACAAGCATTGATATCGTTAATTTCAGATCCAGTCTCATCCACTAGTAAAGAGATTTTAAGCGACCCATGAACACTGTTTTCTAGATTTGTTCGCACCTGTTGGCCTTAGACACATGCAACAAGGACTCGTTTCATTCTATTTCTCTTTCTTGTTTGTACTGATTGACATCCATTACTGCATTTTCTTCATGATTTTTTGTTTTTGCTTTTTGTTTCTCTCAAATCTTCCTTCGTTTTGGCCTAAAGCTTTTTCAACCTCTTCGTTTTATTTTCGTCTTTCATTCCTTTCAGGAGGAAAAACGTTTAAGAGAGGGGCTTTTCTTTGTTCCCTTTCTCGCTTTCTTTCACAGACACACACACACACACACACACTAATGCACACATACTCACATGCTCTCTCTCTCACTCTCTCTCTTATTCTCTCTTTATATATATATATATATATATATATATATCACATTCTCTCTCTCTCTTCCTTTCTGTCTCTTTAGCGAATGTCTTTTTACTGGCTATTTTATTCTTTTGCATATTATTATCATTATTATTATTATTATTATTATTATTATTATTTTACTCCTTGAGAATTTTTCACATTAGAGTTAGCTGATCGTTTTCCACTGGAGTTTGAGTGCAGTAAGTCTCCTTAAGTCTCCAGGACTCTTCTTTGTATTCTGGCCGATCTCTACAATGCTGTAGTTTGGACAGTCTACACCCGTCCTGGTATTTCCAAGTTCACTAGTCCTTGTACCAATCCTTTGGTGACTGTACCAAGAGCACCAATTACAATTAGTATAAATCGTCACTTTCATGTTTCACAGTATTTTCAATTCCTTTGCAATGTCGAGGTGCTTATCCTTCTTTTTGCATTCTTTCAACTCTACTCTGTGGTCCATCTGGACAACAAAGTCCATAATGCTGCAAGTTTTCTCTTTTTTGTTGATTATTATAAAGTCTTGTCATCAGGCCGATGTTAGGTGATCCGTTTTTATCTCAAATTCCTAGAAGAGTTTATGCATGTCATTCTCCAGGACAGATGCTGGATTATGCCCCTTTGGATCTTTACCGCTGCTAATCTTTTTTTCTCCTGCTGTCGTTTTCACTCTTCAGGTTTGCATGGTCTTCTCGATAAACTGCACAACTAGGTCATTTTTTTATACATTATAAGACAGTGTATTATTCAGCTTCGGGGGAACATACCCTTAGCCTTTTTGTAGTCAATCCAGGCCATAACTGGATTTTCCTGTCATTTACTTTCGTTGAGGATGTGTTGATGTATATATAGTAGTTCCTCTGTGCCTCTGGTTCTCTTGCGGCATCCTTTCTGTTCCTCGTGAGTATTCCGCGTCTTATCAATGAGTAGTAGATCCTGTCCCTAATTTGTGCCGTTAGTATTTTACACATCATCGGTAGGCACGTTATGGGTCTATAGTTATTTGAGAGGGTCTTTTTGAATTAGAGTGGTCTTCCCTTTAATCATCCGCTCAAGTATCTCAGTATTCTGTATACATTTATTAATTTCAGTAGCAAGTTAGTCGTGTATGGAGGTGAACTTTTGAAACCAAAATCCGTTTATGCCATTTAGGCCAGTTTGCTATAAGTATTGCCCTGAGATTGTCGGGGTGTATGTTCACCCGAGGGCCTTCTTCGGGTATTCGCAACACTGTTTCAACGTTGATTATCCATTCAGCTTTTTTGTTATGATTTTTCCGTTCCCATATTTTGCTCCAACATCTTCTTACCTTTCTTGCATCCATTTGTGGATACGGCTTCGCCCATTCTTCCCCTATTTGTTAGAATTTTTGTGGTTATTTTAGAACGTCCTGTTTTGTCTCTATTGTTTAGTCTTGTCTCAGTCTCTTTTTAGTCTACCTTCTTTCGCTAGTATTTTTGGTTGGTCTCCTAAAGCTTTTTTCTGGGTTCTAGTTGCCGTGCTTTTTCAGTTTCGTCCGAATATTTGTTAGTGTTACATTTTAGTGTTCTTGCTTGTTTTCGTAGTCTTTTTATCTGCGATTCAAGTCCCCCCTATTTATCATTTATTACCCATCCCAGATACTTTTGTTCCCCCTACCAACAGAAGCCACACATAAACCATGTAGAATTTAGCGCGGAAAATTCAAAGAAATCTAATTCGTGATTTCGAAATAGTTTAGCTGAAAAAAATTCTAGAAAAAATGCCCTCATTTAAATCACAAATTATCATTATTAATATTGTTGTTGATGTTATTATTATTATTATTATTATTGTTGATGTTATTATTATTATTATTGCTGTTGATGTTATTATTATTATTATTATTATTGTTGTTGTTGTTGTTGTTGATGTTATTATTATTATTATCATTGTTGTTGATGTTATTATTATTATTATTATTACTCGACATGAATTTTTCACACGTTTTAACTTGAGGTTTTCCATTGGATTCTGTGAGAAAACAAGTCTCTTTAGGTTTCCAGGACCCGTCGAAATATTCTAGCTAATCTTAACCCGTTATAATCCTATGTCCTCGTTTGAGGACAGTTAAAATAATGCTGAAAATCTTATTAAATATTCAAATTTAATGTATATTTGGCCTCAATCAAATTTTTATTTATATTTACAGTATGAAATGTTAAATTGATATTTCCGTTTGTTTATAAGCCATTTGAATTTGTTTCTTTATATTAATCATACTAAAAGTTGGAAAATTAAAGCTTTGGTTTATAACGGGTTAGAAATTCTGTAGTTTGCATGGTCTTGATATTTCCCCTTGATTTCCAGTTCCACCCGACTCATTACAATGTCTTTGGAGACCGTTCCAAGTGTTCCTGTGACAATTGGTATCACCGTCTCCTTCATGTTTCACATTTTGTTTCAGATTTCTGGCATGATCCTTTATTATTCTTGCCCAGTAGGCCTGGGCTGTAGAATACACCGACTGCATCCCTGCTGAGGGGTAAGACTCTCCCAATGAGTGACCTTGATATGACACTAAACAATTTGATGATGAGATTCCAGTAATGCTGGAGCTTTGGGAAATGCGGAGTACCCCTTCATTGCCACCGTTCTCAGGTCCAATCTGGCCCGCAGTGCGGGCACCTGATAGGGTCCTATCTATGGGCCAAAAATAAATAAACTGTGTACTGATGCCAAACTGAATTGTTTGAAATTAAACTGTTTTTGTATACAAAAGTGAATTGCCTAAAATAGAACTGTTTTGACTCTTAATTGAGTGTAAACAATAAACATACTTATACTTAACTGAATTATTTGAAATATATCTGTTTATAGGAATAAAAATGGATTTGGCATTAGATAACCAACAATGGTTAAGAATGTCATAAAACCAAACCAAACCAAACCAAACCATTATTCATTTATTTATTTTTGGTATTTTTTTTCTTTACATATGTAATGATATTGAAAGGGTTCTTTAAAATTTCTTATTTGATGTTTATACACGGTCATGGATTTAAGAATTATCATTCGTAACCCCACCCCAATTCTGAACCTTGTTATTTATTTTGTTTGTCGAATTTTCGTTGCGGACGTCTTGCATCGAGGGTGAAATTTGGAGGGGACTTAACTATTTGAGATATGCTTGAACAATTTGCACTTTAAAAAGAAAAGAATACAAAAAAAAAACTTTTATTTATTTACTTATTTATTTATCATATAATATTTTCATATATTCATTTTTATTTCAGGAAGACAAATGGTTGGTTGGTTGGTTGTGTTTTACGTCATATCAACCCTTGTTGGTTATTTAAAGCCTAATACTGTTTACATCCATATAGTAGATATATATTATTTTTTATCGAATAGTATTTAGATAATCACTTTTATACGAGCCAGAACTCATTGCTATCGAACGCTACTTGTTCTGTTTGTTACGGTCAAATGATCTCCAGTATTGCAAATGATCAAACAGTTCTATTTGACCCTTATATGGAAACCTAACAGGTACTATCACTCCGAATCAGAATGGACCTGGGACTAATAGCAACAAAGAGGTACTCCACATTCGGTTTCGATTTCTTTGTTTAAATGGCGTATCAACCTTCGTAGGTTATTTTAATGTCAAAGCCATCCCTCTAGAAGAACAGCAGTGATGCTATTTAACCCATAACTGGGAGGATAAGGCGGTTCATACCTTTCCCAAGGGTATTTATCCGAAAGTGAACGTAATACCGCGACTGGGGTTCGAACTCGCTAATTACGATCCCACAGTCCAGCACTTTAACCATTACTCCACGAGGACATCCTATACTCCTCATACCCGTAAACAACAGGGCTGAAGCCTCGCCATCAAATGTAGTTTATTGTCATATCCAGGAAATTTGTTGGTGGGGTTTTACCTCATTGCTGAGATTACGTCGACGTATTCTACAGCCCTGGCAGATTGGAAAGATCAGGTAGAAATTAAGTCAAATGAAAGCAAAATACTCCATCAAGAAAAAAAAAAATTACAGCCGTGTTAGAACACACTGACAGGGGTTTTATCTCTACATAGGTGTTCAGTAAAGGACTTCTAAACATAGGCAGACCAGTGCTAGTCGACCTGCAAGGACTTACATCAGCCTTTTGAGGACACTGTGTGTAGTCTAGAGGACCCACCAGTAGAGATACATGATAATGAGAGAGAGAGAGAGAGAGAGAGAGAGCCCTTTCAAATAAAAAGGGGTCTTCTGGTAGAATAGTAAACTACATTGAGACTCTATTTCTGGAGATCTGTGGGGGTGTAGAATGCCTCTTCCTTGCCATTACTCCCCGGTCCACTCTGAATCGGAGTTGTATTACCTGTTAGAGTCTTATCTATGGGTCAAAAAGTTATGTTTGAAAATTTTTGAATTACATAGGAATACGAGAAATCATATGCTTATGAGCCTCGGAGGAATCTACACAAAAAATATTTATTCAAAGGTTCAGTGCACGCAATTCCCTAACCTCTATGCTTAAAATAACCCCAGACAAATCGAGATGCCGTTAAAAGAAATCAATCAATCGACCAGTAAAAATGAAAATAATTGGTTTAGTTTGGTTGGGTTTCATGGCATATCAAACACTCTTATTTATTTGATGCCAAATCATATATATATATATATATATATAGGGACCTATCAAGTGCTACTATTCCGGGCCAGAGTGGACCAGGGAGCAATGGCAATGAAGGGGTGCCCCGCATTCCCCAAAGCTCCAGCATCACTGGAACCTCAACATTAGATTTTTTAGTGTCATATATATGACACTCGTTGGAGGAGTTTACTCTTCTGCAGAGGTGCTGTCGGTGTATTTTACAGCCCCAATTGACTAGGCAATACATAGTTAAATGTCGAAACTGTTTTATTTCAGATAATTCAGTTTAACACAAGTACACAGTTTAGATCTCAAAACAGTTCTATTTTAAAGAAATTAGCAAAAATACGCAGTTTTAATGCACCCCCCAGTAAACTCAAGAAACCACGGTTTAGTTCAATTTATCCCATCGATAAAACCCTTATCAGATGCTACCCCTCCGGGCAATAGTGGACCTGGGAGAAATGGTGATAAAGGGGTAATCTGCATTCCCTAACGTATCACTGGAAATTCGCCATCTGATGGTGGCATATCCAGGACACTCATTGGTGGGGTCTTACCCCTCAGCAGAGTAACAGTCCCAGCCGTCTGGGCAAGCGTGCGGATGTACCTGTACACACACACACACACACACACACACACACACACACACACATATATATATATATATACATATATATATTGCCAGCTACCATATACGCGGAAATGCAAAGGTTTTCTCATGAATTGGGCGCTACAATAACCGATAAGTTTCTATGTAAATAAATATTTATGATAAGAGTATATGTAAGTAAATATAAAAATTCCCTACGCTGACGATAGTTTGGGGATAAGATACGTCAGGACTATCACCAGTGGGGTAAGCAACATCTTTGTTCGCGGGTAACTTCTCATACGAACTATTTTCAATGAGATATATTTGATCTGTAATTAAATTGCTAATACTCTTTTTTACCTATTTAATAATTTCTAGTCATAATTCGTATATATATATATATATATATATATATATATATGTGTGTGTGAGTGTGTCATTATCATCATCATCATCATCATATCGTGCCGCTAGCACGGATATCCCTGACCCTCTCTCGCCACTTCTCCCTATGGTTCATCGCCTCTGGCAGGTCTTCAGGGCTACATCCCATATCCTCACATTGCTGCCGTATGTAAGTTCTAGCTGGTCGTCCTGCTTTTGCCCGGCCATATGTGGGGGTCCATAGGAGTACATCACTTATGAGCTCGCCCATGCTTCTCCAGCAGTGTCCTGCCTGTATGGTTCGTCTAACTTGGATAGTTTTCGTAATGGGAGGCAGGTGACCGTATAGTTGGTGCCTTGTGGGGTGTTGCCGCCAGGACTTATTCAATATTGCTCGCAGCATTCTTGTGTAATTGCCGTCGAGGTTCTTCTTCAGCCGTTTTCTTAGCGTCCAAGTTGTACATCCATACAGCAGTGTGTGCGTGTGTGTGTGTGTGTGTGTGCTTTTTCTAAAAAAAAAAGTGATATCTCGAAACAAAGAAAAAAAAAAGGTGGGGGAAACGAAAAGCGGTAAAAAAAAGTAAAAGCAAAAGGGAGTGAGTCAGAAAACTATCAAATATTTTGAAAGTGCTCGATATCTACATCGAGCTGGTAGGCAGAACAGAAGACAATAGCAGAAATTGGCTCTCTAGGTTTCTGCGAAAAGGATCATGGGTAAACTGATAATCCTTTTCGCTAAAACTTAGGTCGCAAGATTCTGATGTATATATATGTGTGTGTGTGTGTGTGTGTGAGTGTGTGTGTGTGTGTGTGTTTATGAGCGTGTGTTAGTGTTTTTGTGCGCATACATAGATATCTAATGTATATTAAATTGAATTTAGCATGACAGGATCAGATTCCAATAGAAACAACTTTGCACGAACGCTCATGAGAATTTTTGGAAGAGGTTAATATTCGATCTCCAAAAGAAAGCTACAAGCTAATTCTATTCCTACGCTAGTTGTAGAATCCATCGAAAAAAAGATAAAGGATAATATCCATTCTTTCTGATCAATACTCAAAACGAGATTAAGAGCAAAGTAGGGAAAAGAGATTATGTTGAAAAAAAGAAGTACACTATGTTAACACATATTCATCACTGATTTACACAATTATTGATGTACCTACATAAAATATATATATATATATATATATATAGCAATATTGAACAATATTTCTTTTAAATACCCTCTCCGGTGGCAAAAGCTGCTCGATAGTGTCAGGAGTGGCAGTACCGCCTTGAGCTACCGAAACTGTGTTATCACCCTGGTTGGCGGCTGATGAGGCTAGGGTAGTGCACGAGCTTTCACACGTTGTATGATGAAAAAAAAATAGCAATATTGAACAAGTGCTGGTGACAGCTCCGCACAAAACAGCAACTATACGGCCACCAACCACCCATCACGAAAACTATCAAAATTAGACCACCCAAATACAGGATGGAGCCCTGAGGATCCGCTGAAAGCAATAGACAATAGGGATGGGTGGCGAGAGAGGGTCAGGAATATCCGTGCTGATAGCCCGATATTATGATAATGATGATATATATAGAGAGAGAGTGAGCGTGAGAGAGAGAGAGAGAGAGAGAGAGAGAGAGAGAGAGAGAGTGTGTGTGTGTGTGTGTGTGTGTGTGTGTGTGAGAGAGAGATGATGGATTCTTCTGTTTCGATGCATGAAGACCTGACACTTCAGTTACCGAACAAATAATAAAAAAACCTACATAAGTGATTTGTTTATTGTGGTGACAGGTTGAGTAAAACCAACCACACTTATTTGGTCAGATGATAACAGAAGAATTGTTCAGCCACATTCTGCAGATTCTTCAACACTGGTTTTGAATTGAAAGTTTTTCTTTCTCCAAAAGTGGCTGTCATACCAATGCTAAAGAGACTACTCTGCCCTACTATACACCCAAACGGAGAGAAGAGATTGATTCATACCCTCTCAAGGGTATTAGCACGAACTGAAACCAAACAGGAATATCCAGGTTTTAAAATATAAATACACACACACACACACACACACATATATATATATATATATATATATATAACACGAAGAGTGTGTGTGTGTGTGTGTGTGTGTGCATTTGCAAGCACGTGGGGGTGTGACACGTAATAAATTACCAGCTCCTAAGAAAGGAATGTAATAATTATCACATGTTACAAGATGACACAAATTGAAGGAATGTAAACAAATTTTACATCACTCATTCTGCTGGGGATGCTGTGAGATGCATTAAGGAATATATATATATATGTGTGTGTGTGTGTGTGTGTGTGTGTGTGTTTGCGTGTGTGTTTGGAACTTTGCATATACTTACAAGATTTATAATATATATAAACCATATGCACATATAAATTCTAGAGATGTTTTGGTTTCATTTTCCAGAATAGATACTTTTTTGTACATAGTCGTTTGCACAATTCCCATTAGATCATCTTTTCCACTCAGAGGTACCTGTTCCTGTTATCTGTACCCTTTACTTGTATTCGCTTATTTTACACCTTACAAGTTTTTCACACCATGTGTAACTGTTTGTTTTTCAGATCTCCTTGACTCTTAAGTGTTCTTGCTGATTTTACCAGTGTTGTGGTCTGGATAGTCTCGATTCTTAGACCGGTTTTTACTTCATTCAGTCTCTTTCTTGGTGGACAGTTCCGAAGGCTACCGCAACAAATGATATCACCGTAAATTTTATATTCCACAGCCTTTTTTTTTAGCTCTCTGGCAACGTCTATACATTCGTTCATGTTTGTTTGTTTTTTAGTACTTTTTCTTTTCGCTCTATTATCTGATGGTACAGCTACATCCACTCGAGACAATTGTTTCTTTTGTTGTTAATCAACACAAAGTCAGCACATCTCGCATAGATTGAGACATTCATTTGTTGTTCAATGTTCAAGTTGGCTGGGGATGTAGAATACACCGAATGCTTCTCTGTAGAGTGATAAGACCGCCCCCGCCAATGGATATGACATAAGCCAATCTGATGGGGAGGCTCCAGTAATGCTGGAGCTTTAAGGAATACGGAGTACCCATTTACTGCCATCGCTCCCAGGTCCTCTCTGGCCCGGATTGGTAGCACCTGATAGGGTCCTCTCTATTGGTTAAATAGAACAAAACTGTGTACTTATGCTAAATTGAATTGCTTGAAATAGAACTGTTTTTGGACGCTAAACTGAATTCTTTGAAATCGAATTGTTTTTCATTCTTTGAATTGTTTGAATTTTAACTGTGTGACTAAACTGAATAGCTTGAAATAGAAATGTTTTTGACAACTAAACTGTGTACTTATGCTAAACTGAATTGTTTAAAATAGAATTGCTCATTTGAATAAAAATGGATTTGGCATTAAACAACCTACAAATTTGATATGCCATAAAACAAACAAACAATGTTTTAGAGACAGCCCCGTCAGCTGGAGCAGTAGAACTCACAAACTGCATCCTTACAGACCCCACTCCTGCAACGAATTCCTAGATATGACATATTAATCATTTAGTTTTACACGATTTAATGGGTTCCTGTATAGTAAATTGTTAGATATTTCTATTAAGTCCATAGATTCGATCCAAACAGGTACTACCATTCCTTGCCCAGTCGGCTGGGGCTGTAGAATACTGCTTCTCTGCAGAGGGGTAAGACTCCTCCAACGAGCGTCCTGCCTATGACACTAAACAATCTGATGGTGAGGCTTCAGGAATGCTGGAACTTCAGGAAATGCAAAGTAACCCTTCTCTGTCATTATTCCCAGGTCCACTCGGGCCTGGAATGGTAGCACCTGATAGGGCCCTATCTATAGGTCAAGAAGAACTTTGATATTTAACTGAGTGAAAACAAATGACTTATGCTACATTGAATTGATAGAAATAGAACGGTTGAGTGATTTTATTGTGTGTAAACAAATGATGAATGTTTAATTGAATGTTTAATTGAATTGTTAGTGGGACATAACAATATGTAAATCATTTAAACTTTGTTAGTTCTTGCAAAATTGAATCGTTAGAAATAGAACAATTGGATCATCTAAAAGTGAGTAAACAAATGACTGACGTTAAATTAAATTGTTAGTGATACATAGCAATACTTGAAACCATTTAAAGATTATTAACTTAGGCTAAATTGAATCGTTAGAAATAGAATGGTTGGATCATCCAACTGTGTGTGTCTATAAAATGTATTTACAGATTATATATCTTATATATATGTAAAAACAGGATTTGGCATTAAAAAACCAACAATAGTTGATATGCCCCAAAACCCAACCAAACCAAATCGTATATATCTAATGTATATGTATAAAGAGAATTTGGCATTGAATAGCCTACAATGTTTGATATGCCCTGAAACTCACCCAATCAAATCATATTTATTTAATATATATGTAAAAATAGGATTTGACATTAAATAACCAACAGTGGTTGATACGTATGCCAATAAAACAATTTGCGTGCAATACTGTAGACTGTTTACCTATATGCATAATAAAATCATTGCAATTTGGCAGGGTGCCAACGAAAGAATAGTGCTCAGTAGAATAAGTGTGAAATAGCAATATTTGTAACCATTTCACCGTATGCAAACAAATGATTAATATCAAATAGAATTTTTCGTGTTACAGAGAAATATTAGAATTAACTGTTTGCAAACAAATCAGCTCTGGCTCGCTTAAAAAGTTCTCCACAATCAATTTGGTCTGGTTTGGTTTGGTTGGGTTTTATGGCATATCAACCATTGTAGGTTATTTAATGCAAAATCCTCTTTATAGATATATATTCAATATATATGAATTGGTTTAGTTGGGTTTTTATGGCATATCAACCATTGTAGGTTATTTATCGCCATATCATCTTAATATATATATATATATTTAATATATATGAATTGGTTTGGTAAGGTTTTATGGCATATCAACCATTGTAGGTAATGTAATGCCAAACCCTCTTTATAGATATGTATTAGATATATGATTTCTAAACACATTTTGTAGATAATATTTTTAGACGAGTCTGAGCTAATTTTTTTTTCACGTAGTTGAATGTTTCACTTATTTTCTGTCTAATACGAACAATTCTATTTACTATTAAATCATTTGTTTGCACACAGTTAAATGTGTTCATGTATTTCCATGTATCACTAACAATTCTACAAATCATCGATCATTTGTTTGCACACGGTTAAATGATCAAACAATCCTATTTCAAACAATTTAGTTTACCATAAGTATACAGTGTTTTGTTTACACACAGTTAAATGATCAAATAGTTCTATTTCAAACAATTCAGTTTTGCGTAAGTACAGTTCAAATGTCAAATAATTCTATTTGATCCATTGAGGGGACCATATCAGGTGCGACCGGACTAAAGTGGACCTGGAAGCAATGTCAGCAAAAGGGTACTCCTATTCCCCCAAACTCCAGCATTACTGAAACCTCAGAGTGTTTAGTGTCATATCTAGGACACTCATTGGGTGGGTGGGGATCCTTACACTCTGCAGAGATGCAGTCTACGTATTCTATTGCCTCAGCCAAGTGGACCATACGAACAATTTGTTTTCAAAAGATATATATTTAATATATATGTGTCAACAGGATTTGGCTGCAAATAACCAAAAAGGGTTGATATGCCATAAATTCAACCAAACAACTAATTTGTCCCAGATAATCATAAGTATCTCCTTTTCAATGAAAGATTCTGGTGACTGTATGTATTATTTGTCATTATGGTAACATTTCACTTGATAGTGAGTAGAGTGTTCGCCAATGGCCCGGGAGACCTAGGGTTCAATCCCAGGTCAAGTTATACCAAAGACTTAAAAAATGGTAATTGATACCTCCCTGCTTAACACTCAGCACACAGGTAGGTAACAAGGGTAAAGAAGAGCAATCCAGGGGAAGGAGTAGTGCTCTCCCTTACAACTCGGTGTAGTAGCTATTGAAAAGGGAACCTTCGGATCGCCCTCAACTACAGACACCAACTTTACTTTACTAACTTACACATTTCCAAGTGGATCACTTTCCCCAACCACTCGTTCCAGATATTCTTTTTATCTTTTTTATCATATTTACATTTCCTGCTCAGATATTCTTTTTTATCATATTTAGCAGGATATGACACAAGGTCAATTTTTTAAGCGGAGTTTAACAGGTTTGAATTCAGAGTTTTCCTTCTCCTAGACTAGTTGCCTCACCAAGGCTGAAGAACCTAGTTTGCCCTACTATTTACCCATAGCTGGAGGGAGAATACCAAGGGTATTAGTGCTATGTGAAATGCAATCAGTCAGGTCCAGGATTTGAACTCGTGTCACCGTGTCCATATCCTGTGACGATAACCATTACACCACGAGCACCTCCTAAATATATTCTTTTTTATGCCTGTTTTCTACATTCACTTATTATGTTATTAACATCTTTGTCCTCATGGTAACAGTTATTGAATAAATTGTTCCGGTTTTAATTTCAGATAGAGAGCATTATGTTAAACTGGGTCTCAAAGTTTCAGAAGCTGTTCGTAAAATCCGCTGAGTGAAAGGAAATTAAGTAATATCTAACCGTTGAATCGAAACATGGTAAAAGTTTTTCAAATAGAGGGGGGTTGTTTTATGGCATGTCAGCCTTCTCGGGATATTTAATGTCTTAGCTATTCTTGTAGAAGAACAGTGGCAGTACTATTGAACTTATAGGTGGGGTATGAGTAAGTTCATGCCTTTTCCCAAGGGTATTATTATAAAAGTAGGAAAACAGAGCGAATGGAGTTCGAAGTCGCTTACTCTGATACCGTAGTCCGACACTTTTGCCATTATTCCGCAGTGATTTCGCCCTTGGCATATAGTAAACTTTTTATTCTTAAATTAAAGACCAGATGTGGACACAATTTGGATTCTTTAAAAGTAAACCCGGGCAACAGCACTTGAAAAAAATTAAGAAAGATAAAATCATCAAATAATAACCAGATGTAGAAAATTAATTAAGCCTTAAAAATGATTTATATACACTTTACTAAATGCGCGCGCGCGTGTGTGTGTGTTTAAAGCCTGCACTTCCGTAATGGTATAGACCACTTTTTGCATTATTTTTAGAACAAGTTGTTCTTGTCGATTAGTATTTATAGAAGCAGCTTGTTTCTAATAATTTTGGGCATTAGTAATATGATCCCTACCATTTTCCGTCGAGCACTTTTTGAAAAACAGCAAAACACAGCGGAAGAAGTCATTCAGATCCTCGTTTTTGAAGTGGTTACTCGTAACATCTGCCCGTCTTATGGGTGTGAAAACAGGAAACTCAGAGTTACGGGAGAGTAACGCAGGGTTGCAGTTGATACGAGGGGCCGCTTCTAAAGCGAGATTTTAAATGATCGATCGATTGAATGATATCAACAGATTCTGATAGATAGAAACAGACTGATAGTTCAGTGTACTTACATGTATCAGAATCTATCTATCAATCTATCTATCTATCTATCTATCAATCTATCTATCTATCCCAGTCTCTATCTATCTATCTATCTATCTATCTATCTATCTATCTAAGATACTTATATAGATTGAAAGGCAGATACATATGCATAAATATATTTTCACTCTGCTTTGGAAGTTGTAACTGGTAGTGTCTGCCCATCTGATGAGTTTGCTGGTTAGGGTTTTATGGCATATCAACCTTTGTAGGTTATTTAATGTCAAATCCATTTTTAGACAAATAAACAGTTCTATTTCAAACAACTTAGCATAAGTATACATTTCTATTTCAAGTTATTCAGTTTATTCAAACAGTTCTATTTGAAACAATTCAATTAAGAATGACTATAGTTATTGTTTACACACAGTTAAATGTTAAAACAGTTCTATTTCGAATTATTCATTTTAGCCTAAGTATTGTTTCAATGTCAAAAACTGTTCTTTTTCAATCAATTCAGTTTAGTATACAAAAACAGTTTCATTTCAAACATGTCATAAGTACGCAGTTAAATGTCAAAAGAGTCCTATTTCAAGCCATTCAGCTTAGCATAAGTACGCAGTTTAGTTCTATCTAACCCATACATAGGATCCTATCAGGTTTAACCGCTCTGGGACAGAGTCGACCTGGGAGCGATGAAAATGAAGGGATACTCTGCATTCCCTAAAGCTCCAGCATTACAGGAACCTCACCATCAGATAGTTTAGTGACACTCATTGGGGGGGGGTCTTAACCTTCTGCAGAGAAGCAGTCGGTGTATTCTACAGCCCCAGCCGACTAGGCAACATCTGATGAGTGTGAAAGCATGAAACTAAGTGTTACAGGAGAGTAGAGAAGAGCTGCAATTGTAAATAGTTATTCTTAAACCAGTTGTGATCTAATTTTACGTTATCTTCAGAATTAGTTGTTATCATTTATTATTATTAATAGGAGCCGATTATTACTTGTAAGTCTTCTTTTCAATATATATACATATATATATATATATATATATATATATATATATATATATTATTCTTTTATATAACTATTCTTTAATTCTGATGGAGTGAAAAAACACACAGATTATACAATTTGGAAATAAGAAAAATATTACAACAACTTATATCCGGGAAAATAATTCAAAACAAAAAAAAAAAAATAGAAAAGACTAAAAACACACGTACTACTCAAAAATTATCAACCAATAAGGCATGCCAAGCTAAAAGTAAAAAACACCAACAGAATTCCCTTAAGTTAAACGTTGAGCGAAATATAAATGCTCATAATATCTAACTAGGTCTCACCGAACTGAATTCTGTGGTTAGTAGAAATAATAAAAAAGTGTATGTAGGTTCTACGCAGGGACCTTTTAAAAAAAGATATTACAATCATAGAAGAAGCTTTGCACAGTAAACATATAGACATAGAACTAGTTAAATTTATGTGTGGTAAATTAAGAAGAACCTAGGTGCAGATATTATATCAAAATCGGATATAGAAAAAAAAATGCCATAGATATAAAACTGAGGATAAATATTGTAATTTATGTTTAAAGGATGGTTGGTTGGTTGGTTGGTTGGATTTTATGGCATATCAAACTTTGTAGGTTATTTAACGCTAAATCCATTTTTATGTTAATATTCAGTTCTATTTCAAACAATCCAGTTGAGCATGAGTACACAGTTTAATTGTGAAAAACATTTCCATTTCTAGCTATTCAGTTTA
This sequence comes from Sepioteuthis lessoniana, assembly GCA_963585895.1. NCBI lineage: Eukaryota > Metazoa > Mollusca > Cephalopoda > Myopsida > Loliginidae > Sepioteuthis > Sepioteuthis lessoniana. The sequence goes on from OY757918.1 coordinate 29,271,518, forward strand.
ATCCAGCAGTTCTAATTCAGCTAATTCAGTTTAGTATAAGCACAGATTTTGTTTGCACACAGCTAAATGTCAAAACAGTTCTATAATAAACAATTCAGTTTAGTGTAAATACAGTTTCAATGTCAAAAACAGTTCTATTTTAAGTAATTCAGTTTAGCATAAGCACCCAGTTTAAATGTAAGCACGGTTTCATTTTAGCATAAGTATGCCGTTAGTTCTATTTAACCCATAGATAGGGCCCTATCAGGTGCTACCACGCCGGACTAGAGTGGACCTGAGAGCAATGGCAATGAAGGGATGCTCCGTATTCTCCAAAGCCCCAGTATTACTGGAACCTCACCATCAGATTGTTTAGTTTCATATCTAGGACCTCAATAGAGTGTCTACAGCCCCAGCCGACTGGGCAATGCACAGAGTTAATGTCAAACAGTTTTATTTCAGATAATTCAGTTCAGCAAAAGTACACAGTTTAAGCGTCAAAACAGTTCTATTTCGAGCAATTCAGTTTAGCATTAGAACGCAGTTTAAATGTCAAAACAGCTCTATTTTAAACAATTCAGTTTAGCATGAATATGCAGTTTAAATGCAAAAATCAGTATAGTGAAGGAAGCACGGTTTAGTTCTATTTTACCCATAGACAGGACCCATATCAGCTGCTACCACTCTGGGCCAGAGTGGACCAGGGAGCGATGGCAATAAAGAGGTACTCCGCATTCCCCAAATCTCCAGCATTACTGGCACCTCACCATCACATTTTTAGTGTCATATCGAGGACACACGTTGGGTGGGGTCTTACCCCTCTGCAGAGGTGCTGCCGGTGTTTTCTACAGCCCCAGCCGACTAGGCAAATGTTTAGAGGAGAAATTTGCCATAGCTTCCTACAATAATCCCTAGGAATTACTTAATCAAAGGTCGGAAATACTTAATGTTTAGCCATGAGAAGAGTTTGGCTTCTTGGTAGGTAAGTTACAAAATAATCTTATCTGATTTATTTATTCATTTATTATATATTTTTTATGCTAATTTTATTCTTTTTAGCTGTCCTTTTAATCAATAAATTTAGTTTTGGTCCAAACTTTCTTCGGTCAAAATCGTCCTGATGATCCGGTAAGGTATATTTTTCTGACTCTGTAGTCATTTAAATATATATATAGGATTTAATTGAACAGGTACTTAGTGTCTGCCTATTCTGTCTTTCATCCGTTCAAGTCTCCGCATGATTCGTTTGACTTTTGGATGGAATGAATTTAGGAGGGCGCTGTATGCTTCCTAATTACTTTTGGCGCCAACTGGAGACATCTTCAGGGGAAATGATAATCAAATGACAAACAAAATTACGGGTCATATATCTATATAAAAGCAGGAGGAAGAACAGGGAGAAATAGGGGGAGAATTTACTGAAAGTAAGAAATTTTACTTGAGGTATGAGAACTTTGTGGGAGGAGAAGAGTCGGGAAATGGCCTAGTGGCAGTTTAGAATGTGGCTGCTATTGTCACGGTTAATCTTATATAAGAAAGGTTTGCTAACTTTTTTATAAAGAGCGTCGAGAATTTAGAGTTTTTTTGTGTATACGGAGGTGTTTTCAGTTTGAATTTTTCGGTATTTAGGAGAGGGTCACGAACGTGTTTTAAAGTGGTGAGAGAAGCAACTATTGTTTGATAGGTGGTAATTTACTAAGCTTTTTGCTTAGATGTAGCACAAGGCCGCATAAATTGGGCACCCAATGAGAATCGAACTCACTCGTGTAGGTTTGCTAGTCTACCTTGCTAACCATTATACCACCCGAGGTGCCCTTGTTTGATAGGTGAAGTGCTAAAAGTTTCGACTGAGCTGTAGTAGTCAAGCTTAAGAAGGTTTTTACTGTAAGGAAGAAGCATTCTCCTAGTGGACATTTTAATTGTTACACTTTATTGGTCGTTCTGAGGTAACATGTCGATAGAAAGAAATTACTATAGATAGAGAAGTTAGTTGTCTTGAATTGGAATCATTTTTGAGATGAGGTTTCTTAATCTGAGACTTAATTTTTATTTATTGCGGACTTTTTTTCTCATCTTGGTAGTTTTTTTTTTTATATTGTTTTTTGTGTTGTTTCTTTCACTACGTTTCGACCAAATTTCACCTCTGGCCTTCTTCAGGTGATTTACCGCAACCTCGGATAGGAATGCTGAGTCTTGTAACCGTATCCCTAGTAATTACTGCCTTCCATAGTTGTTATCTATCTATCGCACCACGTTTTTGACCAAGTAAACCTCTGGCCGGCTTGGGTAGGATTTGAAACCGCTATCTTCTGACAATGCTCACCTGGAACCGCAGAGACTCAACGCCTCTATCCGCTGTGCCACGAAGGATGGATTTTTTTGTCTTATAAATCCTTAGCTGTTCTTCCAGAGTCGGGTCCGTACCGAATTTTTGTACTTGTCTTGAATTGGAATCATTTTTGAGATGAGGTTTCTTAATCTGAGACATAATTTAAAAAAAAAAAAATAGAGAAGTTAGTTGCGTTTAATTTACGATAATATATGTATTTTTACCCAACCCATCAGCTCGGGTAGTATATGACACAAGGTCAATTTTAAGCGGAGTTTAACAGGTTTGAATTCAGAGTTTTCCTTCTCCTAGACTAGTTGCCTCACCAAGGCTGAAGAACCCAGTCTGTCTTACTATTTACCCATAGCAGGAGGGAGGATAATTGGATTCATACCTTTCCCAAGGGTATTAGTGCTATGTGAAATGCAGTCAGTCTCGTCTAGGATTTGAACTCGTGTCGCCGTGTCCATTTCCTACAACGATTACACCACGGGCACCCCCGTGAACATTTACGATAATATATGTTGAGTTTTCTTGTATTGTTAAAGTAGATAGGGGAAATGTTATTATGGATTTAGATTATTTTAAATCAAGTTCACAGTCTTTATGCATCTGGTTACAAAAAGTAGTTTAATATGTTTAGTGTTATTTGATATTGTATTATTTCTACTGCAATTAGAGTTGATATTGTTTGTGGCGCTTTTGATTATTCCGTCAACAATGTCGTTTGAGAAGTCGTTGTTACTGAGGGTTGGTTCAATGTTTTTAAATCCCGGGAAGAAGATTGTTTTACTGGAGGATATGAGTTTAGCATGACATTAAATTTTTAATTATTACTACTTTATTACTACTATTCAAGTACCGGCTCCTTGGCCAAGTGGGTAAAGTGTTCGCCAATGTTCCGGGAGACCTGGATTCAATCCCAGGTCGCGTCATACCAAAGGCTTTAAAAATGGTACTTGATTCGTCTTTGCATTATAAGGTACGTATCGAGGGTAAAGTAAAGCAATCCAGGTAAAGGAGTGGCGCCCTCCCTTACACTTCGGTGTAGTAGCTATTGAAAAGGGAGCCTTCTGGTCGCCCTCGACTGCGGTCACCAACAACTTACTACTTTGTATTTTTCGGGTTATTCACTTTGATAATTGAGAGAGCAGATATTAGTGCTTGTAGGTTTTTGAATATGGATTTTTTTGTTGTTTGTTTCAATTTAGACAACAAGAAATAAAAGCTTATTATTGGTGTTCAGTCCATGAGTAAAACTGAGTACAGAATTGAGGGTCTGTCGTAGATTGGGTTGCTTGTTTTTGTTATTGACTTGGAGAATATTGTCAACATAAGTATTTTTTTGCGTTCTTGGCTTATTTGAGGCTGTATTTGCAGGGTGTGTTGGGTGTTATAAATTAGTGAATGTGTTTAGCTAACTCATATATGAGAGTAGTGACTTGATAGATAATGAGTGGGAACAGATAGTGATGTTTATGGATTTTGACGGTTGGATTGAACCTGCAACCTCATGATGATTATCTCTTAGAAGCTTAGGGAACCAACGCCTATAACTGTTTCGCTATATGTCCTGTTGGACAATAAGTAAACTGTAAATATATTGTTAAATATCTTTATATAGAAATGCATGGTTAGTTGGTTGGTTGGTTGGTTGGTTATTTTGTTTTACGGCGTATCAACCTTTTTGGGTTATTTAACGCCGAATTAATTTTCCAACAATTATTTTAAAAAAAGTATAGTTTTTTGTTTACAAACAGTTGAATGTCAAAACAGTTCTATTTCAAACAATTCAGTTTAGAATAATTACAAAATTTCAATGCCAAAAACAGTTCTATTTAAAGCAATTCAGTTTAGCATAACTACACAGTTTAATTCTATGTAAAAGCAGTTCTATTTCTAACAGTTCAATTTAGGTGAAGCACGCTGTTTCAATGTCAAAAACAGTTCTATTTCGAATAATTCAGTTTTACACAGTTTAGTTCTAATTAACCCATTGACAGGACCCTATCAGGTGCTACCACTCCAGACCAGAGTGGACCTGGGAGCGATGGCAATGAAGAGGTACTCCGCATTTCCCATTGCTTCAGCATCACTGGAACCTCACCATCTGATTATTTAGTGTGATATCCAGGACACTCGTTGGGGAGGGGGGTCTTACCCCTTTGGCAGAGAAGAAGTCAGTATATTCTACAGCCAAAGCCGACTAGGCAATGCATTGTGCAGTCTCAGTTTCTTTGTTCAATGGCATATCAACTTTCGTGGATTATTTGATGCCAAAATCGTCTCAGTATAAAAAAGTAGCGTTAGTATCTAACTTAAATATCAAGGGATAAATGGGTTCATGCCTTACCCACGAGTATGAGACCAAAAGTGAACGTAATAGCACGACTGGTGTTTGAGCTCGCTTACTTTGACGTCATAGTGATGCACCGTTAGCCACCATGTCACGGTGACTTTCGCAAAGAATAATAGAGAAATGGAGGTGCCCGTGGTGTAATGGTTATCGTCACAGGATATGGACACGGTGACACGAGTTCAAATCCTGGACCTGACTGATTACATTTCACATAGCACTAATACCCTTGGGAAAGGTATGAATCCAATTATTCTCCCTCCAGCTATGGGTAAATAGTTCTTCAGCCTTGGTAAGGCAACCAGTCTAGGAGAAGGAAAACTCTGAATTCAAACCTGTTAAACTCCGCTTAAAAAATTGACCTTGTGTTATATCCTGTCCGAGCGGAGGGGTTGGGTAAATATGAATAATAGAGAAAGGGATCGTCTGTTGTCAGGAATTAATGAAAATATTACACATTGAATAGGTTTTACAATAAGTATAAAGTAACTACACTACTAAGTATTTTAATATTGAAATGAATTGACAGGAAAGGAATTGTCTGTCGTCATAAACCGATTGGTTTGGTTTGGTATGGTTTGGTTTCATAGCATATCAACCATTGTAGGTTATTTAATGTCAAATCCTCTTAATACATCTATATTAAACATATATGGTTTGTTTTACTTGGGTTTTATGGTACATCACTCATTGTAGGTTATCTGATGCCAAATCGATTCTTATGCATATACATTAAATATATATGATTTGTAAACACATTTTGTTGATAAACTTTGACCCATAGACAGAAACATATCAGGTGTTACCACTCTGTGCCAACGCTCTCAGTTCCGCTTTGGCTTTGAGTGATAGCAACTGATAGGGTCCTATCAATGTCTCAAATAGAACTAAATTGTGTACTTATGCTAAACTGAATTGTTTGATATACTACTGTTTTGTATACTAAACTGAACTGTTTAAAATAAAACTGTTTTTGACATTGAAACTACTTACGCTAAACTGAATTATTTGAAATAGAACTGTTACTGATATCTAACTAAGTGTGAACAAAAACTATACTTATACTAAACTGAATTGTTTGAATCAGAACTGTTTGACTATACTGAATAGCTTGAAATAAAAATGTTTTTGACAATTAAACTGTTGTACTTAAATGTTTAACTGAATTGTTTAAAATAGAGATGTTTATTTGTATAAAAATGGATTTGGCGGTAAATAACCTACAAACGTTGATATGCCATAAAACACAAAGAAACAAACAAAGAAACAAACAGGACACTCATTGGGAAAGTCCTATCTCTCGGCAAAGATGGCGTCGGTATATTCTGAGCCTCAGTCGACTGGGCCATCAGAAATCGAGGCATCATTATTTGAGAATAGTTATATTGCAAAATAGTTTACATTAAAAATACAGTGAGAATAATGGAGAAAAGGGATTGTCAGTAGTCAGGAAATAATGTGGTTTTTAATAATGAAATAGATTTTTCCGAAAGTATAATGGAAATACATTGCTTAATATCTAACTATAAAAATGCATAGACAATTCGAAAGGGATTGTCAGTGGTCAGGAGTTGTGGCAAACATTGCTAATAGAGTATGATTATTGTGTATAATGTAATTGCATTGTGAAATATCTTACTATAAAAATGCACTAAGAATGATTATCATATTTACCAACCCCTCCGCTCGGGCAGGATATGACACGAGGTCAATTTTTAAGCGGAGTTTAACAGCTTTGAATTTAGAGTTTTCCTTCTCCTAGACTAGTTGCCTTTCCAAGGCTGAAGAACCTAGTCTGCCCTTCTATTTACCCATAGCTGGTGGGGGGAATAATTGGATACCCTTTCCCAAGGGTATTAGTGCTATGTGAAATGCAATCAGTCTCGTCCAGGATTTGAACTCGTGTCGCCGTGTCCATTTCCTACGACGATAACCATTACACCACGGGCACCTCTAAGAATGATTATAAAACGTATTTTCAGTGACCAGAATATAAATTTTCTTTATGATATATATTCAGTCGTCATAATACATGTTAGTATGAATTATGGTTTACGTTTTATTTCTTTGATTCAATTTTCAATTAAACTTTTAAAGTTTGCACCGACTCTCGCCAATGTAGAAACACTATTGCACCCTCTGAGAAATATCGAAACACACAGACCCAAACATATGCACCGGTTTACAACTGTCAACGAATAAATATATATTCACATGTCGTTTGGCTTTCAGTGTTAATATATTTGTTTTAAAAAAAGCGTGCTTGATCTTAAAAAACATAGTGATTTAATAAAGGGGCGTTCCTCGCAATTTAACGACTTGTATTACATCTCTCTATGCCTTTCTCTCTCTAGCTCTCTCTCTCTCTCTCTCTCTCTCCACACACACACACACACACACATACATATATATATATATATATATATATATATATATATATATATATATAAAGCCATATTTATTTTATCTCTTATCTCTTCAGGCACTGCCTTTTTGAATAAGTTTCCGAGATCAAATAGTACATACACAAACATGCATGACACTCATCTATATATATATATATATATATATATATATATATGAACGCTGTCAAGAATGGATACATGTGTGTGTATATAAGTACATTATTTGAAGGGGCAAGGAGGGAGAACGTGTTGGTCGAAGCCCACTGGCACACACGCGTCTCAGCGCGTGTGCCTGCGATCTTAAGAAACTCGTTATCTTTAGAACCTATTAATGTGCGATCCCGTCCAGCGATAGCGAGATTTTAATCAGTTAGACTTAAAGACTTGAAAATCCTATCCAATAAACAAATAAAAAGAAAAATAAACGAGGAAATTATAAGTAAAAAAACACCTAAAAATATTTAAGCATATGGTAGAAAACAAGAGTAATGGAAATCAAACTGGAATGAAAGAAAAAAAAATGTCTTCCATTTGACTTCGGGAACTTTTTATTCTCTGTCTTATGGCAACAAGAAGCCACCATTTTTCAAAAGTTTAATCGCATAAATGACGCCCTTGGCTGCCATTAAACTCTGTTTTTAGTCATATCCTATTTGTAGGATCTATAATACGAATAATTATTACCCTTTTTTTTAAAAAACTGTTATATGATTTTTTTCGTAAAAAATGAATTAAATAGAATATCGGTTCTTTTAATTTTCATTGCGATAAACTCGAACAATGGTTTTCTGTTGATAACAAATAGACTTTTATTGTTTTCAATTTCGTTTTTATAACTTCAAAAATATCTTATTATCTTTCATGCTTTTGAGACAGAGTTTGCCTCTCGATAGTGTGTGGGATAACAGATCAGACATGTCTTTGACTAGCTGTGCGTAAATCTTTTTTTAAAACATTATGTTATCATCTTTTTCCGTATTCTTTTTTATTTCTAATTTTAATGAATTTAGAATAAATAGATGAATTATTTAATTAACAACAACAACAACAACAACAATAACAACAACAATAATAATAATAATATACACAACCCAGCACCTGTCCTAGAAAATAACACACATAAACTTCTATGGTACTTTGACATGCACACGGATCACCTAATCTCGGCCAGAAGACCAGACCTAAAAATAATCAACAACAAAAAAAAAAAAAAAAGATAAAGAGAATATGCAAAATTGTCGACTTTGCTGACTCGGCTGACCACAGAATAAAACTGAAAGAATGTGAAAAGAAGGATAAATACCTTGACCTTGCTGGGGAATTGAAAAAACTATGGAACATGCAGGTGACAATTATACCAATTGTAATTGGTGCGTTTGGAACAGTAACTAAAGGATTACTAAAGGGACTGGAGGACTTGGAAGTTGGAGGACGAGTGGAGACCATCCAAACTACTACATTATTGAGAACGGCCAGTAAACTGAGAAGAGTCCTGGAGACTTGAGGAGACTTGCAGTCACTCAAACTCCAGTGGAAGACCATCAGCTAATGCTGATGTGAAAAACTCTAATGAGTAAATAATAATAATGGTAAAAATGGACGAAGAACTGAGACCATCCACACTATGGCTCTTAAAATCAGCTAGAACACTAAGAAGAGTCTTGGGGAACTGCAGAGACTTGCAGTCATTTAGACTTCAGACAAACACGAACTATTAAAGCTGGAGGGAAAAAGTACCAATGAGTAAAATAATGATAAGAATATGAACGAGACAGCGGTTCCAGTGATAGTTGGCACCCTTGGAACCGCCTCGAAGAAAACTAAAAAAACGACGTAGGAAACATGAGATCAGAGGAAAATTTGAGATCATCTTGACCAGTTGAGATCAGATCAGCTAAGATACGAAGAGACCTGAAGAGTTGAAGAAACTTGCTGTCACTCGGGATCCAGTGAAAAACCACTAGTTGAAACTGGCACAAAAACTAACATAGAGTAGTAGTAGTAGTAGCAACAATTATGATACACACTAGAAGCAAAGGTCATGGCTAATACATGGAAGCCTTCAGAGAGAAACCGAAACAACGCCATAAGGTCAAACTACGCTTAAGCAAAAATAGATAAGACATAATGAAATAGCAAGTGTTGTTTATATGTTGATAGAAACGAAACAATCAATCATGTAATAAGCGAATGCAGCAAATCAGTGCAAAAAACGTAAAAGACTAGACACCACTAGGCGGGGAAAGGGATCCACGAAGAATGACGCATTAAATTTAAATTTGACCATACGAACAAGTGGTATATGCACAACCAGGAATCCATCCTTGAGAATGAGGTGAACAAACTTCTTTTGGATTTGAAGAGAGAAACGAATCACCTAATCTCAGCCAGACGACCATACCTAGTGATTGTCAAAAAAAAAAAAAAAAAGAAAAAAGAAAACTTGCCGAGTTATGGACTTTGCTGTTCCGGCTGACCACAGAGTAAAATCGAAAGAAAGCGAGAAGGATAAGTAGCTGGAACTTACTAGTGAATTGAAAAAAAAAAACTGTTTTTTCATTGTAATCGTTGCTCTCAGTAGAACCACCGAATGATTGGTAAAGGGACTGGAGGAGTTGGAAATAAGAGGATGAGCAGTGAAAATCCAATCAACAACTTTATTAAGATCGGCCATAATACTGAGGAGAGTTCTGGAAACGTAAGAAGACTCAAGTTAAAAACTATCAGCTAACGCTGGCGAGAAAAACTTTCAAAAGAGAACAATTATTAATCCGTCCAGGAGAATTATGTGCAAAAACTTTTCTGGGATTTTGAGATAAAAACGGAACACCTAATCCCGGCCAGAAGATCAGTCCTAGAGATAATTAAGAAAAAAAAAGGAAACTCCAGTATAATGGACTTTGCAGTCCAGGTGGGCTACGGAGAAAAAAAATCAAAGAAAACAAAAAGAGAGACAATTACTTGGATCTTGCCAGAGAACTAAAAAGCTGGAGAACTTTAGGGTGATGGTGATACCAATTATATCTGGCGCACTCAGAAAGATCGACAAAAGGCTTGATAAAGTGGCTGGAAGAGTTGGAAATCGGTGACTGAACCGATATCTTCCGACTGTCGCATTGCTGTGGTCAGCAAGAATACTGAAAAGAATACAGCCGCGCAATTACATTTCCTTTTGTACTAATACCCTTGGAAACGGTATGAACCTCCTAATCCCACCAGCTGTGTTAAATAGTACAACTACTATTCTTTTATAAGGTTGCCTTAGGCATTACATAACCCACGAAAGTTGATATGCTATTAAATAAAGAAATCAAACCAGACATTCTTCTGATTGTTTTGTTAAGTACAAGTTTGAAAAATACTGAAAATTACATCGGCCCAAAATATGTGTTTACCCAACCCCTCCTCCACGTGTAGGATGTGACACAAGGTCAATTTTTAAGCGTAGTCTAGTATGTTTGAAAAATTGGAAGCTAAGCAAATACGTTACAAACAATAGCATTGCTGAGGTCGGTCAGAATACTGAGAACAGTCCTGGAGACTTGAGGAGACTTAATATCATTCAGACTCTAGTGAAAGGCCATCAGCTTACGAAGGTGTGAAAAACTTACAAGGAGTATTATAATTATAAACACTGTCAATTTTAAATGATTATTTTTTTGCGTAAATTTTACGGTTTTATGGCACATCAAACATTGTCGGTTATTTAATGTCCAATCCATTTTTATACATATAAAAATTCTATTTCAAATAATTCAGCTAAGCATAATTACAGAGTTTCAATGCTAAAAAACAGTTCCCTTCAGACAATTCAGTTTAGCATAAGTACACATTTTAGTTCTATTTGACCCATAGATAGGATCCTATCATGGGCAACCACTCCGGGCCAGAGTGGACCTGAGAGCGATGGCAATAAAGAGGTACTCCTCTTTCCCCAAAGCTCCAGCATTACTGAAACCAGATTGTTTAGTTTCATATCTAGGACACTCGTTGTGTGTGTGTGGGGGGGTCTTACCTCTCTGCAGAGATGCCGTCAGTATATTCTGCAGCCCCTGCCGAATTGGCCATCATATTAATATATCTCATGGTGTGCGAATATGTTTTATAAACAATATTTATATCAGGTCATTGAAAATACCTTTTAAGATGATTCTTTTTTTTAACAATAATACGATAGGGATAATGGTGGTGATAGGGACGCTTTTTGTCCCCCGACCAACACCCACATTTGTTGATATAAACCGGGATTCCTTGGACCTTTTACTTGGAGTGTCCTTGATTATTTAATTTAGCTTCCATTCATCCCCCCTCCAAAATTAATTGAATATCAAATCACAAAACATAAATAATCTACCATTTAATCCAATTTAACGGAGAACGTAACCAGTAAACTATAAATCCCAACATACCTTTAAATCTTGAATTATTTTTCCATGGGCAAAACAGCTATGGTAGGCAACGAGAAGATCACGAATATTAGATTGCTGGTTTGAGCCGCAAATCACCACGTTTGATGTTCAAAGTGCTTCCTTGTTTGCTTAGTAAATTAATGCATATGGCTAAACCCAGATTCCTCCGTGTACGAAGTGAGAAAAGATAATAAAATAGGCTGAACAGCTGCACAAAACTTATTTTGCTACAGTTTTTTCGTTCATCCAGTAATATCCAATTGCTTTAAACGTTTACAGACGTTTCGTTTCAAGATCGAAAGTTATTTCAATGAATTCTTCTGTAAGAAAGTTGTTTGAATTTGCACTTTTCATTTTCCATATCAAATGAAGAAATAATCTGTTCAGGAATTTCCATGTTAAGTCGATTTTTGAATCGAGTTTGAAAATCGGGCAAATTCTTAATGGGGGGGTATATAAATAAACATGGAGGTGCCCGTGGTGTAATGGTTATCGTCGTAGGAAATGAACACGGCGACACGAGTTCAAATCCTGAACGAGACTGATGGTATTTCACATAGCACTAATACCCTTGGGAAAGGTATGAATCCAACTATTCTCCCACCAGCTATGGGTCAATAGTAGGACAGACTAGGTGTTTCAGCCTTGGCGAGGCAACTAGTCTAGGAGAAGGAAAACTCTGGATTCAAACCTGTTAAACTTCGCTTAAAAATTGACCTCGTGTCATATCCTGCCCGAGCGGAGGGGTTGGTAAATATGGTTATATAAATAAACATGTTGGTATTCAAAACGCTTTCTTTTTAGGAGTGTGGGGGAGTCCCCATAGCGTAGTGGTTAACGTACTACACAGCGACATCCTAGTTAGAGATGTATCAAAAACGAATTAAAACTGGTTAATCATGTGCAAACAAATGAAATCCTGCTTATTGAAAATTTTACCTACTAAGTATTCGTTTTGAAATCTTTGGCTGAATGTATATAAATATAGACAGAATTTTGCGTTAAATAACCTACAAAGGTTGATATGCCATAAAATCAACCAACCAACCAACCCAGGTAATGAGTTTGAATTCAAGCCTCGCAATTAATTTTCCTTTAATACTAATACCCTTGGAAAAGGTACGAAAACTTCTTAATCACTGAGAAAAAATCGAAGAAAACGAAAAAAGTGATATGTACTTGGACTTTGCCTGAAAACTAAAAAAGCTGGGGAACATGAGGCTGACGATGATACCAATTATGAATGGTGCACTTGGAACGATCGTCAAAAGCTGGATAAAATGGCTGGAGGGGATGGAAACCGGAAACTGAGCCGATATCTTCCAACTTCAGTATTGCTGCGGTTGGACAGAATACTGAAAAGAGTACAGCCACGCAATTACATTTCCTTTCGTACTAATACCCTTGGAAACGATATGAGTCTCCTAATTCCACCAGCTGTATTAAATAGTACAACTACTGTTCTTCTATATGGTTGCCTTTGGCTTTAGATAACCCGCGAAAGGTGATATGCTATCAAATAAAGAAATCAAACCAGACTTTCATCTGATTGTTTTGTAAAGAACAAGTTTGAAAAATACTGAAAATTACATCGGCCCAAAATGTGTGTTTACCCAACCCCTCCCGCACGTGTAGGAAGTGACACAAGGTCCATTTTTAAGCGGAGTCTAGTAGTTTTGGATTCAACATTTTTCGGTTCCTCGGCTGGTATTTAACCGAATCAAGGCTAAAGAACCCAGTCTGCACAACGATTTCCTTATAGCCTCATTCAGTGTTTGAATTCCGCGTCCGAATTACATTTACTACGAATATAACCGTGACGCTAAGCACGCATCTGTTTATCTATATGCATTCATATATGATTTATTTATCCTTGTACTCACCCATACTTAGATATATATTCTCACAACCACCCACATACTTATACTTGCTAAGTCGGCTGGGGCTGTAGAATACACTGACTGCAACTTTACAGACGGGTAAGACCCCCAACTCAACGTGTGTCCTGGATATGATGCTAAACAATCTGATGGTGATGCCTCAGTACCCCTTCATTGTCATCGCTCCCAGGTCCACTCTGGTCCGGAATGGTTGCACCTGATAGGGTCCTATCTATGTGTCAAAGAGAAGTAAACTGCTCAATTATGCTAAAAAAATGCTTGAAATAGAACTGTTTTGACATTTAAACTGCGTACTTACGCTGAATTGAATTTCTTGAAATAGAACTATTTTGACATTGAAAATTCGTACTTTTTCTAAACTGAACTGTTTGAAATAGAACTGTTTATTAGTATAAAATTGGATTTGGCATTACATAACACACAAAATTTGATATGCCACAAACCCAAACAAACAAACAAACTTATACTTACATACATATAAACTACACCTATATACATATATACTCAAATTGATACACTAGCACCTACACGAATGTACTACGGCCCAGTCAGCCGGGGCTGTGGAATACACTGGCTGCATCTCTGCAGAGAGGTGAGACTGCTCCAGTGAGTGCCATGGATATGATATCAAACAATCTGATGCTGAAGTTCCAGTCTAGGAACTTTGGGGAATGCAGAGAACCCCTTTATTACCATCACTCCCAGATCCACTCTGGCCAAGTCTGGTAGCACCTGATAGAGTCCTAACAATGGGGAAAATAAAATTGACATCCAAATTGAGTGCAAACAAATGACTTTAGCTAAATTGAATTCTTTGAAAAAGAACTGCGCGGTCATTTAACTGTGTAGAAACAAATAACTGATGTTTTATTGAATTATTAGTAATGCATAGTACTACTTGGAACAATTTTAACTTTGACATGCGGAATTGAATTGTCTGAAATAGAACTGTTTGATCATTTAACTGTGTGTGAATAAATGACTGATGTTAGTGATACATAGTAATTCTTAGTACTAGTTAACTTTGTTGACTTATGTTTACAAATGATATAAATCTTAAATATAGGGGATCTCAAAATATATGAAACCCATTAATATGATAATGATTTATTACTGCGACAAGTGCAGTTGCCCTCATTAGGAACATGTCTTGTAAAAATGAATCCTTTGAGCTGGAGACATCAAATCAATAGTTTTTTTTTTTAAATTTTTATAATATCAGCTTCCAGGACATGCAATCTTTTTTTTGTTTCTTGTCCCAGTAACAAATAATTATCATAGTAAGGGGTTGTATCTATTTTGTGACAGTTTTGAATGATTTTGTCTCCGAATAATTAGTGAAGCCAAATATTTTTCCTCTATTGTCCAAGACATTGTGACCGAGGATTGATAGTTGTCATAGAAGACTATTTTTTAAATCTGAAACACCCCCCACAAAAAACACAGCATTATTATTAGTAGAGTTATTAGCAGTTACATGGGTCCCATGTATATTGACATACCTATATATGAATAAATCAGATTAGGCATTAAATAACCAACAATGGTTGATATGCCATCAAACCTTAACCCAAATCCAAATGAATGAATTATTGCATCTAAATATGTGTACACAGGGATATAAAAGCTAGGGAAGTTCCCGTGGCCAAATAGTAATGGAGTAAACTACGGCCTCGAAGTATGGGGTTCGAACTTCAATCGCGCTATTACGTTCAATTTCGGACTCATACAAATAGTAAAGGCATGAACCCTCTTATTCCAACAGCTATAGCTTAAATAGTGTCTCTACTGTTCTTCTACAAGGGTGGCATTGGCCTTAAGTAACCCATGAAGTTTGATATGCCATTAAAAAAAGAGAAAAAACTCAGTCAGAACATGAGCTTATCGCATTACATTTCTATTACTCCCAGGTCAACTCTGACCCAGATTAGTATGGCCCAGGGTTGCAGAATACACTGGCTGCATCTCTGCAGATGGGTAAGACTGTCAAAATGTGTCCTAGATATGACACTAAACAATCTGATGGTGAGGCTTCAGTAATGCTGGAGCCTTGGGGAATGCGGAGTATACTTTCATTGACATCACTCCAATGTCCATTCTGGCTCAGAGTGGTAGCACCTGATAGGTTCCTATTTATGGGTCAAATAAAACTAAATAGTACACTTATACTAAACTGAATTGTTTGAAATGGAACTGTTTATTGGTATAAAAATGGATTTGGCATTATATAACCTACAATGGTTGATATGCCATAAAACGAAACGAAATCAAACTGAATTGGTTGTACCTATAAGGATCATATCTAAGAGTCAAATAGAAATGGTCAATAATTTACTAAAGCTTTTTATAGCTTTTCTGAAAGAATGCAGTTGTGTGTAAACTAATCATATTAGATAGGAATACGTGATAAATAAAATTATTAACATAAAAAAAGTAAAGTTAGCGACCGTAGTCGAGGGCTACCTGAAAGCTCCCTTTTCAATAGCTACTACACCGTGGTGTTGAGGAGGGCGCAACTCCATTCCCTGGATTGCTCCATTTTACCCTTGAAACGTACCTTATAATGCTGAGTGTTAAGCAAGGAGGTATTAAGTACCATTTTTTTAGTCTTTGGTATTACTTTACCTGTGATTGAACCCTAGTCTCTCAGCCCATTGACGAACACACTATTACTAAGCTACTGTGTGCAAAAATTGAATAATATTAAATAGAAGTATTAACATTATATAGTTATCATCATCATCATCATCAAGTCATGGCGCTAGCACGGATATCCCTGATCCTCTCTCGCCACTTCTCCCTATCGTTCATTGCCTCTGGCAGGTCTTCAGGGCTACATCCCATATCCTCACATAGCTGCTGTATATATGTTCGAGCTGTTCGTCCTGCTTTTGCCCGGCCATATTTGGGGGTCCATAGGAGTACATCACTTATGGGCTCGTCCCTGCTTCTTCAGCAGTGTCCCGCATATCTGGTTTATCTAACTTGAATAGTTTTCGTGATGGGAGGCAGGTAGCCTTATAGTTGGTGCCTTGTGGGGTGTTGCCGCCAGGTCTTGTTCAATATTGCTCGCAACATTCTTGTGTAATTGCCGTCTAGCTTCTTCTCCGGCCGTTTTGTTAGCGTCCAAGTAGTGCATCCATACAGCAGCATCGACACGACCGCTGCCCGGAAGAAACTGCGTTTCATTTTATCGGTCAGGTCTGATTTCCATATGATCGATAGCCTATACTTGAAATTATTAACTGTGTGCAAACAAATGAACCATAACATCTCGTTTGAAAATAAAGTTTTTTACGAACTATTAAATATATATATATATATATATATATATATATATATATATATACATATCTATAATTTTTCTTTAAATTACCCGCAGGGATTGATATACCATAAAATATTAACCAACCATTTATTCCCAATATGCCGGGTTGGCTGACCAGCTAAGCCAATCAGCTGATTCAAATGCAGCAACGACGATTTTTGCCCATGGAAATTTGATGCATAAAAAGTACCGTCACTTTTTAAAAGTATAATTAGTTTTTAAGGAATTAAAAAAAGGCAATTTTTAGTTACAATTCCAATATTGCTCTCGTAGATTCAGCGTTAGTGTATGAAGAAACTAGTCCCTGGAACATGAGGTGCCTCGAAATCTTCACGAGAAAAGCTGGTGTGCGAAATATTAGATGCGTAATGCGATCCTCCAATTTGTAAAAGCATATGGTGCCTTCAGCTCGTGGTATTTACAAATGAAAACTAGCGAATTCACTTCCTGTGGATCCGTATACTTATCAATTTCCAATATTTCATCCACCCAATTTATCTATATGGACATCCTATTATGAACCACTTCGACTCGTCTGTTTTTTTTTTGTTTTTTTTCATTTTTCTTTAGACTGGACCCTAACGAAATTGCTTCTTTTATAAATTAGACCAACACTGAAAAAAAAAAAAAAATGGCGTAAATTGTCTGGTTCTCTCTTAATTTTTTTTTTTGCTTCGATTTGTCAATCCAGAACACGTGTCAGTAACGACCAAAGCCATAGAAAAACGAGTGATAATTCGTATCGGAATGTTGATTTGGTTTCTTTGTTCAATATCATATTACTCTTCGTGGGTTATTTAACGCCAAATCCATTCTTGTAGAAGAGCGGTAGAGGTTCTATTTAACTCATAGCTGGGGTCTAAGGGGGGCTCATACCTTTTCCAAGGGTATTATTCAGTGTACGTAATAGCGCGACTGGAAATCGAACTCGGTTGCCAAGATATCGTAGTCTCACACATTAGCTACTATGCGACGGGGACTAGGGCGCCTCGAATGATATAATGATTAGTAAGCTAGACTAGCAAATTTACATGTGTAAGTTTGAGTCTCATTGGGTCCTCCATTCATACTGCCTTGTGCCACATCTAAGCAAACATTTAGTAAATTACTACATCCTCCTCGCCTAGGGCGCCTCGTGCTGTGTAATTAATAGCAAACTTGATAAACAAACCAACACGAGTGAGTTCGAGTCTCATTGGGTGCCCCATTCAATCGGCCTTGTGCCACATCGAAACAAAGAGCTTCGTAAATTACAAAAAGCTTAGTAAATTACCGCTATGCCACGGGAACTTTCCTGTATTGGGAGGGAAAAGTATCTTTAGTTTAGAAGAAAATTTACTTTTTTTACAAAAAAATTTCTTAAGGTGCACTTATTTATAATATTGTATATAAGACAGAAAAAAGGAGAGTAATAATCGAGTAGCAATCCCTCGTTTTGATCTCTCTTGATTCCACCAGAATTTTTCTGACACATGTTTTTAAACTTCATAATGAATAATATATGATTTGTATTGAGAGGGAAAAGGATTTTTGGTTTAGCAGAGAATTTACTTTTTTAAAAAATTTTTTTGTTAAAAAACAAACGAAATAATAGGAGTGTACTTATTTACGAGTGATACTGTACGTGAGACGGAGAAAAGGGGCAATAATCGAGTAGTAACACGCAGAGAAGTGCATCTAAATACGTGTACCCTGAGACAGAAGAGCTTATTTGTTCTCCTTCCGACGTGCCGGGTTGGCTGGCCATCTAAGCCAATCAGCCGATTCAAATAAAGCAACGTAGTCAGTTTGATGGTGAGTCAGTTGTTTGACATAAATAACAATCCGAGCGCAGGCGGCTCATCCAATCAGTCATTGTGTTTGAACAATAGCAACCAAACAATGCAGCTGCGTTGTGTCAGTAATGGTCCGGGGCGTTCGTAAAGGGAGGATCGGTGGGATTGTCTGAAATCATTGGTAGTAAGAGAGGAAGACTGGATTCTTTCATATTGGAAGAAGGAAGACTTGATTCATTCGTATTGGAAGGCTGGAGGAAAGAGACTGATGCTATTCAGAATGTCAAACAAAAGCTGGTGTCATTCACATTAGAAAGGAACGGCAGATGATTCGTTTTGGGAGGGAAAAGCTAAGGTGATTAAGATGAATATGTATCAATAAAAAAAGAAGTAACCCAATCTCTTATATATATATATATATATATATATATATATATATATATATATATATATATATATGCAATTGTATTTCTGGTGACAGCTTTTCAATGCGATAATTTTGTTTAGTAATTTACTAAGTTTCCTGTTAAGATGTGGCACAAGGCCATATCAAGATGGTACTCAGTGCGAATCAAGCTCACTCGTGAAGCTTTGCTTGTCGAGTTTGCTGACCATTACATCACCCGAGTCTCCATAGGGTTTATTTGTTTTATGGAATGTCGACTTTTTATGGGATATTTAAAGTTGATATTTCATTCATTCGGGAATGTTTGGTAAGAGACGAGAAGAGAAAAAAATTGAGAATTTCGCTTTTTTAATGCCACATCAACCTTTGGGTGCTTATGTAATGCCAAAGCCACACTTGTAGAATAGGAGTGGTAGTATTTAGCTCATAACTAGTGCGGGGGAGGGGAACTTGATTCTTTTATCATACCTTTATCCGATAGTGAACGTAATAGCGCGACTGGAGTTCGAACTCGCTTACTTCGAAGGTGGAGATGAACACTTTAACCATTACACCACGTGAACGCCTAATCCGAGAAAGAGAAAGAAAAGGAGAGAGAGAGAGAGAGAGAGAGGGGGGTTTGGTTGTTTTGGTTTATTTATTTAACGGCATAACAATCTCTTATGAATTATTTAAAGCTAATATGAGACGCTCGGGTATATAAGGCGCACCTCAACTTCAGCTGAGTAAATCAAGAAAAAAAAACAAAAAAAAACCAAAAAAACAAAACAAAAAAAAAAACAAGCGAAGTACTAATATTAAACGTAATGAAATTACTAAAATGAATATTATCAATGACATCACTTTTAATCTGCATAATAAACTTTTAATTAATGACAATAGGTATATGAAAGTTACTCTAAAGTCGAAGCTAATAGGAGTTGCCAAGTATATAATTTCGAACGACTATCGCGAATTTTAAACCTGCATTAGGCATATAAGACGCAGGGGAATTTTAAAAGATAATTTTTGTAAAAAAAGTTTGCTTTATATGCCGTCAAATATGATAATTGTTTGATTGCATTCACCATAACGATATATTCAATGCGCATTGTATTTCTAAAAGAATTACACGTCTATTTTTCGGGGATCTTTTGTTTGCGTTCCATTACATGGTACCAATAATTATTATACAAATAAGTTCTATATCATTGTGTCAACAATTCTTATAGAAATAAATTCTGTTATATGGTATCAATAATTCTTATACAAATAGTAAGTTAACCGAGTATTGTTGAGGGTGACCCTAAGGCTCCCTTTTCAATAGCTACTAAATCGAGGAGTATGGGAAGGCGAAACCTCTTTCCGTGGAATTCTCCACCTGCCCTTGATCCGTATCTTATAATGCTGAGTGTTGAGCAAGACGGCATCAAGTACTATTTTTATAGTTTTGATATGACTCAACCTGGGATCGAACCCCGGCTTCTCGGTCCATTGGCGAACACTCAATCCATTATGTCAATCTTAGGCAAATAATTCTTAGGCAAATCATTTCTATAATCAATAATTCTTATACAGCCCATTCGGCGACAGCATATGCCGAGTGCATTTCTGACATGACACTAAACTGCATCTAACGGGGAGGCTCTCAAGTTCTGCCACTATGAAGAATGTGGAGTACTCTTTTATCACTATTACCCCCAGTCCCACTATAACCCCATGTAGTAGTACCTGATAGGGCCCTATTTATGGATCAAATTGAATTGTTTAACCATTTAGATGCGTGCAAACAAATGAATGTTAGATTGAATTGTTAGTGTTGCATAAGAATACTAGAAACCATTTAACTGTGTGCAACTAAAATTATTAGAGTTTAATAGCAATACTTGAAACTAGTTCACTCTATGCAAACAAATAAGCTCTGGCTTGCTGAAAACTTTACTTACAAAATATTAATTTGCAAATCATATATATATATATATATATACACACACACACACACACACACATATATATATATATATATATATATATATATATATATATATATATATATATATATATAAACAGGATTTAGCATTAAATAATTTACAAGGATAGATATGTTATAAAACCCAAACAAACAAGGAATTTAATTCAAATAATTTCTATTATAAAGGTTGTTAGCGACCGTAGTCGAGGGCGACCAGAAGTTACCCTTTTCAATAGCTACTACACCGAGGTATAGGGGAGGGCGCTACTCCTTTCCCTGGATTGCTCTACTTTACCCTTGATACGTACCTTATATTGCTAAGTGATAAGCAAGGAGGTATTAAGTACCATTTTTAACATCTTTGATATGACGCGATCTGGGATTGAACTTAGGCCTTCCGGACCATTGGCACACACTCTACCTACTAGACCATTGTATCCATAATTCTTATACAAATGATATCTAATAAATTTTTATCAACAATACTTTCGAATATTCCTTTCTAACGTTTCTAACATAAAATTCTAATCAATATTAATCATTGGTTTGAACACATTATATAGTTTCATGTATTCCAATCTAATACAAATAATTTTCAGACAGATCTATTTGATCCATAAATGGGACTCTATGACGTAATACCAAACCGAACCAGAGGGTACCTGAGTGTAATGGCAATAAAAAAAAAAAGTACTCCACACTCCGTAGAGCAACAGAACTGGTGCCTCACCACCGGATGCAGTTTCGTGTCATATCAGGACACTCATTCAAGTAGAATATTGCAAATAATAATACTTAATAATATTCGTTTTGAGTGTATAATATTCCATTATTTTTGGTACAGAAGAAATTTTTCCTTTTATAAAAACGTTATTAGGTATTAACTTATTTATAACAAACCCTCTGAGAAAGAAAAGGGGAGAAATAATCGAGTAGCGATGTCTCGTTTTTCATCCAGTACTTCGTATCCCCATCAATTCTCCCAGAGTATTCGAGACACATCTTTTTATACTTCATAAAACTATTTTTTTTATCATATCTATTTTCATCAGCTTTCTTCTTCGTAAACTCATTTCTCTCACCATGAACTATTTTTTCAGACCACAGCACTATTGAAATCGGCTAGAATACCTCAAAGAGTAGAGGGGGACTTAAAGGAGACACGCTCACACCCAGATTTCAGTGAAAGTTTTTACTGGTGTGAAGAACTTGCAAGGAGAATAAACAAAAATTGGTGGGAAAAACACTATGGCCGCTTTAAACGTCTAATAAACAACATCACACCAGAAAAGTGGGACCTGGCTAAGAAAAGGAAACCTTATGAGAGAAACAGAATCTCTCCTAATAGCAGCACAGGACAACGCCATAAGAACCAATTATATCAAAGCGAGAATAGATAAGACGCAACAAAACAGTAAATGTAGGCTATGTCGTAGCAGAGATGAATCCATCAATCACATCAAATTAGCTCAGATGGAGTATAAGGCGAGGCACGACTGGGTCGGCAAGGTGATTCACTGGGAAATGTGCAAGAAATTTAAATTCGACCATACTAACAAATGGTATATGCACAACCCAGCGCCTGTCCTAGAAAATGCCACGCATAAACTCCTATGGGACTTTAACATACGAACGGATCACCTAATCCCGACCAGGAGACCAGACTTAATAATTATTAACAAAAAAAGAGAACTTGCAAAATAGTCAACTTTGCTGTCCCGGCTGACCACAGAATAAAACTGAAAGAATGTGAAAAGAAGGATAAATACCTCGACCTTGCTAGGGAATTGAAAAAACTGTGGAACATGCAGGTGACAATTATACCAATTGTAATTGGTGCGTTTGGAACAGTAACAAAAGGATTACTAAAGGGACTGGAGGACTTGGAAGTTGGCGGACGGGTGGAGACCAAAAACCATCGACTAACGTTGATGTGAAAAGCTCTAATGAGTGAATAATAATAATAATAATAATATCCACTGGGAGTTGGTATAAGAATAAATGAATGGGATTTTAACATGCAAATGGATCACCTAATCTCGGCCAGACAACTAGACCTCATTAACAAAAAAAAACCCCAAAAAAAAACAAAACAAAACAAAAAACAAAAAAAAAACGAGAATTTGCTGAATTGTGTACTTTGCTGTCTTGGCTGACCACTGAGTAAAATTGAAAGAAAATGAAAAGAAGGATAACTACCTCGACCTTGCTTGAGAATTGAAAAAAACTATGGAACATGAAAGTGAAGTTTATACCATTTGTAATTGGCACTCTTGGTACAGTCACCGAAGGATTATTAATGGGACTGGAGGACTTGAAAATAAGCGGACGAGTGGAGACCATTCAAACTACTACATTATTGAGAACGGCCAGAATACTAAGAAGAGTCCTGGAGACTTGAGGAGAGTTGCTGTCACTCAAACTTCAGTGAAAGGCCATTAGCTAACGAGGATGTGAAAAACTCTCATAGAGTAAATAATAATATAAGAACTAAAGCAGTGCTAAACAACGCCATAAGAACAATGTGAAAACAAAAATAGATTAAATGCAACAAAATAGCAGATGTAGACTATGTAGTGATCGAGACGAAATGATCAATCATAACATAATCAAATGCAGTAAATTAACGCAGAGAGAGTATAAGACTAGACATGAGTGGGTGGACAAGATGATCCCCTGGGATTTGTGCAAAAAGTGTAAATTCGGTCAAATGGTACATGCACAACCCAGAATCCGTCCTGGAGAATGAGACACACAAAATTATCAGGGATTTTGAGAGAGAAAAGGATCACCTAATCTCGGCCAGATGACCTGACCGAGTCATAGTCAAAAAAAAAAAAAAAAAAAAAAAAGAAAACCTCTTGAAGAGTAGACTTTGCTGTCCCGGCAGACCACAAAGTGAAATTTAAAGAAAGCGAAAAGAGAGATATATATCAAAACCTTGCAAGAAAACTAAAAAAAAACTAAATATTTTTTAATGAAGTATGTAGGTGACGGTGACATCATATGTAATTGACCCCGTTGAAACAATCTCCAAAGAATTGGTAAAGGGATTGGAAGACTTGGAAATAAAAGAGCAAGTGGAGACACTCCAGACTACAGCATTATTATGATCGGCCAGAATACTGAGAAGAGTCCTGGTGACTTGAGGAGACTTGCTGTCACTTTAACTCCTGTAAAAAACCCTCGGCTAACACTGGTGAGAAAAACCCTCAGAGGAGAAAAACAAAAAAAAAGATATTGAGGTACAAAATGATCACTAAGTTCCGCCTAGGCCTTGCGTTAGTCAACAAGTAAAAAAAGAAAGAACTTTTCTTTTATCGGATTTTGCTATTTCAACGGACCACACAGTGAAAATGGAAGAAAAACATAAACAAATACCAAGATCTTGCTAAAGAGCTGAAATAGCTGTGGAACATGAATGTGAAGGTGATACCAATTGGAATAAGCGTAGTTGGAACGGTCCCCTAGGGCCGGAAAAAGAGACTTGAATGAGCAGAAAGTCTGAAGAAGAAGTGAGATTATCCAGACCACAGCCCTGTTGAAATCAGTCAGAATACTTTGAAATGTCCTGGTGACCCCAGGAGATTCGCTGTCACTCAGAGTTCAGAGAGAGACAACCAGTTAAAACAGGCTAGAAAAACTCGTAAGGCGTGAACAAAATAATAATGGCAACCCATTACTAAGAAATTCGAATAGTTTAAAACGATTACCCTTTATAATGAATCTTTGCTCGTTTCCTCTCGCTCTTTTTCATTTCGTCATTTCCATTCCTTGTTTTTTTTTCTACAATTTTATTTCGTCCTTTTTTTTTTCTGTGTATTTGTTTATCTTTTTCTTTTTTCTTTTTCCTTAAAACCAGTTTTCTTTCAATCTACAATTTTCTTTCTTTCTTTCTTTCTTTCTTTCTTTCTTTCTTTCTTTCTTTTCTATCCATCTTACTTCTTCATCTTTTTTTTTTCTATATTCATCTTCTTTGTGTTCATTGCCTGTATTTCGTATCAGTGTCGTTTGCCACCGTCTTCTCTTCACCTTATCCTTCCTAACTCGGTTTCAACCACCATCACCACCAAACTAACTTACCCTAAAACATTCTTACATACTTATAGACTGATTTTCTTACGTACACTTGACTCACTGGCGTTCTTCTCCGTCACTGACTCTCTCCCATCTTCTTGCTCTTCTCGGTACTTCCCAGAACAAATCTACCCGACCCTTTGGTGCGACTTCCACTGCTCCAACAACTTCTAACGCGACTGCTCCAAGACCCGGTTACTTCTATCTCAAATCTTCAGCTCCTTTTTATGATTGTATCCATAATCCTCACGTACACGATATTCACGAGTTGATGTCCTCGAAAAAAAAAAAAAAAAAAAAAAGAACAAAAAAAAAAACCCTAAAAAAAAACCCCAAACAAACAAACAGACAAAACAAAAACAAAAACTAAAACAAAAAAATAACTCAGCAAACAAAACTAAACACAAAAAAAAAAAACTATTACGGGAATTTTTGCTAACAGCCGACGAACAAAAAAAAAGTCTAAACAAGGGAGATATTAAACTACTCGAAAGAATATTTATCTTAAGCAAGTTAGAGAGAGAGAGAGAGAGAGAGAGAGAGAGAGAAGATTTTAATTCACAAACAGTATTTGAAAATTATATGACTAGAATAAGATTTTTATTGTTGGTTCTATCATCTTACGATTTAATTGGCTCTAAACTTCAATCGTATGTTATTGCATAGAATTTCTATTCAAAAGAATAACTAATTATATTTTTAAATATCTATTTCCAAATCATTTGGTAAAGAATACTTATATCTAATTTGTTAAAAAAAAATAAATAAATATTTCTTCTAATTTAAAATTTCAATTTAATTCTAAATAGCAATTTAAGATTTCACAATCCCAGATGTTTTAAAACTTTGCTAATCATCACGTATAAACATTTAAAATTGTACAGTGCATTTATTTATATTTCAAGTTTCTTTATATAAACCGTGACAGATCGTATAAGATATTTAATTTAAAAAATATAGAAAATTATTAAAGTACATGTATATTTATAAATATGATGTATCTAGTGTATTAAATAATAATAATAAAGAATTGTGAATAAATTTTGATTTAAGAAGGTTTCTATATACATAGCATAAAAATATATACGTTTATATATGTTTATGCGGTTGAAGGATTAAAATAGGAGAAAAACAATTACTTTCTGTTATAAGAAAAAAATAAAAGGAAGAAAAAGAAAGTTTGTAAGTGGAAAAATACTTTCATGTTTTTAGGAGAAAACAGACGACACAGGCTAATTAAAAAATCGAAATAAGAAATCGTGAGACACTAAGACATTAAAATAAGTAAATCCAATAGCAACGAAGCAGAAGAAAAGAAAGAAAGCGTGCAGACAAGGAAAAAAAAAAGACTTTATCAAAGAAGATAAAAATAATTTTGCGAATAGATATATTTCAACCCAAAATAAAACTTATAGCTTGCTTTTGAAAAAGGCAAAATCAAAGGGATTTATTCAAAAGAAAAAAGAAACGAAACGAAACCAATCGACTTTGATCAAAGAAAATGGTTATAAATTATTAAAAAAAAAAGGAAAAGAAATTTGATTTTTGTGTTTTAAAAGTAGAGAATTTAAAGAAGGGATATTTTTTCAATTTAACAAAAAATTAAAAAGCACCCACAATATTTGCTAATATCAATGAATAAGTGATTTTAATTTTTTGTTTAATTTTCTGTTCTCTTTTTCGAGAAGATATTTAGTTCGGGGAAATTATCACAGATCTTGAAATAAATACAGATTTTTTTTCAAATCTGTTTTTCGCAACATAGGAATTAAAAATAAAATAATACGGAACTAAGTGGAAGAAACTGAAAATAATTTTAAAAATTTATCACTGTTTACTAAACTATTAACAAACGGTTGAATTTGATCAGTTAAATCTTAAGTGGATTAAATAAGATAATAAGATTAAACTTATAAATATCTCCAAAAAATTAAATCTAGGAAAAATTTTACTAGTTAACATTGTTATATTCCATTAGAAATTTCAGTAAATTTTTTTTTATTTATAAACAAAACTTAAAAAGAAAAGAAAAAATATTGCTTTTTCTACAACTTTACTTAATTGATTTGAATATATTGTCGATTATATTCAAACATTATTCAGAGACATTTTCTATTTGTTTGGAAAAAAAAACTCCTTTTCTCTCATCTTTTAATTATACGAATTGAAAGTTATATATTGAATGTGGCATCACCTTGATATTAGAAGAATTCAATAACCCTTGAGACATGACTGAATATATTTATGGTAGAGGCACTGAGATCTATCAGCTGATGAGAAATTTGACAATTTCTTCAAAATTTATACGATTTCAAACGTATCTGTCCTGATTTGAACTTGATAGGGAATTTTTGCCCCTTCATATCTTCAACTAAATCGACTTTTTCGAAGGTAAGAGAACATAACTTTATATTTATATATATATAATTTTATAAAAAATAATTTCTTGTGTTTGTTTTTTTGTAAAATGTTTTTTTTTATTTCTTTCATTGCTGTCAATTTATTCAGTTTTAATTTTTTCATAATGTTATATATATATATATATATATATATATATATATATATATATATATATATATAATTATACATGCATATATGAGTGTGTGTGTGTGTATACACACATATACAAATATACACATATATTTGTGTGCGTGTATATATATATATATATATATATATATAGTATTCTTTGGCCCAGTTAAAACGGAGTTGGGAGTAATTCCATCAGGACCGGTTTTGTTGTTTTTCTTAAAGTATATATATATATATATATATATATATATATATATATATATATATACATGTGTGTGTGTGTGTATATATATATATATATATATATATGTATATATATATTTGTAGCCTAATCTAATTCCCTGTAAGTGTTTATGTGTACCAATGCGTATGTATATATTGTATTAATCTGCCTATCTATCAATATATATATATATATATATATATATATATATATATATATATATATATATATATATATACGCTTATGTGTATGTGTTTGTGCGTGTGGAAAAATATCTATTTGTCTATGTATACCTACATGCATGCCTACATACATACATTTATTTTGGTTTAGGAATAAAATAACTATTGACGGATTGATATGCCCTGAAATCTCAAGGAAGCAAGTAAATAGTCTCCTCCAGTATTTGAACTTGAGCCACAGATTCCTTATTCGACGATTATAACCTTTACTCAGATGCTGAAGAGACTATATTGAAGAAAATGAACGTTTGATTTGTGCTTATTTCTGTCATGGTAAATACAGCTTTAGTTTCAACTTGTGTATGTTGCTGTTTTCACAGGATGAGTATTTTTCCGTCTATCATTACTTACGCTATCAAACCGACAGACTTCTTTGCAGTTTGATCTCAAATTTAAAGCCACAAGTGAAAAAGTTTGGTTGTATAGTACGTCCACAGACATTTTCCCATGGAGTTGATGGGAGCAAAAGGATATATAGTAAGGGGTGACATTAAATTTCCTTAACTGTCAAGTTGGTGAACCGAACGAAGAAAGTTGGGATCTGCCGAGTCTAGAAAAATAAAACGGAATAAAAATATCGAGGCTATCATCAAACAATAAGAAAGCCTTGCAAAACAAGCATCAACAACAGAAACACGAGTAAAATTTCAAATGCATGGCCAATTTCCACGGTAAGATATTCTATAAACTTCCTATATTTGACCAGGGGGTGGGGATCCCCTTGGCGTAGTTGCTAATGTCCTGAATTAAGACATAGTTTTAAGAAAGTTCGAACCCTACTGGTGCTATTACGTTCACTTTTGGACTAATGTCCCTGGGAAACGTACGAAATCCCTTATCTCCCCCCACCATCTATGGATTAAAAAGTATCTCAACTTTTCTTCTCTAAGGATGGCTCTAGTTGTAAATAACCCATGAACGTTTATATGCCATTAAGCAAACGAAATTAAAACAAACCCAGCTATCGGTTAAAAAGTACCACTAATTTTCTTCAACATGGATGGCTTTGGGAGTAAATAACCCATGAATGTTGATTTGCCATTAAGAAAAATAAACAAAACCAAACCCAGCAATAGATTAGATAGCATGACTAATGTTCTTCAACAAGGATGGCTTGGCAGTAAATAACCCATGAAGGTTCATATGCCATTAAGACAAAGAAAGCAAACATTAACTGAGCGATTGTTGAACCAGAAAATTAATAAGCTTGCTCAAAGTCTTTCACTCCCAGAGTTGAAGTCGATTGATTTCATGTAATGAGAAAAGACGGAGAAAGATAAATCATTCATTTCAAAAACGAAAAGCTGATGTATCGCTTCTTCTTTCCACT
>OY757918.1:29308260-29310760 GCA_963585895.1 Sepioteuthis lessoniana
CCATTAACTGATACTAAAAGTAGGTCAGTAGAGTTAGCGACCTTTATTTGAGAGTGACCCGAAGGCTCCCTTTTCAATAGCTACAACACCGAGGTGTAGAGGAGGGCGCTAATCCATCACCTGGATTGCTTCACTTTACCATTGATACTTATCTTACAATGCTGAGTGTAAAGCAAAGAGGTATCAAGTACCAGTTTTAAAGTCTTTGGTATGACTCAACCTGAGATTGAACCCTGGTCTCCTGGATCATTGACGAACACTCTATTTACGTTAGATATTTGGAACCATTCAATTGTAGCAATACTTGTGTACAAATGAATGAGCGCTAAATGCTTTAAAAAAGATTGTGTCCAAACTATTGACTTTAAAATCGTATAATCATTTAACATATATGTATAAAGAGAATTTAGTATTAACCTACAATTGTTGATGTGCTATAAAATCCAACCAACCGAACAAACCAACCACAACAATCTACATGTACATGTCATCATCATCATGTCGCACCATCAGCACGGATATTCCTGACCCTTTCTTGCCACCCGTCTCTATCGTCCATCGCTCCCGGTAGGTCTTCAATGTCACATCCTGTATCGGCCCAGAGCTGTTGTATATAAGTTCTAGCTGGCCGTCCTGCCTTTGCTCGTCCGTGTGAATTGGTCCACAGGAGTACATTATTTATGAGTTCTTCTTACTTTGGGTGGTTGGTGACCGTACAGCTGCTGTTTTGTGGGCTGCTGCCTCCAGGACTAGTTCAATATTGCTCGGAGCATTCTTGTGTAAAGGCCGTCTGGCTTTTTCTCCATATGTTTAGTTAGCATCCCCATAGCAGTATCGACACGACCGCTGCTTGGAAAAAACTCCGATATATTTTATCGGACATGACCGATAATCTATCGTTAGCTGTCCATGCCTTTGCTAGTCGCGTGCTGATGTCTGTCTCAGTTGATGAGACACTGCTTCCTAGGTAGGTGAACTTATCTACTAATTTCAGGGACCACCCTTTAGTGTGGAGATTTCGCCTCTTTGATTAATGCACAAGTATTCCATCTTGTCTGCGTTGACAGGGAGGCCCATGCCAGCATCTACTCGTTCCAGACTATGTAGCAGATTTTCGGCTTGCGCAGGTGTATTTGCCAGAAGTGCAATGTCATCGGGGTAGTCTGCATCCGTCATTGCTTATGCGGGGTATCTTCTGCTTCTTTCCTTTGCCAGCTTGAAACCGTTATCTTTCATTTTATCAATAGACGTTCTTAGCTCGTAGTCTATGCAGATGATAAACAGGTACAGGGTTAATGTGTCTCCTTGCAGCACAGCTGCTACAATGTCGAAGTAGTCTGTGTCTCCATCTGCTCCCCACTCGCACACGTAAAAAGACACACACACACACACACACACACACACACACACACACACATATATATATATATATATATATATTCATAAACTCCTAGATGTTTGTGTATCTATCTATCTATCTATCAATCTATCTATCTACGAGTAGCATACGATAAGTTTCCAGTCATTTTTCGTATGGGCACTTTTATTGATAGTACACACATGAAACTCTAGTCCCCTTCGAAATAATCTCCTCCGGCTGCAATGCACTTGTTGTACCGTTCCAATAACCTCTGGAAGGCCCCATGGAAGTCCTCTTGTGTGAGCGTGTCAATGACTTTCGTCACAGCCTCTTTCATCTCCTCAATTGTCTCATAACGACAGCCTCTGAGCTTAGGGAATAACCAAAAGTCACAGGGAGCAAGGCTTGGACTATAAGGAAGGTGACGAACTGTCATGATGCCCATCTTGGTTAAATAGTCTGTGACAAGGATGGAGTTGTGGACTGGTGCATTGTCCTGGTGGAAATGCCACTGATCCGATTTGAAGAGTGCTGGCCTCTTCCCTAGGAATCTCTTCCTGAACTCCCTTAAAACCTCAACATAGTAACCCTAACCCTAATTCTTTGGCCAATCAACTCTGGTGTATTGACTTTCTCACTCCTCCCACACCTCTCATCATTCCTCACATTTATATTTGATTTCTAAGCCAATGACTCGTTGGTAACTTAATTTGAAATTCGTTCTTAGAGCCAATTTGTTTTTAACTATTTGTATCTAACAAAAGTGATGTGTTTTTTGAACGCATATACTTTTGTAATAGACCCTCTTTCTCTAATGATGGCCAAAGTCGGGCAGAAAGTACTTGGGAAATAAATAATTCAGGAAGATACATCAACCGATTCCCGCCGAATATAATAAAATCAATAGGCAATATGAAAGGATCAACAAAAAGTATGTAGACAAAAAATCTCTATTATGTTCAACGGAATATATATATATATATATATATATATATATATATATATATATATATATATATATATATATATCTGGCAATAAAATCATAGCTCTGTTTCATTTTGAGAACTATAAAATTCCTCAAAGATAAAAAAAAAACGAAATATAAGCTAAAATAAGATGAAATAAAATAAAATATGTAT
>OY757918.1:29313260-29373260 GCA_963585895.1 Sepioteuthis lessoniana
GAGCCTGGGGGACGGCACCCTGTGGCTCGAGGATGCCAGTCAAGGTGAACCTCGACCGATTGCCACAGGAACCAGGACAGAAAAAACGCGGCCGACCGAAGTGTGTCTCATCCCAGCGCCTCATAGAGAGTAGTGCATATGCTTCACTCTGCAGTGCCTATGCTCCACATTAAGCAGTCAGTTGTCTTGTGCGGAAGATTCGCAGTTTAGCTGCCAGAATGGAAGTTGGCGTAAGATCAATGCCAACTGGTTCATTTGGGCGAGGGGGTCTGATGTTACAAGACCCGAAACCCCCATGAACCCAAAGGAAATATTACTGATGACCCATCCCGATGCATCAATGAAGATGTATGATATAAGCATATGCTCCACTCAGCTTGGAGGTTTTTTCTCTTCGAGTCGAGCAGAGTCGGTATATATTGTTGAGGAATTGTCCATTACCATGTTGGTAAGTACTATAACAAATTTCAAGTACTGCTATTAAACATGAGTAGTTTTATCTGCTTACAGTTAAATGGTTTCAAGTATTTTTACCAATCATTAATAATTCTATTTAACATAAATGGTTTACATTACAGTAAATGATTTAACAGTTCTATTTGACTTATAGATCGGACACTTACGGTTACTAACATACTGGGTTAGAATTGACTTCGGAGTTACATTCCTCAACGCTCCAGGAGTGGAGTATCATCATCGGATGGTTTGAAATTATATCCAGGACACTCATTGTTAGGGAGGTCTTAGCACTCTGCAGAGATGCAGTTAGCGCACTCTACAAAATATCGATTTGGCTGCTGAAGGCGGCATTTGGATAAAGCCTGTTTTTAGCTACAAAACACTATTTTCTCTCATTGGGCGTCCTGTTCTTTTTAGTTTCTCTGGGAATAAATAAATGGAAATTTTAGGCGCTCTTTAGAATAAAAGCCTGTATATAACATGGAAATGAACAAA
Source organism: Sepioteuthis lessoniana (assembly GCA_963585895.1). Classification (NCBI taxonomy): domain Eukaryota; kingdom Metazoa; phylum Mollusca; class Cephalopoda; order Myopsida; family Loliginidae; genus Sepioteuthis; species Sepioteuthis lessoniana. The sequence continues at coordinate 29,314,215 of OY757918.1, forward strand.
ATCCCTTGCAAGCAAACCAGAATTAAAGAAAAATCAATGGAAAGTGAAGGGTTTAGAATAATTCCAAAATTGAAAATGGTCAACAGGTATCCGAGAGCAAATCAAGATTGGTGATTTTATTTTCTTTTATGCCGACCTATGTTTTATAATATGTTTTATAATAATATGTTTCATAATAATTATAATTTGTAGACGTTTTGTGTAAATTAGAAAATTAACAAAATAAAAAAAATCAAACATATACAACGAAACAACAAAAATTAAACTATGATGCATCGTCGGGAGTCACACCATTTACTTTTATTAACATTAGTCGGTTTGGTTTGGTTTAATGGCATATCAACTTTTGCAGGTTTAATGGCATATCAACCTTTGGATGTTATTTAAAGCCAGATCCTCTTTAAACATATATTTGAAATATACATATGATTTGTTTTTTTTTTGTTTCTTTTTTTGGCATATCAACCTTTGCATGTTATTTAAAGCCAAATCCTCTTTATACATATATATATGAAATATATATGATTTGGTTTGGTTTGATTTTTTTGGCATATCAAAATTTGCATGTTATTAAAAGCCAAATCCTCTTTATGCATATATATGAAATATATATGATTTGGTTTGGTTTAGTTTTATGGCAGATCAACCTTTACTGGTTAGTTAATCCTCTTTATACATATATATATTAAATGTATATGATTTGGTTTGTTGGTTTTATGATATAGTAACCATTGTAAGTTATTTAATTCCAAATTCTCTTTACAAATATATATTAAATATATATGATTTAGTTTTTTTTATGGTATACCAACTTTTGCAGGTTATTTAATGCCAAATTCTCTTTATATATATATGAAATATATATGATTTGGTTTGGTTTGATTTTTTTGGCTTATCAACCTTTCCAGGTTATTTAATGCCACATCCTTTTTATACATATATATTAAATATATATGATTTGGTTTGGTTTGATTTTTTTGGCTTATCAACCTTTCCAGGTTATTTCATGCCACATCCTTTTTATACATATATATGAAATATATATGATTTGGTTTGGTTTGGTTTGATTTTTTTTATGGTCTATCAATCTTTCCAGGTTATTTAATGCTACATCCTTTTTATACATATATATTAAATATATATGATTTGGTTTGGTTTGATTTTTTTGGCTTATCAACCTTTCCAGGTTATTTAATGCCACATCCTTTTTATACATATATATGAAATATATATGATTTGGTTTGGTTTGGTTTGATTTTTTTTATGGCTTATCAATCTTTCCAGGTTATTTAATGCCACATCCTTTTTATACATATATATTAAATATATATGATTTGGTTTGGTTTTGATTTTTTTGGCTTATCAACCTTTCCAGGTTATTTAATGCCACATCCTTTTTATACATATATATTAAATATATATGATTTGGTTTGGTTTTGATTTTTTTGGCTTATCAACCTTTCCAGGTTATTTAATGCTACATCCTTTTTATACATATATATTAAATATATATGATTTGGTTTGGTTTGATTTTTTTGGCTTATCAACCTTTCCAGGTTATTTAATGCCACATCCTTTTTATACATATATATGAAATATATATGATTTGGTTTGGTTTGGTTTGATTTTTTTTATGGCTTATCAATCTTTCCAGGTTATTTAATGCCACATCCTTTTTATACATATATATTAAATATATATGATTTGGTTTGGTTTTGATTTTTTTGGCTTATCAACCTTTCCAGGTTATTTAATGCTACATCCTTTTTATACATATATATTAAATATATATGATTTGGTTTGGTTTGATTTTTTTGGCTTATCAACCTTTCCAGGTTATTTAATGCCACATCCTTTTTATACATATATATGAAATATATATGATTTGGTTTGGTTTAGTTTTATGGCAGATCAACCTTTACTGGATAGTTAATCCTCTTTATACATATATATATTAAATGTATATGATTTGGTTTGTTGGTTTTATGATATAGTAACCATTGTAAGTTATTTAATTCCAAATTCTCTTTACAAATATATATTAAATATATATGATTTAGTTTTTTTTATGGTATACCAACTTTTGCAGGTTATTTAATGCCAAATTCTCTTTATATATATATGAAATATATATGATTTGGTTTGGTTTGATTTTTTTGGCTTATCAACCTTTCCAGGTTATTTAATGCTACATTCTTTTTATACATATATATTAAATATATATGATTTGGTTTGGTTTGATTTTTTGGGCTTATCAACCTTTCCAGGTTATTTAATGCTACATCCTTTTTATACATATATATTAAATATATATGATTTGGTTTGGTTTGATTTTTTTGGCTTATCAACCTTTCCAGGTTATTTAATGCCACATCCTTTTTATACATATATATGAAATATATATGATTTGGTTTGATTTGGTTTGATTTTTTTTATGGCTTATCAATCTTTCCAGGTTATTTAATGCCACATCCTTTTTATACATATATATTAAATATATATGATTTGGTTTGGTTTTGATTTTTTTGGCTTATCAACCTTTCCAGGTTATTTAATGCTACATCCTTTTTATACATATATATTAAATATATATGATTTGGTTTGGTTTGATTTTTTTGGCTTATCAACCTTTCCAGGTTATTTAATGCCACATCCTTTTTATACATATATATGAAATATATATGATTTGGTTTGATTTGGTTTGATTTTTTTTATGGCTTATCAATCTTTCCAGGTTATTTAATGCCACATCCTTTTTATACATATATATTAAATATATATGATTTGGTTTGGTTTTGATTTTTTTGGCTTATCAACCTTTCCAGGTTATTTAATGCCACATCCTTTTTATACATATATATGAAATATATATGATTTGGTTTGGTTTGGTTTGATTTTTTTTATGGATTATCAATCTTTGCAGGTTATTCAATGCTACATCCTTTTCATACATATATATTAAATATATATGATTTATGAACACATTTTGTTGATAAGCGTTTTTAAATGTGCATATGTTCATTCTTTTGCACATAATTAAATGGTTCAAAGTATTGCCATGTATTGCTAGCAATTTAATTAAACATCAGTCATCTGTTTACACTCGGTTAAATGATCAAACAGTTCTATTGCAAACAATTCAGTTTAGCATATCAACAAAGTTAAATCGTTCCAAGTATTGCTATGTATGCCTAGCAATTCAATTAAACATAGTCATTTGTTTACACTTAGTTAAATGATCAAACAGTTCTATTTCAAACAATTCAGTTTTGCATCTCAACAAAGTTAAATGGTTCCAAGTATTGCTATGTATCCCTAGCAATTCAATTAAACATCAGTCATTTGTTTACACTCTGTTAAATGATAAGCAGTTCTATTTCAAACAATGCAGTTTAGCTTGAGCTATTTGTTTTTGCATAGTTTAAATGTCAAACAGTTCTATTTGACCCATAGATAGGATCCTATCAGGTGCACCATTCCGAGCCAGGGTGGACTAGGGAGAAATAGCAATGAAAGGGTATTCTGCATTCACCAAAGCTCCAACATTTCTGGAGCCTCACCATCAGATTGTTTAGTATGATATGCAGGACACTCAGTGGAGGTGGGGTGTCTTACCTCTCTGCAGAGATGCAGTCGAGGTATTTTGCAGTCCCAGCCGACGAGGCTATATTAGTCGGAAAATAATAACCAGTTGAACGAAATGTATTACGAGGAATCGCTAAGACTTAAAAACATTGAGAAGAGACGTGTAAGGGCAGAGAGTTGGGTAACAAGGGCCAGGGCAAAATTTGAAAAAAAAAAAAAGGGTATAGAAAAGGGGTCAGTGATCCTACTGAGTTTGTTCGGAAAATAAGTGAAGCTTTCATTTTTTCATACACTTCGCCTCTCCGATTTATGGATGACAGTTTTATTTTGCTCTTCTGTTTTATTAAATCAGTTTGTGGGTTAATGAACTCACAAAATATGTCACTACGACGCCACTTTTTTTTTTTCTTTAGTGAACTGCCCCTTTCATTTAGGTGTCGGTTCAATTATGCAAATCTGTAAAAATCTAAATCTCCATCTAAATCTTTTTCTCTCTCCCTCTATTTCTCTCTCTCTCTCTTTCTCTCTCTCTCTGTTTAAGTTTAGTTTCTTCGTTTAATGGCATATCAACTCTTTTTAGGTTATTTAATGCCAAAGCCATTCTCCTAGAAGAACAGTAGTGGTACTATCTAACCCATAGCTGGGAGGATAAGGGGGTTCATACCTTTCCTAAGAGTATTTGCCCGAAAGTGAACGTAATAGTGCGACTAGAGTACGAACTCGCGTACTAAGATTCCGCTGTCCATCGCTTTAAGCATTACACCACGAGGACCCCCCCCCTCTCTCTCTCTCTCTCTATATATATATATATATATATGGGTTCTGTAGTTGTTTGTTGGTTGGTTCAGTTTTATGGCATATCAACCTTTTTATGTTATTTAACGCCAAATCCATTTTTATGCAAATAGTCTGTTCTATTTTTAAAAAATTCAGTTTAGCATGAGTACACAGTTTATATGTCAAATGCATGTCTATTTCAAGTTATTCTGTTTATTCAAACAGTTCTAATTCAGTTAAGTTTTAAGTTAACACAAAGTTAAATGTCAAAAACAGTTCTATATTAAACAATTCACTTTAGTGTAAGTACAGTTTCAATGTCAAAAACAGTTCCATTTCAAACAATTCAGTTTAGCATAAGCACGTTGTTTAAATGTAAGTACAGTTTAATTGTCAAAAACATTTCTATTTCAAGCTATTCTAATTCGAACAGTTCTAATTCAAACAATTCAGTCTGCTGTGAGTTCTATTTAACCCATAGATATGGCCCTATCAGGTGCTACCACGCCGGGCCAGAGTGGACCTGGGAGCGATGGCAATGAAGGGGTACTCTGTATTCCCTAAAGCATCACTGGAACGTCACCATCAGATTGTTTAGTGTCATATCCAGGAAACTCATGGGTGGCTATGGGTTTTGTACCTATATGTACCATGAGCGTGTGAACGAAAAAGTTGACATATAATAATTTGACGCATAAATTGATATATAAAATGTTTAATTAATTTATTACTATCTAATTTTCAGTTCCTCTTAACCCTTCACCAGGTCTTTAACTAAGACCTAGCATGAGGGAACGTAATGATCATATATATTATATTTTTTGCAGCATATCTTGGGTGATATTTTTCAATCATGTTGATTGCTACTCCCCTAAGGAGATAAACAGGTATGCAAAGTGATTTTTTTTTTTGTATATCATATTAGCTGAACCTGCAAGGTACCTTGATGATCCTATTTACCTACCCCTCCGCTCGGGCAGGATATGACACAAGGTCAATTTTTATGCGGAGTTTAACAGGTTTGAATTCAGAGTTTTCCTTCTCCTAGAAGGCTGAAGAATCCAGTCTGTCCTTCTATTTACCCATAGCTGGAGGGAGAATAATTGGATTCATACCTTTCCCAAGGGTATTAGTGCTATGTGAAATGCAATCACCCTCGTCTAGGATTTGAACACGTGTCGCCGTGTCCATTTCCTACGACGATAACCGTTACACCACGGGCACCTCCGTATCTTGATGATGTGCTTTTTTAAGCCTATCTTGATCCTACAATCCAGGGATCCCACAATTACTGGCATGTTTATAGTTTTAAGGTACAGCATTTTCTCTATTTCTGTTTCCAGATCTTTGAATTTACTAATTTTACTATAATATTCGACCGCTCTATTATCGGTCTAATGAGTTGAATGTTCGCCTATGGTCCGGGAGATCGAGGTTCTAATCCCAGGTCGAGTCATACCAAAAGACTCAAAAAATGGTACTTGACGCCGCCTTGCTAAACACTCACCATTATAAGGTGTGGATCAATCCCAGGAATGGAGTAGCGCCTTCCCCTACACCTCAGCGTAGTAGCTATTGAAAATGGAGCCTCCAAGTCACCCTTGACTAAGGTCGCCAACTTTACTTTTACTTATTATTATCAATTAGCACTCAAATATCAATTAGAAAATATGGTTTTCTTTTAGTCCTTAACCATAATATCTAGTCTGTAGCTCTTTATTTTTCTATCAGTTTGGATAGCCAAGTCTCTGAGAATAGTTGCTCAATTTGCTTCTGTTATAATTATTGGTGCGTGTTTATACCATTTTTCACAATCCAATCTTCCATTGTATATACATAAGTAAAGATGGCGTCCGTAGTCAAGGGCAACCCGAAGGCTCCCTTTCCAATTGCTTCTAGGTATTGATCAAGGCTGCTACTCCTTTCACTTGATTGCTTCACTTTTGCCTTGATCTATACCTAGTAATGCTGAGTGTTAAGCAAAAAGGCTTCAAATACCATTTTTGAGTTTTGGCATGACTTGACCCGGGATTGAACCCCAACCTCCCGAGCTTTTTGCGAAAACACTAACCATTAGACCAATGGGCCAGTCTGGAATGTACATACTTTTCTATAGATTTAATATCCTATTTTAACATGCCTTTCTATATATTTTTTTGGTATAAGGATTAGAAAACTGGATACTATATTTTCAATTAATTCAGTTTTTTGTTCGCAATATCCGCATATGGGGTTTGATCCGTTTTTTTATAATGTTTGCATGACAGTTTCTCGTTGATAGACTTTAGGCTTGTGCTGCTATTAGTATTTTTCAGCACAAACATTTTTAGCCATCTTATAAGTTTTTATGATATCGATGTCAGTATTTCGAGTTCTTTCTTCGTATCATCAATGTTCTCATGCGTCTTTTAATTGATTTCGTTCATTTGTTTTTGCGTCTTTCTTTATGTTTTGGCTGTCGATATCGTTTTATCATCACGTCTATTTCTTTTGGTGTGAGGTAGAGTTGATATGGTTTTATTGTGTTTTATATACCAACCATGTGGGTTATTTAATGCCAAATCCTGTTTAGACACACACACACACACACACACACACACACACACACACACACACACACACACACACACACACACACACACACATATATATATATATATATATATAAATGATTTGTAAGGGAGTAGTTTGAAAGTAACATTATTTTTAAACGAGACAGCGCTCATTCGTTGGAACACTATTCAATGGTTTCGAGTATTGCTTTATACCAGTCATAATTCTATTTATTAAAAATCATTTGTTTGCACGCAGTTAAATGGTTTCAAGTATTGCAATTTAACACAATGATTTCAATTCAATATTAACTATTTCTTTGCTGGCTCAGTCAGATGGGGCTGCAGAATACACCGACTGCATCCCTGCAGAGGGGTAAAATTCCACCCCACCCAAAGAGTATTCAGGATATGACACAAAACAATCTGATATTGAAGCTCCAGTAATGCTAGAGCTTTGGGGAAAGCAGAGTACCCCTTCATTGCCATCGCTCCCAGGTCCACTTAGGCCTGGAATGGTAGCATCTAATCGGGTCCTATCTCTAGGTTAAATAGAACTAAAGTACGTACTTATGCTAAACTGAATTGCTTGAAATAGAAGTTATTAAACAATTCTAATTGACCCATTGATTAAACCCTAACAGAGATAACCACTCCGGATCAAATTGGACCTAAAAGTAATGGCAATGAAGGAGTACTCCAGATTCCCCAATGATCCTGGAGCTATTGAAGGTGTGTTGTTCCTACTTAATTGCCATTACTCCCCGTTCCACTCGGAAAGGTTGTTCCTGTTGATGTCCTATCTATGAATCAAATAAATCTGATTGGTTTGGTTTCTTTGGTTAAAGGCATAACAATTCTCGTAGATTGTTTAATGCCAAAGTCATCCTTGTAAATGAACAGCAGTTATAATATATAGTCTGGAAAGAGTATCTGCAAGCATAGGCCTCAATGTCAATGCACACAAGACAGAATATATGTACTTTAATCAAAGTGGCGACATCTCCACACTAAACGGTTACTCTCTGAAACTAGTAGACAAGTTCACCTACCAAGGAAGCAGTGTCTCATCAAGCGAGACTGACATCAACACGCGATTAGCAAAGGCATGGATAACTATCTATTAGGTATCGGTCGTATGGAAGTCAGACCTGATCGATAAAAAAACCGCAGTTTCTTCCAAGCAGTGGTCGTGTCAATACTTCTGTATGGATGCACTACTTAGATGATAACTAAACGTATGGATTAAAGGTTTACGGCAACTACACAAGAATGCTGCGAGCGATATTGAACAAGTCCTGGAAGCAGCTCCTGACAAAGCAGCAGCTGTACGACCACCTACCACCCATCACGAAAACTATCCAAGTTAGACGAACCAGACCTGCGGGACACTGCTAGAAAATTAGGGACGAACCCATAAGTGATATACTCCAGTGGACTTCTTTACATGGACGAGAAAACGGAGGAAGACCAGCTAGGACCTACACACTGCAGCTCTGCGCTGATACGGGATGTAGCCCTGAAGACTCGTCGGAAGCAATGGATGATAGAGAAGGGTGGCAAGAAAGGGTCAGGGATATCTGTGCTGATATGAGATGAGAGGGATAAGAAGGTTAATATTTTCTTCTAAGGTGTAAGTTCAAAAGTCCAGTACGTTGGCCACTACACCACGGAGACTCCTTCTGATATAAATCTGTTTGGGATAATGAAGTGTTTACTTGTACCAAATGATTATGATGGTACATCTTCGTAGCATGAATGACTAGAGTCCCTAACTGGCCAGACTTCGGCATCAAATAACCCACCAAGGACTGACTTGTGTATAAAACCAAGCAAAAAACAATATATCTTTTAAAGGACATAAATTGGCGCTTTTGATACAAAACTGATTCCCAGTAGATTAACACTTGATTTGGAAGATTTCTGATAATCTATCAACAATTCATAATATCTTTTAAAATAATTTATTTATCATTGCTCGAAAATACGAAATTACTTCATCATGAATTTTAAAACAAATTTTATGTATATAAAATACGAAACATTTGAAAATGAGACCAAGAAAGAGAAGGCAACATATATATATATATATATATATATATATATATATATATATATATCCACATATATATATATATGCATATATATATAAATATATATATATATATATATATATGCATATGTTAGACGAACCAGACATGCAGGACACTGCTGGAGAAGCAGAGATGAACTCATAAGAGATGTACTCTTATGGATCCCCACACATGGCCGCGCAAAAGCAGGACGACCAGCTCGAACGTACATTCAGCAGCTATGTGAGGATACAGGCTGTTGTCCTGAAGACCTACCTAGGGCGATGAACGATAGGGAGGAGTGGCGAGAGAGGGTCAGGGATATCCGTGCTACCAGCGCGATATGATGATGATGATGATATATGTATATATATATATATATATATATATATATAGAGAGAGAGAGAGAGAAGAGTCAACGATATTTCAACCAATTAGACCTTTAATTTGTTTAATTTACACAATTGTTTTCCTGAAATTATGACCATTGTATTATCAATTTTCGTATCAGTCCCATCTGGTTTGTTTAATTTAGGATCTAATGAAAGCCATATTCTTTTCAATTGTTTATTACAGCCCTTTGTTTATCTGGGTGATTTGTGCTCTCATTCGGATACAAATTCCACTCATTTTGCAAGTCATGTCGCAATCGTTCAAAGCTCTCCCGTAATAATAGCTTAAATAGCCATCTTGATTTTCTACCGCGTTTTTTTTTTTTTTTTTGCTTCCTTTATATTTAATGTTTGTTAGCAAGCAAGGTCTTGACTTTTATTCATATCTTAACTCTTTTAGAAGATTTCTTTTTAGTTCGTAGTAACGGTGATATCGATTGGCAAATTATCATCATCATCAACATCATGTCACACTATCAGCACGGATATCCCTGATCCTCTCCCGCCACCCTTCTCTATCGTCCATCACTTCCGGCGGAGGTACCCGTGGGGTAATGGTTATCGTCGTAGGAAATGGACTCGGCGACACGAGTTCAAATCCTCGACGAGACTGATTACATTTCACATAGCACTAATACCCTTGGGAAAGGTATGAATCCAATTATTCTCCCTCCAGCTATGGGTAAATAGTAGGGCAAACTAGGTTCTTCAGCCTTGGTGGGGCAACTAGTCTAGGAGAAGGAAAACTCTGAATTCAAACCTGTTAAACTTCGCTTAAAAATTTCACCTGCCCGAGCGGAGGGGTTGGTAAATAGGATCACTTCCGGCGGATCTTCAAGTTTACGTCCCGTATCGGCACGGAGTTATTGTATGTAGGTTCTAGCTGGTCGTCCTGCCTTTCCTCGTCCATCTGAAGGGGTTCACAGGAGTACGTTACTAATGAGCTCGCCCCTACTTCTCCAGCAGTGTCCCGCATGTCTGGTTCGTCTAACTTGGATAGTTTTCGTAATAGGTGGTAGGTGGCCATAGAGCTGCTGCTTTGTGGGTCGCTGCCTCCAGATCTTGTTCAATATTGCTCTTACCATTCTTGTGTAGTTGCCGTCAAGCTTTTTCTCCATATGTTTAGTTAGCGTCCATGTAGTACATCCATACAGCAGTATCGACACGACCGCTGCTTCGAAAAAACTGCGTTTTTTTTATCGATCAGGTCTGATTTCCATATGACCGATGGCTTATAGATAGTTGTCCATGCCTTTGTTAGTCGCGTGTTGATGTCAGTCAGGGTTGATGAGACACTGCTTCCCAGGTAGATGAACTTGTCTACTAGTTTTAGAGAGCTACCGTTTAGTGTACAGTGCCAATCTTTTCTAAATTTACTATGACATTTCTGGTGGCGCTCTTGGTGTAATGTTTATCCTGGTAAGACATGGATACGGCGAACTGAGTTCGAATCCTGGACGAGTCTTTTTTGCATTTCACCTTGCGCTAAAATCCTCGAGACAGGTACGAACCCACCTATCCTCTCTTTAGCCACTGATAAATAGCGGGGCAGGCTAGGCCCTTTAACCTCAATATAACAACTTGTCTTAGGGGAAAATTCTAAATTCAAATCTGTAAAACTCCACTTGAAAATGGCCTTGTGTCACATCCTACTTGGGTTGGCAAATATAGATATTTACAATGACTAGATCCAATGTCTTGGCCTACATTGGACATTCTTTCTAAATTTCAAAAATCTTAAATGTTTTTACGTTTCTTTGATAGCTTCTAGACAGCATTCATCATCATCATCATCATCTCCTTCTTCTTCTTATCATTATTATCACTAATGCTAGTCGTGATGTTGTTGATGGTGCCGTTGTAATTCCTACAAGTCGTACTAATAACCATTGCAGTGAAACTGTTATTTCTTTCGAAATGTTTTAAAAGTCATTCAGTGCATTAGTCGACATTGAAAATACATCACATCTTTCATTCCTAAAACTCAATCTGATATCAGATTTCAAAGAATCTAACGGAGCCGTGTCGGGTGGTATTTAACCATGTCGCTTTTCAATGGTAGAAAGAAAGAAAGAAAGAAAGAAAGAAAGAAAGAAAGAAAGAATAATAGACAAAGAAAGAAAAAAATAGACTGAAAGAAAGAAAAAAAACAGACAGAATGAAAAAGAAAATTAACCAAGTCACATTTTAATGACTGAAAGAAAGAAAGAAAGAAATTTAAGAAAGAAAGAAATTAAAGAAAGAAAGAAAGAAAGAAAGAAAGAAAGGAAGAAAGAAAGAAAGAAAGAATGGAGAAAAAAAGAAAGCAAGAAAAAAAAAAGCGGACACAAAGAAAGAAAGTTAAAACAGAAAGAATGAATGAAGGATAAAAAAGGAAGACCGGAAAAAAGAAGTGATATAAACCATGTCTGTTTACAATGGAAGAAAAAAGAAAGAAAGAAAAGAAAGAAAGAAAGAAAGAAAGAAAGAAATTTGACGAAGAAAGAAAAAAAAACAAAGTACAGAAAGAATGAAAGAAAGAAAATTGACGAAGAAAGAAAAAAAAGAAAGCGCAGAAAGAAAGAATGAATGAAAGAAAGAAAGAATAAGAAACAAAGAAAGAAAAATAGTCAGAATGAAACAGAAAATTAACCAAATCACATTTTAATGACTGAAAGAAAGAAAGAAAGAAATTTAAGAAAGAAAGAAATTAAAGAAAGAAAGGAAGAAAGAAAGAAAGAAAGAAAGAATGGAGAAAAAAAGAAAGCAAGAAAAAAAAACGGACAGAAAGAAAGAAAGTTAAAACAGAAAGAATGAATGAAGGATAAAAAAGGAAGACCGGAAGAAAGAAGTGATACAAACCATGTCTGTTTACAATGGAAGAAAAAAGAAAGAAAGAAAAGAAAGAAAGAAAGAAAGAAATTTGACGAAGAAAGAAAAAAAAACAAAGTACAGAAAGAATGAAAGAAAGAAAATTGACGAAGAAAGAAAAAAAAGAAAGCGCAGAAAGAAAGAATGAATGAAAGAAAGAAAGAATAAGAGACAAAGAAAGAAAAATAGTCAGAATGAAACAGAAAATTAACCAAATCACATTTTAATGACTGAAAGGAAGAAAAAAAGGAAGAAATTTAAGAAAGAAAGAAAGAATGAAAGAAATACAGATAGACAGAAAGAAAGAAAGTTAAAACAGAAAGAATGAATGAGGGATAAAAAAGAAAGACCGGAAGAAAGAAATGATATAAACCATGTCTGTTTACTATGGCAGAAAGAAAGAAAGAAAGAAAGAAAGAAAGAAAGAAAGAAAGAATAATAGACAAAGAAAGAAAAAATAGACAGAATGAAAAAAAATATTAACCAAGTCACTTTTTAATGACTGAAAGGAAGAACGAAAGAAATTTAAGAAAAAGAAAAGAAAGAATAAAAAAAAGAAAGAAAGAAAGAAAGTTAAACAGAAAGAATGAATGAAGGATAAAAAAGACCTAAAGAAAGAAAAAATATAAACCATGTCTGTTTACTCCGGTAGAACAAACAAACAAACAAACAAACGAACAAGCAAACAAACAAACAAACAAAATTTATCTATTTCGCTTTTCGACATTCGAAAGAAAGACGTTATTCAAATATGAACAAACGTTTACAAAATTGAAGAAAGCTTACAAAAGGGACGAATTATGAGAAGAAACGAAGGAAGATATAAAGACTAACATAGAAGAAAAGACGAAGGAGGGAACGAAATAAATAGAGAAATAAGAAGGAAACGAAGGAAATAAGAAGGAAAGGAAGGAAACGATAATTTAAAAACGGCTGGATAAAAGAATGGCGAAAAGGATAAAAGAAAGAATGAAGGAAGAATATTGGAAAAAAATTTTAAAAATCGGAGAAAAAGTTATAAAAAATTGAATAAAACAAAAATGCCAGAAGTAAAAACAGAAGAAAAGCGATGAGGAAATAGAAACGAAAAAACAAGAGAAAAAAAAAAAATGAAAAACGATAATGTGAAAGAAAAAAAATAATTTGTTGAAAACAAGGAAGGAAAAAAAAACATTTCTTCAATCCCCGGTGATTATGGGCTGTAGAATATACTGACTGCACCTCTGAGTAAGCCCCGTCTCCTTCTAACGACTTTCTAGGATATGACACTGAACTGCATCTGATGGTGAGGATCCAGTTATTGAGCTTTTGGGAATGTAGAATACCATATTTACCCAACCCCTCCGCTCGGGCAGGATATGACATAAGGTCAGTTTTTAAGCGGAGTTTAACAGGTTTGAATTCAGAGTTTTCCTTCTCCTAGACTAGTTGCCTCACCAAGGCTGAAGAGCCTAGTCTGCCCTACTATTTACCCATAGCTGGAGGGAGAATTATTGGATTCATACTTCTCCCAAGGGTATTAGTGCTATGTGAAATGCAATCAGTCTCGTCCAGGACTTGAACTCGTGTTGCCGTGTCCATTTCCTACGACGCTAAACATTACACCACGGGAATGTGGAATACGCCTTCATTGCCGTTACTCCCAAATCTTCTTTTATTCCGATTAGTATTATCTGTTTCAGTCCTATCTATTGGTTGAGTAGAACAATTTAATCATTTATTATACTTTGAACCATCTAACTGTAGGCAAACAAACAATTAAAATTAAATAGAATTATTTGTCTTTGATATCAATACTTGAAACCATTTAAGTGTATGTAATGAAATGAGCTCTAGCTTCTATAAAAAATTATGTCAACTGCAATCTTATGTTTTCAAACTATATATATAGTAAGTAGAATTAGCGTGTGTAATCGAGGGCGACCAGACGGCTCCCTTTTCAATAGCTACAACACCGAGATGTAGGGGAGGGCGCTACTCTTTTCCTAGGATTGGTCCACTTTACCCTTGATACATACCTAATATTGCTGAGTGTTAAACAACGTTGTATCAATTACCATTTTTAAAGTCTTTGGTATGACACGACCTAGGATTGAACCCAGGTCTCCCGGACCATTGGCGAACACTCTACCCCTTGGCAAATGAACCGGTTATATATATATATATATATATATATATATATATATAAACAAGATTTGGTATTAAATAACAAAGGTTGATATGCTACCAAAACTAAAAATTGCATTTAATAGTTTTTCTTCGGTGGATATAGTCTTCTCATAAGACATTTTTGGGGGAGCTTCCGTGGTGTCACGGTAAAACTGATCCTATTTACCCAACCTCTCCGCTCGGGCAGGATATGACACAAGGTCAATTTTTAGGGCGGAGTTTAACAGGTTTGAATTCAGAGTTTTCCTTCTCTTAGACTAGTTGCCTCACCAAGGCTGAAGAAACCAGTCTGTCCTCCTATTTACCCATAGCTGGAGGGAGAATAATTGGATTCATACCTTTCCCAAGGGTATTAGTGCTATGTGAAATGCAATCAGTCTCGTCCTGGATTTGAACTCGCATCGCCGTGTCCATTTTCTACGACGATAACCATTACACCACGGGCGGACTCGAAGTAAACGACTTCGAACTCTTGTCATTCTATAACGCCCACTTTCGAACTTATACTCCTGGAAAAGTATAAAACCCCTAATCATTCCAAATTATTGGTTAAATAGTATCACTGCTTTCCTTCCAAAAGGATGGCATCGGTACTAAATCTAATCGAATATAATATGGCATTTAAAAACATCCAACATAAATTTAAAACAATATCTGAACTGTTCACTGGTCATGTAATTGATCTTAGATAACTTTACCGGATAAAAGCCGAAACATCCGATGAACAGGGACAAAATGCTGATTCCATATTTTGCCAGGGATGCTACTACGGGTTACAGCCTTGTTCATATCGACCGTGGCGTGCAGAAGCCAGCTTTGGGTTGGTTAGCTTCTAAATTTAATGGTATATCAACCTTCATGGGTTATCTAATGCCAAAGCCATCCTTCGAGAAGAGACAGGAGTAATACATTTTATCCCATAGTTAAGAGGGTAAGGGGGTTCAAACATTTCCCAAGGGTATTTGTCTAAAAGCGAACTTTATAGCGGGACTGGAGTTCGAACTCGCCTTCTACGATTCCGCACTCTCACACCTTAACCATTATAACACGGGGAGACCTCCACAGCTTTACTTTTATCTGGAGATGATAGATACCCGCGAAAAACATTACACATACAAATATATTTCGAATGAATATTCATATTTTTTTTATTTTTCAGACTTGAAGAAGAAATATTAATCTAAATAACTAAAAAAAAAGGTTTGTAATCTTTTTTAAAGACGGTCGACTTGAGATATGAAATGAATTCTCGTCACTTAATCGAGACAAAGAGAATCTCATTGCTAATTGCGAAGAAGAAATTTCTCTCTCTCTCTCTCTCTCTCTCTCTCTCTCTTGACAATTACCAAGAGTGCGAGAAAGCACTGAGAGACAGACACCTATTTACTGAGGGTCTTGCATTGTAGAACTGAGACTATGAACTTCTGATAGTTTCATTGAAATTGGCACTAAAATAACGAATCCCTTCTTATACAGACAGACGAATAAGGATGGATATTTGAAGGATTATAACAAAATTCTTCTTTCTTAAATCTTCAGCTGGTCTTAATTTAAATTTCACATTGATGTTAAAAAATAGCGAGGATCAAAAGTAATGAATAAGACTCAAGAAAAACTACCATGTCAAAGAAGTCTTCCCTAGATGAAAGGGTTGCAAGTTCGAGTTTACCGAAAGCAGGTCCTTTCGATCTGTTTCTCACTGTTTACAAATGACCATACATTGACTAAATAACTCGGATGCAAAGAAACTAATTATCATACATTTATTTTTCAACTCCTACCCACGAGCTGAAATCGACAAAAAGTCAATTTTTAAGCGGAGGTTAACTTGTTAGAATTAGGGGTTCTCCTCCTTCCAGTTTGATTCCCATCGTTATCATCTTCATGTCTCGCGCTGCCAGCACAGATCTCCTTGACCCTCTCTCGCCATCCGTCACTATCGTCCATCGCTCTCGGCATGTCCTCCAGGCCACATCCTGTATCGACACTGAGCTGTTGTATATAGGTTCTAGCTGGTCTTCCTAACTTTGCTTTTCCATGTGAATGGCGTCTACAGGAGTACATCGATTATGAGCTCGTCTTTACATCTCCAGGAGTGTCTCACATGTCTGGTTTTTCTAACTTGAATAGTTTTGGTGACGGGTGGTAGGCGGCCGTAAAGCTGTTGTTTTGTGGGCTGGTACCTCCAGGACTTGTTCGATATTGCTCGTAGCATTCATGAGTAATTACTATCAAGCTTTTTCTCCATACGTTTTGTTAGCGTCCATGTGGTGCATCCCTATAGCAGTATCGACACGACCGGGGCTTGAAAAAAGTTGCGTTTTATTTTATCGAATAGATCTGACTTCGATATGTCCAATAGCCTATCGATTGCTGTCTATGCCTTTGCTGGTTGGGTGTTAATGTCAGTCTCGGTTGATGAGACACGGCTTCTGAGGTAGGTCAACTAGTTTCAGAGGACCACTCTTTAGTGTGGAGATGTCACCTCTTGGATTAAAGCACATGTATTCTGTCCTGTCTGCATTGACATGGAGGCCTATGCCACCTGCCGCCCGTTCCAGACTATGTTGCTGGGTTTCGGCTTGGGCGGGTGTATTTGTTAGAAGTGATATGTCATCGACGTAGTCCGCGTCCGTGATTGTTTGTGTGGGGTATCTTCTGCTTCTTTCCTTTGTCAGCTTGAAGCTGTTTTCTTTCATTAAATCTACGGTCGTTCTAAGCACGTAGTCTAGGCAGATAATAAACAAGTATGGGGCTAAAGTATCTCCTTGCAGCACACCTGCAACAATGTCGAAGTTGTGTGTGTCTTTATCCGGTGAGCAGACTTTTACTTTTGTGTTTTTATATATTATGGTTACGACAGTTTCTTTGGGAATGTCCTAGGCGAGAAGTATTTGCTCCATATTCCCTCGGTGTATGGACTCAAATGTCTTGGAGAAGTCGACGAATAATAGTGTTGCCTCGAGGTTTTCTGCACGAACACCTAGAATTCGACGGATTGTCAAAATTTGTAATGTCGTTGATCGATTTGTCTGGAAGCTATTTTCGATCTTCCTAAGTATTTTCTCAATTTTCGGTTCTATGTGGTTGCGTAGTAGAGCATTAAAGATCTTGGTTGCTATGAATGTAAGGGTTTTACATCAGCCGTTTTCAGCTATTCTGAGGTCACTCTTCTTAGGGAAAGAGAGGATGCGGCCCTATGTCCATCTGTCTATTGTGCTCTGGTTATATACGGCGTTACAGTATCGGAGCAGTATGTCGTCCAATTCTCTAGTCTTCCATATTTCTGGGGTATTTCATCAAGCCCTGTTGCTTTGCTATACGAAAGTTAAAAAGTGCAGTCTTCTTTTCTATTTACCAATAGTTGGAAAGGGTATAATTGGATTAATAGCTTTCCCGAAGTTATTAGCGATATGTGAAATGTAAACAGTATCGACGAAGATTTGAACTTGTGCCGCTATGTTTATTTCCTACGACGGAATTTATTATACCACGAACGCCTTCACAAACTAACCATAATATATGCACTTGCTTCGTGATGTAATGGTTATCGTCGTAGGAAATGGACACGGCGACACGAGTTTAAATCCTCGAGGAGACTGATTGCTTTTCACATAGCACTAATACCCTTGGGAAAGGTATGAATCCAATTATTCTCCCTCCAGCTATGGGTAAATAGTAGGACAGACTGACTTCTTCAGCCTTGGTAAGGCAACTAGTCTAGGAAAAGGAAAACTCTGAATTCAAACCTGTTAAACTCCGCTTAAAAAATTGACCATGTGTCATATCCTGCCCGAGCGGAGGGGTTGGTAAATAGGATATATGCACTTGCTTCGACCCCCACGCCGTCCAAAAAAAAAAAGACAAGAAAAGAAACAACGGTGGTGTGGCTAACAAAATTATCATCATCAGATGATCCAGAAGTCAGATAAGGTTTCAGTACCACTACATCACAACAACTGACACAGAAAACACCAACAGTATCTTACAATATTATCAGGATTTATTGGTCCTCCGTCACGTCGTGTGAACGCCTGATCACTATGCTGCCACGTCGTATAACTCTTTGTGTTATTCACAGCTTTCCAGTAACGAAGCGTTTATTGAATTATGTAAGATTTGAATTAACTAACAATAGACAATAAAAGAGAACCAGAAATAATTTCCTTGGAATCCATGCGTGATAGCTGGTTCGTTGGTTTGTTTTTACGGCATATCAAACCTTTTACTTTATTTAGTGCCTAATCATGTCTATACTTATATATTAGATACATATGTAGTAATTTACTATGCTTTTTTGCTTAGATGTCGTATAAGGCAATATGAGTGGGGAACCCAATGAAACTCAAACTCACTCATGAAAGTTTACTAGTCTAGCATGCTAAACATTTCACCAACCGAGGCGCCCATATGAAATATATATGTAATTTATAAATGAATGGTTTGTCGGTAACAATTAAATTGTTTCAAGTATTTATCTCAAGCACCAATAGTTTTATTTGCACAGAGTTAATGATTTCAGCTATTGCTATCAAACACAACTAATTCTATTTCCATCAGTTAAATGGTTTCAATTATAGCTATTTAACATTAAATATTCTATTCTATATTAATCATTTATTTGCACACAGTTAAATGGTTTGAAGACTAGTAAATTATTGCATTGTTCTATTTGACCGATATATGAGATTCTAACAGGTACTATCACTCCAGGTCAGAGTGAACATGAGAGCAATAGCAATGATGGGGTACTCCATATTCCCCAATGCTCAAGAACTTGAATTTTATCGTCAGATGCTGTTTAGCGTCATATCCTGGTAACTTGTTGGGGTAAGGGCCTAACTCGTCTGTAGAGGTACATTCAGCATATTATACAGACCCAGTCGACTGGGGAGTCAGGCGTAAAGTCAGATCTGAAAGATGAATTGTTAATTCAGTATTGCTGATTTTGATTATATGATGACATGATAACGTCATTCGAAAATCGTTATGTAAAAATAATATAAAGTAAAATTTAATACAACTTATCCTGTTTCTTAAACTGTTCTCAATATCCGTGAAAAAGTTTGAATTTTTTTCAAGTGGTCGTCGCAAACCCTTTACCATAAACGTTAGTTTCACGATCTGAAAATCGTTTGTTAGAAGCTTGATTATATGGCAGTTGTTTTTCGTTAATTTGTAAGTATCGACTGTTAAAAAGCGGAGGTGGTAATCAGTTAGTGCCTCTAAGCATTTGATGATCATCATAACTTAGTGCCCCATATTCCTAATTTTGTGCTAAATCAAGATATGCTTCGTAAATGCCTACTTACACATAAATAAAATGTTATATATATATATATATATATATATATATATATATATATATATATATATATATTTAAGTATATATATAAGTATATAGTTAAGTTGGCCGACCGTAATCGAGGGTGACCCGAGGGTTCCCTTTTCATTAGCTACAATACCAAGGTGTAGGGAAGGATGCAACTCCTTTCCCTGGATTACTCCATTTTACCCTGATCCATACCTTATAATGATGCGCGTTAAGCAAGGCGGCATCAAGTACCATTTTTTGAGTCTTTGGTTTAAGTCTCTGGGATTGAACGCCGGTCTCCAGAGCCATTGAAGAATAATCTAACCATTATATATATATATATATATATATATATATATATATATTAATCATGCAGTCTGGACTTATTAAGTGTCCTCGTTATGACACTGCAGCCATTGATAAAGTTGTAATGCTGAAACTCTTCAAAATCTGTGTAACATATTGACCCTCGACCGAGCCGTCAGTCAAGAGATGCACCTGGGTAATTAAGCGGAAGGGCGGCGAAACAGGTGCATCCGGTCGAAGATATCGGAATATCACCTTGACCTGTGAACGTGATTGAATTCGGTGCTGATGCGTTCGCCCACAGGAAGCAAGTGGATGTCAAAAAATCATATAACCAGGTGCCACATATGGCTAGAGGCAGTTCGAGTTCCAGTCGCAGTTGGAGAAAGGATGCCCGCGCAGTGAGAACCAGCTCCAGACCGAGGGCGTGGGCCCTCAGTGACCCACGGTTGAGCATATCAACAGAATGAGGAAGAAGTGCTACAATGGTCAGAAGAACTTTGGGTCAATATGTAGCAGTCTATCCCCGTCTTCAACTCACCTCTCACACACAACCAAGACCAACCCTTTCGAATAAAGTATGAGAGGTATATTTATATAAAGAAGTGTGTTCGTTCGTTCATTGAACCTCGTCATTATGTTTCTGCTTACATCTGGATGTATATGGGTATACAACATCTGGAGTCATCCCGTTGGTGCTTTTATCCTCAGCTTTACTCGAACCTGGAGTGGTAGTACTTTTTAGCACCTAAACTTATCTATAGGTCGAGTCAATCAGTTTGAAAGTTATTGGTATTAGATAGGAATAGTGAGAGCAAAATATTAATAGTGGGTGTCCTCGTGGTGTAATGGTTAAAGCGATGGAGTTCGTACTCCAGTCGCGCTATTACGTTCACTTTCGGGCAAATACCCTTGGGAAAGGTATGAACCCCCTTATCGTCCCACCTATAGATTAAATAGTACCACTACTGTTCTTCTAGGAGAATGGCTTTGGCATTAAATAGCCTACAAAGGTTGATATACCATTATACAAAGTAACCAAACCAAACTAAATTATTAATATTAAGAATAGTTACTTGAAGCTGAAATTGTTTATCATCGGGTATTTGAAACCATGTAATTGTGGATGGACGTTTGGTTGGGTTTTATGGCATATCAACCTTTGTAGGTTATTTAATGCTAAATTAATTTTTATACTAATAATTAGTTCTATTTCAAACAATTCAGTTTTGCATGAGTACACAGTTTAGTCATCAAAAATATTTCTATTTCAAGCCATTCAGTTTAGTTAAACAATTCTGATTCAAGCAATTCAGTTTAGGATAAGAATAGTTTTTGTCCACACACAGTTAAATGTCAAAACAATCATATTTCAAGTAATTCTATTTGGCATAAATACGCAGATTAAATATCAAAACAGTTCTATTTCAAGTAATTCAGGTTAGCATTAATATACACTTTAGTTCTATTTAACCCATAGATAGGACCCTATCAGAGACTTCCACTCCGGGCCAGAATGGATTTGGGACCAATGGCAATGAAGGGGTACTCCGCATTCCACAAAGCTCCAGCATTACTGGAACCTCACCATCAGATTGTTTAGTTTCATATCCAGGACACACATTGTGGGGGTTCTTACCCCTCAACAGAAATGCAGTCGGTGTATACTACAGCCCCAGCCAACAGGGCAATATAATTGTGGAAGAATTATTAATATTGGATAAGAGTAATTGACACCATATATTTGTAAAAGAATTATTAGTATTGGATGAGAATACTGGAAACCATATAAATGCTTGCAAAACTATTGATTCTGGTATGAAATAACCCTACCTGGAATTAGTAAAGTCTATTGAGAAACTCTATAGCGTTGCTCGCATAATTTAAAACACTGTAGACTACACTACTCTTTCTCTCACTCTCTCTCATTTCCCGTATTTTTTCTTTTCTTACAATAACTTTCTACTCTAGTCTTCCTGTTCTACCTAACTGTCCGTTCTTTATTAATTTGCGCTTAACTTATATTTTGTTGCGAGTTATTCACACTTTGTCTTCTGGCTACACTTTCTTTCCTTTGTCTACTCGCGTAATTTGAAAGGATTTCAATCGACAAGTCCTCCTGCGTTCTCATTTTGCCACTTCGGCTGATCTTTCTTTAAATAATCCTATCAAAAGCATTTATACACCACGTGCATGATTGTCTGTTTGCGTGTATATATATATATATATAATTTACCAACCCCTCCGCTCGGGCAGGATATGACACAAGGTCAATTTTTAGGGCGGAGTTTAACAGGTTTGAATTCAGAGTTTTCCTTCTCCGAGACTGGTTGCCTCACCAAGGCCGAAGAACACAATCTGCCCTACTATTTACCCATAGCTGGAGGGAGAATAATTGGATTTATACCTTTCCCAAGGGTATTAGTGCTATGTGAAATGCAATCAGTCTCGTCCAGGATTTGAACTCGTGTCGCCGTGTCCATTACACCAGATAGATAGATAGATGTTCAACGTGGATGATCAGATTGACATGATTCGCAATAAGTATATCAGGATTAGAATGATATTGTACAACATAAAAGCACCCAAAACCCTTCTAAACCACAAATCCAACCAACTGTCCCTTGATCTACACAAATACCACAACTTCACGAACAGAATCTCCCAAAACATCCACTGGATGATTAAAAAACTTCAACCATACCCACTTACACAAACTATCCTACAAACATTCCTGCCTCTTGGACGAAAGCAAATGGAAACACACCGGACGTCCAGAAATGGTCCTAAACCTAACCAACCTTCAATTCTCCACCATCGGAATGGAAGCCCTCAGCCTAGGACTAAAAGTTGCAACAGACATATACAAAAGAATCACTACAAACACCATACTTGACAACGACTGGAACTTCGACACCGACTTTTCAAAGGTTTCATTTAAAGAATCATCCTCACCGCTATCTCTCAATTAAATGAGTTATCACCCTCGAAAAGGTATATACAGGCATCGTCTAACCTAACCCAAAACCCGAACATCATCATCTCTCCCGCCGACAAAAGCGATGGCATTGTAATCATGCACAAACAGAGGTACCCCGACCAAATTAATTCACTTCTTGAAGACACAAACACCTATGAGATATCTAACCTAACCACCAGTGTCATCTGTGTAGATCTTGCGACCTTTTCCTTGAGCAGAATACAGTCAAGTATTATATACTTAATGGAAGAGTCCATTGTGTATCGAAAATACGGATGATACCACAACACAGTATGCATGTAATTACCTATGAATATAGTCTCATATTTTATCATGGCTTTCTTTATATTCTATTGGTGTTAGGATTGAGCAATCAGAACTTAATGTTATTATTGCTTTACTTTTTCCAAGATTTTCACACCTGTGTTAGCTGATAAGTTTTTTTTACTCGAGTCTGAACGAGAAAAAATCTCCTCAGTTATCCTGAAGCATTCTATTTATCCAAATTTTAACAATACTGTTGTCTGAATGGTATCAATTCTTCCTTTAATCTCCAGTTCTTCAAGCTTCTTTTTCAGTTTCTTGGAGACCGTTCCAAATGCCCCTACTACGATTGGTATCACCATCACTTTCATTTTCTACAGCTTTTTTCAGTCCTCTAGCAAAGTCTTAGTATTTCGTCAGCTTTTTGTTTTCTTTCACTTTTGCTTTTTAGTACAACAAAATCCACGATATAACTGGTTGTTTTTATTGTTATTAGAGTTTTTCATACTAGATCGAGTTGATTTTTTTTCTCACATGAATCTGAGGGACAGCGTATCTTCTCAGCTCTCCGCGACTCAGCTAAGTATCCTGGCCAATTCTTGTAGTGCTTTTGTCCGGACAGTTTCGATTCTTCGTTTTATCTCCAATTCATGGAGACTTCTTTCCAAGTTCTTGGAGATTGTTCCAAGGGCTCCGATTTTGATTGATATTTCTGTCACTTTTATACATCACAGCTTTTTTTAGCTCTCAAGCATGGTCCTCGTATTTTTCCTGTTTTCCTCTCCTTTCAACTTTATTCTGTGGTCTAATGGAACAGAAAAATCCATGATATGATAGCTTTTTTTCTTGTTATTTAAAAACCTAGGTCTGGTCTTTTGACCTCGATTGGGTGTTCTGCTTGCAACTCAAAGTCTCAGAGAATTTAATTTTCATGGACAGATTCTGGTTTTTGCATACGCCATTTGTTAGTTGTTATAATCAATCCTTGTAAGTACTTCCCTCCTGCGTTAGCTAGTGGTACGTGAGTGAATCCTGTGGAATAGCTAGTCTACTTAGGCCTCCAGGACTCTTCGGAGTATTCTCGCCGATCTTGATATTGCTGTGGTCTGTATGGTCTCGATTTTTTCTCTGATCTCCAATTTTTTCAGGCCCGAATCCAAACTCTTAAAAAGCCTTTCAAGTTCTCTAACTACCATAATCCACATCTTTCTTAGCTCTCGGGCAAGATCTAGGAATCTATTTTATTTTTTGCTTTCTTTTATTTTCACTCTGGGACATCTGTTGCTGTTGCATATCTTAGTTTTAGTTTTTTTGTCACACACTCTCACACAATATATATATATATATATATGTGTGTGTGTGTGTGTGTGTATTTGTATATAAATATATATTCATATCAGATCATTAGATATGGGTGTGATGATTGCATAGGCAAGAGACTAACAGTCACCAAGCGTCGTCGATTCTGTTTCTACGTTCTCTTACCTTAGATATATATGCTTTTACTGATATTAAGCGCTCCCTTTTTTTTATTTTAATAAAAATAGTAAATTACATAAATAATAATATTAATAATAATGATAATAATATCATCCTTGAAGCTAGTGGACAAATTCATCTACCTTGAAGGCTGCGTCTCATCTACAGAAAATGACATCAATAAGCGACTAGCTAAAGCATGTTCAATTATCGATGGGCTCTTGGTCATATGAAAGTCAGATCAATTCGATAGAATAAAACGCAACTTTTTCTAAGCACCGGTCGTGTCCGTACTACTATAAAGATGCACCACTTGGACGCTTACTAAACGCAGGGAGAAAAAGCTTGACAGCAATTGCACAAGAATGCTACAAGCAATACTGAACAAATCCTGGAAGTAATATCCTACCAAACAACAGCTATACGGCCTCCTAACCCCATCTCCAAAACCGTTCAAATCAAACTAAGAAGACATTGGGACGCTGCTGGAGAAGAAATGGCAAGCTCATAAGTGACGCTCTCCCTTCACACGGACGAGCAGGTGTTAGACGTCTGGCTAGAACTTATCTAAAACTGCTCGGTACAGACACAGGATGTAGACGAGAGGACCTGCTGAATGCGTTGGACGATAGAGACGAATAGAGAGGAAGAGTCAGGGAAATCTGTGCTCGCAGCACGAGATGATGATGCTCAGAATATATATGTACATATATATATATTTGAAATACGGAAACTGAACATTCGATGTTGAAACAAACCAAAAACTTTGGAAACCGGTCTCGAACTAAGTTTCGGTCACTTTTCAGCTTGATCACGTTTGTAGTACCTATAGTTGGGTCTGTTTCTCTAACCGGATGTTCTACACATATCGGATCTCAGAACACCAAACAATAGCAGGCTGATTTTATACAGACCCTTCCTCTAAAATCTTCAATTAATTTGTTTTAATTCAGTGACTTTGTCAGTGCAGAAAAGAGAAGTCATACTAGAGTGTATGGCGTAAATGAAGACACCACATAAAGTTCTGCTTGTCGCATATGTGGTTGTGCTTGCAAAGGTGAAGTCGTCCAGAGGAATCACCTGCGTACTCACAAGCGCCTTTTATTGGACTGAGGCGATGGACTTTTTCTGTAAACATGTGGCAGTCACACACACACACGCTCTCTCTCAATATATATATACATGTGTGTGTGTGTGTTTGTATGTGTGTGGTGTGTGTGCATGTGTGTGTATTTGGATAGATAAATAGATTGACATAGGGGTGATATATAATATATATATATATATATATAGAGAGAGAGATGGATAGATAGAGACAGAAAGAGAAAGATATAGATAGATAGAGAGAGAGAGAGAGAGAGATCTATATATATGACTGATAAGAGCGTTGTGTTACTTTTATATTCATCGTCAAAGCGCTCGTAATGTAACGGTTACAGTCCTAGGAAATAGACTCGGCTACACGGGTTCAATCCCTGAACAAAGCTGTTTGCATTTCACATAGCGCTTAATACTCTTTAGAAATGTTTGCATACGGCTATTATCCCTCCAGCTATGATTAAATAGTAGGGCATATTTGGTTCTTTAATCTTGTTATCGTAACCCGTCCTAGCGAAGGAAACATCTGAATTCAAATCAGTTGTAGACCGGGAGAGGGATGGGCTGCGCCTGGCAAATTCCTAAGGCACCCTACATATGTATCAACTCCACGACTAAACCAGATTAAGATACCAATGAGTGTGAGACCCTCGCTTTGTTTTAGAATAACCCAAGGCACTCTAGTAGTACCCAACGATATCATCAGGCTTTGTTGCTTCTTCTTCAATGTCAGAAAATGCTAGATTTATTCAGACGGTAATTTGCTTGAGAATTAATTTTTATTTATTGCGGACTTTTTGTCCTCATCTTGGTAGTTTCTTTTCTTTTTTTGTGTGTGTTGTTTCTTCTTTCACTACGTTTCGGCCAAATTTCACCTCTGGCCTTCTTCATGTGATTTTACCGCGACCTCGGATAAGAATGATGAGTCTTGTAACCATATCCCCAGTAATTACTGCCTTCCATAGTTGTTGTCTATCTCACCACGTTTTTGACCAAGTAAACCTCTGGCCGATTTGAAACCGCTATCTTCTGACAATGCTCACCCAGAACCGTAGAGACTCAACGCCTCTATCCGCTGCGCCACGGGCCCCGAAGGATCAAGGATGGATTTTTTGGTCTTATAAATGCTTATCTGGTCTTCTATAGTCGGGTCCGTACCGAAATTTTGTAATTGTCTTTAATTGGATCATTTAATTGTTTTTAATTGGATCCGCAATAAATAAAAATTAATTCTCAGATTAAGAAGCCTCATCTCAAAATGATCCAATTAAAGGTAATTTGCTAAACCAGATTAAGATACCAGTGAGTATGAGACCCGCGCTTTGTGTTAGAATAACCCAAGGCACTCTAGTAGTACCCAACGATATTATCAGGCTTTGTTGCTTCTTCAATGTCAGAAAATGCTAGATCGATTCAGACGGTAATTTGCTTAGTGTGCATTCCTTCCCTTTGCACGGAAACATGAAGAGCCGATGATTATACGGATCTAAACTTCAGAAATATCTCACTTAACGAAAATTCAAATTATGGACACTAATAACTAATAAAAGTTTCTTTATCTTTTCTATATTCTGAAACAGTTTCCTTTACTTATAATTTGCCCAGTCGGCTGGGGCTGTAGAATACACTGACTGCACCTCTGCAGAGGGGTAAGACCCTCCAAACGAGTGTCCTGGATATGACCCTAAATAATCTGATGGTGAGGTTCCAGCAATGCTGGAGCTTTGGGGAATGCGGAGTACCCCTTCATTACCATCGCTCCCAAGTCCACTTTGGCTCGGAGTGGTAGCACCTGAGAGGGTCCTATCTATGGGTTAAATAGAACTAACAGCATTCTTATGCTAAACTGAATTGTTTGAGTAAACTGAATAGCTTGAAATAGAATTTTTTTTGACAATTGAACCGTACTTACATTTAAGCGGCATGCTTATGCTTAACTGAATTATTTGAAATAGAACTGTTTTTCGACATTAAAATTGTATTTACATTTAACTGAATTGTTACATATAACTTCTTGAATAGTTCGAAAAAAATGTTTTTGACAATTAAACAGTGTACTTATGCTAAACTGAATTGTTTTAACTAGAACAGATTATTTACATAAAAATGGATTTGGCGTTAAATACCCTACAAAGGTTGATATGCCATAAAACCCACCAACCCAAACCAAACCAAACCTTTACTAATAATTACGCATTTGCTGTGAATTTCTTGTATACAAAGAATTTAAAGCCTTCTTTAATGTCTTAAAAAAAACTCACCGAATAAAATTCTGAATTCCGTTACAGAAAAAAAAATAATCAGGAATAAAAATTAGAAAATAAAAAGAGGACTAAGCTACATGAGGATTAGGAGTGAAGTGTGTCGTGCGCCTGGTGCAGACCCCTCAGGGATTTGGCCTCGTGTCTTTGGTGACTGTCAAAGACATCTCTCGACTGGAAGTAACTTAATCTGACATAATTCTATTTATCATAACTGATAAATTTGCAGCCTAAACATTCGACCGACCTGCCTTCCTACCATCCACTCAGCTGCCGAGCCAGACAGGCGACCCTCCTCTATATTTTATGTCTTTTTTCTTTCTTTTTATTCCCTTCTTTCATTTCCTCACTTTCATTTTTTAGTTGAAAAAAATAAAGGTTGTTTTCTTCGTATATATATTTTTTTCCTTTTTCATTCATTCATTTATTCAATATTTATGTTATTCGTTTGTTCTTCCGGTATTTTTCTTATTCTTTCCTGCTTTTTCACTTCTTTTCTTTTTTTTTTTTTCTTTTTCTTCTTCTTTCGAGAATGTCTTTATCTCTTTTGTTTTCATATTGTATGCATTTATTTCTTCGTATTCTTTTACCTTTTCTTTTTAGTTTTGTTTTTATCTCTCTTGGGTTTTCTTCACACACACACACACACACACACACACACACACACACACACACACACATATATATATATATATATATATACCTTCCTACATCTCTTGTTTATTTCAAGCTTCCTTCGTTCATTCGTTTCTTCTTTCCGGTCTTCTTACCTTTTTATCTGTCAACAATTCTGCACTTTTGTTTGTTTGTTTGTTTGTTTGTTTCTTTCTTTCTTCATGTCTACTCTTCTAGCCTTTACTTACCTCTCCCTCGCGCTCTCTCCCTCTCTCTCCCTTTCTTTCTTTCTTTCTTTCTTTCTTTCTTTTTTCATATCTCCAATTCTATCCTTTTCTTCCTTCGTTCCTTCATTGCTGCCTTCCTTTCTTTATCTTTCTTCATATCTGCAATTCTACTTCTTTCTTTCTTGATTTTTATTTCGTATATTTAATTCTGATATTTTCTTTCTTTCTTTCTTTCTTTCTTTCTTTCTTTATTTCCTTCTTTCTTTCTACTATTCTAGCCTTTACTTATCTCTCGCTCACGCTCTCTCCCTCTCTCACCCTATCTTTCTTTTTTTCTTTCTTTCTTTCTTTCTTTCTTTCTTTTTTCATGTCTCCAATTCTATCCTTTTCTTCCTTCGTTCCTTCATTGCTGCCTTCCTTTCTTTATCTTTCTTCATATTTGCAATTCTACTTCTTTCTCTCTTTCTTTCTTTCTTTCTTTCTTTCTTTTGTGATTTCTTATCTTATTTCTACATTCCTACTTCTTTTCTTTCTTCCTTCTTTGCAATTACATTACTCGTTTTTCTCTTCTTCTCTTCTTCTTATCTCTCTGTTCCGACAGAATGCTTTTTCCAGACGAACTCGATTCGAGTCCTTATCTGCGTGTGTCTGCGTACATGTGGGTTACTATACATTAAACTTTATGTGTGTGTATACGTGTGTGGTTATGCAGAAGCTTTCGAGTATGTGTGCGCGTGCGCGCGGTTGTGTGAGCATGCGCATGCGTGTATGTGTGCGCGCGTGCGCAAGCGTCTTAGTATGTATGCGCTCGCACTCGTGCGCGTGTATGTGATTTAATGAAAACTAGTGAAACAGAAACAAAGTACGGCTAAAGTTAATCTGGGATTTAAGTGATTTTGTGGAGTAATGTAGATAATTTTTTTTTTTAAATTATTGGCAGTTGGGACGAAGTTGAAAAAAAAATGAAAATGAGATTGGAGCATTTGGGACGGATTTCGCACACACACACACACACACACACATATATATATATATATATACGAGGGTCATCCAAAAAGTTTTAAATCTCAACCAGATTTGAGATTTATCGCACATTTTCGTATAGACCTCACTTGCACGGAAATAAAAATAAAAAAACTGGTTTAGTTTTTCTAATTTTGTAAGTATCATTAATGTGTTCACACAACAAAAATATTCAACTATATATATATATATATATATATATATATATATATATATATACGTATGTATATATAAGCCCCTCGGCATGAACAGGATGTAGCACAATATCAATTTTTCAACCGGTGTTTAACAAGTTGGAAATCAGTGTTGCCATTCTCCTAGACCGGTTGCCATACTAAAGCTAAAGAGCACAGTTTATCCTACTGTTTACGCTTAGCTTGAGAGAGAATAGCTTGATGCAGAACTTTCCCAATGGTATCAGCCCCATGAGAAATGCAAACAGCCTTGTTCAGGATTTTAACAAAAGAAATCTTTTTTTTTTCTGCTACCTTCATATTGTCGGATTTATCCACATTTACTTTCATACTGTCTTTTCGGAAAAACAAATATCAAATATATTCTTACATAACATTTAAAATGGATGATTCCAAACAATCTATACATATGAAAACTGACTTGTTGCGTATTTCTCAATAAACGAGAGGTTTTGTCTCGTTTCTTTGGGAAATCCAACATTTTCAAATATTTTTTCCGCGAGCCAGACACGTTCTCATGACAACGTGCACGTTTATGTATCTTTTCGTTGTATATTTCTCATTTGCTCCTGTCATCTCAGCAAGCATCCATCGCTAAGTGAACTATTTTGATGTCCAAGTCCTGATGATGGTTACTGAAACCAAAACATTAACGTTGACCTTACATCATGATATATAATCACCTATTTGGATTATGTTTTTTCTGCTACCTCTCTCTCTCTCTATATATATATATATATATATATTGTAGTGTTTTCGGTGATTAGGCCTTTCAAGCTTAGCTCGAAGTGTTATTCTCTCAAGTCTAGTTATTTCAAAGCAATATAAAAATTCTCTCAGAACAATTCATTTATTCTCGACTTTCCTAGGACTCACTATCCTGACTTGAATTCTTATAGATAATTTGTTTGTCTTACAAACTTTTATGGGTTTGTTTCTATTATTGGGACATATCCTACCATACCCCAAAGATGGACTTGTCCCACCTAAACATATTCACCGAGCTTAGCTCGCTCGGAGAAGACAATTTTTGATCGGGGTTTTAAGTAGGTCTTTCTGCATAGAGCAAATGTGGTATTTTGGAGGTAGCAGCGCGCATGGCGATGGATGAATGGTTATATATTGTATTGTTGAATGGGTCGGCGAATGTGGCTAGCTAGGTCCCCTTAGTAAAACATAGTCAATGCAAGACCGCACCCTTCCCCTTCCCCCAAAAACTTAAGACCTTATGCCTTCCTGTAATTATTCACAGGAAATAAAAGAAGACAATTTCTTGTTTCTTACGAGACATTTGACAGACAGACTGCAAGCCGAGAACGGCTAGTACTTCCTTTGTATGACTTACTTTTTCTGCTAATACAATAACGTTCACCTATCACCCGTTGTTTGAGTTGTTCTTTCACCGATCTTATCTGAAGACCACAACAGTTTCATTTCCCTGTCTTAAAATATTCTCTTAGATAAATTTTGCTGACTATGCACATAAAAAAGTTAAATAAGTAAAAAAAAGTGTCGACTTATTTTGAACCCCTAAAAATTACGCCTTAAAAAACATACGAAATTCTTCTAATAACAGCCTAGTCAACTGGGTCTGTAGAATACACCAACTACATTTCTGCAAAGGGGTAAGCCTTCCTCCAACGACTGTCCTAGATATGTCATTAAACAATGTGATGGTGTGGCTCCAGTAATGCTGGAGTTTTGGGGAATGCAGAGTACCTCTTCATTGCTATCACACCCAGGTCCACTCTGGCCGGGAGTGGTAGCACCTGACCGGTTCCTATCTATGGGTCATAAAACTATTCAACATTTAAAGTGGGTGAAAACAAATAACATGCAAATTTGAATTGTTTTAAATAGAACTGTTTGATCATTTAACTATGTGTAAATCAATGGTTGATGATTAATTGAATTGTTAGTGATACATAGCAAAACTTGGAACCATTTAATTTTGTTATTTCATACTAAATTGAATTGTTTGAAATAGAACTGTTTGATCATTTAACTGAGTATTTTTACAAAACGTGTTTAAAATCATATATTTAATGAGTATGTAAAAATAGCATTCTACATTAAATAACCAATAATGGTTGATATTCCATAAAACCGAATCAAACCAAATCAAACCTTCAGTATTCAGACGAATAAATTCCTTGCTAAAATAATAAAAATAAACTTTAAAATCTCAGATCTTTTTACTCCCTGTTTTCAAAGAATATAATATCGCTTCAACTTAATCGCCAGATTTTGACGGCAACATTTTTTCTATTTATTCTAATGTGATGCGATATCAAACTCAAAAGATTTGAGACCCATGTAAGTTTTGTGTGTACTTACGCCCCTCTCAGTGTGTGTCTGTATTTGTCTGTGTATGTGTGTATATATGGGTGTATGTTTGTGTTTATGTATGTATGTGTGTATGTTTGTGTGTATGTGTACGTGAGTGCAAGAATATGTA
The DNA here is from genome assembly GCA_963585895.1 of Sepioteuthis lessoniana. Taxonomy (NCBI): domain Eukaryota; kingdom Metazoa; phylum Mollusca; class Cephalopoda; order Myopsida; family Loliginidae; genus Sepioteuthis; species Sepioteuthis lessoniana. The sequence continues at coordinate 29,346,831 of OY757918.1, forward strand.
GGTCTGTAATGTATTCTGTTGACCTAGACATTAAACTGTGTACATTTATGATTCTAATGTGAACTTAGACAGGCGCTTAACTAGCGTCAAAGAGAAATGTTTTGAAAAATACAACAAAGAGAAAATATTGTTTCGGTTTTTGGTAAAATGGTCTTTGGTCGAATATCAACTGCGCAAACCTGAATGGGTTCAGAGATTTGATCTGATCAATTTCTATTTAGAAAAAAATTTGCAGACGGATGCTAAAATTTTTCTCATGTTCTCTAATATACATACTGAAAATCATGATAATAAAACGAGCACGAGTAAGAGTGATGACGCCGAGTTACGACTGATATATATATATATATATATATATATATATATATATATATGTATATTGTCGACTGAGTAATATATATATATATATGTATATATATATTACCCAGTCGGCTGGGACTTTAGAATACATAGACTGCATTTCGGCAGAGAAGTAAGACCTCTCAACGAGTGCCCTGGATATGGCACTAAACAATCTAAGCAATATATATATATATATATATATATATATATATATATATATATATATATATATTGCCGATTGAGCAATATATATATATATATATATATATATATATATATATAATACCCAGTCAGCTGAGGCAGTAGAATACACCGACTGCTTTTCTGCAGAGAAGTAAGACGCCCCAACGAGTGTTCTGGATATGGCACTAAACAATCTGATGGTGAGTTTCCAGTAATACTGGAGCTTTGGGGAATGCAAACCATCCCTTCATTGCCGTCGCTCCCAGGTCCGCTTTGGCCAGGAATGGTAGCACCTGATAGAGTCCAAATCAAATGAGAATGCGTACTAATGCTAAACTGAATTAATTGAAATTGAACTGTTTTTATATCTAAACTGTGTACTTATACTAAACAGAATAGTTTGAAATAGAACTCTTTTGACACTGACACTGTACTTACCCTAACTTTAATTGTTCGAAATAGAACTGTTTTTGACATTGAAACTGTGCTTACGGTAAACTGAATTTAATTTTATGTATGCAAATAAAACTATACTTATACAAAACTAAATTGCTTGGATTAAAATTGTTTGTCTAAACTGAATTGCTTGAAATAGAAAGGTTTTAACTATTAAACTGTATACTTATGCAAAACTGAATTGTTTAAATTAGAACCGTTCATTTGCATGAAAATGAATTTGGCATTAAATAACCTACAAACGTTGATATGCCATAAAAGCCAAACAAAGAAGCAAACAAACAAATATATATATATATATGTGTGTGTGTGTGTGTGTGTGTGTGAGTGTGTATCTGTGTGTATACTAATCCCTTCATACGAGCAAGGTGAAAGGCATGTTCAATTTTAAGAGGAGTTTAACAGGTTTGCATTTAGCGTTTTTCTTCTCTTTGATTGGTTGCCATCGAAACCTTAAAGAGCCAAGATAGCTTTACTATTTACTCATAGCTGACTGAATAATAATTGGATTCATATTAGCATTTTGTGGAATCATATCCAGGATTTGAACACCTGTTCACGTATCCTTTTCTAACCACGGTAACTGTAAAGCACGAACGCCTGTTATATATATATATATATATATATATATATATATATATATATATATATATACGTGGTGCTTCAATAAGTTTCCAGACTTTTTTGTGAAGGCATTTGAAATTGGCGTAGACTCTTGAAAATTCAGTATGTTATTGCTATACACTTTATGAGATGACTGACCAATTTTTATGATTTCAGGTTCAAATGAACAGCTACAGCAGCAATTGGAGTACATCCTACTAAAGCCTGATTGTCACAGCTGGTGAATTTCAAAATTGCAATCTGGACGTGAGGACACTTTAGAAGAACGATATGCAATAAAATTCTGTTTTAAACTGGGAAAAATGCCACAGAAACGTATGGAATGCTTCAGACTGCTTTTGGAGCATCTTGCATGAATCGAGTACCAGTTTTTGAGTGGCATAAGAGATTCAAGGAAAGGAAGGAGTCTGTAAGGGATGATGAGAGGTGTGGGTGAAGTAAGAAAGTCAATACACCAGAGTTGATTGGCCAAAGAATTAGGGTTAGGGTTACTATGTTGAGGTTTTAAGGGAGTTAAGGAAGAGATTCCTAGGGAAGAGGCCAGCACTCTTCAAATCGGCTCAGTGGCATTTTCACTAGGACAATGTACCAGTCCACAACTCAATCCTTGTCAAAGACTATTTGATTAAGATGGGCATCAAGACAGTTCCTCAGTCTCTCTATAGTCCAGACCTTGCTCCCTGTGACTTTCAGTTATTCCCTAAGCTCAGAGTCTGTTGTTATGAGACAATTGAGGAGATGAAAGAGGCTGTGACGAAGGTCATTGACACGCTCACACAAGAGGACTTCGATGGGGCCTTCCAGAAGTTGTTGGAACGGTACAAGAAGTGAATTGCAGCGGGAGGAGATTACTTCGAAGGGGACTAGAGTTTCATGTGTGTACTATAAAAAAAGGGCCCATACGAAAAAAGTCTGGAAACTTATTGAATGATCTTCATATATATATATATATATATATATATATATATATATATATATATGTATTATTCAGTCCAGTTAAACTGGAGTCGGGAATAATTCCGTTAGGATAATAAAATCTATGAACATTTAAATTTTTCTGATAAAGAGCTCAATGTAACTGACATCACAGAGCAATAATTCCTTTATGAAAAACAAAAACCGGTGACCGGTATTTGTTTTTTTTAACGGCATATATATATATATAATATATATATATATATATATATATATATAAAGGGGTATGAATAGTGTAATGAATATTGTTGAGAAAAATGGACAACTAGTCTAGAAGAATGAGAGCTCTCAATTTAAAACCAGAATTACGATATCATTTGCGTTGTAAATTGGGGAGATTTACTGTCAGGGCAACTTTTAGTCATTTAATCTTATTTGAAAGCAGACCCGAGGTCTCCGGAGACCAACGGATAACAGTCATATACATTCAATCACTGACACTCACATGTAAACTAACAGTCATATGTGCTAACGTTGGAAGTTTGGTTTACTTGATTTCCTTATTTTAATGGCATATCAACCTTCGTTGGTTCTTTAATGCCAAAGTCATCTTTATAGAAGGACAATGGTGTTAATCCTTAAATGAGGTGGGGGATAACAACGATGAGATGAGGTTGAAAAAGAAAGCCTTACAAGTCTGGGTAGTGTTGAGTTGAAACTCTATGGGAGCATCAGTGGCATCACAGAATCTTATGAACTTAGATAAGAAAAGTTATAATGAATAGTCGCATGGAAATTTACTAAGCTTTTTGCTTAGATGTGGCACAAGGCCATATGAAAGGGGCACCCAATGATGAATAGTCGCATGGGACAAGATTTCTAATCACAGGCAAAATCGTGTTGTCAAAATAAAATTTAAAAAAAGGGAAAAATCCCACCCATTCATTGTTTCAACTCTCAAATGGACTGGTCTAAACTTCAACAACAACAAAAACAATAAGAACAACAACAAAACATGTAGATGTTAAGTGGTATTTTTAAGTAGATCAAGGGAAGATCCCTTCTTTGACAAATTGCATTTTACCACAAATGAAAGACGAATGATTTCATTTACCCCAAAATTTAGTTCGTTATTTTTTTCAAGCAGCAGTCGTAGCAACGCTGCTATATGGATGCACCACATGGACGCTGACTAAACGTATGAAGAAAAAGCTTGACGGCAATTACACAAGAATACTGCGAGCTGTATTAAACAAGTCCTGGAGGCAACACCCCACAAAACAACAGCTGTACGGCTACCAACCACCCATCACAAAACCCGTCCAAATTAAATGAACCAGACATGCAATACTCTGCTGGATATGTAAGGACAAACTCATAAGCAATGTACTTATGTGGACCCCTGCACATGGGCGAGCAATGGTTGAACGACCAGCTAGAACCTATATACTATAGCTCTTTGCCGATACAAGATGGAGTTTGGAAGACCTACTGGAAGTGATGGACGATAGAGACGAGTGGCAAGAGAGGGTCAGAGAAATCCATGCTTGTAGCACGACAGGATTATGATGTTTTGTCTCTTGCGGAAACCAACTGACTGTGCCATTCAAAAAATCCCCAACTCTAGCATTTGACCGTTTCTTACACCTACCTAAAGAGTTCTCGTGATTGTACTATAATTGTTCGAGTATAGGACCCTAACTCTAGGTCAGAGTGAACCTGGAAGTCATGACAATCAACAATGACTTCATACTGAAGTCTCAATATCACATGCATCTTTGGTTTGGTTTGATTCAGTTTTCTTAGAAATTTTTATCGTATACCGAAATCTTATCCATCAATAAATGATTGATTGTAATCATAAACTATATTTTCAATATTCTATTTCATTTTTTGTCTCTAATCCTTTGTCTTCACACTTATATGAAGAGGGAGTCACCGTGGCATCGTGAAGATTCGAGGGGTAAAGCAAAGAGATCCAGGGAAAGAAATATTTCAAAAGTAATATCAGAAAAAATTTTGTGTTGTTTTTGAGAATCGGAATGTTCGTTGTTTTGTTTGGGTTTTATGGCATATCAACTTTTGTAGTTTATTTAAAGCCAAATCAATTTTTATTCTAATAGTTTTTGTTTACACCCAGCTAAATATTAAAACAGTTCAATTTCAAACAATTCAGTTTAGCGTAAGTGCAGTTTCAATGTCTAAAACAGTTCTATTTCAAACAATTCAGTTTTGCATAAGTACACAGTTTACTTTTGTTTGATTGTTTGTTTGTTTGGGTTTATGGCACATCAACCTTTGTAGGTTATTTAATGTGAAATCCATTTTTTATACAAATACTTCCACTTCAAACAATTCAGTTTAGCTTAAGCATGCAGTTTAAATATCAAACATTTATATTCAATAATTCAGTTTAGCATAAGTACGCATTTTAGTTCTATTTGACTCATAGATGGGACCCTATCAGGTGCTACCACTCCAGGGTAGAGTGGACCAGGGAGCGATGGCAATAAAGGGGTGCTCTACATTTCCCTAAGCTCCAGCATTCCTGGAACCTCACCATCAGATTGTTTTGTGTCCTATACAGGAATCTCTTTGCGGAAGGGGGTCATAACCCTCTGTGTAGGTGCAGTCGGTGTATTGTACAGCCCCACCCGACTGGGAAAAATTCAGAATGTGATATTATAGAAAATTATACTCACACACACACACACACACACACACACACACACACACACACACATATATATATATATATATATATATAAAAGTATGTAGCGTGTTTTAAAAAAATTCTATATCTTTTGACATTCACAGAGTGTTTAAGAAAAAATTGTATTATTTTCTAATCCAATAACTTGACCAATTCTTGTTCAAATGATTTAAAATTTTACTAGCATGTTTATAAGTAACTCAAAATTCTATAAATCTTTCACGCAGATTGGCCCTGACTGGTATTGCTACCTTCATGGTAAAACTGGTCGTGAGATTAATGGCAACGATCGGATACACCACACTTCACACTGCGCCGGAACTGCATCCTCGTGCAGTTTATCGTCTCGTCCAGGACACAAATGACTTGAAGTATTCCAATCTAATATTAGTTATTTATTAACAAAAGGGAGTCCCCATGACAGAGTTACAAATGTACTTGACTTTGACGTCATAGTAAGCAAGTTCGAACCCTAGTCGCACTATTACGTTCACTTTCGGACAAAAAAAAAACCTTGGGAAAGCTATGAATCTTCTAACCACCCGAGATTTACTTTTCATCATCATCATCATCATCATGTCGTGCCGCTAGCACGGATATCCCTGACTCTCTCTCGCCACTTCTCCCTATCATTCATCGCCTCTGGCAGGTCTTAAGGGCTACATCCCGTATCCTCACATAGCTGCTGTATGTATGTTCGAGCAGCTTTTGCTCGGCCATATGCGTGGGTCCATAGGAGTACATCACTTATGAGCCCGTCCTTGCTTCTCCAGCAGTGTCCTGCGTGTCTGGTTCGTCTAACTTGGATAGTTTTCGTGATGGGAGGCAGGTGTCCGTATAGTTGGTGCCTTGTGGGGTGTTACTTTTAATCGTACCAAAACTGATCTTTTACAAAAATCGTTTCGGTATAAATGAACCCGCAGTATCAAAAAATATGACGAATTGAAACATGTTAACCATGAGCAAACAAATGAAATCCTGCTTATCAAAACTTCTACCAACTATTAGTATTCGTTTAGAAACCTTAGGCCGAATGTATATACATATGACAGAATTTGGTGTTAAATAACCTACTAAGGTTGATATGCCATAAAAATCCAACCAACCAACCAAGCATGAATTAACCCGCAAAGCTTAGTATACCATTGAAATGAAATTATAACGCCATTAAAAATCCCGGCTTGAGCAGGCAGTAGGTGGTATTAGCTTCCATGTAAATGCAGACAAAATGGAGTACATGTGTTTTATCAAGAGACATCTCCAGACTAAATTGTGGTTCCTTGAAATCATTGGACATGTTCACATACCTCGGAAGCAGCATCTCACCTAATGTAAATGACCACAGTATGCGACTAGCAAGGGTATTGACTGCTTCCAAGTTCCATGAAATAAAACGCAATTTATTCCATGAAATAAAACGCAATTTATCCCAAGCAGTGGTTGTGTCAATTCTACAATATGGATGCACTAAAAAGACGCTGACAAAGCGTATAGAGAAAAGGCTAGACGGAAATTGCTCAAGAATCCTACGAGCTATATTAAACAAATCCGGAAAGTAACATCCCACAATATTGCCGCTGTAGGGCCACCAACTTCCCACCTTTAAAACCACCCGAATAAGACAAACAAGACATGCGGGAAACTGCTGGAGAAGTAATGACCAACTCATAAGGGACGTTCTTATGTGGAGCTCTTTACATGGGCATGCAACTGTTATGCGACCAACAAGAACTTATCTACAAAAGCTCTGTACGTACACAGGGTGTAGTCTAGAAGACCTACCAGAAGCAATGGATAATAGAGACCAATTGCGTGACAGAGAGAGAGAGAGGGGGGGCGGTAGGAATCTGTGTGAGCAGTGCGAAATGGTGATGATATGGTTTCAAGTATTTCTATCTAATACTAATAATTTACACAAAATAATACTAATAAATTTGACACAGTTATATAGTTTAAATTAAAACTTCCATTTAAATACTAATAATCTTTTGTTTGCATATAGTTGTATGGTTTCAAGTAACTACTACTAATAATCCTTTGTAAACAATACATCTTCAAGTAACTATTAGCATAAATAATTTTCATTCAGTTATATGGTACTCAGATTTCCTATCTAATAAGAATAATTTTGTTTCGTTACGGGATCATAGCTATACATGGACGTTATATTTCGCAATAGATACAAAAAGTTTATCTCTGACTGCAAGGATTTCATAGCAGTTCACCGCGAAACACGAGAGAAACAGAGTGAAAGGTATCAGATACAGAGGTGGTAGACGAGCAGAAACACCCTACCTCAAATTTTTCGCCCTTCTCGTCCTCTCTCCCTAAAGGGCTCTCAACCGACCGTCTCTGCGTCTGGGCTCTGAAGTGACCAAACTGCTCAACTGACTAAGAAATTCTCCTAAAATAATATCTCTTAATTATTCTATTCACTAATGATATAAGTGGCCCAGTCTGCTTGGGCTGCAGAATAAACTGACTACATCTCTGCAGAGGGGTAAGACTCTCCTAATGAGTGTCCTGGTTATGACATTAAACAATCTTTCGTGAGGCTCCTGTAAATCTGGAGCTTTGGGGAATGGGGAGTAAACCTTCATTACCAATGTTCCCAGGTCCACTCTGGCCCGGAGCGGTTGCTGCTGATAGGGTCCTATCTATGAGTCAAATAGAACTAAACTGGGTAATTACACTAAACAGAATTATTTGAAATTAACTGTTTTCACATTTATCTGTCGTCCCATCTCCTGCAACACGCGTGACAAGAGCCCCATATGGTTTTCGTGCCTTAAACTTCTTTTTACAATTTTCCAATTTATCACCGCAAATAAAATAATTACCTAATATGATTAATTATCATCCTTAATTTTAAAATATATCTATTTGATCAATAGATAGAATCCTATCAGCTACTACCACCCCAGAACTTGCGACTCACTACATGCAATTTAGCCAGGACACTCTATACAGGATGTAGTCGGCGTATTCTTAGCCCTGTCGACAGGGGAATCAATTCATTGAAATCTTCACGTATAGGATTGCGAAGAATAGTGCGTATCGGAAACAAGAATAAAGAAGAAACTCCTCTCTCGGGGTTTTACGAAGCAGCGTGTTTAGCTGGTGATCTACCAGAGAATATTATGGTATCACAAGATCTTATAAACTTTGGTAATAAAGAATGATGAAGACTTGTTCGGGAAAAGAGTTCAAATCACGTGTAAAACCACAAATTTATTGTACGCAACGATCGTTTTTTGGATCATTGTGACGATCGTGCAACCTAGTAAATGTTAGGCTCAGAGAGATGCACAGTCGTTAATATTGTGAACAATATTATTTAATATTTGTTAATATTCAATATTTGCTAATATTCGATATTTGTTAATACTTGATACTAGTTAATGTTTGATATTTGTAAATATTTGATATTTGTAAATATTTGTTAATATTTGATATTTTAGATTTTAGAAATTGATCTCTTTTAAAAAGTTTCTCGTTCAGATTGAGATAACTCTTGCTTAAAATGTCTACACTAACACACACACACACACACACACACACACACACACACACACACACACACACACACACACACACACACACACATATATATATATATATATATATATACCCTTGTTGGTTGAAAGTTTCATTTGCTGACAAAAAGACATGGAATATGATCAAATGAGGTCATTTTTAAACATAGTCTCCCTTGCAATCCACACACTTCAGTTGCAGTTATTGGGTCCCTGTGGTAAAAAGTCACCAACAGCAGATATGACGTCATCATATGAATTTCAGCAGATGATCTTTTCAACCAGCCACCGTATATATATACTGATATATATACATATATACTGATATATATATATATATATATAATATTTTCCACTTGACTAGTTAAGGTCACCGGAAAAACATTTTAAGCAGAAATAGTATTTAAGCGGGAATGCTAATTACTTCCATAGTAATTTTGTTCCTTTTGATCCTTACTTTAAGATCAAGATTCATGACACTTGGATCGAGAATTTTTTTCAGAGCTTTAACATTTAACATTATATATATATATATATATATTCTTTAAAGAAAAAACCAAAGACCGGGTATTTTATGATAATCCTAAAATAACCGGTCTTTGGTTTTTTCTTTAAAGAAAGTATTGCTCTGTAATATTAGTTACATTGAGCTCTCTACCAGGAAAATTTAAAATGTTCAGCTTTTGAATGATTTTCTTGTCCTGGACGAATTACTCCCAACTCTGGTTTAACTGGACCGAATAATACCTATATATATATATATATATATATATAGTACAATTTGATGGAGACTCAAACTCGGTTAGGTCGTCATAATCAATTTATTTCGGCGGAGAATATTGCTATACTCTCCGTCTCGTCAGATATCCCAGCGAATAAATAGGGAAGTAACAATAGCTATCCATTGAGCACTTTCATAGACTTATATAATTTTCCTCATATATTCTGTGTAAAGAATAATCCACACCCACTGTCTTTGGACGCAGACGGGATATTTTAAATATATATATATATATATATATATATATATATATATATATATATATATATTGAGGCAAGTTTTATTACGGAGAATGGAACACTGTCGCTTTATTATTTTTAATTGTAATCTGTCTAGTCTTCTTGTTTTTTAAATATCTATATTGATTATACAACTACAACACAATCTTGTCGCCTCACTTATCCCCTTTCTGAAAATAGCGCCATAAAACAAGATTTGATTATAAAACACAACAATAGCACAGACCAACTTACATCTTACGATGTAAAGAAGATTCTCACAGATAATACAATAATTATATATAGAAATAATAATAAAAACGATTACAAATCCTCGAAGCAATACACCTAATAAATTAAACAAAAAAACATAAATTCAATAGCATTTAACACTGGTGCCAACATATTTAACATTTTTAATAACTGATTTAACCAACCCTATTTGATCACTCGTCCAACAGAATATATATTTATTATAACCTTTCCAACTGAACGTTTTGAAACAAAACGATGAAAACATTCCAACTGACCACTTTAAAATAAAAACGCTACAAATAATCAAATCAATAAAACTCGAACTAAACTGTCAGCTAAAATTAAACGACCCCTGATGACGATCAAAAAGTATGGTCAAAAGCGCTTAGGCAGAAGATATGGGACAATTTCTTTGCTACCTGGATCCCGCCACAAAAAATTACAATACCTAAAAAATTACGATAAAAAATAATAAACAGTGTTCAATTGTCTTTAATAAGACTTGCCTTCATAACAACTTGCTGCCTGAATATACACTTTTCAATATATATATATATATATATATATATATATATATATATATATATATATATATATATATATAATGTGCAAATTTATGCAACACACACGCACACACATATATATCTACATAATCATGTGGTGTATAAATCAGTGGGATGTTGTTTTTTTTTCAATAAGTTGAGTCCCAGGTGTTTTAAATATGTCCACGTTGTTGGAATTAATTGTCGACTCATGTTGAGCGACAGCGTCTAATGTTTAAGAAAAGTCAAACGCTGCTTTATGGGGATTAATTTGCAAGAACAGTTGTTGGAAGATAGGGTTAAGGCTGCATCATGACGTACCAGCGGTAGGTCACAGATAAGTAATTAATTAATAGCGTTGCTTCCAGTTGACGCCTAATTAGGACAGCGATTCACCAAAGCGACGTTAACTTACTGAAACGAACACATTTTAATTGTTTCGGTTTTTTGTACAATTTCTCATGGAATTAAAATTGATATTTATTAATCTGAACATACTACATACAGTACAATATCTACCTAGGCAAAATAATTAATGGTTGGTTTGGTTTGGTTTTATGGCTTAACAACTATTGAGGGTTATTTTTTGCCAAATCTTTTTTATACGTATACATTAGATATATGATTTGTAAACACATTTTTTTCTGAACATTTTTCTATGAGCCTGAGGTTTTGCACCCAGTTAAATGGTTTCATATGTTTCCATCAAAAACGAATAATTTTATATGATATTAATTATTTATTTGCACATAGTTAAATGGAACCAAGTATTGCTATGTACTAAATAATGATTTGTAAACACATTTTTTTCTGAACATTTTTCTATGAGCCTGAGGTTTTGCTCCCAGTTAAATGGTTTCATATGTTTCCATCAAAAACGAATAATTTTATATGATATTAATTATTTATTTGCACATAGTTAAATGGAACCAAGTATTGCTATGTACTAAATAATGATTTGTAAACACATTTTTTTCTGAACATTTTTCTATGAGCCTGAGGTTTTGCTCCCAGTTAAATGGTTTCATATGTTTCCATCAAAAACGAATAATTTTATATGATATTAATTATTTATTAGCACATAGTTAAATGGAACTAAGTATTGCTATGTACTAAATAATGATTTGTAAACACATTTTTTTCTGAACATTTTTCTATGAGCCTGAGGTTTTGCTCCCAGTTAAATGGTTTCATATGTTTCCATCAAAAACGAATAATTTTATATGATATTAATTATTTATTTGCACATAGTTAAATGGAACCAAGTATTGCTATGTACTAAATAATGATTTGTAAACACATTTTTTTCTGAACATTTTTCTATGAGCCTGAGGTTTTGCTCCCAGTTAGATGGTTTTATATGTTTCCATCAAACACGAATAATTTTATATGATATTAATCATTTATTTGCACAGAGTTAAATGGAACCAAGTATTGCTATGTACTAAATAATTCAATTAAACATCAGTTATTTGTTTACACACAGTTAAACGATCTGTTTAATATCTGACGATTTGATTTAGCATCAGTCATTTATTTAGACACATTTTAGATGTCAGACAGTTCTTTTTGACCCATGAATAAATCCTAACAGGTGTTACTACTCCGGGCCTGAGTGGACCTGGGAGCAATGGCAATGAAGAGATACTCCCTCATTACTGGAGCCTCACCATCAGACTGTTTAGTGTCATATGCTGGACACTCGTTGTGGCGGGGTCTTACCCTTCTGTAGGGATACAGTCGGTTTATTCTACAGTCCACCCGGCAAAATAATTAGAGGAAAAATAAGATTATTTCGTCAAGCTTTACACAGTAGAAGTATTTAATTATTCTAAATTTCAAAAACTTTTTCTGGCATAAAGCCGCTAATGGGTAGGTGCGCTGATACAAGTTGAATAATAAATAAAACGTTCAAATAGTTCGTTTGTCAATATAGCTCCTTTATTTTAGCGAATCTTCCATTGGTCGAAGCACCCATAAGACTCTTTTGTAGAAAATGAGTGAAACTGTGTCGTCGTATTACTTTTGTTGTTCTCAATTGTCTCAAACTTTGACCTTGAAATTCCTTTTCACTTTAAAAAACAAAAAAAAATAATTGTCGTAGGGTGCTAGGTCTTATGTTTACGGAGGCTGTCGCACTTGTAGAATCTTGTGTTTCATTTAAAAGAATTTGTTTGAAAAAAAACCAAGGGACTTGACAATGTACGTAGTTGGTCTGTGCGAACATCTTCATTTAGATTTTAAATTTTATTTTTCAAAGACTCACTCTTTATGCTTCTTTTATCACACCTCGTTTTATATTGTTAAGTTCCAACGGTGTGAAGCTTGATAATAAATTGATATCTAATACAATATCTGTTCAATATACAACTAAAAAGGTAAACTTCTAGATCAAAATTCAGAAGAAAATTTAAAAATTAATGAATTGTGGTGTACTATTTTTTGACAATATATATATATATATATATATATAGATAGATAGAGAGAGAGGGAAATTGATAAAAAGGTAATCCAAGTGGCAGGAGAGATTTATTGCAAAGCAAAGTCGACACTATAGCGTTTCGATTCTAATGAACAATTATCAGGACTTGTGAGGGATGATATTAGTGATGATAAATCGACGATGAATGTTTAAAAATACGAAGTTCAAAGAATACAAAAAACTTAAAATTTTCCCAAGATTTTTGTATATTTGTATTTCTAAACATCCATCGTCGATTTAAACATTCCATCGTCGATTTATCATCACTAATATCGTCCTTTACAGTCATGGTTGGTCATGGTTCATTAGAATCGAAACGCTATGGTGTGGACATGGCTTCTCAATAAATCCCTCCTTCTTCATGGATCGCCTGCTTATCAATTTTTCTCAATATATTGTCGGATTACACTCCATTATTTACTTCCATTGATCTAATAAGTAGAGAGTTCGTCAATTGCGCGGAAGACCAGGGTTCAATCGCAGGTCGAGTCATACCAAAGATGATAAAAATTAAAGATAAATTAAAAAGAACTTTAAAATAACAAATGTTTGATGGTTTTATAGTACTTTCAAAATTATGATTCTAAGATTCTAGGTGTTTCCATTATTTCGTCCAACACCTATATATATATATATATATATATATATATATATATATATTAAGCTTATAATTGGCAACAGTTTTGGAATAGTCAATTACCATCGAGTACAATGCACTGACAATGATCTGCAAGATATCACTTTAAGAAATACACACACATGTATGTATATATATATGTGTGTATATATATTTATATGAGAGAAAGAGAGAGAGAGAGAGAGGTATATATATATATATATATAGGGAGAGAGAGAGAGAGAGAGAGTGTGTGTGTGTGTATGTGTGTGTGAACGGTATATAATAATGAAAAAGCATTTTTCATACATTTGTCATAGAATCGGCCACCATGTAGTTTACCACGACTCTTATCAAATCGTAGCATCATTCGTACTATTACGATGAAATATTACAGAAGTCCCCAAAGTTCCCCAAACATTCAAAAACCATTTGATAGCACAAACATTTTATAAAGCACTAATTGTAAAAGAAAAAAAAATTCAAATACAAGCTGCTAAATTTATAAAGTGAAACAACCTACGTATCACGCTGAGGTTGGATATGTTAAAGTGTATCAGATAAGTTTTCATTTTCCTGCAATCGAGGAAAGGTCAAACTCTAGTGATCTCTAACGGCTGTTTTGTCTTTTTTGCAAACATTCAACCTGTTCAAACATGCCGCCATGAACACGTGACGAACATTTACCCCATCGAAAAATTTATTGACATAACACCCTAATTTTGGGGATTTCATAAACATAACGAAAATTGGTATCTTGAAAATGTTCAACAATGATTGAATATACCCTGCACAACATTTAAAGGGAGGTACAGTTTTCCAATGACTAAGATCGCCACGTCTGGTATATTAGTCGCTTGCAAGAAAACACTTTTTAAAATTTAAATAATCAGTTCTTTTCAGTCATAACACGCTAAAACTTAAAAGATGTCGTCTAAATAAAGATCATATATATATATATATATATATATATATATATATATATATATATATATATATATATATGAAGAGTAAATAAAGGATTGTAATCCGACAATATGTAGAAAAACCGATTACAACGATCCAAGTGGAAGGAATGATTTATTGAGAGGTCGACACTATAGCGTTTCGGTTCTGCTGAACCATCATCAGGACCATGAGGGGTGATATTATTTTCTTTTTATACATATTATCTCCTAAGTTTTTGTATTTCACATTCCTAAACATCCATCGTTAACTTAAAATTGTTAATATCACCCCTCACGGTCCTCATGATGGTTCAGCAGAAGCGAAATGCTATAGTGCCGATCTCTCAATAAATCATTCCTTCCACTTGGATCGTTGTTATCTGTTTTTCTACATATATATATGCATGTATATATATATATATATACACACATACACACACACACCTATATATATATATATATATAGGTGTATGTGTGTATGTGTATATAGATATGTGTGTGTGTATATATATATATATTTACCAACCCATCCACTCGGGCAGGATATGACACAAGGTCAATTTTTAAGCGGAGTTTAGCAGGTTTCAATTCAGAGTTTTCCTTCTCCTAGACTAGTTGCCTCACCAAGGCTGAAGAACCCAGTCTGTCCTACTATTTACCCTTAGCTGGAGGGAGAATAATTGGATTCATACCTTTCCCTAGGGTATTAGTGCTATGTAAAATGCAATCAGTCTCGTCCAGGATTTGAACTCGTGTCGCTGTGTCCATTTCCTACGACGAGAACCATAACACCACGGGTACCTCTCTGTGTGTGTATGTGTGTGTATATATATGTGTGTCTATATATATATATATATATATATATATGTGTGTGTGTATATATATATGCGTCTCTATATATATATGTGTGTGTCTATATATATATATATATGTGCGTGTGTGTGTGTATGTGTGTGTGTGTGTATATATATATGTGTGTGTGTATATATATATATATATATATATATGTATATATATATATATATGTGTGTGTGTGTGTGTGTGTGTGTGTTTTAGAAAGAAAAACACATATAAATGCATAAGAAAAAAAATGTTATTAAGTATTAGTTTAGGTCTATCGATGCGCTTTGACGAAATTATTTTAGATCTGAAATAACGAAAATTTCAGGTAGAAACTGTTTTAGGTCATCTTCAGGGTTGGAATCATGAATTGGAAAAAATAGTTTAAACCAATACAGAAAAATATTTGAAAAATATTCGAAAATGATTTCGTCATGAAACGTAATTTTTTTTTTATAAAGGAGAAACATGGGGACACAACTTTTTAAAAAGTAATTCAGTCTAGCATTAGTATACAGTTTTATTCAAAACAATTTTATTTAAAACAGTTCAGTCGAGTACAAGTACAAAGTTTAGTTCTATTTGATCTATAGATAGGACCTATCAGGTGCTGCCACTCCCCGTCAGAGTGGACCTGAGAGCGATGGCAACGAAGGGGCACCCCTCGTTCCCTAAAGCGTTACTGGAGCGTCAACATCAGATTGTTTAATGTCATATCCAGGAGAGTCGTCGCAGAGATAGTGTCGGTGCATTCTACAGTCCCAGCTGATTGGGCAAGCCAAACTTTTGAATCAGTCTGGTAAAAGGAATTCAAAATGGAGAAATAAATAGAATTAATGAAGTAGAAAAAGACAGAAAGGAAGAAAAAGATATGGCTGATGACATTGGGTGTTTTCTGTTCCTAATGCTTGTAAAATCTCTGGGTTTCTGTCAGGATTATTTTCAGTTTTTGGAGACATGTTCTTTATTATAGGATGTTCTCTGACCATTCAAGTTTGTCCGTCAATTTTTTTTTTCAGTCTTTTGTGGTTTGATTCTTCCTTCCTTACATGCATTCTTATTTATAAAAGATTTATTACACCGGGACCGAATGAAAAGATTGGCAAATCTTATCTGAGGTAGAAGTTTTAGGATTATCTTTTATAGTTTCTTTTTTTCTTAGGTTGGGGCAGTGGGAGTTTTTAGCGTTTATTTTGTGAGTGGAGGTCTTTTCAGAAGGCAAGTACCAACCACCATGAAATTGACTGATAGTCACTCTAAAAGGCTTTCTTCTCTAGGCTTTCCCTCTGTCTTTCTGTCTGTCTGTCTCTTTCTCTCTGTCTCTTTGTCTCTCTCAATCTCTCATTCTCCATCTTTTCGCTGGGTTTTCCGTCTCATTCACTTGTTCTCTCACTCACTCTCTCTGTCTTACTTTCTCTTATTCTTTCTCTTTTATTTATTTTTTTCTCTGTCCTCTTTCTCTCTTTCTGTATTTCTCTTCCTTTCTTTTAAAATGTATTTCAAAAACGTGACGTATTCCCTTATGGAAAGGTTGTTCATATCACTTCTATCTATCTCTCTATCTATCTATCTATGTTCACATCTATTTCATTCTAGTTATATATATTTCATATTCATACCATCGGATTTACTTCCATTTTCCTCTCCTCTTAACAAATATCTTGCAAAAATCTATTGACATATAACACCACAATTTGGAGACTTCATAAACATTACGAAATTGGTATCTTGAAAATGTCCAACAATGATTGAATATACCCTGCACAACATTTAAAGGGAGGTACAGTTTTCCAATGACTGAGATCGCCACGTCTGCTATATTAGTCGCTTGCAAGAAAACACTTTTTAAAATTTAAATAATCAGTTCTTTTCAGTCATATTTAACAAAACACACTAAAACTTAAAAGATGTCGTCTGAATAAAGATTATATATATATATATATATATATATATATATATATATATATATATATATATATATATAAAGAGTAAATAAAGGATTGTAATCCGACAATATGTAGAAAAACTGATTACAACAATCCAAGTGGTAGAAATGATTTATTGAGAGGTCGACTCTATAGCGTTTCGGTTCTGCTGAACCATCATCAGGAACCGTGAGGGGTGATATTATTTTCTTTTGATACATATTTTCTCCTAGGTTTTTGTATGTCACATTCCTAAACATCCATCGTTAACTTAAAATTGTTAATATCACCCCTCACGGTCCTCATGATGGTTCAGCATAACCGAAACGCTATGGTGTCGACCTCTCAATAAATCATTCCTTCCACTTGGATCGTTATTATCAGTTTTTCTACATACATATATGCATATATATAAAAAAGGTGTGTGTGTGTGTGTGTGTGTGTGTGTGTGTGTGTGTGTATATGTGTATGTGTGTGTGTGTGTGTGTGTGTGTGTGTGTGTGTGTTTTAGAAAGAAAAATACATATAAATGGACAAGAAAAAAAAATGGATCATCACGTGTGGTGTACTAGTCGCTTGCAAGAAAACACTTCACGATTGCAAATATCAAAAATGGTCAGTAAAATTTTTTAAAAATTAAAGTTAATTTCCTATCAACGAACGTGCAACGTTACCAATTCATTTTTCGTTGCTTCTCTTCGAGCACTTTCTTTATACGTCTTTTATCATTTGTTTGCACACTTTCATATGATATCATATATTTCTGTCAGATATTAGTAATTTTGCGATATCAATTATTCCTATCTAGTACTAATAATGTATACTTAATTATATGATTTTATGTTTTCCTATCCAATACGAATAATTTACAAACAAATCTATTTGACTCAAAGATAGGAAACTAAAATATACTACCAATCATCTCAGAGTTGACCTGGGAGTAATGATTATAAATGGGTACTCTCAACTAAGGCTCTTACTACTAGATGCTGTTTTTGCCGAAACCATCTGGGAGAGGGCATGACCCATCAGACAAGGATGCAGTCAACTTATTCCAAGATCCACCGACAGAGTACCTGATAAATTACTTAATTAGATGATTTCGTGAAGGTGCCCGTGGTGTAATGGTTACAGTCGTTGGAAATGGACACGGTGACTCGAGTTCAAATCCTGGAAGAAGCTGTTTTCATTTCACTTAGAGTTAATACCTTTAGATACGATACGAATCCAATTATTCTACCTACGGCCATGAATAAATAATCAGGCAGACTAGAGCGATTGATAAATTCTTACAGGATTTCAAGTAGTTAATGATGTTTTTTTTTAAATCAAGTAACTAAAGATGTTTTTTTTAATTTTATCTTCAAGGTTTTGATTTCCTTGTTTTATGGTAACTCAACCGTCGTGGGTTATTTAATGTCAAAGTTGGTCGAGGGCCACCCGAAGGTTCCCTTTTCAATAGCTACTACACTCAGGAGTTGGGAAGGGCGCAACTCATACTCTATTCCATGCAGCTGTTAAAGTAAACAAAGAAGAGACTTGCCGTTCACGGAAAAAAAAACAATAGAGGAACATCGAAAAGCAGTATCTTGAGATAAAATCGAAAAGTCAGGTATTGTTGACCATATATGGAAAGAAAAAGGAAACCATCTGCTCTTATAAGATGATTGTTTGTTTTGTGGTTCAATGACATAACAACCTACTTGGGTTAATCTAATGTCAAATCAACCCTTTTAGAAAAACAGTAGTGGTACTATTTAACAAATAGGAGGATAAGTGGGGTACATACCTTTCCCAAGGATATTTGTTTGAAAGTGAACGTAATAGTGCGACTGGAGTTCGAACTCGTTTACCACGATTCCTCAGTCCAGCGCTTATACCCTTGATAGAGGAAGTTAAAATGATTGGGAAAAACATGAGGGAATAAAGAAGCAGCCCCTATATTAGGTTACTGTGACTTGTTGAGCACACCAAGTATTGAGATGAAATACGATAAGGGAGCCAACAATGAAAAAAGTTGGATAATATATATATATATATATATATATATATATATATATATATATATTAAAATTGCAATATGAACTAAGCTAAAAAAATTCACATGATACCAATAAGAAATAGTACATTGGTTGATAAAAGCATTAGTTTTATAAGTCACATATGTTCACTCGCGTAGGTTACATTGCGTAACGGTTTTAAACATTGGGTTTATGAATTTTTTTTAGTGATATTATCAGGAGGTTGCAGGTTCAATCCTGAGTAAAGATTAAAGGAATACTTATTATAGCTTTACGATCATACACCGGTTATGGATAACGGAATTAGAACCATCTACCCTCGTGGATTAAATAAAGGGTTTGGTTCGAAGTTCCATGTCGGCTCCCGAGTTTGACAATCTACACCTGAAGAAAGCTAAAGGAATGCGAATATAAGGATGAAGACAATAGTTCGAAAATTCTAGATGATAAAAGTTAATCTGTTATTTAACACTTGTTCTTCAATAATATTGAAGTAAGTAATAAAATTTTTCATAAATGATCGCTTTTTATTTCCCATCAGAATATTACCTAAACAGTGAATCTATCTTACTAGTTCCCAAAAGAATATTCAGCTGCCATTGATCTCAAAAGTTAACAACGCATACTCCTATCTAGAGAAAGAGAATTTCTTCCATTAATAAAAATTTCAAAGCTCGCGTGTCCATTGATAAGATTTCAACGAGAATTATTCAGTATTTCTGTTCAAACGGGTATATATGCAACAAGAATCAATGTACTGTGTTTTGTGACACATATCTCCCTTCACCTTGATTAAATGATCTGCAGTTGGAGCCATAGTAGCCTCCCAGATTCTTCATGATTAGCTATCGCCTTGTTGACGGGGCTAAGAATACGCTGTCATCTTTGCAGAGAGGTAAGACACTCCCCACAAAAAAGTGTGTACTTTGTATGACACTTAACTACATCTGATGGTGTGCCCTCAGATCCAGTACGAGTACCTTGTCATTGTCATTACTCCCAAGTCCACTCTGATCCGGTGTGGTTGTAACTGTCAAATACTTAATAGATAAGTTTAGAAATTATTCGTATTCGATAGGAATGTCATATAAGGGGGGAGAAAAGTGACAATAATACCAGTGCATAAAAATATAAGTCTCTTCTTTATTACCACAAAAAGGTCTAAATAGCTACATGTGCGTGTGTGTGTGTGTGTGTGTGTGAGAGAGAGAGAGAGAGAGAGAGAGAGAGAGAGAGAGAGAGAGAGAGAGAGAGAAAGACGAAGGACTGCTATGTTTGATTCCATGTGGGATACATATTCAGAGCCTTACTTCTTGCTATCTTTATGGGAAGTTTTTTTACAGAACAGTTTCTATTGGGAGGAGGCACCTATCACACTTTGGCTAACCTGTCTACTCACTGACTACTCTCCGAAAGACTCACCGCGTGACTACCCAGTCATTTTATAATTTTCTCAATGCCCACACATTTTTCCTTCGGGTTCTCTATTCACGTGTTTCATTTTAAATTTCCCCTTGCTTATACAGGTGGAATATCCTCTTTAGAAACACACAATTGACATACTGTCAAACGTCAATATGTGACAGGAATACTTGATGCCATATAACTTAACAATTTATATCTTTTAAAAAATCTATTTAGGAATCGTGACTAAAATCATTTTTTAAGGATATTTATTAATTATTTGAATCTATTTGCAAACGAATGACTATTATTAAATAGTAATTATTACTTGAAACTATATAATCATTAGTATAGGAATATTTGGTATCATATAACTGTTTGTCCAGTCGGCTTGGGCTGTAGAATACACCGACTGCACCTCCACAGAGGGGTAAACCGCCACCCAATGAGTGCCCTGTATATGACACTAAGCAATCTGATAGCAAGGCTCCAGTGATGCTGGAGCTTTGGGGAATGTGGAGAACCTCTTCATTGCAATTGCTCCCAGGTCAACTCAGGCCCGGAATTGTAGTACCTGATTGGGCCCTATGTATGGGTTGAATAGAACTGCGTACTCCTGCTTGACTGAATTGTTTGAATTAGAACTGTTTGACAAAACTGAATAATGTTTTAGACAATTAAACTGTACTTATATTTAAACTGCGTGCTTATGCTAAACTGAGTTGTTTGAAATGAAACTAGCTTTTATATTCAAACTGTACTAACACTAAACTGAATTGTTAAATATAGAACGGTTTTGACATTTAACTGTATATAAACAAAAAATATACTTATACTAAATTGACTTAGATGAATTAGAACTGTTTGAATACACGGAATTGTTTGAAATAGAAATGTTTTTGACAATTAAACTGTGTACTCATGCTAAACTGAATTGTTTGAAATAGAACTGACTATTTGCATAAAAATGGAATTGGCGTTAAATAACCTACAAAGATTGATATCCTATTAAAAAAAAACAACCAACCAACCAACCACATAACTGTGTGCCAAAATCTCTTAAGAAAAAAACTCTACAAAAATGTTTATATAGATATACATTCAATAGAATTCTCTAACTTATAGGTATAAAAAAACCCAACACGGTATGACATGCCGTTAAAATCAAACAATAAATCATAACTGACACGAGAGCTTCTGCTCACTTCTTTCATCAATTAGAACTTCGTGGTCCAATGATTCGTTCTGGGTTTTTTAGCTTTTCTTAGGTTTGGTTTGGTTTCTTTGTTTATGAACCTTTGTAGGTTATTTAATGTCAAAGTTATTCTCCTAGAAGAACAATAGTGGTACTATTTAACCCATAGCTGGGAGGATAAGGGGTTCATACCTTTCCCAACGGTATTTGCCCGAAAGTGAACGTAATAGTGCGACTGGAGTACGAACTCGCTTATAAAATTCCGCAGTCCATCGCTTTAACCATTATACCACGAGGACACCACTTTAGTTTTTCCTTGTCCGGACCACTGCTAATAGATATTCCACACAATTGAACAGAAACACATCACGAGCTGTTCTGCTTTAGAAATACAGTTAGCCCAGTCAGCTATGGCTTTAAAATTCCCCGACTGCATCTTTACAGAGGAGTAAGACTC
Source organism: Sepioteuthis lessoniana (assembly GCA_963585895.1). Classification (NCBI taxonomy): domain Eukaryota; kingdom Metazoa; phylum Mollusca; class Cephalopoda; order Myopsida; family Loliginidae; genus Sepioteuthis; species Sepioteuthis lessoniana. The sequence goes on from OY757918.1 coordinate 29,369,283, forward strand.
TCACTAACGCGTGTCCTGGATATACCTCTAAAATATTTGATGGTGAAGATCAAGTTATAGAGCTTTAGGGAATGTGAAGTACCTCTTCATTGCCATTTTCCTCAGCTCCACTCTGACCCGGAGTGGTAGTACATTAAACTGTGAGAAAACAAACGATTGATGGTTTGGTTTCTTTGTTTAATGGCATATCAACCATTGTAGGTTATTTAATGTCAAAGCCATTCTCCTAGAAGAACAGTAGAGGTACAATTTAACCCATAGGTGGGAGGATAAGGGGGTTCATACCTTTCCCTAGGGTATTTGTCTGAGAGTGAACGTAATAGCGCGACTGGAGTACGAACTCACTTACTACGATTCTGCAGTCCATCGCTTTAACCATTACACCACGAGGACACCCCCAAACGATTGATGTTAAATTGAATTATTAGTATTTGATAGCAATACTTGAAATTATTTAAATGTGTGCAAACAATAAATTGCGATAACTGGAACCATTTTACTGTGCGTAAACCAATGAGCTCTAACTCGTTTAAAAATGTTTTACCTAGAAACTATTTACATAAAAATAGTATATCATATGTTTAAACATTAAATAGCCCACAAGGTTTGGTTTGGTTTTATGGCATATCAACCTTCTTAGGTTATTAAATTCCAAATAAATTTTTATACTCATAAAGAGTTCTATTTCAAACAATTCAGTTTAATATAGGTATTGTTTTTTTTTGTTTACACACCATCAAATGTCAACAGTTCTATTTCAAACATTTCAGTCGAGCATAAGTACGCAGGTTCAATGTTAAAACCAATTCTATTTCAAACAATTTAGTTTAGCATAACTACACCGGTTCAATTCAATGTAAAAAAAAAGCTCTTTTCAAACAATCCACTTTAGCATAAGTATACAGTTTAGTTCTATTTGATCCATAGATAGGACCCTATCAGGTGCTACCACTCCGGGTCAGAGGAGACCTGGGAGCGATGGCAATGAAGGGGTACTCTGCATTTCTCAAAGCTCCAACCTGACTGGAGCCTCATCATCAATTTTGTGTCATATCTAGGGCACTCGTTTCGGGAGAGGGGTCTTACTCCTCTGCAGCGAAGCAGTCGATGTATTCTACAGACCCAGCCAACTTGGTAATAACCAATAAGGGTTTATATGCTATTGAACCAAATAACTAAACCACTAATGTTATTTCTTGCTTATAACTATGGTTTTCAACATATGAAGAAAACGCAGCTGGTTTACTTATTCTTAACTTTGACAAGTACAGCAACCCCAAAATGGTGTCTGTCATTCGTGCCAAATGATGCTGGCCATAATGTTTCGGCTTTTCGGTATAGACATGGGTCATTCAATAAATAAGTTGAATTCAGCCAAATAAAATACCCATAGGAAGCAAGCTTTACAGTTATATCTTCATAGATCTTTTCATGTCCCAGAAGACTGTCAACATGACCTTCTTTACATAGCGCTGCGCCCTAAATTTTTTCTTTAGCGGAGATTTAATGTGTTTCTATTCGTTTATCCTGTTCGTATACAATTTTTGTGACTAAAACATACTAAAACAAGACATATATTCATCTGTAGATTTCACATGGTTTGCATCTCTCAGCCACCAGAAATTTGATGACAGTCCTCTGTTCAAACCCAGAGCACTCTGCTTGATTGGCTGTCATTTTGAATTGCCTCAAGAGAAATATTTTTCAAGAACAAAATAAGTTTTGCTATTGACAGTGCAGAGTTTACATGTATGAAAAGTTCATAAAAAGATTTTTTTTTCGGAAATAATCCATTTATTTATTGAATGACCCTCGTAGATAGATAGATAGATAGATAGATAGATATGAACAACCATAGATAGATAGATAGATAGAATTAGACTAAGATAGATAGATAGATAGATAGATATGAACAACTATAGATAGATAGATAGATAGATAGATAGAATTAGACTAAGATCGATAGATAGATAGATAGATAGATATGAACAATCATAGATAGATAGATAGAATCGGAACAAAATAGATAGATAGACAGATTTGGACTGAGATAGATAGATAGATAGATAGATAGATAGATAGATAGATAGACTGCGCTGCCAGATAGACAGATAAAGAGATAAGGGTATAAATAAATTTGAAAGTGTGAGATATTTTATGATGACAGTAAAGAAACCACAGGACTGGATGATCAAACTAATTATATAAGTGTTTGTTAAACCGACAAAATAACAATCAATCTATGTTTGCTTAAAAAGATCCAGTCTTCCTGTTTTTATATCTGTATTTGGAAGTAAATAATGGAACATAATCCGACATTGATGTGGAGAAAATATTGAAAAACAAAGTAATCCAAAGTGTTGAATTTAATATGAGAGAAAGTTGACGTCATAACGTTTCCGTTTCAATAAACCATCATTAGGTCTAAGAAAAAATGTTATCAAAAGACGTTAGATAACCGATAGAGGCTTAACGAAATATAAAACAAAGCAGAGAAGGTTATATATACAGAGAAGTGAGGGCGTTAACCGTCTTATAACTATCCATCGGTGATCTAACGACAATTGGCAACATTTTTCCTAAGTCCTGATGATGGTTTATTGGAACCGAAACGTTAAAACGTCGACTTTCTTTCATATTAAATTCTTCACATTGGATTACTTGGTTTTTCAATATTTTCTTAGCATAACTGTAATTCATTTATGGGCCAAAAGTTTGTTTTGAGGTGGTGTGTTGATGTTGGGAAATTCTGGCGTTGGTAACTGACTTCTTTCTTCTTAATCCCCATTGAGTTCTCATCATCTTTTGGTTTGAGGAAGCTGCAAAAGAAATTAAGGACTGAAAAAAGAAGAGTCAGGGATACCTTTTAACTCAATTTTCATTTTCGGGGTTTACGACAATTTTGTGGAGTGGAACGTTTTCCTGAACCAGTTGAAATGGCCGTGTTTCCCTGTCATGGCGTTTGAGTAGTTTCAGGTTTTTGGCAAATTGTGAATTTGAAGGTCCGCCATGTGTGTCTGTGTTCAGTCGGTATGAATAGCTGATGTTGCTACGAGAAGAAGACACGACGAACTGCCAAGACCGCTGGCTTTAGGAAACAGGTAAGCTCCAACTGGCCGTCGAGAGGAAAAGGTGCGTCCGTTCAGTTGAGATGTGTCAAGACTACAGAGAAACAGATTTTTTTTAGCGCCCGGAAGCTCCTCTTTTTAAGCATGTGCTGAGTTCGCTTCCTGTCTGAGGCCCCTCGGGAAATTGTTATTTTTGTATTCATTTATTTATATTTATTTTTTCATGTAAATATTTTTTTTTATTTCTTATTTAATCCCCACGCAAAAAACGATTCCACGTTGATATGTTCACCGGTACCAAATGAAAGGGTGATACAGTATTACTCAGACTCCGTAATATAATAAACCGCATATCCTGCTTGGGAATTCTTAAAGGTCTGCACTCTCACATGAATACACAAATGCTGCACTCAGACGAGTGTTACTTCGCCACAAGATGAGCAAAGATAATGAAATTTTTATCCGAACATCTTCTACCCTCTAGCATGCATATACTTTACTCAATGTAAAATAGTAATTTTTTTTTTTCATGTTGTTACAATTTTTTCTTTTCAATATATATATATTAGCCTATTGAGTAGAGTTCGCCAATGGTCCGGGAGACCTGGGTTCAATCCCAGGTCTAGTCAGAGCAAAGACTCAAAAAATGATACTTGATGCCGCCTTGCTTAACACTTGGCATTATAAGGTAAGGATTAAGGGTAAAGTGGAGCAATTCAGGAAATGGAATAGCGCCCTCCCTACACCTCGGTGTAGTAGCTATTGAAAAGGGATCCTTCGGGTCGCCCTCGACTATGGTCGCCAACTTATATATATATTTATATATACATAAAGAAAGAAAGAAAGAAAGAAAGAAAGAATGAAAGAAATAGAGGTAGAGGAGAGTTGGAAAGGGTGATATACGGACAGA
>OY757918.1:29380760-29385760 GCA_963585895.1 Sepioteuthis lessoniana
TAAACAAAGGATTCTGAGTTGTTTCTCAACATGCTGTTAACGATTTTAGAACATTTGAAGAAGAATTGGCTAAGTCTTTTGATTAGGAAATGATATAGATTTTTCTTTAACACTTAACATAATCTTTGACACTCATTCTTACATATACACCCTCCATACACACACATACATATTTCAACCGGGAAAAACGTTTTAAATAGTACGTTATGCAGGTATTTTTACCTTTTGAAATTCGAGTAATAGAAAACTTATTAAATTTTCATAATCAAAATCAATAGTGAATATATATATATATATATATATATATATATATATAGTGTTATCGGATGGAAACTCAAACTTAGTTTAGTCGTCATTATAAATTTATTTCGGCGGAGAATATTACTATACTCTCCATCTCGTCAGAGGACTTTTGGCATGCTTTTCTCGAAGTTGCAGAACACCATGTAAAAAGTCATCTGACGAGATGGAGAGTTTAGTAATATTCTCTGGCTAAATAAATTGATGACAACTTAACCAGGTGTGAGTTTCCATCCGTTTACACTATATAAGCTCTTGATGTAAATTTTGTTTTATCCCTGCGAAGGAATATGAGATTAACAATAGCCATACATTGAGCAATCACATAGATTTACATGATATTCCTCATATATTCTTTAAAAAATAATGCACACCCACTGTCTTTGGACGCTGACTGGATATATATATATATATCTACTTATATATATATATATATATATATATATATATATATATATATATAAGTAGATATATATTAGATTTTATATATATTTACTAGCATGGAAGCTTATATGTGACGCTAGGTTTCATTACGCTTTATAAACAACAAAATATGTATAAAATCTAATATATATTTACTTATTATTATTATTTAATAGCTCTATCACATATTGAGCACTCTCCAAATTATATCGCATTTGGTTCGCCACAAACCCACAAAGTGAATTACTGATAACCAGCACTGTTACAATATATATATATATATATATATATATATATATATATATATATATATAGGCATGTTTGATTAAATAAAAAAAAGGCACATTTTGTCTATATAATTTTATTAAGATCCTTTCAAGTTTCCTGATCAGTGTCTTGGTTTCAGGTTGGAATGGGTAGATGAATTTACCAAAATTGTCCCGAGCGCTTTCGGAACTTACAGAGGCCATCAGGGGTTGCTTGCATGTATAAAAACCTTTAAAAAAGACTCTTTTAAAAACTCTTTCGGACCTATGTAAGGTCCGAAAGCGCTTGAGACAATTTTAGTAAATTCATCCATCTATTCCAACCTGAAACCAAGTCACTTATCAGGAAACTTGAAAGGATCTTAATAGAATTATATAGACAAAATGTGTTTTATTTAATCCAACATGCTTAAATGAAAGACTGCGGCCCAAGTACACCCCCCCATATAGTATTATATATATATATATATATATATATATATATTGTCTTACATACTACATGATTACAGTGTCATGAACACATTAAGGACATCAGCAGAAATACAAAAGTCCTCACCAATAATACCATACTCAATTATAAAAATAACAAAAAACGCTTACAAATAATTAACAACCAAACATTACGAAAACATTTTTAAACATCGACACAAATATATCAAACATCTTCAACAATTACCATTCTGACCAAAACATCCTCACCAATAATAAACCTTCCCAACAAAATGAATATTATATCCAAATTAAACAAAGGTAAACAATTTCTGTAAAAAGAAATTCCCTTTGAAGTTGATCAATCAATATGAATGAAAACGTCTGGAAGAAAACCTTGGTCTATGTGTTAGAAATGATACCAAAAAACGAGCAAAGAAAGCTTAAGAAAAAAACATTATAAGCTCATAAAAACGTAATGCCCCATGATCTTTAACCCAACAATATATATACACATATATATATATATATTTATATAGCGGTTAGAGTGTTCGCCAATGGCCCGGGAGACCTGGGTTCAATCCCAGGTCGAGTCATACCAAAGACTCAAAAAATGGTACTTGATGCCTCCTTGCTTAACACTCAGCATTATAAGGTGCGGATCAAGGGTAAAGTAGAGCCATCCAGGGAAGGAGTAGCGCCCTCCCCTACATCTTGGTGTAGTAGCTATCGAAAAGGGAGCCTTCGGGTTACCCTCGACTATGGTCGCCAACTTTACTTACTTTACTTATATATATATATATATATATAAATAAATAAAGGGATTGTTCCATGATTTTTAACCAAACTTGTATAAGCAATATATATATATATATATATATATATATATATATATAAACATTATTAGGCAGGATTATATTATTAATTTACAAGACAGATATGATGAACTTTTATTTTTCTGTTACAATGATATACATTTAAAAATTGAATCGTGGTCTTTTTCAGTCTATCATTTTGTGTTCTTGGATTTACGTTTCGGTCACTCCTCATTGATAATCTCCTCATGATGCATTAATCTTGATATCCTAATCTTTGCTTTCAAGTTTTAGATTTAATCTCCACTGTCTCTTAATTTGTACTTAACAAACACAGAAAATTTCTGGAAAATCCCGTAAAATCAACAAAACATTCTCAATATCAAAATTCCAACTTTTTAAACGCATTATGATAAATGTTCATATTTTTTTTTTCTTTTTTTCAAAAAATCAATTACATTGTTGGCATTTTAGTTTATTTAAATTTATTTATCTCTTAAAAACTCTCTTGGATTTGAATATTTTGATAAACTTTTTTCTTTGTTAAAACATTATTTCCTCATAATAATTTTTCCAGTGTTTTACACTAGATATTAATCAATTACAAAAAAAAATAACGTTTCTATAAAATCATTATACAACCACTTTGTAAAATATGTTCTTAAAAATATGTTGTTACTAAAGTGTATCTACGAATACTTATTGATATTTATTGACATAATTGCCTACATATATGCACATAAATTCTCTCTCTCTCTTTATATATATATATATGTATATGTGCGTATATATATATATATATATATATATATATATGTATATGTATATATGTGTGTGTGTGTGTGTGTGTGTGTGTATCGGAAAATATGCACTAATTCCAACTTTACGAAAATGTACAAATGTGAAAAACAGAGGGTCTTTTTGTCAACGTTCAATGTTTCGGTTTTTTTAAATCTGAAAGCATTAAATCCTCTTCAGAGCGTGTGAATTTTTAAATGAAACGAAATATTCATAACGGAAATTTGACACAGAATGACACCAACGGAAATAGAACGTTGGAAACTTTCTCAGTTTTCGTTTCATTCAAAGATTCGCACGCTCAGATGGAAGTTTGTTTTCACATTAAGAATCTAAATTCTTTCATAGTGAAAAAAAAAACCCCAAATATTTTAACTTTGGCAAAAAATAAAATCATCTTCTGAAGGCCTTGTATCTTTTTATATTTGTACTTTTCCATATATATATATATATATATATATATATATATATATATATATATATATATGATAAAACTGTTTTAAAACAGTAAGATACAAGACTCTAAGTATAAAATAAAATAAAATAAAACAGCGTAAAAACTAACGACTCCAAGGTTTACGAGACCGTTTATTGAGGTGAACTTTTATAAACACAGAAACATATATTCATTTATGATATGCACAACCTAGCTCCCATGGGACTTTGATATACAGACGGATCACCAAATCTCGGCCAGAAGACCAGACCTCATACTAATCAACAACAAAAAAAAAGAAAATCTGCAAAATTGTCAACCATGCTGTCCCACATAATTAAACTGAAAGAATGTGAAAAGAGAGATAAGTATCTCGACCTTGCTAGAGATTTGAAAAAACTATGGAACATGAAAGTGACGATTTTACCAATTGTAACTGGTGCTTTTGGCACAGTAACTAAAGGATTATTAAAGGGCTAGGAGGATTTGCAAGTTGGTGGACGAGTGGAGACCATCCCAACGACAGCATTATTGAAGACGGCCAGAATACTGAGAAGAATCCTGGAGACTTGAAGAGACTTGCTGTCACCCAAACTCCAGTGAAAAAACATCAGCTAACGCTGACGTGATAAACTAAAAAAGTGTATATAATGATAATAATTATAATAAAGATAATAGTCCACTGACAAGGTCTAAGTGATTGTCTTTCTTTTTTGTTTTTCTTTGATTTTTAATCAATGAAAGTCAAAAGGAAAAGAGAGACAAGTACTTAGACCTTACCAGAGAACTAAAAAAAGTTATGGAACATGAAAATGACAATGATACCAGTTATGATTGGTTCACTCGGAACGGTCACTAACGGTGGGGTAATGGGATTGGAACAGTTGGAAATCAGTAGGCAAACCGAGACCACCCAAATTACACCATTAAAAAGATTGGCCAGAATACTGAGAATAGTCCTGGAAACCTGAGGAGACTTGCTATCACTCAGACTCCAGCGAAACACCATCAGCTAACGCAGGTGTGGAACACTTGTAAGGAGTAATAAATTATAATAATAATAGTAATAAGTACTTAGAACTTGCTAGAGAACTGAAAAAAACTATGGAACATGAAAATGACGGTGATACCAATTTACTACTGCTGTGAAAAATTGCAAAGAGCAAAATAATGATGATAATAACCTTGCTGGAGAACTGAAAAACAATGAAATTCACGGTGATACTAATTGTAATAGGTGCACTTGGTACAGTCACCTGGAACTTGAGCACTTGGAAATAAGAGGACGAGTGAAGACCATCCAAGCAATAGCATTGTTTAGATCTTCAAGAACAACTGAGAAGAGTCCTGGAGACTTGAGGGGACTACCTGTCACTGAAACTCTAGTTGAAGACCATCAGTTAACGCTGGTATGAAAAACTCTCAAAGGAGTAAAATAATAATAATAATAATGATAATGATAATAATAATAATTATAATTATGGGTCTTTGGAAATTTGAGCCAAAAAGATCAAACAATCACGGCTAGACAAG
>OY757918.1:29393260-29406897 GCA_963585895.1 Sepioteuthis lessoniana
TACGATTCAGTGAAAACACAATTAATATTCACATAGACAGGACGCAGCAGGATAGCAAAAGCTACGTGAGCCGTGATAGACATGAAACTGTCAATCACACAGTAAACAAAGGATTGATAGATAGTTTGATTTAAAAGACAAATCAGTCTATGAGTATTTTATGTCAAGAGGTTACGGAATCGCATTCATTGTATGTTCGTATTTACATTTTTTCTAGCATTGTTTCAGAAGAGTGGACCTGGGAGTAATGGCAATGAAGGAGTACACCCCATTTCCCAGAGCTGAAAAACTGGAGCCTCACCATCCGATGTAGTTTAGTTTCATGCCCAAGACAAGCCTTTTTAGTTTCAAGTAACTTATTACAGATTATTGATTGGTTGGTTGATTGGTTGGTTGGTTTTTATGGCAAATCAACTCTTGTAGATTATTTAATGCCTAATCCTATTTATACAAGTAAATCAAATATGATTTGTAAATGGATTCTTTATAGATAACATTTTAAACAATACAGAGCTCATTTGTTTGCACACAGTTAAATGGTTTCAAGTTTGGTTTATAAAACTAACAATTCAGCATCAGTTATTTGTTTGCACACAGTTAAATAGTTATACATATGTGATTTGTAAGTGAATATTTTGTAGGTAATTTCATTTGTAAATGAGTTAGCGTTCATTTGCCGGTTCACAATTAAATGGTTTCAAGTATTGCTATCAAACACTAATAATTCTATTTAACACCTTAAATTTGTTCGCCCTCATTAGTTTGCATGCAATGAAGTGATTTCTATTTCTAACACGAATAGTTTTATATGCACACAGTTAAATGATTCCACTAATAATCACTCATCGTTCATTAGTTTTCAAACAATTAAATGGTTTTAAGTATTGCTGCGTAACACGAGCAATTCAATTTAAAATCAGTTATTTCTTTGCTATTTGCAGTTATTTCTTATTGCTTCTGGTCAGAATGATGGGGTAATTCACATTTGCCAGATCTCTCAAACTAGAGCCTCACCATCCAGTCCAGTTTAAGGTTATACCCAGACACACGTTCGAGTGTAGTCTTACCCCTTTGCAAAGGATGAAGTGGTGTATTTTACGCCCTGCTGACATAATAAGGGGTGTGTATGAAAGTAAGCATGACTGGACAGGATGATGATCAACGTGGAACTGTGCAAACTATTAGTTTTGGTTTGGTTTGGTTTCATCGTTTAATGGCATATAAACTTTCGTGGGTTATTTAATGCCAAAGCCAACTTCTAGAAGATCAGGAGTGATGCTATTTAACCCATCGCTAGGAGGATAAGGGGGTTCATATCATTTCCAAGGGTATTTGCCCGAAAGTGAACGTAATCGTTCGACTGGAGTTCGAACTTGCGTACTACGATTCTGCAGTCCAGCGATTTAACCATTACACCAAGAGGACACCCCCAAACTACTAAGGTTTGACAATGTAGATCGATAGTAAATCAATAATGGGGGAGGTTTTTTGGAGAAAAAAAATTCTCAGAAATACAAGCGGATCCTTCAATAGAATTAAGAAACTATATCAGATCATTGAAAAAAAAAAAAAAAAAAAAAAAGAACTTACGGAGTGGAACTGAAAAACAGCGAAAATATATATGGAAATTGCCTATGTATATTTTCAAGCCCTCAGAATGAGTCTTAGAATAAGTCAACTGTATCCGTTGCAGAAAGGGCGTTCTATGTATGTTACTCAGGTGCATCTGGTGATGAGGCTCTAGTTTTGGAGACCTGGCGTGTGGAATACCAATTCATATCCATAACTATTAGGCCTACTCTGAATCAGAGTGGCATGCATTTACCCAACCCCTCCACATGGGCAGGATGTGACACAAGGTCAGTTTTTATGCGGAGTTTAACAGGTTTGATTTCAGAGTTTTCATTTTCCTAGACTGGTTGCTTAACCAAGGCTAGAGAACCCAGTCTGCCTTACTAATTACCCATAACTGAAGGAAAAATAATCGAATTCATACGTTTCCAAGGAATGTTAGCGCTAAGTGAAATGCTATCAGCCTCGTCCAGGATTTGAACTCGTGTCGCCGTGTCTGTTGCCTACGACGATAACCATTACACAACAGTCACCTTTGAATCGGAGTGATGGTATCTGTTAGGGTCCCATCTATAAGTAATATAGATCTGTTCTATAAATCAATAATTTTTAGAATATTTAATAGATCTTTTGATTGTTTACTTTACCTTTTTTTTTTCTTGTATATCCTTTTTTTTGCCAACATTTATCAATAAGTGATATTTAGTAATGGAGAAATCTCGTTTTAAAATAATTCAAATAAAATATTTTAATTTTTTTTTTTTAGTCTTCTTTTCTCAGATTAAAATTCTTCTTACTGATCAAAAAGTTGAAAAAACAAAATTTGGTAGCCCAGTCGGCTGGGGCTGTAGAATACACCGACTGCATATCCAAAGAGGGGTGAGACCCCCTCCCAAAGAGTGTCCTGGGTTTGGCATTAAATAATCTGATGGTGAGGCTCGGCAGTAATGCTGGAGCTTTGTGGAATATGAAGTACCTCTTCATTGCCATTGATCCCAGGTGTACTCTAGCCCGGAGTGGTAGCACCGGATAGGGTCCTATCTTTGGGTCAAATAAAATGTTTGACATTTAAACTGATTGCAAACAAATAACTTATGCTAAATTGAATTGATAGAAATAGAACAGTTGGGTGAGTCTTACCCTTTTGCAGAGATGCAGTCGGTGTATTCTGCAGCCCCAGCTGACTGGGCAACAGGTTAGTTGTCGTGTCACTGCAAAAGAACTTAGATTATTCAACTATTTACCTACAGTTTCATGGAGAAGATATGAGTTGTTGCTTTCAAATGTATGTCAGTCAGTAACTGAAAATTATTCTTTATTTTACCTTTTTTGAGATTTTCACACAAGCCTTAGCTGATTGTCTTTCACTGGAGTCTGAGTGAGAGTAAGTCACCTCTGGTGTCCAGTACTCTACTCATTATTCCGAACGATCTCAATTGTACTGTTTAGATGGTCCCAGCTCGTTCTCCGATTTCCAATCTTTAATAGCTTCATTTTCAAGCCTTTGCAGAACCTCTCCAGGAGCACAAGTTACAAGTGGTATCACCGTAACCCTCCTGTTTCATAGCTTCTTTTTAATTCTCGGGCAAGGTCTAAGTACTTATCTCTCTTTTCGCTTTCTTTGATTTTCACTCTGTGGTCCGCTTGCACGGCAAATTTATTTTTTGTTAATCATTAATTATTAGGAATGCGTTAATTATTAATTGTTAATAATTAATTAATAGGTTTTGTCTTCTGTCCAGGATTAGAGGATCTGTTTGTATCTCAAAATCCAAGAGAAATTTAATACTCTCATTCTACTTGACATATATTGTTTTTGTTACTGTTTTTGTTGTTATTCCTTCAAGCTATATCCTTGATTCTTGACTGTAGATTATAATGACGTCTATAAGATTTTTAGTTCTTTTCCATTCTTATCAAATATTTTAATATCAACCATAGGTGGTTTATCTTTTTTGTGAATTTATAGATTCTTGTGTATTTTTCTTAAAATATAATTTAGTCAAATCATTGCCATATGATGATACCACCCCCGTTACATCAACTTCTTCGAAACCATTTTCACTTCTTTGTCGGTGATCATCTAGTGGTTCCGATAGGGGTATCGCACATTTCCTTACGGCACAAGGAATACAATCAAGGGAGTGGGAGAAAAAGAACAAACGAACAATATGCTTGGGTTAAGTGCAAGAAGGGTGATTCTGTGACACTGTGCATTCCCTTGTGCATATGTAGACTAATACTAGCGTGGGTTTCTAGCGAAATTTCTACAAAGCTACTAGGAATGCCAACCCATCTTGACCAGTCTTCCCTCACTGCTGCTGGACTCTCTCGCATGCCAAATGGTCTCTCTGCTGTCCGGTGTCGACTGGGCACTCGCGTCACCCTTCGCCAACTGACTTCTCTGGGTTCCTTTGTCCAACTCTTGACTCGCGTTCCCTTACCCACTTCCGGTCACGTCGAAGATCACGGGCTCAGGTCTTTGTTTGGTTTCGCGCCAAAACAGACAAAGGGATCATCTGCTTGGTGGACCACCTACATAGTGTCACAGTTATAACAAATGATAAATGCGATTATGAGTCCCCCTGAAAGATGACACTTTGCGTTTTATCCTAGCTAAGGTTTGCCCTTCTATTGCAAGACCCACTCTTAAGTTTTCCATATCTCTTATGAAAAAAAGTTTTCCACGTACTTTGATATCTTGGAGGTTTCTGCAAAAAACATGGACATATCATTATTGGTGTCCTTGTGACAGTAAGGAAGAACCTTGCAAAAAAATCGAAGAATCAGAATTACAGTAAAGGACTGATATCTTGCACACAGCTGCATTGTCTTTGTCGTCAAGAATATTATGGAAGGTGCTGAATTATCAAAGATCTTTAGTGTTGCTTGATCTCCAGCAAAAGCCTGTGGATCATCACTGTATGGCTCATACTTTACTGAAAATAAGCATGATCGTAATTATTTTGTTCAGTATATATATATATATATATATAGAACAAAAAAATAATATGCTGAAAATAAGCATGATCGTAATTATTTTGTTCAGTATATATATATATATATATATATATATATATATGTATATACAGAACAAAATTATAATATGCTGAAAATAAGCATGATCGTAATTATTTTGTTCAGTATATATATATATATATATATATATATATATATATATATATATATATATGTGTGTGTATATACAGAACAAAATTATAATATGCTGAAAATAAGCATGATCGTAATTATTTTGTTCAGTATATATATATATATATATATATGTATATACAGAACAAAATTATAATATGCTGAAAATAAGCTTGATCGTAATTATTTTGTTCAGTATATATATATATTGTTCAGTATATATATATATATATATATGTATATACAGAACAAAATTTTGTTCAGTATATATATATATATATATATATATACAGAAAAAAATTATAATAAGCTGAAAATAAGCATGATCGTAATTATTTTGTTCAGTATATATATATATATATATATATATATATATGTATATACAGAACAAAATTATAATATGCTGAAAAAATAGTATATATGTAAATTGACTGAAACAGATACAGAAGGATGTTTTTCTGTATCTATCTCTTTGTCTCTGTTCCTCTTACAGTCTGTGTTAGTCTGTCTGTCTCTGTCTATCTCTCTCTCTCAGTCTCTCTATCTATATATGTTGGTTTAATTTCTTTGTTTAATAGTATCTCAACCTTTGTGAGTTATTTTATGCCAAAGCCTTCCTTGCAGAAGTACAGTAGTGGCGCTACATAATCCACAGCTGGGGTTATAAGGGAGTTCATACCTTTCCCAAGTGTATTAGTCCGAAAGTGAACGAAATTGTACGACTAGAATATATATATATATATATATATATATATATATATATGAAAAGTAAATAAAGGATTGTAATCCGACATTATGTAGAAAAACTGATAACAACGATCCAAGTGGAAGGAATGATTTATTAACGGGTCTATACGATAGCGTTTCGGTTCTACTGAACCATCATCAGGACCATGATTAATAATTTTAAGTTAACAATAGATGTTTAGAAAACATCCATCGTTAACTCAAAATAATATAATATAATATAATATCACCCCTCTAGGTTCTGATGATGGTTCAGTTGAACCGAAACGTTATAGTGTAGACCCGTTAATAAATCATTCCTTCCACTTGGATTGTTGTTATCAGTTTTTCTACATATATATATATATATAGAGAGAGAGAGAGTGAGAGAGAGAGAGCGAGTGGGCTGAAAGGGTCAAAGGCTTAAAAGTTTATGATGATGTCATATCGGCTGTAGATGACTTTTTGGCCAATGGGATCCACGATCTGTAATACCGATGGAAGAAGTTTAAAATAAACATAATTTGGTCATATTCCATGATAGTATCTTGGTCAGCTTAGGAACTTTTCTGTCGACTTTCGTATATTATGTTTTATAAATTTAGTTAGGGTTACTTAACCCGATTTTATACTATACATATAATATCAAACAAAGATCTTAGATATCATTGTAATATTAACCTTATTTTCGGGGGTATTTTTATGGTGATTCTCCTAGAATAAATAAAAGTTAGTGAAATTTGATCGGTACAATTTTTCCTGTCATGGGCATTGCTTTGTTGGACCCCATTTGCAAGAGTTGTAGATTGCCAAAAGAAAAATATTAGAGTAAGATCTCAGGAGTGTGTCCCTCGGGTATAAACATGGGTGGTTAAAGCCTGCAAACGAGTCTCTAGATCTTCGTTAAGCTTTCACACTCTTTGCCCGAGTTCGAGTGATTTGCGCATGGGTAAATATTCTATATTCCAAACAACACGTTGGTTAAAATGTTGTTTATGTAATGTGTATTCTATATACATTAATGAGAATACAGACTTATCCTTAAGTCTCATTATATATATATATATATATATATATATATGTGTGTGTGTGTGTGTGTGCACGCGCGTGTGGGTGCGTTTTTGAGAGTCTGTGTGTCTATGTGTGCGTGAGTGTACCTGTGTGTGTTAATTTACATATATGCAATAAGATATATATTTATCTAAATAGATATTATTTACATTATATAAATGAGCATTTTCATACATATGTATACATATATATGTTTATGTGTACAGATGGAAGTATGCTTAAATAGAAATACATATCTATCTATCAATCTATGAGCTAGTGGCTTAAGTTTTACCAGTGCGTAAAAAAAAAAAAAAAAAAATTGGTGAGCTTTATTCAAATTCTGGACTTGGTTGTTTGCTTCCACTTCACACTAATGCTTTAGAGAAAGGCATGAACTTTTTTCCAGCCTAGCTATGGATAAATAGTTGGATGGTTTGAGCTCTCTTTTGATAGCAGTCTATAAGATGAAGGATAACTGAATTCAAGACAACTTCCATGGGCTAGTCGTCAGAGCTAGGCCCATTATTCCCGATGTCTTTTAAATCTTAGGAAGATTTTGTTGAGTCTGGCTGTCTGAATTGAGAACAGTGATTAGATGGATGGGATATATATATATATATATATATATATATATATATATATATATATATATATATATATATGTCTATGTTCGGAAAACTCACAAAATTTTGAATATCTCAGTAAATACAGGGGCGGAAGAAAAAAGTTGAATAATTTGTAAAACGTTTTTTTAGTCTGATTAGTCCAATTTTTGAAAAAAAAAAAAGGAAAAAAGGCGCAATAAATCTAAATTTTATTATTCAAGCACTTTTTCAGTAAAATTCTGGCCAATATGAAAGAGCAAGAAAAGAAGCAACAAAGAATCTAAGATTTGCTTAATGCCAAAATCAAGCCCCCTCCCCCCAAAAAAAAGAAATTGGAGTTTCTTTATGGCCTCCATCAAGCCCAGACCTTAAGCCCCTTGATAACGCTACTTGGGGCGTTTTAGAAAACAAAACATAGCAACTTCCCATGCAAATATTGGTGTGCTTACGGCTGCTATTAAGGAGAAATTCAAAAGAATATCTGAAAAATTTATTTTGAAGGCATGCAAATCGTTTTGAAGGCGTCTTGATACCGTCACTGAAAAAAAAATGGCGGCCATATTAATTTAGTTTGGTTGAGTTTGGTTTTATGGCATATCAAACATTGCAGGTAATTTACTGTCAAATTATCTAATAAATATATTGGAAGATAACATTTTTAAACAAGCCTCAGCTAGTTTCTTTTTTTAGACAGTTCAATGGTTTCACTTAATTTCAAACCATTCAGTTTAGCCTAAGTATAGACTTTTGTTTACAAACAGTTGACCATTGGTTTAAATACAGTTTTTTTTTAAACACAGTTAAACGTAAAAAACAGTTCATTTTCACACCATTTAGTCTAGCATAAGTACACAGGTTTTTGTTTACCCCCTGTTTAAATGTAATAACACTTCTATTTCAAACAATTCAGTTAAGTGTTATTACACACACTTTAGTTCTATTTGACTCTTGAATAGGACCCTACCAGGTACTACCACTCCGGGCCAGAGTGGATCTGGGAGTGATGGTAAAGAAAGGGTACTTCGCATTCCCCAAATCTCCAGGATTACTGAAGCCTCATCATCAGATTTTTATTGTCATATCTTGGACAGTCGTTAAGGGAATCTTATCTCTCAGCAGAAATGTAGTCAGTGTATTTTACTGTCCCAGCCGACTGGGCCACGGCTATATGGAATAAATTGTCTATCTTTTTTCTATTTTTTAAAAATCATAATTAATCATGTTTTATTTCGGAGTCATTTATTATTATACTAGAATATTGCTAATTTTGCTTCTGCGGCGATTATTTCATTTGGTCATCAATCGGAGACAATCTTACTGTGCATATATAAACAGGTACTTTCGACGGTTACCCAGTTGTCTTATTGGAGAGGTTTATAATGTGCTGTGTCCCTAGGAGAGGAGTAAGCCCCCCTCTCCTCCCCCGAACAAATGATCGTACGCTAAGCTGCATCAAATGGTAAGGCTAAAATTCTGGGCCTCTGGAAAGTTTAGAGTATTCCTCCAAAGTTATCAATCCCAGATCTACTCTGACCCGGAGTGATGGCGATTGTTTCGGCTCCATATATATAATATATATATATATAATTTTGAATTGTTTCTACTCATACCGTTGGTATGTTTGATCATTTGCAGTTTGGGATTTACCTATATTGGGCCCTTAGGCTAAGCTTATCAGCGGGCACCAAATTAATAAAAATGTTGGCATGTTTCTGTATCCGATACATGAATGTCTTTTTGCATTTTTTTTACAACAGTCAGATGTCAACAGATCCTATATAATCTTATTATACCGGGACCTTTATGCATTTGAATATATTGTATAATAGACATGACAAGAGGTTATAATCTGGCGCGCAGCGCGACAAACTGTTTTCATTGGGCACAGAGATATACGTGGGCCCTAGACCAATGATCTACAATGATTATTGTTAAATTCGGTCTTAATCATTTGAAGGAGAATTGATCAAGTTATTAGATTGCGAAATTATATCAATTTTTATGAAAACATTCTGTGTATATCCTTTTATCTTTTATAGTTAGAGCGTGCGTCTGCAAAAAGACTACAGGGTGAAACGATAAAATTGTCGTCCTAAAGAAAACAACACTACAGCTTTATTTTAAAACTTTTATTGAAAAAATCAATTCAGGTAACTCGATTATGTAGTAGAGCTAATATCTATTCAATATAGCCGCCTTCAGCCTCAATCACCGCTCGATACGGATCCGGAACTGGGAGCTCAGCGAATACTCGGCGGATGGCGGCGATCAGGCTGGCTTTGGTGTTGTGGGAGGTCATGTTGGTGATGTTCTCGACGTATGACCAAAAGAAGTAGTCCAGCGGGTTCAGGTGGGGGGGGAGGGGGCAGTGAGAGAAGGGTACAAAGCCGTAGCACTCCTTTGTGAAGCCAAGCCAGGGTCTCTTTGGACTTGTGGGCCGGCGCCAAGTCCTGGGCCGGCGCCAAGTCCTGCTGCCACACCCAGGGTCTGTCACCGGCCACCTGATTGCACCAGGGGATCACCACACTCTTCAGCACATCCAGGTACACTTTGGTGTTGACTTTCAAGCCGACTTCGAAGATATGAGGTGGCATGATGTGGCCCTCACTTGAAACCACACCAAAGACCATAACCGTAGCCGGAAACATTACGTGCACTTTGGGACAAATACCCTTGCAAAAGGTGTGAACCCTCTTATCCTCCCAGCTATAGAACCGTTTTGACATTTAAACTGAGTACTTATGCTAAAGTGAATCCATTTTTATACAAATAATCAGTTCTATTTCAAAAATTCAGTTTAGCTTGAGTACACAGAATAATTATGAAAAAACATTTCTTTTTCAAACAATTCAGTTTAATCAAACGATTCTAATTAAAACAATTCAGTTTAGCGTAAGCACAGCTTCAATGTCAAAAACAGTTCTATTTCACAGAATTCGGTTTAGCATAAGTACACCGTTCAAATGTCAGAACAGTTCCATTTCAAGTAATTCAGTTTAGCATAAGTACGCAGTTTAGTTCTATTTAACCCATAGATGGGACCCTATCAGGTGCTACCACTCCGGGGCAGAGTGGATCTTGGAGCGAGTGCAATGAAAGGGTGCTCTGCATTCCCCAATGCTCCAGCATTACTGGTACCACACCATCAGATTGTTTAGTTTAATATCCAGGATACTCGTTGGCGGGGGGGGGTCTTACCCTTCTGCTGAGACACAGTCGGTATATTCTATAGCCCCAGTCAACTGGGCAAGCTGAATGCAGAATAGAGAAATTTGTAGACTGTTATGAAAACTTTTATATCTTACATTGTCTGTTTCAGAAAACAGTAATTAATTGAGTTGTAGTAATCTTATTTTTATGATTTGTAGATTAATTCAGTTTATTCTTTTAACGTCAAATCAATTCATTTAATGATAAAACTTTTTAAAACAGTATTTTGTTTATCTATAAGCATTTTTGCACACAGTTATAAGATATCAAGTATTCCTATCCCATCCAAATAATTTTTACCCAGCTCTATGTCATCAATTATTCATATCTAATACTAATTATGCATGCATGATGATAAGGTTTCTTCTTTATCTTTTATTTTCACACATTTATATGGTTTACCGACGATTGGTCTAATGAGTAGAGTGTTCGCCAATGGTCTGAGAAACCGGGGTTCAATCCCAGGTCGAGCCATACCAAAGACTCAAAAATGCGACTTTGCACTCAGCACTATAAGGTGAGAATAAAGTGGCGCAATTAAGGGGATGGAGTAGCACCCTCCCCTACATCTCGGTGTCGTAGCTATTGAAAAGGGAGCCTTCGGATCACCCTCGATTATGGTCGCCAACTTTACTCATGTAATTTCAGTAATTTTTTAAGTAGGTCAATATAACCAATAGATGGAATCCGAACAAGTACTATTATTTCTATACCTAGGAATAATGGCAATGAAGAGGTACTCCACAGTATCCCGATCACTGGAAGTGGATCCTCACCATTGGATGCAGTTTAATGTCATATCTAAGACACTCTTGGGGGATCTTACTGCCCACCAGTCGTCATATTCTAAGCCTCACAGACAATGAGGCCCTACCAATAGCAATCCTAATCAATTCTATAAGGCTAAGAGAAAGCCAACATTTAAATATAGTCATATTGTAAACTTTGCTTTGTTTGGTAAAAGGCCAAGTGTATAGGATAGCCAAAGAAAATTTGTCAAATAGATAATGTGAAGACTCTTACCCTTTTAATGGGACGTTTTACTCCTTCCATAGGAGATACAAGGAACGCATTCTAAGTTCCACCGATAATGAGCCCCTACCAAGATTAACCCGAATCGATTCTATAAGACTGTGATTGACAAGACAAAGATGGTTGGTTTTTATGGCGTGCTAACGCGAGTTGGATTATTTTTGGCTGAAGTCAGTTTAAAATTATATATTGTGCAAAAATGTATCTTAAAATTTTTGTTTAAGATATTCAAGTGTTTACTTGTTTAAAAAAATCAGATATTTTTTGCCGTATATACTTACATGGCGCAGGAGTTGTGCCGGGGAAGGTGTCACTGACAAGCACAGATTGACATTGCGCTTAGTGATTCTCTGTCTAGAATTGACCAGCATAACAGGTCTCGTGTAAATAAAAAAATGTTTAATTATACTAAACTGAATTGTTTAAAATAGAACCGTTTGATTATTTAACTGTGTGTTAACAAATGACTGGTGTTTAATTGGATTGTTTGCGATAAATAGAAATGCTTGGGACTATTCAATTTAGTTGACATGCTAAACTGAATTGTCTGAAATAGAACTGTTTGATCATTTAACTGTGTGTAAACAAATGACTGATCTGTAATTGAATTGTTAGTGTTAGATAGCAATACTTTAAACCATAAAACTGTGAGCAAACAAATGATTAATAGTAAATAGAATTATTCGTATCTGATAGAAATAAGTGAAACATTTAACTCTCTGAAAAAAATGAGTCAGGCTTGTTTGAAAATTTTATCTAAAAAATGTGTTTAGAAATCGTATATTTAATATAAGGTTGATATGCCATAAAACCAAACCAAACCAAATCATATATATTTGATATATATGAATGAAAAGGATTTGGCCTTAAATAACCTATAACGGTTGATATGCCATAAAACCAAATCAAACCAAATTATATATATTTAATATATATGTATAAAAAGGATTTGGCCTTAAATAACCTACAATGGTTGATATGCCATAAAACCAAACCAAACCAAATCATGTATATTTAATATATATGTATAAAAAGGATTTGGCCTTAAATAACCTACAATGGTTGATATGCCATAAACCAAACCAAATCACATATATTTAATATATATGTATTTAAAGGATTTGACTTCAATAACCTACAGTGGTTAATATGCCATAAAACCAGAGCAAACCAACGCAAAACAAAATCAATTGTAAGTTATCGATTTTCGCTTTAATATAATTGGTCATTATGGCGTTGTTTTGTGCTACTATTAGAAGAGATTCAGTAATTTTTATTATTATCATTATTTAGTCATTAGCGTTTTTCACATAAGCCGTAAGCTGATGGTATTTCTCAGGAGATTGAGTGACAGCGTCTCCTCAAGTCTCCAGGACTCTTCTCAGTATTCTGGCCGTTTTCAATAATGCTGTTGTTTGGATGGTCTCCACTCGGTCTCCAACTTCTTAATCCTCCAGGCCCTTTAATAATCCTTTAGTTACCGTGCCAAAGGCATCAATCACAATTGGTATAATTGCCACCTTCATGTTCCATTGCTTTTTCAATTCTCTAGCAAGGTCAAGGTACTTATCTCTCTTTTCACATTCTTTCAGTTTTATTCTGTGGTCTGCCGGGACAGCAAAGTCGACAATTTTGCAGATTTTCTTTTTTTGATGTTGATTATTATAAGATCTGGTCTTCGGACCGAGATTAGGTGATCCGTTTGTATATCAAAGTCCCATTGGAGTTAGTGAGTGTCATTTTCTAGGACAGGTGCTGGGTTGTGTATATACCATTTGTTGGCATGGTCAAATTTAAATTTCTTGCACATTTTCCAGTGGATCACCTTGCCAACTCAGTCATGTCTAGCCTTGTATTTCTTTATTATTATTATTATTATTATTATTATTATTATTATTATTATTATTATTTGTTACTGGAGAACATATAATTGGATATTAATTATAGTATTAGGATAGTTTCTTAAAGCTATAGCGGTTTACAAATTATTATTACTATTAATATTATTATTGGTATTTTATGAGGTTTTCACACCAGCGTTAGCTGATGGTATTTCACAGGAGTCTTGGTGATAGCAAGTCTCATCAAGTCTCCTGAACTCTTCTTAGTATTCTGGGCAATATTAACAATGCTGCAGTTTGGATGGTCTCCTCTTGTATTCTGATTTCTAACTCTTCCAGCCTCTTTACCAAGATTTAAGATTGTTCCGAGCGCATTTATTTACAATTGGTGTCTCCGTAACTTTCATGTTACATATCTTTTTTAGTTCTCTGACAAGGTCTAAGTACC